>CAWUFW010002605.1:1200000-1800000 GCA_963921515.1 Calotriton arnoldi
GCGTGTTCCGCAACCGCGTAGCCGGTCATTGGAAGCATTCAAAAGATGCACTACCGCGGTAGCGCGCGCCTGGCCCCTGCGGTGTGTCACCGCCATGGTCCATGCCCTTGCAGCCAATGGGACGCACACTAGCGGTTGCTTCATATGGCTTTGAAAATCGCGGTAGGCGTGCACCGCCACCGCAGAGGCGGACATTGGATGATTTTAAAAATAGCAGATCTGGTACACCAATTGCAACGGCGTGGGACCACTGACACAGCCCCAGGGGCCTATATATGTGTGGGAGGGTGCCCCACATTTCCACTGCTACCAAGGACTGCTGCCTGCCACCCTCCACCTGCTGCTGCTGCCTCCAGGGACTGCTGCCTGCCACCCTCCACCTGCTGCTGCTGCCTCCAGGGACTGCTGCCTGCCACCCTCCACCTGCTGCTGCTGTCTCCAGGGTCTGCTGCCTGCCACCCTCCACCTGCTGCTGCTGCCTCCAGGGACTGCTGCCTGCCACCCTCCACCTGCTGCTGCTGCCTCCAGGGACTGCTGCCTGCCACCCTCCACCTGCTGCTGCTGCCTCCAGGGACTGCTGCCTGCCACCCTCCACCTGCTGCTGCTGCCTCCAGGGACTGCTGCCTGCCACCCTCCACCTGCTGCTGCTGCCTCCAGGGACTGCTGCCTGCCACCCTCCACCTGCTGCTGCTGCCTCCAGGGACTGCTGCTTTCCACCCTCCACCTGCTGCTGCTGTCTCCAGGGACTGCTGCCTGCCACCCCTGAACTCCACCTGCTGCTGATGCCACCTGTCCACGTTGATGTCGAGGACACAGAAGATCCGGGCCAGTCCCTTCACCAGCGAGGAGCTGGAGGTCCTGGTGGACGGGGTGCTTGCACAGTACCCAAGGCTCTATGGTGCCCCTAATGTCGTGGTAAGTCTACAACAGTGTGAGTGAGAGTGCAGGGGGCACACGTGAGGTGGAGGTGCTGCAGTATGTGTCAGTGAGTGTGGGGCTCTGACATGCACTGCCTAGCATGTTTTCTCCAGGGGGAAGGGCTGTGAAGCCTCTTTCACACGTTTCCCTGCATGCCCATCCAGATTTGAGGGACATGTATTGTCCTGTCAGCCATACAGTGAAGCAGCAACTTGGTAATGCAGGAGTCAGGCCAGTGATTGCTTGTGTGAATGGCTGTGTGGGTCCCAAATGTCCCTCTCAGTGTCAGCCCACCTGGCCTGCACAGTCACCGCACAATCCCACAAGTACACATCACTGCATGTACAGTGTGTTCCATGTGTCTTTTGTTCACACATCTTCATCAAAGAGCCATCTCAGCCCTGTAGATTGCACACGACAAGCCTTGTGACAAGGGTGTGTGTATGAGAGTTGATGTGACTGTATGTGAGCTCCATGACACAGTGAGTCATTCACAGGGCTAGGAAATTGGGGGCTGCGCAGTGTTGGACACAGTGAGTCCACCAACAACCATGTGTTGCTATCTGATCTATGTGTTGCTCTAGCTAACAGCGGGCAGTAGATGTGGGCAGACTACACATTGCTTGATGTGCTGGCATCCTGCATGTGAATGGGATGTAGAGGTACTGTGTCCACCCTCCCACCTTCATGGATTCACGTGTGGTTCTCCAATGCCGTTGTACCATGTGCCATGCATTCTTGGCTCTGTTACACATATCTGTTGATTTGGGATTTGTGAGTATCGTGCCACTGTATTGAGAGATTTTGGTAGTATACACTGTGTAACTGATGTATTACCCCTCTTGTCTCCCATGCCTGCAGCTGAAAGTCCACCAGCGTAAAACTGTGTGGAGGGCCATTGCCTCCAAGGTGCGTGATCTGGGTGTGTCAAACCGACGGCACAGCCACTGTCATAAAAGGTGGGACGACATCTGCCGGCTGAGCAAGAACGTGGCCGAGATGACGCTGGGGCTGATCCCGCGGAGCGGCAGGTTGTCCCGACGCAGCATGACCCCACTAATGGCCCGCATCTTGGCCGTTACACAGCCTGAGTTGGATGCACAATTGAAGGAGCATCAGCAGCAAGCTAGGGGTGAGTATTTGTTGACGGGTGGCTTTGGCAGGGAGTGGCTGCATGTGTCCACAGATTGGGCAAACTCTGAGCTATCTGACGTTGGTAGTGTGATGCAGTGGATTGTAAGTGGCGTCTGTGCTGGGTGCATCTGACATGCATTTGTCCCACCTGTACTCACTGATGTGATCTGCGCAATGTGCATTGCCATTGCATTCAAAGTTGGGGCATTCAGGTAGCTTGTGCAGTGGGGTACTGTGTGAATTCATATTGATGTTGACGGCAGTGTGCATAATCTGAGTGTGTTTCAATAAATGCGTGCAATGCCTGACAGCAGTATTCTGCTGCTACAACTTCTGAGGACAATGTGCTACAGTACTTGTGCCCGTTCAAGCAACATGGTAGCTGGCATGTGCTAATGGCCATTGTGGGCTACTATGTTGTGGTCTGTGTGTGTGTGCTCCCCTACTGCTCCATCCATGTACGTAATTGACACCATGTTGTGGTGTTCATCCTTGCCATCCTCGGCACCCTGTGTGGTCAGAGAGATTTTTGTGCCTGTGTCTGAAGTGGGCCACAGGCAGGATGGTGTGCTGTGTGAGTCACCGGGATCACTTATGGCTGGATTTGTTCTTTACATGCACTGTTGGGTTGATAATTGAGGTGGCAATGTATATTTAGTCAGGGTGATGTGCAACGCGGATAACACATCTTCTTGAATGGTTATTTACTTGCACATGTTACTTCAGTTGGTGCCACTCCACTAACACTACCTCTCTCTCCCATGTAGCATCTCCCGTGTGCGTTGAGGGACAGGGGACGGACACCAGCGGTGAGGCATCCAGTGCAACAGCCGCACCGGAGCAGAGTGACACAGATGTGACCAGCGCCGAGGAGGGGGACAGGAGTCGGCTGGAGGAATCACAACCCGAGACGCAAAGCTCTACGTCATCTGACGCCAGCGGTGACACATCCATGTTGGGGGCCACAGGGAACGGGGACTCTGCCTCCTCTTCTGCCACACAGCGTCCAGTGCCCAGCCTCCCATCTACTTCCACTGGTGCTGCCCGTGTTCGCACAAGTCGAAAGGGAAGAGTGTCCTTCACCCCAGGCACTGCTGCCCCGGCCCATGTCAGCCCTGCAGCCCTCAGTGCTGAGTCAGTAGAGTTATTGCGCCAGCTGTGTGTGGGGCAGACAGCTCTCCTCAATGCCTTCCTAGACCACGATAAAAAGTTGGGCCAGGTGATAGCTTTCATGGAGGGCATACATTCGGATGTGGGTGCGCTACACCGGACTGTGCAGTCATTGTCCTCAACAGTGACGGCAGCCCTGCAACAGGCACATTCTTAGGGAGCAGCTCCTGTCCCTTTGTCCACCCCCCTGTCACTGTGCACCTCTGACGACAGTGACAATGCTCAACAGACCCCAAAGTCCAGATACAGCACACGCAGCACACAGCAGCAGCAACAGCCCAAACAGTCCAGGCCGCAGACATCATCCCCATAGACAACTAAGACCACCCCAGAGCACAGAGATAAAAGCCCGTCAGGCGACACCAAGGGCCAGAGGGGTAAGAAACAGGCCTCAGGGTCACAGGCCTCAGAGTCATCCCCCGCCAAGGACTCTCCTGTCCCAAGGACCGCTCGCAAAGCAAAGAAGGCAGTTTCTACCCACTGAGGAGGTGTTACCTGCAAGGCTTACACTGGATGAGGGCCCTATGGCTGATCCACCCACAATCTCCACTCCCATCCCGAGCCCTGTGAAGTAGGCACAAGGGGGCACTGTAGGGGCTAAACATAGTAGAAAGAGTTTGGAAGGGCGGAGGCAAGCCCCAGGGAAGCGCACAGCTGGATCCAGCATGTCCCCAGAGGGGGCCCCAGAGTCAGCACCAGGAGCAGGTTTGGTGGTGGGGTTACCTGTTGTGGCCACACCAGTTCCCATTAGTCCCCAGACAGGGAAGCCTTTCAGGATCCCCAAAAAGTGGAAAGGCACCCCTCCACAATCTCCTGCACACACTGTGTCTTACCACAGCATCAGTCCACCTCCCGTGCCACCACCCCACCTGGTCCAAGCAGCCCTCCAGCTTCCCAAGCCAGAGATGTCTCTTCCACAGATGTTTCTCACACTCCCCGGGGCAGTCCTCCTACTGACCGCGACACACAGTCACCTCCAAGTCCGACAGACAGCCACATCTGAGTGGTAGTCACCCTCACACACCTGTCTGTCCACAGCGGTGTCTGTGATGCCCATTGTTATCCCCATGACTCTGTTGCTGAGCATGGCATGGTATATTCGCAAACATTCACTGTGCAGCTTCTGATGTAACTACGCTGCACATTGTACTTGCCTTGTGGTTCACTGCTGTTTGCACCCTGCCTGTGCAGCTTCTCATGGACTTCACCTACACATTGGACTGGCCACTGGCCTTGTTGCTCACTGCTGTTTGCCCCCTGCATGTGCAGCTTCTGATGTGACTACTCTGCACATTGTACTTGCCTTGTTGATCACTACTGTTTGCCCCCTGCCTGTGCAGCTTCTGATGTGACTACTCTGCACATTGTACTTGCCTTGTTGATCACTACTGTTTGCCCCCTGCCTGTGCAGCTTCTGATGTGACTACTCTGCACATTGTACTTGCCTTGTTGATCACTACTGTTTGCCCCCTGCCTGTGCAGCTTCTGATGTGACTACTCTGCACATTGTACTTGCCTTGTTGATCACTACTGTTTGCCTCCTGCCTGTGCAGCTTCTGATGTAACTACTCTTTACATTGTAGTGGCCACTGGCCCTGCAGTTGCCCACATTTGTTATCTATCTATGCACAAGTGTGAATAAAGACAGTTGTTCCTGTTGTCAGTTCTGTCAGTGTAATTTCTCAATAAAACTGTTTCTGTGTGTGCATAGTTTACTGTGTCACATGCTCAGTATGGCACTTCAACATTGGCAATGGGTTGTCTCACGTTTCCATGTTTTTGCAGGGGTGACAGGGACTTCAATTCTTCCTGACTCTTATACTTGTGGGTGCAGTGAAGGTGGTTTTTGAAAATGTTCTTGTTGTCATCATCCTTCTTTGTCCATGTTGTCTATGGTGTAGACATGTCATGTTTGGAGGCAATGTCAGCACAGGGTGGGAGTTTATGCACAGGCTTTCATGCAGGTTGGCACGGGTCATGGTGTCTGTGTGAGCTTACTTACTGTGTGCCCAGCAGTGTATGTGTACGGTCCTCTTGTGGTGGTCAGTAATCCTGGTCCCATGCCTTACTTCCAAAGTGTACACTTTGGTGGTGGAGAAGTGTGTGGTGTGAAGGGGGTGAGTTTGTGGTGACTCTTGATGTGTGTGCACCTGCATTGTCAACTACACCCATGTGCCACCCTGGAGTGGTGTGCGTGTATGTGTACTTGTTGTGCCCTGCAATTGTGATTTGGTGCACATGGGAGTGTTGTGTGTTGCTGATGTGAGAGGGGGGATGTGTGACGTATCCTACTTGTGCTTCTCAATCATGGAGTGTGTGAATGGGGCCTGTGTGTTGTGGTGCAGAGATGCTCTTGTCAGGTAATTGCAGACCTATGTGTGTCTGTTCAGTATTTGACTTCATGGCCTTCCTCTCATCCCTGTGCCTTGACATGGGTGGCCTTGCTGTCTCCCTGAGTTGTTGAATTGAGGTGCTTGTGTTTTGGGTTGACTCACTGTGGCACCATGTGTGATTTGATGGGCTGTGGGTGTTCTCAGATGTCTGTTGTCTTGCATGTGATATACACATGCTTGATAGTTGTGTCCTTGTCCTTCCCTTTGTGGGCACATCACTTTAGCTTTCATGTATGTTATCCTCCATTGCTGCTAGCAGGTGGTCTGTGTATGTGGCTGTGAGGCAGGGTAGGGTGTGTCTGTGTAAGTTGGTAAGTGTGCAGTGAATTGTTTGATCATCAATATGTGTGTGTGTGTGTACATTTTGTGCTCGGGCTCAGTGTTCTTGGCATGTGTGTGGTGTTGTTGTGGTGTGTGTGTTGGCTGGGGCCTGGCCTTCTGTGGTATGTGTTCCTGTGCAACAACTCCTGCTGTGGCTATCTCTGCAGTTGTTAGGGATGTGGGGCAGGGTGTGTATTCACCTGTGTTGTTGTTGTGCAGGAGTGGCACATGGCAGGCACATGATATGTCCCTTCAGGGAGAGGGCTAGTGTGTTGTGTTTTGAGTAGTGGTTTTGTGTTGTTTGTACAGTGGCCATGGCTGGCACTGGCACTGGCCTCTGCGTTGTGTCCATGTTTTCCTGCTCACTGACCGCGGCGGTGACGACACCGGGACATTTGTTCATGATCGCAGAACATGGGTAGCCAGGATGTGGCGAGGTGTTTTTGTTACAGGTGGGACATGTGTGGATGCAGTGATGGCTGTGTGCCTGTCCCCACAGGGGTGTCTGGTGTGGACATGCACCGTTTTCAAACCCTTGACTTGTGTATTGTGTTGCATGCACAGTTGTGTGTGTACGTACCTGCAGCGGCGTCCGCGCCGGTCAATGACTTGCAGGTGGTGTATCATATACAGCACCGGAAAGGCGTCTAGAGCTGGATCCATCGCGGTGTGGGTCGGGTGTCTATTTTCTTGCTCCTCTGTGGTGCCTTTGCCGTCTTTGGCTATACGGTTGCTCCGCCGAGGTGTGCTGCCCTTTTTCCGGCATTGTGATTTGTTCGGCGGACGGGACGTCATTCCGCACGGCGGTGAGTGCTCATTGGCTCACACTGCCAAGCTGGTGGGCGCACTTTGATGGTGGTCAGTGTCACACCGCAGCGGACGGGAAATGGGCTCTGTCTAGACATGCTAATATGGCGGCCGTGAGGACCGCTGCCGGTGCGCGGTAAATGGCATTTACAGCCACCGCCGGCACCGCGGTCGTGTCTCCGCCAGTCATCGTAATGGACCCCTTTATTAGGTTTAGTGTCCAGCACCTACCCCAATTAAATACTGACTGGAGTGGGAATAGTAATTAAATTAGGTTTAGAGTCCAGCACCTACCCCAATTAAATACTGATTGGAGTGGGAATAGTAAATTAATTAAGTTTAGTGTCCAGCACCTAGCCCAATTAAATACTGATTGGAGTAGGAATAGTAAATTAAGTTTAGTGTCCAGCACCTACCCCAATTAAATACTTACTGGAGTGGGAATAGTAAATTAATTAAGTTTAGTGTCCAGCACCTACCCCAATTAAATACTGACTGGAGTGGGAATAGTAAATTAATTAAGTTTAGTGTCCAGCACCTGCCCCAATTAAATATTGACTGGAGTGGGAATAGTAATTAAATTAGGTTTAGTGTCCAGCACCTACCCCAATTAAATACTGACTGGAGTAGGAATAGTAATTAAATTAGGTTTAGTGTCCAGCACCTACCCCAATTAAATACTGACTGGAGTGGGAATAGTAAATTAATTAAGTTTAGTGTCCAGCACGTACCCCAATTAAATACTGACTGGAGTGGGAATAATAATTAAATTAGGTTTAGTGTCCAGCACCTACCCCAATTAACAACTGGTTGGAGTGGGAATAGTAAATTAATTAAGTTTAGTGTCCAGCACCTAACTCAATTAAATACTGGTTGGAGTGGGAATAATAAATTAATTAAGTTTAATGTCCAGCACCTACCCGAATTAAATATTGACTGGAGTGGGAATAGTAATTAAATTAGGTTTAGTGTCCAGCACCTACCCCAATTAAATACTGACTGGAGTGGGAATAGTAAATTAATTAAGTTCAGTGTCCAGCACCTACCCCAATTAAATACTGATTGGAGTGGGAATAGTAAATTAATTAAGTTTAGTGTCCAGCACCTACCCCAATTAAATACTGATTGGAGTGGGAATAGTAAATTAATTAAGTTTAGTGTCCAGCACCTACCCCAATTAAATACTGACTGGAGTGGGAATAGTAAATTAATTAAGTTTAGTGTCCAGCACCTACCCCAATTAAATACTGACTGGAGTGGGAATAGTAATTAAATTAGGTTTAGTGTCCAGCACCTACCCCAGTTAAATACTGATTGGAGTGGGAATAGTAAATTAATTAAGTTTAGTCTCCAGCACCTAGCCCAATTAAATATTGACTGGAGTGGGAACAGTAATTAAATTAGGTTTAGTGTCCAGCACCTACCCCAATTAAATACTGACTGGAGTGGGAATAGTAAATTAATTAAGTTCAGTGTCCAGCACCTACCCCAATTAACAACTGGTTGGAGTGGGAATAGTAAATTAATTAAGTTTAGTGTCCAGCACCTACCCCAATTTAGTATTGACTGGAGTGGGAATAGTAATTAAATTAGGTTTAGTGTCCAGCACCTACCCCAATTAAATACTGACTGGAGTGGGAATAGTAAATTAATTAAGTTCAGTGTCCAGCACCTATCCCAATTAAATACTGACTGGAGTGGGAATAGTAATTAAATTAGGTTTAGTGTCCAGCACCTACCCCAATTAAATACTGGTTGGAGTGGGAATAGTAAATTAATTAAGTTTAGTGTCCAGCACCTAGCCCAATTCAATACTGATTGGAGTAGGAATAGTAAATTAATTAAGTTTAGTGTCCAGCACCTAGCCCAATTAAATACTTACTGGAGTGGGAATAGTAAATTAATTAAGTTTAGTGTCCAGCACCTACCCCAATTAAATACTGACTGGAGTGGGAATAGTAAATTAATTAAGTTTAGTGTCCAGCACCTACCCCAATTAAATATTGACTGGAGTGGGAATAGTAATTAAATTAGGTTTAGTGTCCAGCACCTACCCCAATTAAATACTGACTGGAGTGGGAACAGTAATTAAATTAGGTTTAGTGTCCAGCACCTACCCCAATTAAATACTGATTGGAGTGGGAATAGTAAATTAATTAAGTTTAGTGTCCAGCACCTACCCCAATTAAATACTGACTGGAGTGGGAATAGTAATTAAATTAGGTTTAGTGTCCAGCACCTACCCCAATTAAATACTGACTGGAGTGGGAATAGTAAATTAATTAAGTTCAGTGTCCAGCACCTACCCCAATTAAATACTGATTGGAGTGGGAATAGTAAATTAATTAAGTTTAGTGTCCAGCACCTACCCCAATTAAATACTGATTGGAGTGGGAATAGTAAATTAATTAAGTTTAGTGTCCAGCACCTACCCCAATTAAATACTGACTGGAGTGGGAATAGTAATTAAATTAGGTTTAGTGTCCAGCACCTGCCCCAATTAACAACTGGTTGGAGTGGGAATAGTAAATTAATTAAGTTTAGTGTCCAGCACCTACCCCAATTTAATATTGACTGGAGTGGGAATAGTAATTAAATTAGGTTTAGTGTCCAGCACCTACCCCAATTAAATACTGACTGGAGTGGGAATAGTAATTAAATTAGGTTTAGTGTCCAGCACCTACCCCAATTAAATACTGGTTGGAGTGGGAATAGTAAATTAATTAAGTTTAGTGTCCAGCACCTACCCCAATTAAATACAGGCTGGAGCTGGAATAGTAATTAAATAAGGTTCAGTGTCCAGCACCTACCCCAATTAAATACTGAATGGAGTGGGAATAGTAATTAAATTAGGTTTAGTGTCCAGGAACTACCCCTATTAAATATTAACTGGAGTGGGAATAGTAATTAAATTAGGTTTAGTGTAAAGCACCTTCCCCAATTAAATACAGGCTGGAGTTGGAATAGTAATTTAATGAGGTTCAGTGTCCAGCACCTACCCCAAATAAATACTTACTGGAGTGGGAATAGTAATTAAATTAGGTTTAGTGTCCAGCACCTACCCCTATTAAATACTGAGTGGGGTGGGAATAGTACATTAATTAAGTTTAGTGTCCAGCACCTACCCCAATTAAATATTGACTGGAGTGGGAATAGTAAATTAATTAAATTTAGTGTCCAGCACCTACCCCAATTAGATACTGACTGGAGTGGGAATAGTAATTAAATTAGGTTTAGTGTCCAGCACCTACCCCAATTAAATACTGATTGGAGTGGGAATAGTAAATTAATTAAATTTAGTGTCCAGCACCTACCCCAATTAAATACTTACGGAGTGGGAATAGTAAATTAATTAAGTTTAGTGTCCAGCACCTACAAAATTAAATACTGACTGGAGTGGGAATAGTAAATTAATTAAGTTTAGTGTCCAGCACCTACCCCAATTAAATATTGACTGGAGTGGGAATAGCAATTAAATTAGGTTTAGTGTCCAGCACCTACCCCAATTAAATACTGACTGGAGTGGGAATAGTAATTAAATTAGGTTTAGTGTCCAGCACCTACCCCAATTAAATACTGATTGGAGTGGGAATAGTAAATTAATTAAGTTTAGTGTCCAGCACCTAGCCCCATTAAATATTGACTGGAGTGGGAATAGTAATTAAATTAGGTTTAGTGTCCAGCACCTACCCCAATTAAATACTGACTGGAGTGGGAATAGTAAATTAATTAAGTTCAGTGTCCAGCACCTACCCCAATTAAATACTGATTGGAGTGGGAATAGTAAATTAATTAAGTTTAGTGTCCAGCACCTACCCCAATTAAATACTGACTGGAGTGGGAATAGGAGTTAAATTAGGTTTAGTGTCCAGTACCTACCCCACTTAACAACTGGTTGGAGTGGGAATAGTAAATTAATTAAGTTTAGTGTCCAGCACCTACCCCAATTTAATATTGACTGGAGTGAGAATAGTAATTAAATTAGGTTTAGTGTCCAGCACCTACCCCAATTAAATACTGACTGGAGTGGGAATAGTAATTAAATTAGCTTTAGTGTCCAGCACCTACCCCAATTAAATACTGAATGGAGTGGGAATAGTAATTAAATTAGGTTTAGTGTCCAGCAACTACCCCTATTAAATATTAACTGGAGTGGGAATAGTAATTAAATTAGGTTTAGTGTCCAGCACCTTCCCCAATTAAATACAGGCTGGAGTTGGAATAGTAATTTAATGAGGTTCAGTGTCCAGCACCTACCCCAAATAAATACTTACTGGAGTGGGAATAGTAATTAAATTAGGTTTAGTATCCAGCACCTACTCCTATTAAATACTGAGTGGGGTGGGAATAGTACATTAATTAAGTTTAGTGTCCAGCACCGACCCCAATTAAATATTGACTGGAGTGGGAATAGTAAATTAATTAAATTTAGTGTCCAGCACCTACCCCAATTAGATACTGACTGGAGTGGGAATAGTAAATTAATTAAGTTTACTGTCCAGCACCTACCCCAATTAAATACAGACTGGAGTGGGAATAGTAATTAAATTAGGTTCAGTGTCCAGCACCTACCCCAAATAAATACTGGCTGGAGTAGGAATATTAAATTAATTAAGTTTAGTGTCCAGCACCTACCCCAATTAAATACTAACTGGAGTGGGAATAGTAATTAAATTAGGTTTAGTGTCCAGCAACTACCCCTATTAAATATTGACTGGAGTGGGAATAGTAATTAAATTAGGTTTAGTGTCCAGCACCTACCCCAATTAAATACAGGCTGGAGTTGGAATAGTTTTTAAATGAGGTTCAGTGTCCAGCACCTACCCCAATTAAATACTTACTGGAGTGGGAATAGTAATTAAATTAGGTTTAGTGTCCAGCACCTACCCCTATTAAATATTGACTGGAGTGGGAATAGTAAATTAATTAAGTTTAGTGTCCAGCACCTAGCCCAATTAAATACTGATTGGAGTGGGAATAGTAAATTAATTAGGTTTACTGTCCAGCACCTACCCCAATTAAATACAGACTGGAGTGGGAATAGTAATTAAATGAGGTTCAGTGTCCAGCACCTACCCCAATTAAATACTGACTGGAGTGGGAATAGTAAATTAATTAAGTTTACTGCCCAGCACCTACCCCAATTAAATACAGACTGGAGTGGGAATAGTAATTAAATTAGGTTCAGTGTCCAGCACCTACCCCAAATAAATACTGGCTGGAGTGGGAATATTAAATTAATTAAGTTTAGTGTCCAGCACCTACCCCAATTAAATACAGAGTGGAGTAGGAATAGTAAAATAAGTTATTTTAATGAAAATTTATATTGGGCATTTATGTTGAGTGGAGTAGTAAGCATAATTTAGGTGAGTGTTTTTAAAATATATGATAATATTATTAGAGTTAAAATTAGTTAAAACATATTAGTTATATTTACATCAAGAACAGCTATATCATATATATATTATACAATGAAAATGATGCATTTTATAATATATAATTTATTACAAAATATTTAATTATCTACATTAAATGTGATAGCAATGAAAAGGTAGTCAAAAAAATAGAAATATCATTTTTATTAATAATTTTTATTATATAAAACATAAAAATGACAGGTAAATCCAAAATGTAATTTTTTATTAAACAGTAGAAAAATAATCACAAAATATATATATATACAGGAGAGTGTATTTATTACATACAAAATACAGTTTACCAATATGTATATTTTAACAAGTAAATAATACCCAAAAAAATTAACAATAAAAGAAATTGTACTTCACAATTGTTTATGTTAGAAATATAGCATGATGCACATGAATTTATTTATGCACATTTTATACATTAGTATATATTTTTAATAAAAGCTAAATATTGTTTGTAATTTTTAACATTTTTACAACTGTTACAAATTTTGGTATTTATTAACATTATATACTGAAAATATTTGTACAATACATTTCAGATAAAAATAACATAGTTTAATTTTGTAATACAAACAATATATTTTAATTATTAATATTAATAATAAAATATTAATATTTATTACATTTAATAACAGTTGTTCATATTATTTACAACTCAGATATTTTTTAACAAAAAACGACTTTAATAAAATGTGTTAGTAATTTTTGTTTGACATATATACATTTTTCTAATTATAATATTAAATATTATTAATTCATAATATTTATTATTATAATTTTAAATAATATAAAAAAGAGATAATAAATATAAATAAATCAGGTACATTTTTGAGTATTTTATTAGAATGTAACAGTAATTTTTAAACCATTGTATAGTATTAAATAAATAGTTTAGCTATTTATTTAATATGTTTATAGTTGCCATCTTTGTTTGGGGCTTTAATTTAGTAACCGCTCGCTTTTGTTTTGGGTCATTTGGGAAGAAAGAAGCTCGCGCTTGGGAGCAGCTTCGCGTCTGAGAAGTTTAGAGTAATTTTCTTTAATATTAAACTATTTTAAGTGTATTTTGAAGGTAGTAATGTTGTAATTAGTGTGCGTAGAGTTTTGTTTTAGAAGTTATCGTGTGTTTAGTGTTTTATTTAGTTATTAATTGTTAACGTTGTGTTCCGTATTTGCAGCCTAGTTAGATTTTTTCTATTTATGTCGTTTTTACGCTAATACTGTGTGAATAATGTTTGTAGTCATGTTTTTAAGTGTATTATGTGCACATTTGTGTGGGTGGGAATGTTTTTTTTGGTTTTGTAGGTTTAACGACAAAGAAGTTTGGAATTACGGAACACTGCAATTTTTTTTTTTTAAGGAAGTGTGTATTAGTTATATTAACTAATAATTATTTTATACTTCCTTCATTTTTCGGTTTTCATGGAGCGGTTCTTAATTTTATACTATTTTTCGGGTTTTTTATGGTTACTGGATTGTCGATTTTTACCTGGAGGATTAAGTTTTTGATACAGTTGTATTTTTACATTTTATTGTGGTTCCTTTTTAATATCTATGGATTGTGAACTACCTGGATTACTTTGGAAGATGTGGCATTTTCGTATTAGAGCAACGGGAAAGGTAAGTGTTTTTAAATATTTTAATTGTGGGAGGTTAATGATTTTAATTTAATTGCAGTTGTTGTTTAGTTGCTTTGCTGTTTAATTAATTTGTCTATATATATGTATATATAAATTTATAACACATATTAGACAAATTAATTAATTTTTTGATTTAAAAGAATGCTCTGTTTTTATTCTAATAATTTTTTTCTTCAGAATAGTATATTTACATTGTTTATATGTTTTAGAGTAGAGTTTTAGATATCATATTTAAGTACTCAAGGCCTCTTGTGGAAGGGTATAGCTGAACTTGCTGTTGGAGATACTGATACATTTGATTAGTTTGTCTAGATAGTTTTGGTTTTAATTGGATGACAGATTGTTGCATTCTGAGTTCTTGGAAGCTTTGTTCCTTTTGTATGGCAAGTAATTGTTTATGTAGGGTAGGAGTGCTTCGTCCTGTAGAAGATAGGAAGGCATTATGCCAACCCTCAACTGCATTGTTTGTTTTAGCTTCTTGGTTAAGTGTAGTTAGATACACATTCCACCAAGGAATTTGAAATTTAGGTTGACGCCTATGGCCTGATCTGTGTAATCTCCCCACCCAGGTATCCTCAAAATAATCTAGGAGGGAGATCATTTTTGTTCATTTTGTTGGTAAAATGGACTTTCAATTAAAAGTTATAATGCTCAGCCACATCTGTCACTGGCACATAGGCCAGGGCAATTAGATTTTTAATTTGGTATGCAAAGGTAATATTTGTTGCATATTCCACACTAAGGGGCCCATTAGGATGGCGGATGGATCGCCCCCGCCGGCCCGGCGGGGGCGATCCGCCCGCCATCCATGCCTGAATGACCCTCCGCCATATTAGGATGGCTGGGGGTCCACGGCGGACGGAAAGACCGTCCGCCGGTCGACTTGTCGACCGGGCGGAAAACGGGCACAATATGGTGGTGGTGTCTGCAAGACACCGCCATCCATATTGCGATGCAGCCGGTGATCAGCCTTTCCATGGCGCCGTTGCTGCAATGGAAAGGCATACGGTCTTTGCTGTTGGGGGCCCGTTGCGGGCCCCCGGAGTGTTGGGGGGGTGGGGGTGCACATGGGGGGTACCTGTGGTACCCCCCTACATTGGCATGGACAAGGTGGCAGGCACCGCGCGGTGCCTGTCACCTTGTGCGTGCCAATGCACAACGTGCATCCACAGCATTGTGGATGGGGGATGCCACCGTGGCGGTGGCATCCTAATGCCCACAGCGGGACCGCCGCACCTCTAGCGGACGGTCCCATTCTCTGTTACAGTGGCCGGCGGACTTTGTCCGCCCGCCATCGTAATAGGCCCCTAAGTGCAGATTTCTGTAAATGTCTCCATAAACATTGGTTGAAATGGAAGTAACATCCTTGTATAGATGTGTGGGGATACAATTTAAGGATAGAATTTATCATGGCTTGCTCAAAGTCTATTATTATTCTTTGCGGAAAAAAGTCGTTTGTTTCTTGCTTTATTTTACCTAACATTTCAGTATATTTTGCATTCTGTTTATTTGGTAACAATGCATATATAAAGGGGATGCAACTGTTATGATATTGCCCATGGATACTGTAAAGTTGGTAGAATGGTTTGGGGCATATTGTGAAGGTGCCATCCATCATCCAGGTTTGGCATTGTTGAAGTTTAGTTATATTGTTTGCTGTAGCAAACATAATAATTCTTTTATCTTTATTTTTATTGTCAAAGAAAATAAAAGGTTCATCACTGTGTGTTATACTTAGTTCTGGGGGAATTATGACATCTTCAAAATTTTTAGGCGTAGGTATTGTGGTTGTTGTTGCTTTTTTGGTCCTAGCTATGGTTCTTTTAATTGAAGCAATGGATGGTAATTGACCGGTTGCTTCTTTGGGTACTTTAGGTAAAATTCCTTTAAGTATAACACTTGTAGGAGTTTGTGAGCTAGTACTTAATTCTTTTATATTATCAAGGGTTGCTCTCACTTCAATTTCAGAAACATTTGGCGGATGGTTATGTTCTCTAGTGTATAATACAGTTGTTTCCCTGGTGGTAGCGCGACCATAACATTTATTTGAATAATATTTTGAACATTTCCAGTTCACTTTAAGGCCCGTTTGCTTCTCTTGGGTGTAGACGTACCCCATGTAACACAATATGAATTTCCCTTTCTGAGATGTTATAAATTGGGCACCTTCAGTCATTGTGATGTGGAAAATTCTATAAAAAATGTATATGAACATATATGAAAAAGCATATTATACATGTTTATATGGTTAAAAAGAAAACATTTTTTACATATACTTACCAAGTGTTATTTAGTTGTCTTTAAATGGAGATGTTCTTTGTTCAATAAATGCTGTTTGGTCGAAGTTTTCTGAGAAAGGAAAATAAAGCATATTTTATTTGATGTTTTACAATTTTACATGGGGTGGTATTGGTGTTTAGGATAGACTATAGCTTCATTAACGTTTTTGTTAGATTTTACAAAGGCTTTTAAAAGGTTTAAAAATCTAAAGGGGGTGGTTTTGGGGTCTAGAATATATTAGGGGGCCGATTCCGATCTCGGCCGGTAGGGCTCCGAATCGGATTCGGCTTAACCGGATCCGATTCGGAGCCCTATTTCCCGACCGATTCGTACGCGCGTCCGGGCGAGCGAGTACGATGCGAATTCGCCGACCGACTCTTCCGGGCATCCCGACCGCTCCGACCGACTCGTTCCCGGGTCGAACCGCACCGACCGACTCGCTCGGACTCGACTCGCACCGCACAATGGAGACGATCCCCGGCCGGGTAAGTACGATGCGCGCCGCGAGCAGTCCGACCGAGCCGCGCACTCCGGCTCAAAAGAGCAGTCGGAGCCGTACTTTGAAGGTCCGTGTCGGACCCCCCTGTATGCGAAGCCGCGCGAGTCGCACACAGGGGGGACCCATGGGTCCCCCCTACCTGTGCGTGTACGGCGCGAATCGCTTCGCCGCGTACATGCTGTAGGGGGCGCACTTGTCCGCCTCGCACCCATTGAGTCAATGGGAGCCCGCGTACGCGTTGTACGACAGGATCCCATTGACTTCAATGGGAGTCCGACCGACTCGAGTCCGATGGCATACGTGCGCATCGTACTCGTTCGGTCGGGCTGCACGGGTCCGATTCGGTCGGAAATCTCTCCGGGTCCGGCTCGGTCGGAGAGATTTCCGGCCCGAATCGGAATCGGCCCCTTGGTGTTTAGTTGCATTTTAGTGAGATTTTACAAAGGCATTTTAAAGTATACTTACTTTGTTAGTGAGCTGTTTTTGTGAGGTAAATTCTTTTTCTCGTTCTTTGGAGTAATATCTGTAGTGGAAATATAAAGAGATAAAATATATAAGTTAGTAATTTTAGTTAGCAATTGAAATCTGTGTTACATTTTAATTTAACTGCTTATTTAGAAATGGTAATTTACTTACTTTTTCCTAAGTGTAGTAGGCTTGATTTTGATGCAGTCTTTGATTGTGGTCAAAATCCGGCCTTCCTTAATTATTTTGGTTTAAGGTGTAAAATAAGACTGATTTTTCTTGGTTTATTTTTATTTGTTTCTTGGTTTGGGAATTGTTTTCCTTATATGGAAAACGCTAATTAAGAGTAGTTTATTTTTTTTTTGGGTGAGGAAGGAGACGTTGAACTAATTATATTTTAATAAAATATATATAAGATGTATTAAAATGTTTGAATATGTTGCAAGTATATATTTTAAAATATTATTATTAGTGTGTTTATTATGTTATTATTTATTTATGTTGTTATAATTTTGATAGTTATGTTTTTGGTTCAATTTAATGTGATATGTATGTTTATGCAATTTACTGTATTTATGGTGTATAAAGTCATTGTTTTAATGTATTATTGAGTTGTCGATATTTTGAAAAAAACGATAATATTGATGTCTATATTTTTGTAGTCGATATTTTAGTCATGTCCTATATTTATTTATAAACGTCTATATTTTGTATTGCGATATTTATGTGTGCGATATTTGTGTTGTCGATATAGTTGTATCACGATATTGTGGTATCGATATTTGTGTATTTTTATAATTAAGTATGCAACATCGATATTTTTTATATCGCTATTTTTGCGTCGAAATATTTGCAGTTTGATAATGTGACTTTCGGTATTATGTCAGTGATTCGCATAGCATAGCATAACATAACAATGCATAGTACAGCGTAGCATAACATAACAATGCATAGAATAACATAACATAACACGGCATGGCATGATGACATGGCATAACATAGCACAGTATAACATAACATAACATTGTATTGTATTGTAATTGCATTTATATAGTGCTTACTACCCCTGATGAGGCGTCGAATCGCTTTTTCGGCGTGTAGCATGCTACTCCGGGACCCATAAAGGATTAGTTTTGAATTAGTATAGTGAAATATGAAAGTAATTTAAGTGGTGGATAGGTTAGTCAGTTATTTGGATTCGGAAGGATAGAAGAGAAAAAAAGGTTTGTATTTATATAGCGCTTGTTACCCCTGATGGGGTGTTGAAGCGCATTTTTTGGCAAATAGCACGCTACTCCGGAAACCCATAAAGGATTAGTGGTGAATTAGTATGGTGAAATATGAAAGTTATTTGAGTGGTGGATATTAGTCAGTTATTTGGAGTGAGAAGGATAGCGGAGGGATAGAAGGGGAAGAAAGGTTTGCATTCATATAGCACCTGTTACCCTTGATGGGTGTTGAAGTGCTTTTCTGGCGAGTAACACGCTACTCCGGAACCCATAAAGGATTAGTGTTGAAAATTAATATAGTGAAATATGAAGCAATTTGAGTGGTGGATATCTTATTCAGTTATTTGGATAGAGAAGGGTAGGCGGCGAGATAGAAGAGGGAAAGAGGTTTGTATTTATATAGCGCTTGCTACCCCTGATGGGGTTTTGAAGCGCTTTTTTGGTGAGTAGCACGCTACTCTGGAACCCATAAGGATTAGTGTTGAATTAGTATAGTGAAATATGAAAGTAATTTGAGTGGTGGATATGTTAGTCAGTTATTTGGATTGAGAAGGGTTGGGGAGGGGTAGAAAAGGGAAAAAGGTTTGCATTTATATAGCGCTTGTAACCCTGATGGGGTGTTGAAGCTCTTTAGCACCGTACTCTGGAACCCATAAAGGATTAGTGGTAAATTAGTATAGTGGAATATGAAATTTGAGAAGTGAACATGTTAGTCTGTTATTTTGATTGAAAAGGACAGTGGAGGGATAGATTATTTTTTATAAAACATTTTTTGGGGCGGTCATAGCAGTAGGGGGAGGCTTTTGGATGAGTAAAAAGGGGTTGTGGAGGGGAAGAGTCAGAGGGAAGAGTTTAGAAAGGTTTGTTTTGGGGGATCGGTAGAGTAAAAGAGGTGTCAGATGATGCAAGGAGGGGTAGAGTAGGGGAGAGTCTTGAAAGGGTTATTTTGGGGATCATAGTAGTGGTATGGGGTTTGGGATAAATGAGAGAGTGGATGTAGAGGATATATTGATAGATGTATAGGGTGAGAAATAGGGTAGTGCATTGGAAAGAGTAGTAGAAAGAAGTTTGAGATGAGCTGAAAGTTGGGCTAGAAGATATATTGGGAGAAGTATAGGCTGAGAAATAGGGTAGTGCATTGAAAATGCTAAATTAGAAGAAAGTGATAAATATATAGATCCATAAGTTCATTGAAAGTATATAGCTGCATAAAGGAGGTAAGTATATGAACATTAAAGATATTGATAGAGGTACAGGATGAGAAATAGGGTAGTGCATTGGATATGCTTTTTCAGGAGAAAAGTAACAAACACACAGATCCAAGTACATGGAAGGTACATAGATGCACAATGGAAGCAAGTACATGTAGACCAAAGATGCACCAGATAAACTCCGGTTTTCAAGTGATATTGTACTTAATTTTAAAAAAACAATTTTTAACAACATAATTATTCTACATGTTTATACAAAGCAATACACCAAGATAGGTACATATCTATAGTGAAAATAAATGCTTATATACAGAGGGATATGCTGTAAATGTCTGTTTGCGTATGGTGCTTATGTGGGGAAGAGCCAATTCTTGAGTAGTTTTCTGAAGATAAGGTGGCTGTCCATGGATCTTATGTTGGGGGGTAAAGAGTTCCATAGTTTGGCTGCTTGAACAGAGAAGGATGTGCCACCCATGGTTTTTTTCTTGTATCTTGGGATTTTGAGGCGAGGTGCCCCTTTAGAGCGGAGGTTCCTTTGTTGAATGTGTTTGGTGATTTTATTCCTGATGAAGAGCGGTCCCATTCCATGTATTGCTTTGTGGGTGATACAAAGCAGCTTGAACGTGGATCTTCTGGCAACCGGTAACCAATGCGGGGTTTTCAAGGCAGGTGAGATGTGGTCTCACGGTTTGATATGCAAGAGTAGTCTGGCAGCCGAGTTCTGAATCCGTTGTAGTCTTTTCATGGTCGTTAAAGGTGATCCGTGGTAGAGGCTATTGGCGTAATCGAGTTTGGACAGAACAAGGGAGATGGTAGCTTGGACCTTGTGTGGAAATCCCAAATGAGGGAAAATTTGTTGCAGCATTTTTATAGTGACAAAGCTTGATCTTGCTAGTTTGTCCACTTGGGCATTCATCGATAGCTTGGAGTCAATGGTCATTCCGAGGTTTCTTACTTCCTTCGATACTTTAGGCGGTGATCCCAGTTCATCAGGCCAGGCGGCAAGTGGGTCATAATGTTTCCAATCGCCACACGTGAGTATTTACGTTCTGGAAGCATTCAATTTGAGATGGCTCCAAGTCATTCACTGATCCACAGCTCTGAGACAACTGAAAATTGGGGATTTTCCAATGTCTTTGGGGCATTCCAGTTAAAGGAGTATTTGCGTGTCATCTGCATAGTTATAGCACATGAGGTGAAATTGATTGATCAGTACCAGTAATGACTTCATGTAGATGTTGAAAAGCATGGGCGAGATGATAGAGCCTTGAGGGACCCCAGCTTTTGTAGAGTATGGTTTGGACGAGAAAGGTGGGGGTATGGATGACATTAGTTCTGTTTCAAAGGTAGGACGCAATCCAGTCTAGAGCAGTCCGCTCTATGCTGGCTTCATAGAGTCTTTGTTTCAGAGTTTCATGGTCAACCGTGTCAAATGCAGCCGAGAGGTACAAGAGGAGTAGCGCAGCAACCCCGTTGCGGTCTACTGTATTCTTCAGGTCATCCCAGATGGCAAGGAGGGCAGATTCAGTGCCTCTTACTGGACGGAATCCTGTTTGGAAGTCTGAAAGTATGTCATTCTCTTCAATGAATTGTGACATCTGGGCGAACGCTCCTCTTTCTATCAGTTTGCCCAGGAAAGGTCCATTTGTAATGGGTCTGTAGTTGTCAGGGTTCAGCGGGTCCAAGTTTGTTTTCTTCAGTAAAGGGCGTATGTATGATTTTTTGAGTTCTATTGGAAATATTCCGGTAGTTAAGGAATTGTTGATAATTCTTCTTACTGGAGTGGCAGCAGAGGTTGTTAAAAGAATTGTCTTGAAAGTTTGTGGTGGACACGGGTCGGAAGGGCTGCCGGCAGGCCTGCTTGCTTTGACCAGGTCCATAAATTCATCGTGTGAGATGTGTTGGAAGGAACGGAGAGGCTGGGTTAGAGTATTCTTGGATTGTTGTTTTGTACAAGGGTTAGTGCTGGTGCTTTGTTTCTGTTTTAAGTATGAGTCCAATGTGTCTGCTTTGTCTGTGTAATGATTTGCCAGTTTGTCTGTGAAATCTTGAGTAACAGGATGAGTTCCTTCTAGGCAATTTGGTTTGCGAAATTCATTGAGTATTTAGTAGAATTCTTTATTTGCACATTTAGCATTTTGAATTCTGTCTGAATAGTACCTTTTCTTAGCATTTTTGATAGCTGACTTGTATAATCTGTTAATTTTTTGTAGGTGAAGTTTGTCTTGTTTGGCGTTTGTTTTGAGCCAGGTACGTTGCAGCTTTCTAATTTGTTGTTTTATGTCTTTTATCTCTATGTTTCTCCAAGGCGCTTTTTTTCTTTTGTTCTGTTGTGTGGTTTTGAGTGGTATCAGGATGTCAAAAGCTTCCTGTAGCCACTCATATAGTTTTTAACAGAATTTATTGTTTCCAGATTTGTACTGGATGCCAGTTGTGTTTCTAAGTGTTCCAAATTGAGTTTGTTCCACGGCCGATAGGTGGATGGATGTAAGGTAGTTTTAGGTGAGTCGCTTAGTGTTGTTTTAAGTTGGAAAGCAAGCAAGTGGTGGTCTGACCATGTGACTGGAGTTATAGTTTGAAAGGTAACTAGTTCAGTATTAGCAAAAATGACATCTAGGATATGTCCAGCGATGTGTGTGGGTTTGTGGACAATCTGATGCAGGTTCAGTGCATCTAGGCCAGTGATTATTGTTTTTGGATGGGTCATATTGGGTTTGTCAAACCAAATGTTGAGGTCACCCAGAACGCATAGGTTGGAGTGTATTGTTATCAGGTTTGAAACTGTGTCTAGAAGTGCGTCTGGGAATGTCGCCTTGCTCGGTGGAGGTCAGTAAAGGAGCAGGAAGTTACAGGAGGAAGACGGTGTAGGATTACATCTGGTGAGAAGAGCCTTACAATTCTTTATGGTGATGTCGTCAACTTTAGTGATATGTAATGTTTGCCTGAACACAACAGCTAGACCACCTCCTTTTTTGCCTATACGATTTTGGGTGATCGTTTGATAGCCTAGAGGAACAGCTTCATGCAGGACTGGAGCCATATCATCTCCCAACCATGATTCAGTTATGAATAGTATATCTGGTTTTGCATCGGTGAGAAGGTCGTAGATGTGATGTTTGTTTTAAGAGAGGATCGAGCATTTATTAGTAGACAGTTTAGAGAATGGGCTTTGGTGATAGTGAGACTTTGTTTTGTAGAAGAGTGATCAGTATTGTGTGGGTTTTTAGCAGGTGTTTTTTTGTGCTGGTATTAGCTGTATTAGGATAGCAATCGTGTAGCTGTTCTGTATCATGTTCCTCATCCAGCATGCTAAGAAGGCATTTTGATGGGTCTGCGTGTGTATGTGGTGGAGATGGTGTTTGAGAGTGAGTTGGTGTGCTGTGTTGTTTTTGTGGTGTAACATTGTTGTGCAGTAGACATAGGGAAGCGAAGTTGTGAGGTGTGGCATGTTGCTTATATTGTTTGCGTGTGTTTAGGGCGGAAGGTGTATGAGTCAGGGGTGGTGGTGCAGCATGTGGGTCATGTAGTAAGGTTCTAAATTGTCCAATGGATGAGAGGCGTTTGGAAGAGAGTTGCTGTGTTGCTGTATCTGTGTTAGGTGTGGTGGAAGAGAGAAAGCTTGGCATTGGAATTTTGTTCCTTTGTGTGGTTTTGAAAGGTGGGTGTATGTTTGTATTTTGTGATGGTAAGTATTATGAGGTGTTGCGCTTTGAAGATCTTGTTGTGCTGGTGTGTGTGATATGTTTTGTTTTAGAGGAGTAGTGAAAAGGGGTGCTGGTGTATTTGTTTCATGCGATGGATTTGTTTGTATAGTAACAATAACAATGCATAGCACAGAGCACCATAACAACATAACAATGCAAAGAATAACATAACATAACATGGCATGGCGTCATGGCATAGCATAGCACAGCATAGCATAACATAACATAAAATAACATAATATAACATACAATGGCATGGAGACATGTCATGGCATAGCACAGCATGACATAACAATGCATAGCATAGCATAACATATCATAACATGGCATAGCATAAACACAGTATAGCATAGTATAACGTCACATTGATGGAGCAAGAACTCACAATGAGACTTGCTCGTAAGCAATCCTCTCACAAGTATTAATTATTAATCTTTGTAATGTTTATACTAACAAATGCACCCATGAACATTATACGAGTGAAGCTTGCCAATGTGTTTAAAACTAATAAATAACGCTTGTCTAATCCAAAATGGCCGCTAAAGCGCGGGAATCTCATTGCGCATGTGTCAACCATATCACGTGGTATGACGTCTTTCTTTGCTTGGGGGGAAACATTTGCTTCTGCGCAGTGTGTATTAAAATGGCTGCTTAATGTTTTCACGTGCTACAGCTTGCTCATATGTTGCAATTAAAACGGTGGTATTCTAACGCTATTAATGCGGGATAGAATTTTGATTAAACGGGAATAGAGTAGACATAGTGGGTATACAGTGAAACCATTTATTTTATGATTTAAATATTTTCTTCTTTGACTTTTATTAGTTCATAAATGGGCCTGGGTTGGTTGAACGGCAGCTCGAGAGACATTGGTTCTGCACATGCGCCCTGAAAGGCTGACCAGAGAATGCGATGAAGTCAACTTGGAAGCCCTCCAAGGTCGCGAAGCCTGGTTCACAAGTTCTTCTGAAATGTACCTGAACTCGATACAAATGTATATAAAATGTATTGCTGAATCAATGGGAAACGGGTGGGAAATAAAGCAAATGTATTAATTGTGATGGGCCGTATTTTAAAGACAATGGGCTTAAAGAAATTAAACTAAATTGATATGGTGTGAGGATCAACACCCTGTCCCCGTCCAATCAGAAGTAGTGGGCCCATATTTTTGCTACATTAATGGGAGGTACATGGGCGTAGAAGGGTATAATAGCTATAGAATTAGTTAATTAGTTAACATTAGCATTAAGGCTGTCAGCTGGGAGAACCACAGAACGAGCTGATCGATTGCAGACTGAACCGCTGTCCAGAGAGGTCCTGAGGTGGGGGCGGCGGAGTCCAATAGAAGGAAGACACAGGAGAAAATCGAGGAGAAGCGAAGTATCAGAGAGGGGAACGACGCAGGCGTCGTTGATAGAGAGGTCACCTGCCCTGTCCTGTACCTGGTCCGGAGGTCTTTGCTCTTCATCCTTCCTGGGACCTATCTTTCCAACTCCTTGGCCAAGGGGTTTGGTTTCTCGCACCTTTAGGTAAATATAAATGCAACTTTAGCTGTGCTGCTGTCTCTATCTTCTCCTTTCTGAGGGACCGTCATTGACCGATAATTGATTATTATGCTTCATCCTTGATATGCGATTGAGTATCATGTGGTTCTGTATTTACTCTGCTAAATCTTTAGATAAACATTTTTAAACTTCCTGACTCAGTGATTATTTCAGGATTATGAATTGTAATGAACGTCACTCATTTTAAACTTCCCAATTAGCAAAGGGTCCATTGGTAAGTCATTACTCTTCAATCAGAAAAGTAATTGGTAGCAGGGATTCTTGATAAAGAGAACAACTGACCCACCAGCAGAAAATTGCTAGCGTAGTATGAATGAATGGGCCCAGGTGAGTATTCGGTGTATGAATGCTTGTTGCTAGTAACCCGCTGGATCAGTTATCTGGTTATCAGAGGATGGTTGTACTTTGTTAATTGGGTAATGAGAATTTTATTTTTATAAACTAACATCCGTTTGTTCAAAAGTTTTGTTTTATGTTGTCCAGAATTCCCCGGGAAAATTGAATAGCGGATGGTAAGTGGAAGCCATACTGCAGTGAGGTTATCTGTCAGGCAGAAATAGTACTGAAAAGTTAAGCAGGGCTATCAGTACTTGTTAGGGACTCTATGCGTGTGAGTAATAGCAAAGGAATACGCTGGTAAAAAATTGATGTTATATCACCTAGAAAGGGTAACATTGAAAAAGTAGCAGGTATTTCTGAAGCTTACGTGAAGGGTAAACGGAAGGGTTTTACTCGTAGTGTATGTTTAGTAAACGGAATAGTTTTACTAAGTGTGAGAGAGACTATCTTTTCAAAATTAGCGAAACTGACACGATAGCGAATGTTTTATGTTGTTACTGAATTTTAATAAGAAGCGTAGAGAAAAATAAAGTTTGCGTACGATTTTGTAAAGGGAGGAGAGGAAGCTGATGTCACAAAACGCCGCGCTGGGATTGGTTGAAACCGCGGGCGTGGAAAGACTCTTGTAAAGGAGGGGTCAGTAATCAGGAGTGATACTGACGTCACAGGTGCCGCGCTGGGATTGGTCGAAAACAGCGAGGGACAGAGAAGCGCAGATTGTAAAGGAGGGGTCGTCAGAATAGACGTCACAGAAGAGCCGCGCTAGGATTGGTTCAGAGACAAATGTTAGCTGGTATTTAATTGGTTGATAGCGTAGAAGTCGACATCCTAGTGGATAGTGGAAATTATATGTTGAAACGCGATCCGACTTTAATAGGAACTCGTCCGGATAGGAGATTCCTAGGTTTTGCAGAATATAATTTTATACACAGAGATTTACCCAAAATGTACGGAGAGAAGAGAAAAATGTCATTTCTACAAAAGATTAAGAATTATTTTAATAAGGATAAACCCATCAAAACTAGAGAAGGAATTATCATTCCACCAGCTAAAACGCCCGCTTCATTTATGATGATGGAGAGAGGTTATCATACTTGCGTATGGTTAGAAAACTGGATAGAATATACCAAAAATGATGGGATATTAGCGTTCCCAGAAAATGGCACTTTCAATGGGAGAATTCTTCAAAATTTGAGATTGAGAATGAATGACTTAGAACCCAGACCAAGATTAACCCAATACGAAGCCTTAGAAGAATGGGAAACCGAGGCATTCGAACGTGACTGATCCCGGAGTAGTAGGGGTTATCGGGGATTTTTTCCTAGATACCAAAATGAGTCCAGGGATGGTCAAATGAAACAGTGGAGAAGAGCGATGCCTACAGAAGGTTTATATCCAATATTAATGGCAGAAGAATCGTTAGGGAGTAAATGCACAGAAAAGACAAAACACTTGACAGGATTTGGAGACTCTGAAGACGAATTTATGGAAGAAATATTAAAGAACCCGCCACCATATCAGGAAGGAGCAAGTGGATGCACCCCAAGCGCACCACTGTTAAAAACACCATTGCTACCGCAAGTGTTGCATAATCCCCCAGTTAATAGGGTACTTCAGGATAAGGAAAAGGAAGCTATAGACAAAAACAGAGCAGAATTGATACAGAAAATAACACAGTTGAATGCACATCCTGATTCCCTGACCATACCTGTAACAATTGGTCCAGTGGTTCCTTTATATGGTGATAAGGTAAATTATCCAAAACCATTAGCAATGCCCACACCGGTAGAAATTCCAAAACCTGAACCTGTAATAATTGATGATCAAATCAGTGATTGCGAATCTATGATATCCTTAATGGATTTACCTATTCGAGGATCTATAAATAGTACTCCTAGAAGAATAACACCTGGTTGCTCAAAAGATGTAAATATAGTAACCTCATCTGGAACTAAGAGTGCTACAGTAGTAACACCAGAAGACTTAGAAAGGTGGGCACAAGGATCAGACAGACAGAGTTCACCCCCAAAGATCATGGATATATACAAATTAAAGGTTGAGTTAGAAGAAATGATAGCAGGCAATGTAGGAGTAGATCGTCTAAATACTTACGATGAAGAAGAACTATTGTTCGTATGCAGAAGTATCACTAGAAATGTAAAAATATTTCATGAAAAATTATCAGATTTGGCCTTACAGATGGGAATTGAAATAGGAAAGTCAAAAGTACTACAGAAACCCTATAGAGCAGATTTTTCTGACAAAGATTTAGAAAACATGAATGCCTCTGGTCGAAAATTACAAGTAAAGGAATTAATGACAGTTTTACAGAAATGGGGAGATCTAGATAAATGGAAAGTTAGATGGACAAAGAAAAAGGAAGAGGCAAGATACAGTAGAACCACTTCTGAATATTTAATGAAGGAAACAGGAAAAGCAGACCAAATGTACCCGATGCGAGAAGTTCCTGGAGGAGGTTATGTTCATGTTCCATGGAGTAGACAGGATATTTTGTCATTTACGAATGATTTTCCAAAGTTGAGAGAAAAACCAATTGAATGGTACAAGCAGGTCGAGAGGTTTGTGAAAGTGTCAAAGGTATTGTTGAAGGACTTGGATGGTTTGTTCGACATAGTGGTACCTGCCGATTTGTGGACAGATTGTAAGATTAGGGTTGACTGGCCGAGTGAAGAGTATCCTAGAGATCCAAAGACAGGTGCCCCATCAAGTGATGTAATGAAAAAGTATCAGCAGGTAATAACTTACCTGAAAGGAAAAATACCACCGAAAGAAACAGATTGGGTGAAAATAGACAGGACTACCCAAGAAGCAAGTGAATCAGTACATGCCTATTATGAACGTCTATTACAGGTGTTCAAACAGTATAGTGGATTTGAGGACATTGGAGATAAAAATATGAGTCAGTTTGTTTACCGATTTGTTTATGGATTAAAACCAGAGATTTGTCAGATGATTAAGCAGCACATGTTGTGCTGGCAAGGGAAACCCATAGATGAAATTCTGAAATATGCAAAATATTGTGTAGACGACATTGAGGATAGGCACAAGAAACTGCAAGAGAAGGTGATGTGGGCTCAGGTGAAAATGGCTGAGCGACAGGGAATTAATTTGGATAATCCAAATGATAATCAGGGAAAAGATTCTGGAACGAATGGTGACACTAGGAATGGTGGTAAAATGAGAGGACGAATGAGCAGAGAAGAGGCTAAAAAGAAATTTCCTTGTCATGGATGCGGAAAATTGGGGCATTGGAAGGATGAATGTAAAAAGATTCGAAATAATAATGGCCCAAATCAAAATTTAAATCCACAGAAGCAGAATGACTCACAGCAGGGTGTAAATCCTCAGAGTCAGTTGCCACCTGCACCTATACAGGGTAATGTAAGCAGAGCAAAGCACGGTACAGACGTCGGATATCAAGGAGGAAGTGGTAAGAATGATTATGTAACTTCACAATTTCTTTTACAGGATGACTTTTGTTCATATAGTCAATGACAGTGCCTAGGAGAGGGGTAGAAGGAGTGCGTACTTGGCGCATCCTTGCCGGTAGACCAGTCAGGTCCATATGTTGAAGGGAAAGTGAGAGGTAATGATATTACTTTCCTTTTGGACACTGGTGCTACCAGGTCTACTGTGAGAACAGCAGACATCTCAGACATTCCTCTCTCTGGAGAAGCTATCCAAGTTGTGGGTGTAGCTAATCGAAAGATTAGAACACCTCTTACCGAACCAATGGAAGTAAAAATTGGAAATTTTAGAGAAATGCATCAGTTTGTAGTGTGTGATTCCAGTCCATTAAATTTACTGGGCCGAGATTTGTTGTGCAAAATGAACTGCACAATTTTTTGCACACCGGATGGTGTTGCAGTTCAGACCCCGGATGAAGACCATGTATATAAAATTATGATTGCAAAGCAAGGTACAGAAGTAGATGAGATGTTCTCTTTGATAACAAAAGACGAGTTGCCAGAAGAATTAAGAACTACAGTAAATTCCATAGTATGGGATTTCACAGGGAAAGAAGTAGGACTTATGGCCAAAATAGACCCAGTAAAAATCATTGTAAAAGAAGGTGCAATTTTTCCCAATACCAGACAGTACAAAATGAGTGCAGAAGTAAAAGCAGGAGTTATTGAGGAAATTAACAGAATGGTAAAACAAGGCATATTAAAAGAAGTAATGAGTAGCCCTTGTAATTCACCAATAATGGGTTTGAAGAAACCTAGTGGAAAGTATAGGATTGTTCAGGATTTATGCAAAATAAATAAGATTGTAGAACCTTGTTGTCCTATAGTGTCAAATCCTGCAGTAATCCTATACCAGATTCCCTGGAGTGCAGGATGGTTTACTGTGATTGACTTATGCCAAGCATTCTTTTCCATACCATTGCACCCAGATAGCCAGTATCTTTTTTCATTTAAATTTGAGAACAAAGTCTATGTATGGAATCGTGTTCCTCAAGGGTACACAGAGAGTCCTTCCATCTTTAATCAAATATTGAAAAAGTGCTTAGAGAAGCTAGTGATGCCAGGAAGTTCAGTCTTATTGCAGTATATAGATGATCTGCTAGTGGCATCTAACACCAGAGAGGACTGTGTTGTTGACTCCATTGCGCTATTAAATCACTTAGCTGAAGAAGGGCATAAAGTTTCACCTGAAAAATTGCAGTTTTGTACAACAGCAGTTAAGTATCTAGGACACCAAATTGAGAGGGGAAAAAGAAGGATAACCTCTGAAAGAGTAAAATTAATCAAGAAAATGCAAATGCCTGTATCCCAACGAGAAGTGAGAATGTTCCTTGGAATAGTGGGTTATTGTCGACAATGGATACTAGGGTTTTCTCTGCTAGCAAAGCCATTAATTCAAATGACGAAAAAGAAGGCAAAGGACCCAGTTGAGTGGAATGATGAGAGTGTAGGAGCTTTTGTAAAATTGAGAAGTGCTTTATGTGAAGCACCTGCCCTAGGTATGCCTGATTATACGAGAGGATTCGCATTATTCTGTCATGAGAGAGAAAATTGTGCACTTTCAGTCCTAACCCAGAGACATGGTTTGGACAGACGTCATATAGCATATTTTTCTGCTACATTGGACCCAGTGGCCGCTGCGTTGCCAGGCTGCTTAAAAGCAGTAGCTGCTACATGTCTAAGCATTGAGCAAAGTGAATCAATTGTAATGGGACATCCTGTAAAAGTGTTTGTTCCACATTCAGTTGTGATTCTGCTGACAAGAACCAGAACTCAGCATCTTACTCCTAGTCGGCTTACTAAATATGAAAGAATAATTTTAGGTGCTGAAAACGTAACTATTGTCAGGTGCACAATTGTAAACCCTGCTACTTTACTACCAGATCCGTATCATGAGGAAGTCAAAGATGATGAAGAGGAACATGATTGTTTACAAGTTACAGAATTGTGCACCAAACCGCGTCCTGACATACAGGAACTGCCCCTCAGAGAGCCAGACAGGGAGCTGTTTGTGGATGGTTCATGCCAAAGGCATGAAGATGGTAAACTAAGTGCAGCATATGCAGTATGTGAATTAACTGGAATAGTCGAAGCATCCTATTTACCAGGAGTAAAATCTGCACAAGTAGCTGAATTAATTTCTTTAATTAAAGCCTGCAAAATTGGGAGGAATCAGAAAGTAACTATATTTACAGATAGTCAATATGGTTACGGGGTTGTGCATGATTTTGGCCAACTATGGATGCAGAGGGATTTCATGACTTCTTCAGGATCCCCTATTAAAAATGGACAATTTGTAAAGGAACTGCTGGAAGCAATACAATCACCAAACGAATTGGCTGTGGTGAAATGTGCCGCACACCAGTCAGGAGATGACTGGGTGGTAGTCGGTAACAGATATGCAGATCTAGTGGCTCAACACTGTGCCAAAAACAGGTTGTCAGTAAATAAAAGGGTTGAAAGAATGGGAATCAGCTGCCAACTTATGCTATATGCACCACCTGAAACATGGAATGATGTGAAACAACTGCAAGAAGATGCTGATGAGAGTGAAAGAAATGCATGGATTAAAATGGGATGTTCTCAAAGGGCAGACAACGATGTATGGATTTATGCCGATGGCAGACCAGTCATGCCCGACTGTCTGATTTCACAAATGGCCAGAATGTATCATGGAGAAATGCTGTGATTAGGCTCTTCAGACAAAATTGGTACAATCCAAGGTTTAGGGCTGCAGCAGAGAGTCTTTGCCAGAGATGTCTAACTTGCCAAATGCATAATCCAGGAAGAAAAACAGTAATTGGTTTTGGAAAAATCGGAAAGGCAGAGGGTCCATTTGTGAGATTGCAGCTTGATTTTATTCAGTTACCACCATGTAGAGGACTGAAATATGTACTTGTCATAGTGTGTCTGTTTTCAAAATGGGTGGAGGCTTACCCTACCAGAAGGAATGACAGTATTACAGTCGCAAAGTTGTTGCTACGAGAACTCATTCCTAGGTTCGGTTTCCCAGTAACTTTGGAATCAGATAGAGGAGGACACTTCAACAACGATGTGATCAGGATAATCTGTGAAGCATTCCAAATTGAACAAAAATTGCACTGTGCATATCGCCCAGAGGCTTCTGGAGTGGTTGAACAAATGAATGGCACAATAAAATCAAGACTGGCAAAAATGTGTGCATCAACATCGTTAGATTGGCCGGATGCATTGCCACTTGTTTTAATGGGACTCAGAAGCATTCCTGATAGAAATACCGGATTGAGTCCGCACGAAATAATCATGGGAAGAGCAATGAGACAAGCACATGTTCCTACAAATAAACTGCTGAATATAACTGATGATATGGTTCTGGATTATTGCAAAGGATTGGCTGACCTAGTGCGTTCTGTCTCTCACCAGGTTGGGGAAGACGCAGTCTCCAGGCAGCCTGAGCAAGAGCATGATCTGAATCCCGGAGACTGGGTGGTTGTGAAGCATCACACGAGAGAAACGTGTCTATCACCCAGGTGGTGCGAACCTTGTCAGGTCATACTAGTTACGAACACAGCAGTGAAATGTACAGGATTGCCTAATTGGATTCATGTAAGCCACACCAAAAGAGTACCAGACCCTGAAGAAGAAAATCCTCAGACAGCATCGATAACTGAGGAAGGTGAAGGTTGCCCAGCTGAAGAATCTCAGGTGAGAGATTCGAGGGAAGCTGAAGAAGAACAACCGAGCACAAGTCAGGACTGGATACCAGTGGTTGAAATACCTGAAGTTTACACCAGAACAAGAAACTGAGCAAAATTAGAAGAAATTAAAGAAGATCAGATAGGCGAAGAAGAAGCAGCTCAGGAAGAGGAAAATGAAACAATAAGAGAACCTGAGCAGGATCAGATAGGGAGAGGAAATTGGGCTGAAATCAACAACGAAACAACAAATTTTGAGCAGGGACAGACAGGTTTAGAAGAACGCGGTCAGGCTGCAGAAGTACAAAGTGCAATAAGCCCTGATCAGAACCAGTTAGATCTAGGAAAATACATTCAAGAAGAAGATCACGAGAACCTCAAGCATGAAGACGTAAATCTTGAACAAGGTCAGTTACTGGAAACTCACAGTGGAGCAGCTGAAGAGAAACCAATAAGACCTGACAAAGAACAAATAGAAGAAGAAACTGAAATCGAAGAAAACCAAATTGTGCCACAACTTGAAAATAAAAGAATTTCTGAAAAAGAAATAAAAAGTGAAGAGACAGTGCAAACAAAGAAGGTCAGAAAAGGTGATCATTGGTCTAGTGTCATTAAAAGAGTAAAATACCACATAACAACCAGAAGTGAAGATCCAGAACAAGTAAATGAAGTGACAAGCCTAACGGGACAAACAAGTGGAATTGAAAAACGAAAAAGCAAAAGACTGAAACTTGTGAACAACAAATTTAAAGGTCCTGATTGGACTTATATCATCCTTGAAGACTCCGAGAGCTCAGAGTCAAGTGAAAGTGGTGACAAAGGAACAAGTGCGGAACTGACTTATGAGAAAGAAATAAAACCACCTTGATAACGTACAAAGACTTGAAATAAAGATAAGAAGAGAAATCTTCCTTGTCAAAAATGCCTGACGATAGAGTTTCTGGGAGACCGAAACAGAGATGTTGTGAAAGATGCTGTGCTATATGCATATGTAGTCTGGTAGTGGTGCTTATAGTATGGTTAGTTGTGATCGTAGCAATTCCTTACCTTCTGATAATGGATAAGAAGATTAACAACGAAACGAAGGGAAGGGTAGATAACTTGAGAAGTAATAGAATAGAACTAAAGGCAGAAGATGAACCAGAGTATTATCATGAAGTAACAGATAACGAATGTTTTCACAAAATTATTGTTTCAATATGTAGATACCATGGAAGTTAGTAATTGTTATGTCTGTATGAAATTACCCGAATCAGTAGCAGAAGGATTAACATATCATCATTTGCCATTAACTTATGGCATATCATGTAGTGTATTGGCTAGTTTATTCTATAAAACAGGGAGACTTCAGTATTATTATTCAAATATAGATGTGATATTTTCTGAGGTTCCAATTCGAAAGAATATGAATCCAGTGCTTAGTAGTCAAGATGCACAGTTTATGGGAGAATTTTTCTTAACAATGAAATCAATAGACATAACACATGCACATAGAAGCAATCTAACATGTTCATTACATGAAGAAGAAAAGATATTTTTGAATTTAGTAGAAAATAGAAGACAAGATTTCCAAAAGAAAGCTTCTGAGCATAAGGCTCATCTGCCACCATGGGCTGAGAAAGAGGGTAGTTACACACCTGGCAAGGCTCAAGCTGCTATGGCTCTGGATTTTGTAAAGACAGGGAAAATTTGTCTGCATAGGTTAAAGACTGATTATAACAATGTTTTCATCGGTACCAGTGAATGTGAACATAATTTCTTAATTCTTGGAGGTTGGGGACTAAAAGGAGGAACAGATTCAGTTTTTCCTGGAATCTATTATGTGGGTGGGTGCTTCCTGCACGGTGGTATGGAAGTTGTTACTTTGGAATAGTATTTCCAAAAATATACCACGTTAAAAGAAACACTGGGAGCAATGAAAATAATAGTGAATTAACACGTAGTAATAGAGCTAGTTTTTCTGAAATTGTAGGTGATATATTTGGTGCATTGATACCTTCAGTGGGAATAATTCTGAACTCAAGGAAAATATGTAAATTATCTACAGTCGTTGATCGTTTATCAACGGACACTGCTTGAGGATTTCTAATGATTAATGCAGAGATGGTTGCGATTAGATCTATGGTTATGCAAAATCGACTTGCTCTTGATATACTATTAGCAAAAGAGGGTGGAGTCTGTAAATTATTGAAGACGAAACACTGTTGCACTTACATACCTGACAAAAGTGCAGAAATTGGAACATATATACAAAATATAACCAAACTTGAGAAGGAACTAAAGCCACTGGAAGTTGATAGTGTATGGGAAAGATTGACAAATAGTATTACGTCACTTGGTACCTGGTTTGCTAATATAGGGAAAGGACTTATAGGTCAAATATTAGTACCCTTAGCAGGGATAGCAATAATAGTAATGTCAATAATAATATGGTGCAAATGTTGTAGAAAGAATGAGACGTATAGAGTGACAGGAAAAGGAAAGAAACGAAAGTTTGATGAAATTGAACTAGAAGATCTGAAAAGCGAATTATACAAGAAACTGAAAGGAGATGATAAAAATAGAAAGTGTAAAAATGAAGCTGAGACAATTTTATGCTAAAAGTTGGCATCTGGTTGTGGATAGTATTTTGATGGCTCAGAAACGCCATCAGAGAGGGGATTGATGGAGCAAGAATTCACAATGAGACTTGCTCGTAAGCAATCCTCTCACAAGTATTAATTATTAATCTTTGTAATGTTTATACTAACAAATGCACCCATGAACATTATACGAGTGAAGCTTGCCAATGTGTTTAAAACTAATAAATAACGCTTGTCTAATCCAAAATGGCCGCTAAAGCGCGGGAATCTCATTGCGCATGTGTCAACCATATCACATGGTATGACGTCTTTCTTTGCTTGGGGCGAAACGTTTGCTTCTGCGCAGTGTGTATTAAAATGGCTGCTTAATGTTTTCACGTGCTACAGCTTGCTCATATGTTGCAATTAAAACTGTGGTATTCTAACGCTATTAATGCGGGATAGAATTTTGATTAAACGGGAATAGAGTAGACATAGTAGGTATACAGTGAAACCATTTATTTTGTGATTTTAATATTTTCTTCTTTGACTTTTATTAGTTCATAAATGGGCCTGGGTTGGTTGAATGGCAGCTCGAGAGACATTGGTTCTGCACATGCGCCCTGAAAGGCTGACCAGAGAAAGCGATGAAGTCAACTTGGAAGCCCTCCAAGGTCGCGAAGCCTGGTTCACAAGTTCATCTGAAATGTACCTGAACTCGATACAAATGTATATAAAATGTATTGCTGAATCAATGGGAAACGGGTGGGAAATAAAGCAAATGTATTAATTGTGATGGGCGGTATTTTAAAGACAATGGGCTTAAAGAAATTGAACTAAATTGATATGGTGTGAGGATCAACCCCCTGTCCCCGTCCAATCAGAAGTAGTGGGCCCATATTTTTGCAACATTAATGGGAGGTACATGGGCGTAGAAGGGTATAATAGCTATAGAATTAGTTAATTAGTTAGCATTAGCATTAGCATTAAGGCTGTCAGCTGGGAGAACAACAGAACGAGCTGATCGATTGCAGACTGAACCGCTGTCCAGAGAGGTCCTGAGGTGGGGGCGGCAGAGTCCATTAGAAGGAAGACACGGGAGAAAATCGAGGAGAAGCGAAGTATCAGAGAGGGGAACGACGCAGGCGTCGTTGATAGAGAGGTCACCTGCCCTGTCCTGTACCTGGTCCAGAGGTCTTTGCTCTTCATCCTTCCTGGGACCTATCTTTCCAACTCCTTGGCCAAGGGGTTTGGTTTCTCGCACCTTTAGGTAAATATAAATGCAACTTTAGCTGGGCTGCTGTCTCTATCTTCTCCTTTCTGAGGGACCGTCATTGACCGATAATTGATTATTATGCTTCATCCTTGATATGCGATTGAGTATCATGTGGTTCTGTATTTACTCTGCTAAATCTTTAGATAAACATTTTTAAACTTCCTGACTCAATGATTATTTCAGGATTATGAATTGTAATGAACGTCACTCATTTTAAACTTCCCAATTAGCAAAGGGTCCATTGGTAAGTCATTACTCTTCAATCAGAAAAGTAATTGGTAGCAGGGATTCTTGATAAAGAGTACAACTGACCCACCAGCGGAAATTGCTAGCGTAGTATGAATGTATGGGCCCAGGTGAGTATTGTGTGTATGAATGCTTGTTGCTAGTAACCCGCTGGATCAACATAACAATACATAGCATAGCATAACATAACATAACAAAACATAACATAGCATAATATAACATGAACCAGTACTAATGTGGCAGGGAAAATAATGGGTTTGTCAATTTCACCTACCCAGCATACGCGAGCATGGCACCTTACCAAGCCCTCTGGAACATTAGGTGCATCAGGTGCAAACTTGAAGATACAGCTTAGCATGTGAAAATATAATACAAATGTTTGTGAAAGCCGACAAAATTACGACGGTGTTGTTATTCGGCTCAATTGCACTGCATTTCCCTGACCACTCCTGAGACATTCTCCAGGGAATGTCCACCTATACACGTCTAGGTGTCGATCCTGTGGAAGTAAGTAACACTTTGCACAAGTTCCATACTTGGAGGTGACACCTAATCTAAATTATGCCCTTTTCAAGTGGAATTCACATTTATGCATTGAAAACAATTTGCAAATGGTGCCCTAAGATTCTTCTTCCAAAGCCAAGGACTACAGACTTCCTACAATTTACTAGCAGGGATTCTCAAAATTGACTTTTTCAAATCCAGGTCAGAAATCCTTAAGTGAAGGTCAAGATGTATTGAGCACCTGCTTTTATCTACTTTATCTGAGCTTGCAAAAGTCAGGTACACTTTAGAGAAGCCTTGAAAACTGAACTGTTTCATTAATATCAGTGCCAGGCAACCTCAAAGCACATCAGGAAATTAAGGGCCATATTTACCAAAAAGTCGGGCAATGCAACGCAGCAAGCCACCTTACTGTGCTGCATGAAAGGGCCATGGTGCAAGGGTGCCTGCATTGTAGGCAGGTCTATTTTTGTGCAGGAAGGGACGCTTTCCTGCACACAAAAATCCTCAGAGGCATTTTCCTCTTTCTAAGTGTGCTGGAGAATGCAGCACTCGTAGAAAAAGGTAAAAAACAAGGAGAAATAAACATTCTCCTTGTTACACCTTTCCCGGGGAGGTGTAGATTTTGATGCATTGCCAGTTCTACTATTAATGGTAAATCTGGGACTGCACCAAAATACATGGGTGATTGTGTGGGAACACTCACAAACCACCCATGTAACGCCTCCCTGGGGCACAGTAACGCAAAGCAGCAATTTGTGTTGTCTTGCGTTATTCCACATTTACCAAGCCATGCAAGTGCATGCAAGGTGGCCTTGTGTGGTTTGGTAAATATCTATTCAAGGTTTTGGGTCGCCCTTGCGAACCCTTGCATAGCACATGGGCAATGCAAACCCATGATAAATATGGGCCAAATGTCATTGTGTTGCACTATGGAACCCCCAAAAGTAACACAGAGGTCTATGCTAATGTTATGTTCACTACAACCAAGCAATGTGGGTGCAACTTTGTCATGTGGACTTAAAACAAACACTCCAGCAATATATAGTTCTTACCCTATATTTTTTGTGTATTGCTTAATAGGAAGGGCAATTAGGGTTTAGAAGAACAAATATTCCCAGCAATACCCTTCATTTAAGACTTCTCAGTCTATAGGTCTAGCAGGTAGGATTATCCTGCATTGATATATCACTAGAGTGCATAATCTTTTAAGTCCTTTTTAAGTCTCGGCTGCAGACAGCTTTATGCTGTCTGTAAGCAAAGAATCTATTGCACCCAATGCAACGACCCAAATTAGCAAATTAGACAGAGTAGCTCAGTTAATGTGTGAATAGTTAATTCCCAAATATTAATGTCTGTATTCTGATAGTGGAAGTAAAACCCTGGCCTACAAAACTCTTCATTTCATTCTTCTCCTACTCCAAGAGGAAGATCCTCATTGCTAATATTGTGAAGCCTTTCAGCAGATATTCTGCAAAAAGAAATGCTGTGTTATGGGATTGCCTCGTTGCACGGGTGTGAGCCAGACATCTGGAAGCTATGAGATTAATGAAAAGAGGCCGCAGACTTCAATGCCACATGCAAATCCGAGCCCAGCATGTGCCTAATGTATTCATGCGATAATAGACCTTACATGAAAATATACCATCATTTTAATCTTAACTTTGATATTTTCAGGGCCTGCATCATTTTACAAATTAATGATGATGATTAAAAGAGGCGAAATTCATCATGCTTCAAGAAAGTAAAAAAAGGACAGCTGGTTTGTTTTTAAGCAGCATTTCTGCTTAGTTACATAATTCACAGTTTAGTAAATAGCCTGCAATAGTGGATGCGAATAAAACATATGTATGCGAACGGATAGTCGAAGAACGTGGAATTGAAGGATAACGCAAAGTTCATAATCTGATTCTAATTTATAATAATCCGTGCAGTGGAAAAAGTATTTGCACCCTGAGTAGAACAAAGGGTTCTGGAGAGGGACTCAGAATACCACATTCGCCCAGGGCCGGGCTGGCTACCGGGCGTTTTGGCATGCTGCCGAGCTGGGGGCTAATTTCGTTGATGGGGACCTGCGTGCGCTGAACGGAATTAGTTTTGCTTTGTTTATTTCGTAGCACACGCAGGTCTCCATCAACGAAATTAGCCCCCACCGCAGTGACATCAGCCCCCAGCTCGGCAGCATGCCAAAACGCCCGGTAGCCAGTCCGGCCCTGCATTCGCCAGTGACACCTAGTGTAACTTGTCCCCTGAAGGAGATTCATGGGCCATATCACACAAAGCGAGCACTGTGTGTGCTAAATTTAGATCAGGCTCTGCCGCATTTTTAGGCTGACTGGTATCTTAAGTAGTTGAAGAGCGGAAACAGTGACATTCTGCCACCTTTGACAGGGGTAAATGGTTGCTTGTCACAGGAGGTTTCAAGGCATGTGCTACTTTTGGCTGGCAATATAACATTTGTTAACATAGCTAAAGTACACAAAAGAACATAATACCGTACCATACGCAATATAACGTAACAACACAATTAAATATAATAGGCCACATCATAATAATCGGTAAAAAAAAAACGCAACATAACAAGCGCAGCGCAATCCAACAGAATGACATTGAAATAATGCAGGACAAAAATGACAGCAGCACAAAAAAAAAACAGCAGGACTCATCATCACTGCAACAAAGTACCACACAACAAACTTGCACAAACGTTTTTTCACACAAGAACAGCTCCAGAATCCCTTTTTCATAAATAACACGGCGGCAGTGGCGTAGCTAGCCCTTTGGCCAATCATGATGGACCCTGTGGTTTGCCGCCCCCAGCTGCATTGAAGAGCGGGGGGAGGGTTGCTGGCGAGATTCCGGCGATTGCTGCCCGCATTGTAGAGCGGGGGGGGTGTTGGGGATTGCCACCCCAAGATGGCAGATAAGAGCGGGAGGAGGCCATAGCCCCCAAAACTCGCTGCACTGTGGTAAAGGCTGTTTGGAGCAAGCATGGCCTTAACTTACCACCAAGGACCTAAATAGAGCATGTCAAAAATGTTTGCTGATCTAAATTGGATCAGTTATCCAGTGTCTTCCGAATCCTTAGCTCTGCAGTGAGGATCTCCTTTCTTCCATACCTGTCCCTCTGTAGCCATTTGCTCATATCTAGGCGCTATCCCAGCAGTGGATCACAGCTGGTCTGTGCCTTCTATTTTTTAATTTTTAGTCATGGTACTATGCTTGATCAATTGGTGTGCATTGTGGACTGCTGGAGACTTTGGGCCTGATTTATTGTTTGACGTCACAGCGGGTCTGCCGAAAGCACTGTAAGTTTTGTGGACGCCTACCGTAATGTTTGGTGGCCATTTACCAAACTTTTTGTTTCTCAAGAAACAAATGCCAAAAGTGGCAATAAATTTCTGAAAAACAAAAAAAACGAATGACCCCCCACACCCTGGGATTTTCTTTCTATGGTGTATGGGGTAATTTTTTTTTCTGCCCATCAACACGTTTTTTGTAGAAGAAATGGCTAGAAAAAGACATCAGACCACCTGCTCTGAAACGAATCTGATGTCCTTACTCTGATGGCAAACACAAAAAGAACAGATGATGGACGGAATGCAGAATTAATCAAACATTCTCTCCCAGTCACAGATCTGGGTTAAATCCATAGTTTTTTTGCATGCCATGCCATTCCAGTTTAGACCCAGCCATACGCAAACCAGTCTTGACCCTGTTTCCCATGGGAACAGTCCAGCCCGAACTGCCAGGCCAGTTCTTCCCTGTACTAGAAACGAGCATCCTGGGACAGGTTTCGGGGTAACACCCCTCATCAGCCAGGGTGAGCAAAAGAACAATGAATTTAACACAGATCTCTTGACTGGGGGTGAATTTTTGATTTGCTCCGCATTCTGTCCTTCATCTGTGTGTCTTTTGCTTACTCCGATGGCAAGCAAGGCCACTTGAAAAGTGCCTGACTCTAATAGAGCAGGTGGACAAAGCGTTTGGCAGACAGGTTCACAGGCCACATTTGTGATGGAGTACTCTGTCCACCAAACTCTAACTCTGGGCCCTTAAAGCTTCTGAGACATAATCATGTGACTCAAGCAAATATATTCATTTTTATTTTGTCTTTTTTTAACCATGGCATAAAAAAAGCATATTAATTTACATATCTGCGTGGCTATAGAAGTACAGGAAAGAAAGAGGAGAAAAGGGAAGTAAGGGAAGACGAGAGATCTGCAGCAGCTCCCCCAAAAAATGAGTTTTACAAAAACCATGACAAAAGTAAAAAAAAAAAAAAAAAAACACCAAGCCAAAAGGCGAGCAGCCAACGCCAGACCAATTGGCTTTGCCACTGCTTTTTCAGGCGTTTGCCTTTAGCAGGTTGGCCTTTGCACAGGTAAAACGGACGTCTCATATCTAGGTTGATAATGTCAGTTTGTGATAATGTCAGTTTGTATCGAGGGATGAAGGTCAAATATGTCTCCTAGTGCACGCCTTTTCATCTTTTGCATTTCATCCTGCCATCTCTAGTACGTCCGCACCTCCGAGGTTATTTTTACTGTGGTTTTGGTCAGCTGTTTCTGTGGCTCATAACTCTCAGATCGGAAATTTCTAATTTTGCTGCTTCTTTCTGATGAATCTCCTGTGTTTGTGTTGTGCCTGTGTATCTTTCAAGCATTTGTTAATGAGGTGTTTCCTTTCAGCTTCCTTTTTCTGTTCATCACATGACAGAGGGCAGTTAGAGTCAGTGGTTGGTGGGCACCGCCAGCACTGCACTTTTTCTCAGGATCAGGCCACTAATAGTCATTTCGTGGGTGGTGGTCTCGATCATCAAATGACCCCCAAACTACCCCGACCCCCTCCCACTGTGAGCCCTAAATTCGACCACACCCCTAAAAACTAACCCCTCAAACTCGTCCCCAGCCCCACTTACCTGTCCGCGTCTGGAGCTTCCTGTTCCGATGCTTCCTGTTCCTCTCCCCGCCCATCCAAACACTAGACCGATATCTGCCTTAACCACGCATATGCCGTTTCCCACAGATTGAATCTTTTCAAAACATTCAAATGCCACATGTTAAAGCCTTGGAGATCTGGACGGACATAGAGAGAGAGTGGTATCAATGTAAACTCCTAAATAATTAACTGACAGCAGAGGGGCTGGCAGGAGGCCAGATGGGAGGAAGGTCAGACATCCTCAGACAATTCAGGCATCGGGCCCCTATAATATTTACATCTTAAGCACATTACTTTTCTGTTTTATTGCCAATCAGTGCTTACATTAGACCTAGTGTCAGCTGATGGGGTACCTCTCTATCACCAGCACTGCTGTACAAGACCACGCCCAATAGTGAATCTGACAAGTGGAAGAGGGTGAGCCAACTAGGACCCCAAATTTTCTATTTAAATAATGATGTGAACTATGGTTTTGAGGCCTAGTCCCAGCTAGCCCTAGTCTATGCGAAGCTTTAAAGAAAGGTCTGAGGTTAGAAGATGCAGATGGAAAAGTCTTGTTTATTCAAATAGCATATGGTGGTATTTTGTTCATAAATAATCTTCCATCTTGACAGAGAAAGGAGTAGAGGCCCAAGAGATTGCCCTAAATCAAAAGATTTTAATCAAGTGTGATAGCCAGGACTAAAACATAGTCTGCTATGTTTACGCTCAATAACTTTACCATTATACCTACATTTTGTACCTTGCCTTCACCTAAATGCTCCATTCACATGCAAGTCTTAAGTTGGTAGGCAGGCCAGTACAGTAATATTTTCATATCCCAGATTAAATGACACTCACCCATCCTCCAAACACTGTTAGTCTTGATGTGGGATAACCACAGCACTCACCAAGCAGAATCTATTCTGAGACTACAAAGGTGAGAAAGAGGATCCCTCCATGCTAGCACCTATGGCCTATTGGGGACTTGCCCAGGATCCCACAATTTGATCAAGTGACAAAGCCGGAATTAGAACTCAGATTGACTGGTTCCTCATTTGTTATATTCTACACTAAATCATACCCTACCCACGTCCACAAGCTTCATACACATTCAATAATTACCCTCCTCTGATAAAGCCAATTGGGTTGCAACTAGTGCAAAATACAACGTACTATATTGTTTTTCATAGTCCTAGAGCCTTGAAACCTGAGTGAGGCTACCAACTTCTTTCACCAATAGCACTGACATTGTTATAGACTATCCCTTATTAGTTTAATAGGGTGCACTTGAAGAACCACAGCTCTGCATTAACAAGTAACATGGAAGGGATGCTGCTGTTCCTGAACCCGCAAGACTGTAATGTGGATGGATGGAAAAAAAGGCATTTCCTTGAAAGCAACCCAAGGCGCAGTATGCTCTCTCACTATGACACTACCAAATATCTGCTGTCCCCTGTATGGGCAATGAAAGTACTGTAATATTTCATTTGTATCTTTTCAGAACATATGAGTTCTTTTAGCAAATGTTAGGGGAGATGGAGCAGTAAACTGCAACATTTGATTACATTTTTAAAAAGTGTTCCCAGGGGGTGCACTCCGCAGAGGAAGGCCGGCTAGCTTTCCAGTTGCAAAGCAAAGCAGGTATTACACTCCACCCATTTCACAATCACCAGTTGCCACTGTATGCATGTATATATGTAAATATGTGGTATTTGTTTAGTACAAACATAGCTAAAAGGCAGTGGAGGGCTGTAAAAATGTCAGACATATACAGGTAAGGAGTTAATAGAGGTGTAACTACTATTTTGAGAGTACGAGTGGGCTGTTACTGAATTGTGATGTAGTGTTCATTAAAGAGCTCTTTGCTAAATTGGACCAAGGTTAGGATAGTCCTGACTGATGTTGTTTCAGATGCTTGAATCCATCCAGTTCCATACAATTGCCACTTTTGAACTAGCTCTTGCTTGTTGTTCTTAGCAAATAACATTAATTTTGTCTTGCAGAGAGGTTGAGCTTTCGGTAGGCGTTAGATATCCAGCTCAGTTCTGGATGTAGTGCAGGCAGTGTTTGAGGCATAAGGTGTTTGGAGTAGATGCAACATTCAAGTAGAGTTGAGTATCACCAGCGTATTAGAGAATTTTGATGCTGTTATCAGTGGGTTGAGATACAAAGAGCTTCATATAGAAGTTGAAGTTGACGAGTAACAAAATGGAAACCTGGAGTACTCTGCAGGTGACAGGATTCGATTAGGACTTGAAGGCACTCATGTGAATGAACGGTGTTAATTGGATCAGTGGGAAGAGAACCACTGAAGAACATTGCGAGCCTTCAGGATGTGGATGAGGGAAATATATATGTATGTTATCTACTGGCGGTCGCCAGTAGATAGTTATAGTTAGGACCTAGTTTCCATAGGAAAAGCGTTTTTTCTTTTCCCAATAACTTTGGCGACGGATGACGAATCTTCGCGAAATTTTCAAAACTAGTGGGGCGCTCCGGTCAGCTCCTGTCTTGAAAGTTTCGGGGTGATTCGCCAAGCAGGAGCCGAGAAAAAAGAGGGGTCCCAAAACGTGTTTTCTCCATGTTATTTTCCATAGGAAACTTTAGACACGGCTACAGCTCGAACTGCTGAACGGAATTACACCAAATTTGGCAAAAAGGTAGCCCTTGGTTCAGAAAGAGCCCTTTTTGTTAAATGGTGTAAATCCGTTCAGTAGTTCCTGAGAAATTTAAAAAAAAGAGGTCGGAAAATCAATTTCCCATAGGAAACTTTAGACACGGCTACAGCTCGAACTGCTGAACGGAATTACACCAAATTTGGCAAAAAGGTAGCCCTTGGTTCAGAAAGAGACCTTTTTTTTAAATGGTGTAAATTCGTTCAGTAGTTGCTGAGAAAATCAAAAAATAAAAGTTTCGATATCTCGAGGCGCGGTGGATCCGCGGACCCTCCCGACCACAAGCTTTATTCTAATTGGCTGTCAACACTCCAAACCAGGAAGTGTTGGCAGCCATCTTGTGACTCAGTAGAACCGAGTCACAAGAAAACAGGGAAACAAAGGTGAGAAAGAAGAAAAGGGGGAAGGGTAGAAACATCCTGACACCCTAGGCCTGCTCAGGGCCCAAAAAAAAACCTCCCTGGGGCTTATTAAAATAAATGCGGGGGGGCGCACAGCCCCCCCGTAGCCCCGGGGACCGCCACCTCCCCGGGGCTACCTAAAGAAATGTGTGGGGGGTCCCAACCCCCCCACGCTGCTCCGGGGACCGCCACCTCCCCGGAGCATTTATGATAATTGGGGGGCCCATCGCCCCCCCACACTGCCCCGGGGACCACCACCTCCCCAGGGCACTTAATATTGAAATTTGGGGGTCCGTTACGGACCCCCGAGCCCCGGGGACCACCACCTCCCCGGGGCTGTGCATGTGATGGGAGGGGGCACGCGGCCCCCTCCTGGAGCCCGTGATGGCCCTGGGGACCGCCACCCCCAGGGCCGGCTCCTGCAGTGTCCCGGGGTGCCCACCCCGGGACACTGCTGTTTGCTATGACAGGGCGGGAGCCGTGCGGCTCCCGCCCTGTCATAGCTAAACACTGGTTTGGATTTTGGAAGAGAGAGCAGGAAACCTGCTCTCGCTACCAAAATCCAAACCAGATTGCTTTTCCACACGGGGAGCTGCATGTCAGCAGCTCCCTGTGTGGAAAAGCAATGCCGGCTCCCGCAGGAGGCGGGGAGCCGGCGGGACCGTGGGGGCATTGGGGCTCTCCCCACGGTCCCCAACGAAGAGGCCAGGCCCCGGGGGATGGGGTCCCCGGGGGATGGGGTCCCCGGGGCCAGGAGTGGCCTGGGAGGGGGCCACGCGGCCCCCCTCCCATAAATGAAAAAAAAAAAAAACACGGCAGGCCGGCCCCGGGGGATGGGGTCCCCGGGGCCATAATTGGCCTGAGGAGGGGGGCCACGCGGCCCCCCTCCCAACAAAAAAATAAAAAATAAACAGGGTGGCCAGGCCCCGGGGGATGGGGTCCCCGGGGCCATAATTGGCCTCTGGAGGGGGGCCACGCAGCCCCCCCTCCTGTTTTTTTTTTGTTTTTTTTAAAAAGGTGTCAGGCCCTGGGGGATGGGGTCCCCAGGGCCCCAAAAAAGAAAAAGAAGGGGGGCACACAGCCCCCCTTCTAAATAAGTAAATAATTTAAAAATATTAAAACACCGGCATCGCGCCGGAGGCCCGCCCCTCCCAGCAAAACTCTGCAAACGCGCCCCCTGGCGCATTCTAAGTTGGGGAATTAATTCCTCTTGAATACTGAGGGTCCCTGGGGGCCAACTAGCCCACCAGGGACCTCTAGTATGCGCCAGGGAGCTGCGTTGCAGAGAGGTGTTCAGAGGCCACGCCCCTTTTTACACCTCTCTGCAACGCAGCTCTGTGGCGCTTACTGGAGGTACCTGGTGGGCTAGTTGGCCCTCAGGGACCCTCAGGACTGAAGGGGAATTAATCCCCCAATTTACAACACACCAGGGGGCGCATTTGCACAGTGGTGCAGGGAGAAGGTGGGGCCTGACATAGCAAGTGTGCAAACGCGCCCTGTGGCGCGTTTTAAGTTGGGGGATTAAGTCCCCTTGAATCCTGAGGGTCCCTGGGGGCCAACTAGCCCACCAGGTACCTCCAGTAAGCGCCAGGGAGCTGCGTTGCAGAGAGGTGGTCCAAGGCCACGCCCCCTTTTTACACCACTCTGCAACGCAGCTCTGGGGCGCTTACTGGAGGTAGCTGGTGGGCTAGTTGGCCACCAGGGACCCTCAGGACTCAAGGGGACTTAATCCCCCAATTTACAATGCACCAGGGGGTGCGTTTGCACAGTGGTGCAGGGAGGGGGCGTGGCCTGATGTGACAAGTGATGTCATCAGTGATGTCATTTGAGATGTCATCAGTGATGTCACTGACCATGTCATGAATGATGTAATATGTGACATCATCAGCAGTGCATTGCGGGGCGTGAGTTATAGTTAGCTGAACTAACTATAACGGGGGAATTTCTATGGTTTTGTACGAGTGAAATGTCCAACTAACTATAACGTCTCTGAAACCTATGGTTTTTTCAGTGAATTTATATATATATATATTTCCAACAATGTGCCCTTGCGCATAGGAGCGCACTCGACGTCACTCCGCCATCAGGCTCTGATAATGCAGCCCGCCTCTCTGCGCCAAATTTCATAAATTTTCACCGACGCGTTTCAGGGTTGCAAGACCCTTTCTTCATGGGCTCAACACAGGGCATTCAACACTCGCCGTTTTGCACATCCGGTTTTTATTCATTTCCGGTAATTAGCCGTCATTACGTTTTTGCCCCCAGTGGGCGTTTACATAGTGTAAAAACTGTAAAGGTGCATGATGGAACAAGAAGTCCCACAGCGAAAATTCGTATTCCTTTGGTAAGTTCAAATGTCCCCATGTACTTTAATGTTCATTATAACCTTAGTAGGCAATGGCGCAGACAGGCAGACTCGATCTGCATGAGTGAAGTGCTGGTCCATTTCTGACAGTTCAGACGGCAGCCTCACCAGCTGGGTCTTGTTTTTGTGTCAGCTGGTGATGGTGCAGCTCCCCACGGCTGGACCGCCGTGCAATAGATTTCCAACAATGTGCCCTTGCTCATAGGAGCGCACTCGACGTCACTCCGCCATCAGGCTCTGATAATGCAGCCCGCCTCTCTGCGCCAAATTTCATAAATTTTCGCCGACGCGTTTCAGGGTTGCAAGACCCATTCTTCATGGGCTCAACACAGGGCATTCAACACTCGCCGTTTTGCACATCCGGTTTTTATTCATTTCCGGTAATTAGCCATCATTACGTTTTTGCCCCCAGTGGGCGTTTACATAGTGTAAAAACTGTAAAGGTGCATGATGGAACAAGAAGTCCCACAGCGAAAATTCGTATTCCTTTGGTAAGTTCAATTGTCCCCATGTATATATTATCTACTGGCGGTCGCCAGTAGATAGTTATAGTTAGGACCTATTTTCCATAGGAAATCCGCGACATTCTATTTGAAATAACTCTCTTGCCGGTTGACGAATCTTCGCGAAATTTTCAAACTTTATGGCCCGCTACGGTCCGCTCCTACCCTGAAAGTCTCGGGGTGATTCGTCAAGCGGGGGCCGAGAAAAAAGAGGGGTCCCAAAACATGTTTTCCCCATTCATTTTCCCATAGGAAACTTTAGACACGGCTACAGCCCGAACTGCTGAACGGAATTACACAAAATTTGGCAAAGAGGTAGTTCTTGGTTCAAAAAGAACCCTTTTTGTTAAATGGTGTAAATCCGTTCAGTAGTTGCGGAGAAATTAAAAAAATAAGAGTCAAAAAATCAATTTCCCATAGGAAACTTTATGCAAGGTTACAGCCCGAACTGCTGAACGGAATTACACCAAATTTGGCAAAGAGGTAGTTCTTGGTTCAGAAAGAACCCTTTTTGTTAAATGGTGTAAATCCGTTCAGTAGTTGCTGAGAAAATCAAAAGTAAAAACACATATATATCTGGGCGGAGCCTAACCACACATGTCATCGTGAGATCTGATTGGCTGTCAGCACTTCATCCTGGAATTGCTGGCAGCCATCTTGGGACCAATATAAATGATAGTACCCCATTGAAATGCATTGTAGTGAATCGAAGATTTTGAGGGTTACCAAAAGGAGAACTATAAAGGGTGATAACAGACTTTAGTTACATTAGAATTCATTTGTTGATGGTACCATACTCATTTCAGGAATTGTGGTGTGTTCTAAGGTGATTTTACCCTGTGAAAAACCTTCTGCTGGGATATCATGAATCATGTTTGAGAGAAAACTATTTTCACATGCTTGTCCCATACAGTTTTGGAAGGTGCTCCAGAAGCTAAAATGAGAGCATATTTTCTGTAAATTCACATTATCTTTCTCAGTCATGTGAGAATGAAGTCTGACATTCTCAGTAAAACATGTACATCCAACAAGGGCAGAGACTGTCAGTTGATTCCTTTGTGTTCTACTGCAGCTTCCCAGAGTGTTCTAAAGAACAACTAGAGTGCTAACAGCCTTACTTATGACAAAAGTATGGCACACCTGAAGCCATCTTGATTGGAATAAACTGGTAACACTTAAAACATTTAATTTAAAAAGGAACAAAATGATGGGGTTCATCTTGTCATAGAAATTATGGTTAGTGCTCTGGAAAGAAAAATTAGGACATGTTTCAAGTGTGATCTCAAATATCTTCCTGTTATATTTCAACAGGAGCAGCCTGCCAGTTGATGCCTTTGTGTTCTACTGCAGCTTCCCAGAGTGTTCTAAAGAACAACTAGAGCGCTAACAGTCTTACTTATGACAAAAGTATGGCACACCTGAAGCCATCTTGATTGGGATAAACTGGTAACACTTAAAACATTTAATTTAAAAAGGAACAAAATGATGGGGTTCATTTTGTCATAGAAATTATGGTTAGTGCTGCAGAAAGAAAAATTAGGACATGTTTCAAGTGTGATCTCAAATATCTTCCTGTTATATTTCAACAGGAGCAGCCTGTCAGTTGATGCCTTTGTGTTCTACTGCAGCTTCCCAGAGTGTTCTAAAGAACAACTAGAGCGCTAACAGTCTTACTTATGACAAAAGTATGGCACACCTGAAGCCATCTTGATTGGAATAAACTGGTAACACTTAAAACATTTAATTTAAAAAGGAACAAAATGAGGGGGTTCATTTTGCCATAGAAATTATGGTTAGTGCTGTAGAAAGAAAAATTAGGACATGTTATAAGTGAGATCTCAAATATCTTCCTGTTATATTTCAACAGGAGCAGCCTGTCAGTTGATGCCTTTGTGTTCTACTGCAGCTTCCCAGAGTGTTCTAAAGAACAACTAGAGTGCTAACAGCCTTACTTATGACAAAAGTATGGCACACCTGAAGCCATCTTGATTGGAATAAACTGGTAACACTTAAAACATTTAATTTAAAAAGGAACAAAATGAGGGGGTTCATTTTGCCATAGAAATTATGGTTGGTGCTGCAAAAAGAAAATTTAGTGCATGTTTTAAGTGAGATCTCAAATCCTCTTTTATTTCATTAGAAAATTCTGACATGCAGACTGAAACAATGACTTTCAATACCAGCAGTAGACTTCCAGTTAACTCCTTGGTGAGCAGTAGCTTTACTACAGTGATCTAATGAACAACTAGAGTGCTAACATTCTGAATTTATGGCAAATGTGTGACACATCTGAATGCCTTCTTGATGGAATCAAAGTAAAAAACTGAAAGCATTTCCTACTGAGGAGACTGCAGTAAATGAGGAAATTAGGAAACTTCATAACAAAGAAGTCTTCCAAGATGGCCACCAGTGAAAAAAGAGCCCAAATGTAGCACAAATATTACCCAGATGTAGCCCACATATAGCCCAATGACAAAAGTGTGCAAAACACTTTTTATTTTTAGTTTTTTTGCAGTTTTATGTAGTGCAGACTGGTCAGGTATTGGAGCATTGTATCTTAAAACATGACCCCCCTACACTACAAAAACACCACTGCACTACCCTAAACCCTAAAACACTACCCCCAGCACGACCCCCTACACTACACAAGCACCACTGCACTATCCTAAACAATAAAACACTACCCCCAGCATGACCCCCTACACTACACAAACACCACTGCACTACCCTAAACCCTAAAACACTACCCCAACACCACTGCACTAACCTAAATCCTAAAACACTACCCCCAGCACGACCCCCTACACTACCCAAACACCACTGCACTACCCTAAAACATGACCCCTTACACTACACAAACACCACTGCACTACCCTAAACCCTAAAACACTACCCCCAGCACGACCCCCTACACTACACAAGCACCACTGCACTACCCTAAACCCTAAAACACTACCCCCAGCATGACCCCCTACACTACACAAACACCACTGCACTACCTTAAACCCTAAAACACTACCCCCAGCACGACCCCCTACACTACCCTAACACCACTGCACTAACCTAAATCCTAAAACACTACCCCCAGCATGACCCCCTACACTACCCAAACACCACTGCACTACCCTAAAACATGACCCCCTACACTACACAAACACCACTGCACTACCCTAAACCCTAAAACACTACCCCCAGCACGACCCCCTATACTACACAAGCACCACTGCACTACCCTAAACCCTAAAACACTACCCCAGCACGACCCCCTACACTGCCCGAACACCACTGCACTGCCCTAAACCCTGAAACACCAGCCCCTGCATGACCCCCTACACTGCCCGAACACCACTGCACTGCCCTAAACCCTGAAACACCAACCCTAGCACGACCCCCTACACTGCCCGAACACCACTGCACTAAACCCTGAAAGACCACCCCCTTCACGACCCCCTACACTGCCCGAACACCACTGCACTGCCCTAAACCCTGAAACACCACACCCAGCACCCCCTACACTGCCCGAACACCACTGCACTGCCCTAAACCCTGAAACACTACCCCCGCAAGACCTCCTACACTGCCCGAACACCACTGCACTGCCCTAAACCCTGAAACATCACCCCCAGCAAGACCCCTACACTGCCCGAACACCACTGCCCTAAACCCTGAAACACCACCCCCAGCACGACCCCCTACACTGCCCGAACACCACTGCACTGCCCTAAACCCTGAAACACCACCCCCAGCACGACCCCCTACACTGCCCGAACACCACTGCACTGCCCTAAACCCTGAAACACCACCCCCTGCACGACCCCCTACACTCCCCGAACACTACTGCACTGCCCTAAACCCTGAAACACCATCCCCAGCACGACCCCTACACTGCACGAACACCACTGCACTGCCCTAAACCCTGAAATACTACCCCCAGCAAGACCGCCTACACTGCCCGAACACCACTGCACTGCCCTAAACCCTGAAACATCACCCCCAACAAGACCCCCTACACTGCGCGAACACCACTGCCCTAAACCCTGAAACACCACCCCCAGCAAGACCCCCTACACTGCCCGAACACCACTGCACTGCCCTAAACCCTGAAACACCAGCCCCAGCACGACCCCTACACTGCCCGAACACCACTGCACTGCCCTAAACCCTGAAACACCACCCCCTGCACGACCCCCTACACTGCCCGAACACCACTGCACTGCCCTAAACCCTGAAACACCACCCCCAGCACGACCCCCTACACTGCCCGAACACCACTGCACTGCCCTAAACCCTGAAACACCACCCCCTGCACGATCCCCTACACTGCCCGAACACTACTGCACTGCCCTAAACCCTGAAACACCACCCCCAGCATGACCCCTAAACTGCACGAACACCACTGCACTGCCCTAAACCCCGAAAAACTACCCCCAGCAAGACCCCTACACTGCCCGAACACCACTGCACTGCCCTAAACCCTGAAACATCACCCCCAGCAAGACCCCCTACACTGCCCGAACACCACTGCCCTAAACCCTGAAACACCACCCCCAGCAAGACCCCCTACACTGCCTGAACACCACTGCACTGCCCTAAACCCTGAAACACCACCCCCAGCATGACCCCCTACTCTGCCCGAACACCACAGCACTGCCCTAAACCCTGAAACACCACCCCCAGCACGACCCCCTACACTGCCCGAACACCACTGCACTGCCCTAAACCATGAAACACCAGCCCCAGCATGACCCCCTACACTGCCCGAACACAACTGCCCTAAACCCTGAAACACCACCCCCAGCATGACCCCTTACACTGCCCGAACACCACTGCACTGCCCTAAACCCTGAAACACCTGCCCCAGCACAACCCCGTACACTGCCCGAACACCACTGCACTGCCCTAAACCCTGAAACACCAGCCCCAGCACGACCGCCTACACTGCCCGAAAACCACTGCACTGCCCTAAACCCTGAAACACCAGCCCCAGCACGACCCCCTACACTGCCCGAACACCACTGCACTACCCTAAACCCTCAAACACCAGCCCCAGCACGACCCCCAACACTGCCCGAACACCACTGCACTGCCCTAAACCCTGAAACACCAGCCCCAGCAAGACCCCCTACACTGCCCGAACACCACTGCACTGCCCTAAACCCTGAAACACCACCCCCAGCAAGACCCCCTACACTGCCCGAACACCACTGCACTAAAGCCTGAAACACCACCCCCAGCAAGACAACCTACACTGGCCGAACACCACTGCCCTAAACCCTGAAACACCACCCCTGCACGACCCCCTACACTGCCCAAACACCACTGCACTGCCCTAAACCCTGAAACACCACCCCCTGTACGACCCCCTACACTGCCCGAACACCACTGCACTGCCCTAAACCCTGAAACACCACCCCTCAGCACGACACCCTACACTGCACGAACACCACTGCACTGCCCTAAACCCTGAAAAACAAACCACCCCCAGCACGACCCCCTACACTGCCCGAACACCACTCCACTGCCCTAAACCCTGAAACACCACCCCCTGCACGACCTCCTACACTGCCGGAACACCACTGCACTGCCCTAAACCCTGAAACACCACCCCCAGCACGACCCCCTACACTGCCCGAACACCACTGCACTGCCCTAAACCCTGAAACATCAACCCCAGCAAGACCCCCTACACTGCCTGAACACCACTGCCCTAAACCCTGAAACACCACCCCCTACACTGCACGAACACCACTGCACTGCCCTAAACCCTGAAACACCACCTCCAGCAAAACCCCCTAAACTGCCTGAACACCATTGCTCTGCCCTAAATCCTGAAACACTAGCCCCAGCACGACCCCCTACACTGCCCGAACACCACTGCACTGCCCTAAACCCTGAAACACCACCCCCAGCACGACCCCCTACACTGCCCGAACACCACTGCACTGCCCTAAACCCTGAAACACCAGCCCCAGCAAGACCCCCTACACTGCCCGAACACCACTGCACTGCCCTAGACTCTGAAACACCAGCCCCAGCACGACCACCTACACTGCCCGAACACCACTGCACTGCCCTAAACCCTGAAACACCAGCCCCAGCACGACCACCTACACTGCCCAAACACCACTGCACTGCCCTAAACCCTGAAACACCAGCCCCAGCACAACCCCCTACACTGCCCGAAGACCACTGCACTGCCCTAAACCCTGAAACACCAGCCCCAGCACGACCCCCTACACTTCCCGAACACCACTGTACTGCCCTAAACCCTGAAACACCAGCCCCAGCACGACCCCCTACACTGCCCGAACACCACTGCACTGCCCTAAACCCTGAAACACCACCCCCAGCACGACCCCCTTTACTGCTCGAACACCACTGCACTGCCCCAAACCCTGACACACCACCCCCAGCACGACCCCCTACACTGCCCGAACACCACTGCCCTAAACCCTGAAACATCACCCCCTGCACGACCCCCTACACTGCCTGAACACCTCTGCACTGCCCTAATGTAGGAGAGTAGGATCTGCTTCACATGGGTACCCCCACTTTTTGCTGATGCTTCCCTGTTTTTCGACTTTAGTCTGGCTGGGGCCCTGCTAATCAGAACAACAGCCTAGCTGCTTCCTCTCTAAAATGGTTTCCATGTGCCTTAGGCACATCTCTAATTGGAATCTGTAGTGCCCTTATAAGTCCCTAGTATATGGTATACTATGTACCCAGGGCATAGGTACCTCAGAGGCCTACCAGGGGCTGCAGCATGTATTGTGCCACCCCTGGAAGGCCATCCAAAATGACACCACAGGTCTGCTACTGCAGCCTGGGTAAGGTGGTGCATGCACCCCTTACTGTGATATAGGTTACCTATATCACTACATACCTACACATATATAAACCTATAAGTCACTCCTATGGCAGGCCTTGTCAATCCTGAAGGCAGAGTGCATGGTTCCTATGTGAGAGGGTGCCCCTGCATGAGCAGGGCCCCTCTGCAGCGTTCGGAGACCCTTCTCTGATGCTGTTTGGAGTGCAGCCTGACCATATACTCTTAAGTGCGTTATAACCTTGCGTTAAATGCTAACTTTGGGATGGCTGCACAGAAACATGTCGTGTTTGGTGTCAAACATCTTGGAATACTACCCCCCCGCCAATTCTGGTGGCGGGGGTAGCATTCCACCCTTCTAGAGGGAGATACATGTTAACACTGGCTTGCCCGGTATCTTCTTTCCAAAGCCCTGGCATCACAAAATGGATGCTGCTGCCACAGACACAAGCCGGGCCTCCTGCTGCATACCGAAACTCCGGCAGGGGAGGCCTGGACAATAGGTTTCCTGTCTCAGGGAGGTGTAACCACCTCCCCAGACAGGATAGTGTGTATTGGGGCTGGGCGGGAGCACTCTCTGGTGCTTTGAAGTCCTGCACTGGGGGCACACTTGGTGTCCCTGTGCATACCCCAGTTCAAACCGGATCAGGGGCCTCCAGCCCCTGCTCTGGCGCGAACTGGACTAAGGGAAAGGGGTGTAGCCACCCCTCTGCCCTGACCCACCCATAGGTGGGACCACAGAGTAAGTCCAACCCCCTACCTTAGTATAAGTATGGGACCCCAGTCTTTAGGACTTTAGATTATCCCTGGACGAAACTCTGACACAGAATCCTGGACCTTCGACGCTCTACTTGAAGATTAGAGGACTGAAGAATCTCCCTTGGGGTCAAGGAGTGACTCCCCTGCTTGGCAGGCACCAACAAAGCAATTGTCTGGTCTGCATCTCTGAAGCTCCCGTCGGACGCTGAAGTCTTCGCATCACCAGAGGTAGATTTCCAGACTTCCCCGAGGCTGCCCTAAGTCCCCAACAAAGCTGAGGCCCGTAGCTGTCAAGGGTAACGTGGAACCGTGACCCCTGGACACCGAGCACACTTGCATGTGCATCCTCTTCCTGGACTCCCACGAAGTCGTGCTTTGGGCTTCGAGTAGCCCCTACCTCCAGCACCAACTGCACCGAAGATCACTGGCCTCCACTCCACGAGTGTCCTGTGAGCCAGCTCCATGTGCGTGGACTCGAGGCTCCTTTGCGGTTGTTAGTCCGTTGGCTAGTAGCCCCTCACGAAGGCCAATCTTTTCCTGCTTGGGCTTCCCTGGTTGCTCCAGGCTTGCCCTGACTTACCCTTGCTGGGTGAGTCCCTCAGCCCTTGCTGGTCTGCACCATCGTCCTTCTTCACTTTCCACGAGACTTGCCGTTGCCAAGGCCTGTTGGGTCCAATCCGGTCACCGACACCTCAGCAATCGACAGACGTCGTGGGACAGTCCGACAACGCCTCCTGGACCTCGTGGCTGAAGAGTCAAGACGACTGTCAACCTACCTGAAGCATCCGACAGCGGTGGGCATCTGCTCATCGCCTTCCTGGTCACTGGCTAGTGACCCAGACTCTGTCCCCTCTGCTTACAGGTTCTTCAGATCTCCGATCCACCCTTGGATCCACCCGGACACTTTTCACTTGGTCGCCAGCAGCACTTTGCAGCAGATCGCCATTCAAATCGACGACGAAACCCGACCCCGAAAGGCACCTATGCACCCGGCTTCCCTGGGTGAGGTAACACGAGTACTCCGGTGCTCCCGTGGGTAGAGACTCTAGAACGACCTAGTTCTCAAAGGGTTTGCTCCAAGTCCTCTTTTAAGTGTCCCTTTTCTTTAAATTCCTAACCGCAACTTTCCCCATAGAAGTTAACGGCGATTCGCGGCTGTGTTACTACACTGCACGCGTCCCCCGTGGGTCCCCTGTGTCACTACCTTGGGTGGTTCCTTGTGGTCCAAGCACTTCTACAGGCTCTAGGCCTTGTGTCTAGCTCAGTCGTGGTTCTTATACCACTTTATTGGTATATGGTTTGGTACGCCCCTAGGGCTCAAACGTGTATTTGTGCTATTACTGTGAATAACTGACTTATAATTTATGTACTTCGAACTCTAGCCTCATAAAGAGACTAGAGGGGTGTGTTTAGTAATAAATACATATATTTTGAATATATACCTGGTGTGGTCCTCTTTCATTTGGTCACTCAAGAGATTATAGACTGGTAAAACAAGCTGCTTTACATTCCTTCAAGACTTAGCCTGAAGGCTGCTCTCCATAGCTACCACTGGGATAGCGTTCAATAAAGGTTGTCTTTAACCTATCTCCAATAAGGGGTTGTTTGGACTGGTGCAAGGTGCCCACTATAATTAGTGGACAGCATATACCAGGCCAACTTCTCACATTGGTGTGCAGCGTGTGGGATTCCAGCTTGCTATTGTTTTACCAGATAATCTCAATTGAATTGATCAACTGAAAACCACTAAAGGTACCTAAGGTACATATAAATCAAGCTTAGTATACAGTAAGTTCTACTGAACTTAGAGTTGTGTGTTAAGGGATAGCACACCCTTTCTACAACTCAAGAGAGTTTAGTAGGCCACACTAGAGTAGGTAGTGCATACACCACACCTCACTAGTAATGTCTTCAAAGCCAGGACCCAGAGAGTCCTTGCCAGAAGCCAGTGGGCTTCTTCCCTCCAGGTATGATAAACTCCCATTCTTGGAATTGAGAGCATTATGCAATGTTAGGAAATTGAAGACAGGGCAAAGTGCCAGCACCCAACATCTGAGAGAGATGTTACTGGCTGATGATCTCAGCAGACCCCTAGGGTCTGAGGGGGTATGTGCAGAGGGTGGGGCAGAAGATGAGGAAGGGGCCAGGGGTGGCAACACCCAGGACCCCCCTCTGGAACTGACCAGGAAGGTGACAATGACCTTGACCTGGAAAACCCAATTCCTCCTGTGGAAGAGGAAGAGGAGGATCAGAATGACCTCCACTTTGTCCCCCCAGGAAGAATTATGAGTGTGCCCAGAAGGTCTAGATCTCCTTCTCAGGAGTCTAACCACTCTGACACCTCAGTAGGGACCTCTGTCTCCTCTCATAGGAGGGAATCCTCTCATGAGAGGAGAAAGAGACTGATTCAGTATGAGCAAGCCCAGCTTGAACTCAGAAAACAGCAATTGGCTATAGACAGGGAGTCCCTAAATCTCTACAGAGAGAGAAAAAGTTGGGACTAGAGTCCCATGGTGGCAGCAATTTCCCCAGAGATAGGGAAAGGTCTTATGACCATAGGAACCTGAGCAAGATTGTCCCTCCCTACCAGAGTGGGGATGACATCCACAAATGGATAACTGCTCTAGAGAGGGCCTGTAAAGTACAGAGGGTCCCTCAGGAGCAGTGGGCAGCAATCTTGTGGCTCTCCTTTGCAGACAAAGGTAGAGATAAGCTCCTCACTGTTAGAGAGGAGGATGCTGATAATTACAAAGTCTTGAAGAGTGCTCTAATTGATGGGTTTGGCCTAACAACTGAACAATACAGGTTAAAGTTCAGAGACACCCAAAAAGCACAGACTCAAGACTGGGTAGACTATGTGGATTGTTCTGCTAAGGCTCTGGAAGGCTGGTTGATGGGCAGTAAAGTGTGTGACTTCACAGGATTGTACAATCTGATAATGAGGGAGCAGATTCTTAATAACTGTCAAAATCAGCTGTTGCATCAGTACCTGGTGGACTCTGATCTGACCTCTCCCCAAGAATTGGGAAAGAAGGCAGACAAATGGGTCAGAACCAGGGTGAGGCAGAAGGTACAGAACCAAGGTGGTGACCCAAAGAAGCAAGATTCCAAGAACTCTGATAAGGGTGGGGAGAAGGGTAAAGACCAGAAGTCTTCACAAGGTCCCCAAAAATCTTCTTCAGGTGGGGATTCACAGTCTACCAAAGGGAAAGGCCAAAAGAAACCATGGTGCAAGGTCTGTAAGCAAAAGACCCACTGGACCAGTGATTGCACCAAGTCCAAAGACTCTACTCCAGCCCCCACCAATGCCCCTAAGGCACCTGTTCCCCCTAGTACAGTTACAGTTGGTGGTGGGAGTGCTCCAGCCAAGGGTTTAGTAGGGTTGACCCTGGGTAATGAGATGAGCTCTGACCTAGTCAGAGAACTCACTCAGGCTGTCCTAGTCTGTGATGGAGGCATGGATATGACCTCCTCTGTGAGTCCCAGTAATCTGGGCAAGTACAGACAACAGCCCTTAATCAATGGACGAGAGGCTTTGGCATTTAGGGACACAGGGGCAAGTGTCACAATGGTGACACAAGACCTTGTGAATCCTGGGCAGATTATACTTGGTGAGATGTACCAAGTGACCAATGCTAGCAATGTCAGAACAGACCATACTCTGGCAGTTGTTAACTTCTCCTGGGGAGGGGTAACTGGCCTTAAGAAGGTTGTGGTAAGTGCAGACCTACCAGTGGAATGCTTGCTTGGCAATGACTTAGAAACTTCAGCTTGGGCAGAAGTGGAGCTCAGGACCCATGCAGAAATGCTGGGCATCCCTGCAGATGTGTTTGCTGTGACCAGGTCACAAGCCAAAATGTCTAGCACTGAACAGGCCTTGGATTCTGGAATAATGGACCAAGTGCCCTCCAAGAGGAGGAGTAGTAGGGTAAAGGCAGTGCCTTCCCCCTTGGCTCAGAAGGAAGATCAGTCTCTTGAGGGGGATGATCTCAGTCCTGAGGAAGGAACTGTCCCAGAGGAGCTTGAACCTGACCAGGTTGAGTTCTTAGGGACAGGGGGCCCTTCCAGGGCAGATCTGAGCCAGGAGCAGCAGAGCTGCCCCTCTCTTGAACCCCTCAGACAGCAAGCTGCTGCTGAGGCTGCTGGGAAAGCTAGTGGTCCCCATACAGTGTATTGGGATGATGGACTCTTGTACTCAGAGTGTAGAGACCCCAAGCCTGGTGCCACCAGGAGGTTGGTCATACCTCTGAAGTTCAGGGGCTTCCTATTGACCCTAGCCCATGACATTCCCTTAGCAGGTCACCTGGGCCAGAACAAGACTTGGGACAGAATTGTCCCTCACTTTCACTGGCCCCACATGTCTGAAGACACCAAGGAGTTTTGTCGCTCCTGTGTAACCTGCCAGGCCAGTGGCAAGGCAGGTGGCACTACAAAGGCCCCCTGATACCACTACCTGTGGTGGGGGTTCCCTTTGAAAGTGTGGGGATTGACATTGTTGGTCCCATGGATCCCCAAACAGCATCTGGGCACAGGTTTATCCTGGTGGTAGTGGATCATGCCACCAGGTACCCAGAGGCTATTCCCCTTAGGACCACTACAGCACCTGTGGTGGCAAGAGCCCTCCTGGGAATTTTCTCAAGAGTGGGCTTCCCTAAGGAGGTAGTATCAGACAGGGGTGCTAACTTTATGTCTGGATACTTAAAAGCAATGTGGAAGGAGTGTGGAGTGACTTACAAGTTCACCACACCCTATCACCCACAATGCAATGGTTTAGTTGAGAGATTCAACAAAACCTTGAAGGGCATGATTAAAGGGCTCCCAGAAAAGCTTAGGCGAAGATGGGACATACTCTTGCCCTGCCTTTTATTTGCATACAGGGAGGTGCCTCAAAAGGGGGTTGGCTACAGCCCTTTTGAACTTTTGTTTGGTCACCCTGTCAGGGGTCCCTTGTGCTTGGTGAAGGAAGGATGGGAGTTACCTCTCAAGCCCCCAAAGCAAGACATAGTGGACTATGTACTTGGTCTCCGCTCCCGGATGGCTGAGTACATGAAAAAGGCAACTAAAAACCTTGAGGCTAGCCAGGAACTTCAAAAGGCCTGGCATGACCAAAGGCTGTACTGACTGTTTACCAGCCAGGACAGAAGGTGTGGGTGTTGGAGCCAGTGGCCCCAGCAGCTCTCCAAGACAAATGGAGTGGACCCCATACCATTGTTGAACAGAAGGGTGAGGTTACCTACTTAGTAGACCTAGGAACACCCAGGAGTCCCCACAGGGTTCTCCATGTCAACAGGTTAAAACCATATGTGGACAGGGCAGACATGGGCTTGCTCATGGCTACTGATGAGGGACAGGAGGAAGAGAGTGACCCACTCCCTGACCTGCTCTCACAGAACCCTGATGATGGGTCAGTGGATGGTGTAGCCTTGGCAGGCAGCCTCACTACCCAGCAGCAGACTGATTGCAGACAGGTGCTCAATCAGTTCAGACACATATTCTCACTGACACCCAGTCAGACCACCTGGTGCACTCATGAAGTGGACACTGGGGACAGTCTGCCTATTAAAAATAAGATTTATAGGCAACCTGACCATGTCAGGGACTGTATCAGGACAGAAGTCCAGAAAATGTTGGATTTGGGAGTTATTGAACCCTCAGATAGCCCTTGGGCTAGTCCAGTGGTCCTTGTGCCAAAACCTCACACCAGTGGTGGGAAAAGAGAGATGAGGTTTTGTGTGGACTACAGGGGTCTCAATGCAGTCACTAGGACTGATGCCCATCCAATACCTAGGGCAGATGAGCTAATAGACACTTTGGCATCAGCCAAGTATCTAAGCACATTTGACCTGACAGCTGGCTACTGGCAGATCAGACTAGCTGATGATGCAAAGCCAAAAACAGCATTCTCAACCCCTAGTGGGCATTATCAATTTGTGGTGATGCCCTTTGGTCTGAAGAATGCACCTGCCACTTTTCAGAGGTTGGTGAATACAGTCCTTACAGGCCTGGTAGCCTATAGTGCAGCATATCTAGATGATATTGCTGTCTTTAGCTCCACCTGGGAGGATCACCTGGTCCACCTCAGAAATGTTTTACAGGCCCTGCAAAAGGCAGGCCTGACTATCAAGGCCACCAAGTGCCAGATAGGGCAGAGTCAGGTTGTGTACCTGGGCCACCTTGTGGGTGGAGGCCAGGTTCAACCACTGCAGAGCAAGATCCAGACCATCATGGACTGGGCTGCTCCCACTACCCAGACTCAGGTGAGAGCCTTTTTAGGCCTGACTGGGTACTATAGGAGATTTGTCAAAGGGTATGGATCAATAGTGACACCCTTGAATGACTTAACTTCCAAGAAAATGCCCAAAAAGGTTCAGTGGACAGCTAGCTGTCAAAAGGCATTTGATGACCTGAAGCAGGCCATGTGCACTGCTCCCATTCTACAGAGTCCTGATTACTCCAAGAAGTTCATTGTCCAAACAGATGCATCTGAATTGGGGGTAGGGGCTGTACTGTCACAATTGAATGATGAAGGTCAGGATCAGCCAGTAGCTTTTATTAGCAGAAGGCTGACCCCTAGAGAGAAACGTTGGTCAGCCATTGAGAGGGAGGCCTTTGCTGTGGTCTGGGCTCTGAAGAAGTTGAGGCCATACTTGTTTGGTACTCACTTCCTTGTTCAAACAGACCATAAGCCCCTCTTATGGCTAAAACAAATGAAGGGTGAAAACCCCAAACTGCTTAGGTGGTCCATTTCCCTACAGGGGATGGACTTCACAGTGGAACATAGACCTGGGAGTAACCATGCCAATGCAGATGGACTCTCTAGGTACTTCCACTTAGAACATGAAGACTCAACTGGTCAAGGTTAGTTTAATGTCCCTGCGTTTGGGGGGGTGTTGTGTAGGAGAGTAGGATCTGCTTCACATGGGTACCCCCACTTTTTGCTGATGCTTCACTGTTTTTCGACTTTAGTCTGGCTGGGGCCCTGCTAATCAGAACCCCAGCCTAGCTGCTTCCTCTCTAAAATGGTTTCCATGTGCCTTAGGCACATCTCTAATTGGAATCTGGAGTGCCCTTATAAGTCCCTAGTATATGGTATACTATGTACCCAGGGCATAGGTACCTCAGAGGCCTACCAGGGGCTGCAGCATGTATTGTGCCACCCCTGGAAGGCCATCCAAAATGACACCACAGGTCTGCTACTGCAGCCTGGGTAAGGTGGTGCATGCACCCCTTACTGTGATATAGGTTACCTATATCACTACATACCTACACACATATAAACCTATAAGTCACTCCTATGGCAGGCCTTGTCAATCCTGAAGGCAGAGTGCATGGTTCCTATGTGAGAGGGTGCCCCTGCATGAGCAGGGCCCCTCTGCAGCGTTCGGAGACCCTTCTCTGATGCTGTTTGTAGTGCAGCCTGACCATATACTCTTAAGTGCATTATAACCTCGCGTTAAATGCTAACTTTGGGATGGCTGCACAGAAACATGTCGTGTTTGGTGTCACACATCTTGGAATACTACCCCCCGCCAATTCTGGCGGCGGGGGTAGCATTCCACCCTTCTAGAGGGAGAGACATGTTAACACTGGCTTGCCCGGTAACTTCTTTCCAAAGCCCTGGCATCACAAAATGGATGCTGCTGCCACAGACACAAGTCTGGCCTCCTGCTGCTGACCGAAACTCCGGCAGGGGAGGCCTGGACAATAGGTTTCCTGTCTCAGGGAGGTGTAACCACCTCCCCAGACAGGATAGTGTGTATTGGGGCTGGGCGGGAGCACTCTCTGGTGCTTTGAAGTCCTGCACTGGGGGCACACTTGGTGTCCCTGTGCATACCCCAGTTCAAACCGGATCAGGGGCCTCCAGCCCCTGCTCTGGCGCGAACTGGACAAAGGGAAAGGGGTGTAGCCACCCCTCTGCCCTGACCCACCCATAGGTGGGACCACAGAGTAAGTCCAACCCCCTACCTTAGTATAAGTATGGGACCCCAGTCCTTAGGACTTTAGATTATCCCTGGACGAAACTCTGACACAGAATCCTGGACCTTCGACGCTCTACTTGAAGATTAGAGGACTGAAGAATCTCCCTTGGGGTCAAGGAGTGACTCCCCTGCTTGGCAGGCACCAATGAAGCAATTGTCCGGTCTGCATCTCTGAAGCTCCCGTCGGACGCCGAAGTCTTCGCATCACCAGAGGTGGATTTCCAGACTTCCCCGAGGCTGCCCTAAGTCCCCAGCAAAGCTGAGGCCCGTAGCTGTCGTGGGTAACGTGGAACCGTGACCCCTGGACACCGAGCACACTTGCAAGTGCATCCTCTTCCTGGACTCCCACGAAGTCGTGCTTTGGGCTCCGAGTAGCCCCTGCCTCCAGCACCAACTGCACCGAAGATCACTGGCCTCCACTCCACGAGTGTCCTGTGAGCCAGCTCCACGTGCGTGGACTCGAGGCTCCTTCGCGGTTGCTAGTCCGTTGGCTAGTAGCCCCTCACGAAGGCCAATCTTTTCCTGCTTGGGCTTCCCTGGTTGCTCCAGGCTTGCCCTGACTTACCCTTGCTGGGTGAGTCCCTCAGACCTTGCTGGTCTGCACCATCGTCCTTCTTCACTTTCCACGAGACTTGCCGTTGCCAAGGCCTGTTGGGTCCAATCCGGTCGCCGACACCTCAGCAATCGACAGACTTCATGGGACAGTCCGAATCTCGCTCCTGGTTGCCGACAACGCCTCCTGGACCTCGTGGCTGAAGAGTCAAGACGACTGTCAACCTACCTGAAGCATCCGACAGCGGTGGGCATCTGCTCTTCGCCTTCCTGGTCACTGGCTAGTGACCCAGACTCTGTCCCCTCTGCTTACAGGTTCTTCAGATCTCCGATCCACCCTTGGATCCACCCGGACACTTTTCACTTGGTCGCCAGCAGCACTTTGCAGCAGATCGCCATTCAAATCGACGACGAAACCCGACCCCGAAAGGCACCTATGCACCCGGCTTCCCTGGGTGAGGTAACACGAGTACTCCGGTGCTCCCGTGGGTAGAGACTCTAGAACGACCTAGTTCTCAAAGGGTTTGCTCCAAGTCCTCTTTTAAGTGTCCCTTTTCTTTAAATTCCTAACCGCGACTTTCCCCATAGAAGTTAACGGCGATTCGCGGCTGTGTTACTACACTGCACGCGTCCCCCGTGGGTCCCCTGTGTCACTACCTTGGGTGGTTCCTTGTGGTCCAAGCACTTCTACAGGCTCTAGGCCTTGTGTCTAGCTCAGTCGTGGTTCTTATACCACTTTATTGGTATATGGTTTGGTACGCCCCTAGGGCTCAAACGTGTATTTGTGCTATTACTGTGAATAACTGACTTATAATTTATGTACTTCGAACTCTAGCCTCATAAAGAGACTAGAGGGGTGTGTTTAGTAATAAATACATATATTTTGAATATATACCTGGTGTGGTCCTCTTTCATTTGGTCACTCAAGAGATTATAGACTGGTAAAACAAGCTGCTTTACATTCCTTCAAGACTTAGCCTGAAGGCTGCTCTCCATAGCTACCACTAGGATAGCTTTCAATAAAGGTTGTCTTTAACCTATCTCCAATAAGGGGTTGTTTGGACTGGTGCAAGGTGCCCACTATAATTAGTGGACAGCATATACCAGGCCAACTTCTCACACCTAAACCCTAAAACACCACCCCCAGCATTACCCCCTACACTGCCCAAACACCACTGCACTGCCCTAAACCCTAGAACACTACCCCCAGCACGACCCCCTACACTACCCGAACACCACTGCACTACCCTAAACCCTAAAATACTACCCCCAGCACAACCCCCTACACTACCCGAACACGACTGCACTGCCCTAAACCCTCAAACACTCCCCCAGCATGACCCCCTACACTACCCGAACACCACTGCACTGCCCTAAACCCTAAAACACTTCCCCCAGCACGACCCCCTACACTACCCGAACACCACTGCACTGCCCTAAACCCTAAAACACTCCCCCCAGCACGACCCCCTATACTACCCAAACACCACTGCACTGCCCTAAACCCTAAAACACTACCCCCCGCATGACCCCCTACACTACCCAAACACCAATGCACTACCCTAATCCCTAAAACACTACCCCCCGCATGACCCCCTACACTACCCTAAACCCTAAAACACTACCCCCGCACGACTCCCTACACTACCCAAAGACCACTGCACTACCCTAAACCCTAAAACACGACCTCCTACACTACACAAACACCACTGCACTACCTAACCCTAAAACACTACCCCCTACACTACACAAACACCACTGCACTACCCTAAACCCTAAAAAACTACCCCCAGCACGAACCACTACACTACCCAAACACCACTGCACTACCCTAAACCCTAAAAAACTACCCCCAGCAGTACCCCTACACTAACCAAACACCACTGCACTACCCTAAACCCTAAAACACTACCCCCAGCAGTACCCCCTACACTACCCAAACACCACTGCACTACCCTAAATCACTACCCCCAGCACGACTCCCTACACTACCCAAACACCACTGCACTACCCGAAACCCTAAAACACTACCCCCAGCACGACCCCCTACACTACCCAAACACCACTGCACTACCCTAAACCCTAAAACACTCCCCCCAGCACGACTCCCTACACTACCCAAACACCACTGCACTACCCTAAACCCTAAATCTACTCCCAGCATGACCCCCTACACTACACAAACACCACTGCACTACCCTAAACCCTAAAACACTACCCCCAGCACGACCCTCTTCACTACCTAAACACAACTGCACAATTTGTTACAGGCGTTGCAACGCAGGCCTGTGGTGCTTACTGGAAGTACCTAGTGGGCTAGTTGGGCCCCAGGGACCCTCAGGATTCAAGGTGACCTAATCCCCCAACTTAAAACGCACCACGGGGCGCGTTTGCACAGTGGTGAAGGGAGAGGGCGGGGCCTCAGGTGACATGTGCGCAAACACGCCCTGTGGTGCGTTTTAAGTTGGGGAATTAATTCCCTTTGAATCCTGAGGGACCCTGGGGGTCAACTAGCCCACCAGGTACCTTCAGTAAGCACAACAGAGTTGCGTTGCAGAGAGGTGAAAAAAGGTGCGTGGCCTCGGAACGCCTCTCTGCAACTCAGCTCTGTGGTCCTAACTGTAGGTACCTGGGGGGCTAGTTGGGCCCCAGGGACCCTCAGAATTCAAGGGGACTTAATCCCGCAACTTAAAACGCGCCACGGGGTGCGTTTGCACACATGTCACCTCAGGCCTCCCCTCCCTTCACCACTGTGCAAACGCGCCCTGTAGCGCATTTTAAGAGGTAGTTTTAATCCCCCTGCCCTATTATGTACTAGGGGCTTGCAGAGGAGGTCATGCTAATCACAGGGGTACCCCAACGCATAGTGTTCCCTAGTGTATGTAGGTGTTTTCACTGTATTCTAAGTGTCTTTTAGCATAGCACTGGCTCTGGTTAGTCAGAGTCAGTTACCACCAGTACCCGTCTGAAAAAGTTGTGGGCACAGGATGATTTTGCATCAAGGCCTCTTTCTGCTCCTCTGTTGGTTCTTTCTGCACATCTTTTGCTTCTTTCTGTGCGTTTTTCTTCTTTCTTCACATGTCCTACCTCTGTAGGCATAGTTAGAAACTAGCATTTAAAAAAACCTTTGAAATTCACTTAAAAAATCATAGGTTTCAGGCACGTTATAGTTAGAAATTAGCATTTAAAAAACCTTTGAAATTCACTGAAAAAACCATAGGTTTCAGACACGTTATAGTTAGAAATTAGCATTTAAAAAACCTTTGAAATTCACTGAAAAAACCATAGGTTTTAGGGACAGTTATAGTTAGTTGGACATTTCACTCGAACAAAACCATAGAAATTCCCCTGTTATAGTTAGTTCAGCTAACTATAACTCGCGCCCCGCAATGCACTGCTGATGACGTCACATATTACATCACTCATGACATGGTCAGTGACATCACTGATGACATCACTGATGACATCTCAAATGACATCACTGATGACATCATCCATGTGATAATTTCATGCATCTTCTCAGACACTAATATAACTTTTGATACACCCACTCTAAATTACAGACTGCCATTCTCAAAACCATAGACACTCCAACACCAAAAACTACATACCCACTCACTGATTCTTAGGTCTACACACACATCCACTCACTCACCCGTACAGTCACTCATACTTAGTCACTCAGTACAGGACTATCATATGCACTCATACACCTATATAAACACTCACACACCGCCACTCATCCATAGAGGTACTCACACACCTAGTCAGTCATGCAAAAAACTTAATCACACACCCATTTACTCACCTATACAGTTATACACACACCAGCTCACTTACTCATACAAATACTAGCACATTCTTACGCTCTTATACAATCACTGATACAAGTACACACTCATCCATACAGCCACTCTCACAATCACACACTCTCACTTATAGCCATTTATATACTCCAACACACATATATACTGCCTTTCACATATGTAGTTACTCACACATGTACCACTGAGATATACATTCAATCACTAACACACCCATACACACACTCACCCACCCATACAGTCCATCACAGATGCACTCTTGAAACCATGCACCCAGTGAATCACCAACTCACACATCTATGCACAGAGTCACACACACCCCACCCACACAAACACTCAGGCACCCATACAGATACTCAGACAATCAATCAATAACCCATGTAGACACTCATGTACCTATTCAGAAAGCCATTCAGCCGCTTACAAACCAACAGACAGACGGATACAGACATTCACACAGTTTAGTCACTAACCCATGCATTCAGTAAGATACATTTAATCACTCACTTGTAGAGTCAGTCACTCACGTACTAAATCATCCATTCAGACACTTATACACACACTCATTCTTCAATACGCCTTTCACAATATATATTAAACATATTTAAACTTTACAGAAACACACATTCACTGGATGATGTCATCAGTGATGTCATCAGTGATGTCATTTGAGATGTCATCAGTGATGTCATCAGTGATGTCACTGACCATGTCATGAGTGATGTAATATGTGACGTCATCAGCAGTGCATTGCGGGCGCGAGTTATAGTTAGCTGAACTAACTATAACGGGGGAATTTCTATGGTTTTGTTCGAGTGAAATGTCCAACTAACTATAACTGTCCCTAAAACCTATGGTTTTTTCAGTGAATATATATATATTTGAGATGTCATCAGTGATGTCATCAGTGATGTCACTGACCATGTCATGAACGATGTAATATGTGACTTCATCAGCAGTGCATTGCGGGGGCGCGAGTTATAGTTAGCTGAACTAACTAGAACGGTCGAATTTCTCTGGTTTTGTACGAGTGAAATGTCCAACTAACTATAACGTCCCTGAAACCTGTGGTTTTTCTGTGAATATATATATATATACATATATATTACAAACATTTTCCTCTTGTATGAGAGAAATATGATTTGTTTATGCTCATGCGAGTGGTCTCACCTGATGTGAAGGTTTATATGTGAAGAGAAAAGGCGCATTCTGTTAGGTTGACAAAGGCTGTGTATTCAGCCGAAACGTGTTCCTGTATCATTGGCAGATGCTGTCATTAAAATAAACGAAAATGTCCTATGGACTTGAGTGAGGGTTTTCTCTCATACAGAAGGAAAATGTTTGTAGTTTTTAATGAGGCGTGTGTGATATCGCCTCTGTTTCTGCACCACCGACGATCAGGATGCATGCCAGCAAAAGCCACAAACCTGGATAAGATATATATATAAGATATATATATATATATATTTAAATATATTTTAACAAAAAAAACAAAGAGCCTGGCTCTTGATCTGGAAAAAGGAATCGGTCCCTTTAAACCACTCGGTACTAAAGGATATTTTAACCTTCGACCGTGCTTCCTCGATTAGTTGGCTAGTTTATGTGAAACAGTCCCTCAAGGAATTAGACCTGGAGTTCCTGTTTAACTCGCCATCTGAGTGTATGTCCTTTTCCAAATCGCGTCTAAAAGCACTCTTTGACGCTAAATGCAACTTAGACAGGTGGCAAAAAAACCATAATAAAACTACAGTAACCACATATCTAGCATCACCAATCGTGAGCACTGGTCATTTATCCTACATTTCATTTGTCACGAACATCAGACATCGTTTTGTACTGACCAGATTCAGACTGAACTATATACCACTAATGGCCGCCTATCCGGCTCAAGTACACTCGGTAAACCAGCTGTCTCTGTGCCCCTGTGACGGACTCTCCAATCAATGCATCTCACACCTTTTATTTTTTTGCACATTTTACAAGGTAGAGAGGAAAAAATTCATCATCCCACTGCTGAAAATATTTTGTATACGCTCGCATAAAAGAGCCCTTGAAACCTTCCAATTATTGGAAACCCCGTACATATGTTTTATGCTTGCAAATTTTTTACTTGCTGTCCTTAAATTTAGAAAGACACACTTTAATCCACATGGGGCACATTTTTGGATTTTTAGATTTCGCATTATTACTTATTAATGGGTGTAATCCGCGTTTATGCATATGGTTTTATCGATATTTTTAAACCTATTTTTACAGATGCTTTTATGAACCTGACACTGTCTTTTTTAACAGTTACTGTAGTTAATTTGCTGTCTTATATGATGTATATTACATTTTATGATTTTATGTACTTTTTATGCATTTATTCAAATTGATGATGAACAAAGGTTAAAGTAACATTATAGTTAGGTGAAATATTCAGTAACAACGTAATTTTTTAAACTCTAAAAACCACAGAAATTCACCAGATATAAAGTTATCTCAAGTAACTATGACTTGTGTTCTAAGATAATTAAAACTCCCGCCCCCGTCATGCACAGTTATCTCATCAATAATTTAATTGCAAATGCTGTAGTGATATTACCAATGATGTCATAGAAGAAGTAATGAGTGATCTAATATGTGGGGTAATTAGCAGTCAAATTTGGGCTAAGTTTAAAGAAAAAAAATGTTTTTACTCAGTCCCAAGTCCTAAGATGGTTGCCACCACTTCCTTGTTCATGTGGTGACAACCAATCAAATCTCAGCAGGAGATCTCTCGGATCTGCGTAGGCTCCGCATACCTATATATTCAAAGTTTTTGAGAATTAATTGTTCAAAAACTACTGAACAGATTTACACCAAATTACAAAAAGTACTCTTTTCGTGCCAAGAACTAGCTTTCTGTCAAATGTGGTGTAAATCCATTCAGTAGTTTGGGCTGTAGCGGTGTCTAAATTTCCTTTGGAAAAATGAATGGGGAAAACACGTTTTGGGACCTCCCCCCCCTTTTTTTCGGACCCTGCTTGATGGATCACCCCAAAAATTTCCATGCGCAAGCTAGTCAAAAAGTAGCACTTAGGGCAACAAAAGCAAAAAGAACAGGTGATGGACAGAATGCTGAACAAATCAAACATTCACCCCAATCACAGATCTAGGTTAAATTCATTGTTTTTTGCTCGCCACGCCACCCCAGTTTGGACCCAGCAATATGCAAATCAGTCTTGACACTGTTCTACATGGAAGCAGTTGAGCCCGAACTGCCAAGCCAGGTCCTCTCTGGACCGGAAACAAGCATTCTGGGACCGGTTTCAGGGTATCACCCCTCATCAGCCAGGCTAGCTTGAATCAAGTGACATAGTGAGCATGGGACCAGCTTCTGGGCATACCTTTCCCACTTAGGGTAACAAAAGCAAAAAGAATAGATGATCGATGGAATGCTGAACAAATCAAGCATTTACCCCCATTCAGAACAGATAAAGGCACCACATCAGCAGCCTATGCCGTCACCACACTGTACAATGTTGTAGAAAGCTGTAAAATATTAGAACAGTCAGCACAGGCAGCAGAAATAATTGCACTAACAAGAGCTTGTGACCCAGCAACAGGGAAGACAGTAATATATACACAGATAGCCAATACCTATTCAGTGTAGCACATAATTTTGGAAGATTATGGAAGGAGAGAGGCTTCATAACGTCCCAAGGTAAAAAAATACAACATGGAGTTTTGATTACAAGCTTACTGGACTCTATGGCATTGGCTAAAAGGGTAGCCGTTGTGAAATACAGTGCCCACTAGAAAATAACGGACAAAATAGGCCATGGAAATGCATTTGCAGACTTAGTAACAAAATAAACAACTACAAGCACCTCCTCTCTAATGTTTGTAGCACAATCATTAGAGGAATGAGCCAGTAAGGGATGTGCTTGCCCTTTCAAAACAAATTAGAGGAATGAGCTGGAAAAGACAAAAAACCATCGTGAGGCTTGATAAACTACTAAATGTTTAAATTAAAAGGGGAGACGGTTTCATGTTAAAAATTTCAAAATGCGGGCAGGAAATCCGGTTTCTCTGGTTGTGTTTTCTGTTTCCACAAGTTGCTGTCGATTAATGCTTCTGGTTGACCTTTAATTCATTTTGATCTTATGTGTAATTAGCAACCAAAAGGATTTTTGTTGGTTATACTTATCATCCTGAAGCAGCAGGCGCTGTCGAAAGAAAGAATGGTGTGCTCAAAAACAAGATAGCAAATATCGGTGCAGAGACTAAGTTGGCATGGCTGGAAGCTTTGCCGATTGCACTAATGAGTATGAGGCACACCCAGGACGCAAAGGCAAGATTGAGCCCCCATGAAATAGTGACTGGGCACTCGATGACAAGTTGAGGGGTGCCAGAACAAGAACTGACTATGCATCTGACAAATGATGAGAGACTATTGTTTTCCAGTGGCTAAACGACTTGCTTCTATTAACCAGCAAGTAAAGGGCACACTGTCAGAACCACTGCAAGTTGGGGGCACAACTTCCAGCCAGGCGACTGGGTGATGATACGCAGGTTCCAGAGATCTAACTGCCCCGGTGGAAGGGTCCAGAACAAGTCCTGCTGGCAATGCAGACCACTGTTAAATGCACCAAGCACAAAAATTGGGAACATGCATTGCATCTGAAGAGAGCAGCTCCGCAGTTTCAGAACTCATCTTCCACCTCCACAATGGGCAACTGCATGCCAGCTCCACATCCACTCCGGTCAGAATGAAAATGATATAACTTGAGGAGAACGATGAAAGAACACTAGGTGACATACTGTATTATAAATCTTTGTACTGTATGGTGATCAGCTGCGCAGTCTCAGTACATTGCACAGCTGATTGCATTTTGAACTTTTTAAAGGGGGCTCGTGTGATCACTCGCATTCTGTACCCCTAGCCGTTACCTGGGTTACAGCCGGTTTCCTCTGTCCGGGGTGATCGGTAGCCCTGCTCTCCCATTTCCTACATTTCCCGCACAATACTCATGCCGCTGGACATACCCTAGATGGTATCCTCACGTCAAATCCTTCACTTAAAGTCTTAGAAGTAATCCCTGTCCCCTGGTCAGACCATAAAGCTATAATGTTCACCCTAAGCGCAGATCAGCACCCTCCAATATCCGTAAACCCACCAGTTTTAGTCACCTGCCGTGATAGGGCCAATATTAACCCCCCCACCCTACAAGCATTATTACTTGGTACCAAACCAGACCTCATGACAGACATTAACTCCTCTGTTCATAGGTTATCCACATGGATCAAAACAGCAGTAGATCTCTTAGCCCCTACAAAGAGTGCCTCTCCAGGCGGAAAAATCCATCTGAACCGTTTACGGATAAACTTAGAGCTCAAAAACAAGCGTGCAGAAGGTCAGAAAGAAAGTGGAGAGTAAACTACGATTCGGGTGAAAAAATTAAGTATGCACAATCGTTGGCAGTTTATAAGAAAATGATTGTAGAGGAAAAAAGTAAATACTTTACGGCGAAAATTCGTGAGGCAAGGAACTCTTGCAGGGAGCTCTTCTCAACAGTAAAAAAAATTAGCAAAACTACCAGTCATACCTTGGATGGAAAGCAGCGCCGAATTCTGTAATATACTGGGACAGTCGTTCATGGATAAAGTTGAGACGGTGTATAAATCCTTTAGGAACAGTGTCAACTCCGTCTCTAAGAATACTACGACAGCTTCGGACACCATTACCGCCATCTCAGCTTTCACCTTCTCCCCCCCACCACATTAGAACAGATCATCCAGGTGGGGAAAACATCCAAATCAAGAGCCCCAACAGACCCCTGTCCTCCTAAAGTACTGCATCTGTTCCCGGGAATACTAAGTGAACACTTAAGTGTAGTGTTAAATGAGGTAATTCAGTCGGGCTTCTTCCCAGATGCTTGGAAAATAGCCTCAATCCTTCCTCTTTTAAAAAACCGAATCTGGACCTTAAGGATCCCAGCAGCTATCGACCCATCTCCAGAATTCTATTTCCGGCTAAAGAACTTGAAAAATAACTTAATACACAGCTTACTTCATTTATTTCCGCTAAAAACCTCCTGGATCACTCACAATACGGGTTCCGGGAGGGGCATGGGACGGAGACAGCTCTGGTCATTGCGGGTGAGGAACTTAGGGCAATACTAGATTCAGGGGGTAAGGCCGCCTTGATTTTGTTAGATCTATCGGCGGCCTTCGATACAGTGAACCACGAAATACTAGCCAGTAGGCTAGCGGAGCTGGGGATCAGAGATACCGCCCTCACACTATTGTCATCCTACTTAGCTGATAGAACCTTCGCCGTCGAACTTGGAGCCTTCTCATCCAAGGCTTTCAAACTTCCATGTGGTGTGCCACAGGGCTCATCTCTGAGCCCCACACTATTTAATATATATGTTGCTCCTCTGGCCTCGATCATTAGGCAGTTTGGGTTCTCAGTGGTCTCCTATGCAGATGACACCCAGTTGGTGGTGTCAGTCTCAAGCAACGTGGAAGAGACAGCTGACCGTTTCAATTGTTGTATGACGCAGGTTAACCAGTGGATGCAGTCCAACTGCCTGACATTGAACGGCAGAAAGACTGAAGTCCTGCTGCTGGGCTCTGATTCATCTTTCTGGTCACCCAGATGGTGGCCTGCCAGTCTGGGTGACTGACCAGTTCCAGTGCCCAAGGTCAAAAACCTAGGATTCATTTTTAATGATAGACTGACATTCAATAGTCAGATCAACAGGCTCTCCTCTACCATTTGGTTCATTTTAAAAATGATCAGGAAAATTCGTCCATTCATCCCCCCCGACGCAATAAAAACACTGGTTACAGCATTGGCCCTCTCCAGATTGGATTACAGTAATGCCCTATACGTGGGGATCCAATCTCAGTATCTTTTAAGACTGCAGCGTCTGCAGAATGCAGCAGCCAGATTAGTATTGGACATCCCTAGGTTTGAGCCAGTCTCCCACGGATTAAGAGCCCTCCACTGGCTTCCGGTGGACAAAAGGATTAAGTTTAAATCCCAATGCCTGGCCTTTAAAGCACTACATGGCACGGGGCCTCAATTTTTGAGGACTCACCTGAAATGGTATGTGCCGGTCATAAGTCTAAGATCCGCTCAAACTAAACTTCTGCAAACACCTAAGTTCAAGAAGGCTCATTGGGGCGGAAGAAGCTTCCTGTTAGGGACAGTCAAGACCTGGAACCTACTCCAATCACTATAAAGAGCAGCACGTCGCTACTTTCTTTTAGAAAGGCGCTAAAAACCTGGTTCTTTTCCAACTGACCCATCCTGTATAACACGCCAGCACCGCTCTGACTTACCGACTCTACCGCCAAGACACCCTCGGGCATTCGTGCGCTTTACAAATGCACTAATCAAATCAAATCAGATCGACACCGATGCTGGACTAGGACTGGATGTAGTAAATTATAACACTGAGGACTGAAAATAAATGAAGCACCATTGTTGTCTGCCATGACCATCAAGGTCAAATAGTACAAACACCACCCCTCAATAACAAGACTACATCACGTCAACTGATATAACAGAAGAAGAAAGACTGTAGGATGTGCTACAGGTATTTGGGCTACCACCTACAAAGACAAATGAATATTTGGAAATCCATCTTGATGGTCCAACCAATGGTGTGGTACCTTTATACAGTGCCCACTAGCTGGTATGTGCTAGTAACCTCTGCCAGCCATCAAGATGGTGGAGAAAATTAATTTCCTTGTCGACCCCTCCAGTTCAGTTATTGAAAGACCAGGAAAGGCAACTGTACTGGCCACCAAGAGACGTTTGTCTAGGACGATATGTGGTAAATGGTACCTTGCTACTATCTTCATATTCCTGATTTGTTTGCTAGCAATTTGTGCATTGTACATAGCAGAGATAGTGCTGGGGGAAGAGAGACTTGTGAATAGTACTGAAGAACAGAAAAATTGGAGTAGTAACGATATGAGTGATGCATCAAGAGAAGATCAAGCCCAGTCCTTTTAGCACAACAATTTTGCTAAAATATTGCATGAAACACATAAGGTTTTCAATGTGACGGATTGCTATATCGGAAGGCTCCCTTCAGCAACTAAGCACAAGCAAGCTTTCCTTAATGTAACATTAACGGCAAAGGACTCTTGTACTGTAGTGCGAGACAGCGCCTTCTACATTGGGTATTTCCATAAATGCAACTACAATGTCACCTCCTATACACTGTTTAAAACGTACTACACTTCATCATACAACTGACGTTCACCATGCCCACCATACATAACCTATGAAGACATTGTTCTTTCATAAGGAGTATGTTAGATTTCGATCAATAAGAAAAAACATGACTATGACACGTGACCTTCCATGATCAATATATACACATCTCTGGGAAGAGTCATCATGCCTGATCCGGAATAGTACCTATGATATGGGCCATAGTAAATGACAGGATTAAACCCCTGCAGCAGGGGCATTATCATGGGCCAGCATAGATTCTGTTTATGTATGTGGTGGGTCTGCCAATTATTGGCTTCCACCTGATTGGGGTGGGAGTTGCTATTTAGCATATCTGGTGCCACAGGTCTACCTGAGGAACAAGCAGTATGTTTAAGACCAGTGCAAGAGGTGCCAGTACCATATAAGGGGTAAAAGAGAGGTGGAAAAGGTTGAACTACCAGGAAGCACAGCAGGGGAAGTGGCAGGAGACATAGCAAAGGGCATGATAACATTTTGGGGCCAACAGTAAACTCAAAGGAAATAAGGAAGCTGGGTAGAATTCTCAAAGGGGTAGTTAATGACATCACTGCTGTTGCAGCAAACATGTCTGTGGAAATGCAGGCTAAAAGACTGGTATCCCTTCAAAACAGGATGGTTGTAGACATATTACTGGCCATGGGGGGGTGTATGCAAGATTGTCAGGGCAGAATGCTGCATGTACATACTGGACACCCACCCCACTGTGATGAAGGCATTATAGCACCTACACTCACTGCGAAGTCTGGTACATTATGATGAAGGTCCCATAACAGACTGGTAAATTGGCATACTGGGTTGGTTCAGGTCATTGAGTTGGACCATTATTAAATGAATAATAATAATTGTAGCAGGACTGTTACTGATGTGATGTTGCACGCAATGCATGCCTGATCTAACGGGAACATGCTGTTCCTCTATCTCTGACGTCTTTCAGCCGAAACTAGTTAAAGTCACTGTGACTAATGCTATAATAATGCAGGATACTGTTATAGCAGAACTGTGTAAAATAGAGGCTGACTGAGGAGTGGTTTAAAAATGTTTGAACGAAGGTTCAAAGGGCAGTCTGTTGAGGTATAAAATATGAGTGAGCCATCATTCAAAACTTTTGAGACTGAGCCTTCATTGTTCATTTGCCTTTTGTTTGTTTTTGCAATATGTTCGCGTTGGCAGAAACTTGTAAGTTTCCACTCTGTGACCACAGAATGTGAGAATGCAGGTGCAAGCACGGAAAATCTGCCTTATCCCAGAAATTATATTTTTATCTTAATTGGGGCCTTGGGAACTAAGAAAAGTAATTAGCCACAGATTTCCTTCTAAGACGCTTAACTGTTGAAACTGGTGCTTTCCAGCTTTGATAAGGGTGACACTGCAGCTGCATGCACTCTGTGACTCAGCCCTTGTATTTCACTGTATGGTCTCATGTATAAAAGGCACAACACAAACCAATGAGGCAGAACACTTTGGCAGTTTCGTCAACTGCGTGTTTTCGCTCCAGCCTTGGGCAAATAAACTTTGCTCTTTATTTCATACCACGTCCATGTGTTGATTGTTTCCTTTCAGAAATTGTGCTTTCACACAACTCCTGGAGTCACTTATTTAGATAAAGGGGAGGCGGGGTGTGTGGCCCCCTCCCTAAGCCTTTTTAGGCCTTGGGAAACCCATCCCTCAAGGCCACTCTTTTAAATAAAGGGAGGGCGGCACCCTCTCCCCGGGATGATTTTGGCCTCCAGGGCCTGACATAATTTTCATGGGTAGGGAGTAACGCGGCCTCCACATGGGGCCGATGCTGGCCCCAGGTATCCCAAACCCCGGGGTGCAGTGCACTTTTCATAGGGAGAGAGGCATGCAGCCTCCCTTCCCGGGGCAATTTCAGCCAGGGGACCCCATCCCCAGAGCCTAGCACTATTTAGAAGGGGGAGTGGGGCACATGGGCCCTCTCCACAGGCCAATTTTGGCCCAGGGGACTCCATCTCCCGGGGCGCAGCACCATTATAAAGTGGTAAGGGAGCCCGGAGCCCCCCTACCTGGGCCAATTTCGGCCCCAGGGACCACATACCCTGGTGCCCACTACCATTTAGAAGGGGGAGGGGGCACGTGCGCCCTTCCCACAGGCCAATTTCCTCCCCGGGACCCCATCCCCTGGGGCTGAGCACCATTTTAAAGTGGGAGGGAAACACGCGGTCCCCCTCCCTGTGCCAATTTTGGCCCTGGGGACCCCATTTTCCGGGGCCATGTGTTAATATTAGGAGGGAGAGGTGCAAGTGGTGGCCCCCCTCCTCGGGCCTACTTTGGCCCTGAGGACCCCATCCCCCGGAGCCCAGCATCAACCTAAAGAGAGAAGGGGCCACACGTCCCTCCTCTCTGGGCTGATTTTGGCCTCGTGGACCCCATTGCCCGGGACCCGGCAGCATTATAAAGGGGGGGGCACACAGCTCCCCCTCCCTGTGCCCATATCAGCCCCGGGACCCCATTCCCTGGGTCCTGTCAGCATTATAAAAGGGAGGGTCACTAGGCCTCCATCCCCTGGCCGATTTCAGCCTCGAAGTCCACATCCACCGAGACCAGCCCCTTAAAGGTGGGTTCCCTGGTGCCCACCCAGGGCACCCACCATATTCTCGTTGGGGGCCCCAGGGGGAGCCTCAAGGCCCCCACGGCCCCAGTGGGCTCCCCGCATCCAGCAGGCCGGCATTGTTCCCGCCAGCAGGGAGCAGCTAATAATGCTGCTCCAATTGGGTTGGAGCAATATTTAGATCTGTGGGCAGGGAAACAGATCTAAAGTCCACTCCCAGCAGGCGGAAGCATTTATTTAGCTCCCACCAGCTGGAAGCGGACTTGGTGTTTGCTCCCGCTTGGCGGGAGATTTAAAAATGCTCCTGCCAAGTGAGAGCAAACGCAGATTTCCCTGCCTACACTGCTATGGGCAGGGAAACCACTATGTCCGGGGGTTAGGCACCCTGAGACATAACTGCTGACCCGCCCAGGGAGACGGGGTCCCCAGGGCCATTAATCGCTCAGGGAGGGGGGCTGCGTGACCCCCTCCCTTAAAAGAATCGGCCCCAGGGGTGGGCTCCCTTACCTATGGTGGTTGTACACATGATAGCAGTAAAGACGCCTAGCTATTTTGCACTTAGTTTCATAGCTCTAAGAGTATACCCGTTTATAGAGCAATATGTACAAAAGACACTTGGATGATGTCATCAGTGAGGTCATCAGTTATGTCATTTGAGATGTGATCAGTGATGTCATAAATTATGTCATAAAACATGTCATGAGTGATCTCATATGTGAGGTCATAAACAGTGCATGGGGCGCAAGTTATAACTGGTGAATTTCTGTGGTTTTTTTGTTCAAAACGTTAATGCAAATTCACCTAACTACAACGTTACTTTAACCTTTGTTTTTTTCCAGTGAGAATATATATATATATATATTCACTGAAAAAACCATAGGTTTTAGGGAAAGTTATAGTTAGTTGGACATTGCACTCGTACAAAACCCGTGAAATTCCCCGTTATAGTTAGTTCAGCTAACTATAACTCGCGCCCCGCAATGCACTGCTGATGACGTCACATATTACATCACTCATGACATGGTCAGTGACATCACTGATGACATCACTGATGACATCTCAAATGACATCACTGATGACATCACTGATGACATCATCCAGTGACTGTGTGTTTCTGTAAAGTTTAAATATGTTTAATATATATAGGGAAAGGCGTATTGAAGAATGAGTGGGTGTATAAGTGTCTGAATGGATGATTTAGTACGTGAGTGACTGACTCTACAAGTGAGTGATTAAACGTATCTTACTGAATGCATGGGTTAGTGACTAAACTGTGTGAATGTCTGTATCCGTCTGTTTGTTGGTGTGTAAGTGGATGCATGGATTTGCGAATAGCTACATGAGTGTCTATATGGGTTATTGATTGGTTCTCTGAGTATCTGTATGGCTGCCTGAGTGTTTGTGTGGGTGGGGTGTGTGTGACTCTGTACATAGATGTGTGAGTGGGTGATTCACTGGGTGCATGATTTCAAGAGTGCATCTGTGATGGACTGCTTGGGTGGGTGAGTGTGTGTATGGGTGTGTTAGTGAGTGAATGTATATCTCAGTGGTACATGTGCGAGTAACTACATATGTAAAAGGCAGTATATATGTGTGTTAGAGTATTTAAATGGCTATAAGTGAGAGTGTGTGATAGTGAGAGTGGCTGTATGGATGCGTGTGTGCTTGTATCAGTTATTGTATAAGAGCGTAAGAATGTGCTAGTATTTGTATGAGTAAGTGAGCTGGTGTGTGTATAACTGTATAGGTGAGTAAATGGGTGTGTGATAAATTTTTTGCATGACTGACTAGGTGTGTGAGTACCTCTATGGGTGAGTGGCGTGTGTGTGAGTGTTTATATAGGTGTATGAGTGCATATGATAGTCCTGTACTGAGTGACTGTAAGTATGAGTGACTGTACGGGTGAGTGAGTGGATGTGTGTGTAGACCTAAGAATCAGTGAGTGGGTATGTAGTTTTTGGTGTTGGAGTGTCTATGGTTTTGAGAATGGCAGTCTGTAATTTAGAGTGGGTGTATCAAAAGTTATATTAGGGTGTGAGAAGATGCATGAAATTATCACATGGATGATGTCATCAGTGATGTCATTTGAGATGTCATCAGTGATGTCATCAGTGATGTCACTGACCATGTCATGAGTGATGTAATATGTGACGTCATCAGCAGTGCATTGCGGGGCGCGAGTTATAGTTAGCTGAACTAACTATAACGGGGAATTTCTATGGTTTTGTACGAGTGAAATGTCCAACTAACTATAACTGTCCCTAAAACCTATGGTTTTTCAGTGAATTTCAAAGGTTTTTAAATGCTAATTTCTAACTATAACGTGTCTGAAACCTATTGTTTTTTCTGTGAATTTCAAAGGTTTTTTAAATGCTAATTTCTAACTATAACGTGCCTGAAACCTATGATTTTTAAGTGAATTTCAAAGGTTTTTTTAAATGCTAGTTTCTAACTATGCCTACAGAGGTAGGACATGTGAAGAAAGAAGAAAAATGGCACAGAAAGAAGCAAAAGATGTGCAGAAAGAACCAACAGAGGAGCAGAAAGAGGCCTTGTTGCAAAATCATCCTGTGCCCACAACTTTTTCAGACGGGTACTGGTGGTAACTGACTCTGACTAACCAGAGCCAGTTCTATGCTAAAAGACACTTAGAATACAGTGAAAACACCTACATACACTAGGGAACACTATGCGTTGGGGTACCCCTGTGATTAGCATGACCTCCTCTGCAAGTCCCTAGTACATAATAGGGCAGGGGATTAAAACTACCTCTTAAAACGCGCTACAGGGCGCGTTTGCACAGTGGTGAAGGGAGGGGGGCCTGAGGTGACATGTGTGCAAACGCACCCCGTGGCGCATTTTAAGTTGCGGGATTAAGTCCCCTTGAATTCTGAGGGTCCCTGGGGCCCAACTAGCCCCCAGGTACCTACAGTTAGGACCACAGAGCTGAGTTAATAATACTGAGTTGCAGAGAGCCGTTCCGAGGCCACGCACCTTTTTCACCTCTCTGCAACGCAACTCTGTTGTGCTTACTGGAGGTACCTGGTGGGCTAGTTGGCCCCCAGGGTCCCTCAGGATTCAAAGGGAATTAATTCCCCAACTTAAAACGCACCACAGGGCGTGTTTGCGCACATGTCACCTGAGGCCCCGCCCCTCCCTTCACCACTGTGCAAACGCGCCCCGTGGTGCGTTTTAAGTTGGGGGATTAGGTCACCTTGAATCCTGAGGGTCCCTGGGGCCCAACTAGCCCACTAGGTACTTCCAGTAAGCACCACAGGCCTGCGTTGCAACGCCTGTAACAAATTGTGCAGTTGTGTTTAGGTAGTGAAGAGGGTCGTGCTGGGGGTAGTGTTTTAGGGTTTAGGGTAGTGCAGTGGTGTTTGTGTAGTGTAGGGGGTCATTCTGGGGGTAGATTTAGGGTTTAGGGTAGTGCAGTGGTGTTTGGGTAGTGTAGGGAGTCGTGCTGGGGGTAGTGTTTTAGAGTTTAGGGTAGTGCAGTGGTGTTTGGGTAGTGTAGGGGGTCGTGCTGGGGGTAGTGTTTTAGGGTTTAGGGTAGTGCAGTGGTGTTTGGGTAGTGTAGGGGGTCGTGCTGGGGGTAGTGATTTAGGGTAGTGCAGTGGTGTTTGGGTAGTGTAGGGGGTACTGCTGGGGGTAGTGTTTTAGGGTTTAGGTTAGTGCAGTGGTGTTTGGGTAGTGTAGGGGTACTGCTGGGGGTAGTGTTTTAGGGTTTAGGGTAGTGCAGTGGTGTTTGTGTAGTGTAGGGGGTAGTGTTTTAGGGTTTAGGGTAGTGCAGTGGTGTTTGTGTAGTGTAGGAGGTCGTGTTTTAGGGTTTAGGGTAGTGCAGTGGTCTTTGGGTAGGGTAGGGAGTCGTGCGGGGGTAGTGTTTTAGGGTTTAGGGTAGTGCATTGGTGTTTGGGTAGTGTAGGGGTCATGCGGGGGTAGTGTTTTAGGGGTTAGGGCAGTGCAGTGGTGTTTGGGTAGTGTAGGGGGTCATGCTGGGGGAGTGTTTTAGGGTTTAGGGCAGTGCAGTGGTGTTCGGGTAGTGTAGGGGGTCGTGCTGGGGGAGTGTTTTAGGGTTTAGGGCAGTGCAGTGGTGTTCGGGTAGTGTAGGGGGTCGTGCTGGGGGAGTGTTTGAGGGTTTAGGGCAGTGCAGTCGTGTTCGGGTAGTGTAGGGGGTTGTGCTGGGGGTAGTATTTTAGGGTTTAGGGTAGTGCAGTGGTGTTCGGGTAGTGTAGGGGTCGTGCTGGGGGTAGTGTTCTAGGGTTTAGGGCAGTGCAGTGGTGTTCGGGCAGTGTAGGGGGTCGTGCTGGGGGTGGTGTTTCAGGGTTTAGGGCAGTGCAGTGGTGTTCGGGCAGTGTAGGGGTGGTGTTTCATGGTTTAGGGCAGTGCAGTGGTGTTCGGGCAGTATAGGGGGTCGTGCAGGGGGTGGTGTTTCAGGGTTTAGGGCAGTGGTGTTCGGGCAGTGTAGGGGGTCGTGCTGGGGGTGGTGTTTCAGGGTTTGGGGCAGTGCAGTGGTGTTCGAGCAGTAAAGGGGGTCGTGCTGGGGGTTGTGTTTCAGGGTTTAGGGCAGTGCAGTGGTGTTCGGGCAGTGTAGGGGCGGTGCAGGGGGTGGTGTTTCAGGGTTTAGGGCAGTGCAGTGGTGTTCGGGCAGTGTAGGGGGTGCTGCAGGGGGTGGTGTTTCAGGGTTTAGGGCAGTGCAGTGGTGTTCGGGCAGTGTAGGGGGTCGTGCTGGGGCTGGTGTTTCAGGGTTTAGGGCAGTACAGTGGTGTTCGGGCAGTGTAGGGGGTCGTGCTGGGGCTGGTGTTTCAGGGTTTAGGGCAGTGCAGTGGTATTCGGGCAGTGTAGGGGGTTGTGCTGGGGCTGGTGTTTCAGGGTTTAGGGCAGTGCAGTGGTGTTCGGGCAGTGTAGGTGGTCGTGCTGGGGCTGGTGTTTCAGGGTTTAGGGCAGTGCAGTGGTGTTCGGGCAGTGTAGGGGGTCATGCTGGGGCTGGTGTTTCAGGGTTTAGGGCAGTGCAGTGGTGTTCGGGCAGTGTAGGGGGTCTTGCTGGGGCTGGTGTTTCAGAGTCTAGGGCAGTGCAGTGGTGTTCGGGCAGTGTAGGGGTCTTGCTGGGGCTGGTGTTTCAGGGTTTAGGGCAGAGCAGTGGTGTTCGGGCAGTGTAGGGGGTCGGGCTGGGGGTGGTGTTTCAGGGTTTAGGGCAGGGCAGTGGTGTTTGGGCAGTGTAGGGGGTCATGCTGGGGCTAGTGTTTCAGGATTTAGGGCAGAGCAATGGTGTTCAGGCAGTGTAGGGGGTTTTGCTGGAGGTGGTGTTTCAGGGTTTAGGGCAGTGCAGTGGTGTTCAGTGCAGTGTAGGGGGTGGTGTTTCAGGGTTTAGGGCAGTGGTGTTCAGGCAGTGTAGGGGTCTTGCTGGGGTTGATGTTTCAGGGTTTAGGGCAGTGCAGTGGTGTTCGGGCAGTGAAGGGGGTCGTGCTGGGGGTGGTGTTTCAGGGTTTAGGGCAGTGCAGTGGTGTTCCGGCAGTGTAGGGGGTCGTGCTGGGGGTGGTGTTTCAGGGTTTAGGGCAGTGCAGTGGTGTTCGGGCAGTGTAGGGTGTCGTGCTGAGGGGTGGTGTTTCAGGGTTTAGGGCAGTGCAGTGGTGTTCGGGCAGTGTAGGGGGTCGTGCAGGGGGTGGTGTTTCAGGGTTTAGGGCAGTGCAGTGGTGTTTGGGCAGTGTAGGGGATCGTGCAGGGGGTGGTGTTTCAGGGTTTAGGGCGTGCAATGGTGTTCGGCCAGTGTAGGTGGTCTTGCTGGGGGTGGTGTTTCAGGCTTTAGTGCAGTGGTGTTCGGGCAGTGTAGGGGGTCTTGCTGGGGGTGGTGTTTCAGGGTTTAGGGCAGTGCAGTGGTGTTCAGGCAGTGTACGGGGTCTTGCTGGGGCTGGTGTTTCAGGGTTTAGGGCAGTGCAGTCGTGTTCGGGCAGTGTAGGGGGTCGTGCTGGGGCTGGTGTTTCAGGGTTTAGGGTAGTGCAGTGGTGTTCGGGCAGTGTAGGGGGTCGTGCTGGGGCTGGTGTTTCAGGGTTTAGGGCAGTGCAGTGGTTTTCGGGCAGTGTAGGTGGTCGTGCTGGGGCTGGTGTTTCAGGGTTTAGGGCAGTGCAGTGGTGTTCGGGCAGTGTACGGGGTTGTGCTGGGGCTGGTGTTTCACGGTTTAGGGCAGTGCAGTGTTGTCGGGCAGTGTAGGGGGTCGTGCTGGGGCTGGTGTTTCAGGGTTTAGGGCAGTGCAGTGGTGTTCGGGCAGTGTAGGGGGCTTGCTGGGGCTGGTGTTTCATGGTTTAGGCAGTGCAGTGGTGTTCGGGCAGTGTAGGGGGTCGTGCTGGGGGTGGTGTTTCAGGGTTTAGGGCAGTGCAGTGGTGTTCGGGAAGTGTAAGGGGTCATGCTGGGGGTGGTGTTTCAGGGTTTAGGGCAGTGCAGTGGTGTACGGGCAGTGTAGGGGGTCTGGCTGGGGGTGGTGTTTCAGGGTTTAGGGCAGTGGTGTTCGGGCAGTGTAGGGGGTCTTGCTGGGTGTAGTGTTTCGGGGTTTAGGGCAGTGCAGTGGTGTTCGTGCAGTGTAGGGGGTCGTGCTGGGGGTGGTGTTTCAGGGTTTAGGGCAGTGCAGTAGTGTTCGGGCAGTGTAGGGGATCGTGCAGGGGGTGGTGTTTCAGGGTTTAGGGCAGTGCAGTGGTGTTCGGGCAGTGTAGGGGGTCGTGCTGGGGGTGGTGTTTGAGGGTTTAGGGCAGTGCAGTGGTGTTCGGGCAGTGTAGGGGGTCGTGCAGGGGGTGGTGTTTCAGGGTTTAGGGCAGTGCAGTGGTGTTCGGGCAGTGTAGGGGTCGTGCTGGGGCTGGTGTTTCAGGGTTTAGGGCAGTGCAGTGGTGTTCGGGCAGTGTAGGGGGTCTTGCTGGGGGTGGTGTTTCAGGGTTTAGGGCAGTGGTGTTCGGGCAGTGTAGGGGGTCTTGCTGGGGGTGGTGTGTCAGGGTTTAGGGCAGTGCAGTGGTGTTCGGGCAGTGTAGGGGGTCTTGCTGGGGGTAGTGTTTCAGGGTTTAGGGCAGTGCAGTGGTGTTCGTGCAGTGTAGGGGTTCGTGCTGGGGATGGTGTTTCAGGGTTTAGGGCAGTGCAGTGGTGTTCGGGCAGTGTAGGGGGTCGTGCAGGGGGTGGTGTTTCAGGGTTTAGGGTAGTGCAGTGGTGTTCGGGCAGTGTAGGGGGTCGTGCTGGGGGTGGTGTTTCAGGGTTTAGGGCAGTGCAGTGGTGTTCGGGCAGTGTAGGGGGTCGTGCTGGGGGTGGTGTTTCAGGGTTTAGGGCAGTGGTGTTCGGGCAGTGTAGGGGGTCTTGCTGGGGGTGATGTTTCTGGGTTTAGGGCAGTGCAGTGGTGTTCGGGCAGTGTAGGAGGTCTTGCTGGGGGTAGTGTTTCAGGTTTAGGTAGTGCAGTAGTGTTCGGGCAGTGTAGGGGTCATGCTGGGGGTGGTGTTTCAGGGTTTAGGGCAGTGCAGTGGTGTTCGGGCAGTGTAGGGGGTCGTGAAGGGGGTGGTGTTTCAGGGTTTAGGGCAGTGGTGTTCGGGCAGTGTAGGGGGTCATGCTAGGGTATGTGTTTCAGGGTTTAGGGCAGTGCAGTGGTGTTCGGGCAGTGTAGGGGGTCGTGCAGGGGCTGGTGTTTCAGGGTTTAGGGCAGTGCAGTGGTGTTCGGGCAGTGTAGGGGGTCGTGCTGGGGGTAGTGTTTTAGGGTTTAGGGTAGTGCAGTGGTGCTTGTGTAGTGTAGGGGGTCATGCTGGGGGTAGTGTTTTAGGGTTTAGGGTAGTGCAGTGGTGTTTGTGTAGTGTAGGGGGTCATGTTTTAGGGTAGTGCAGTGGTGTTTGGGTAGTGTAGGGGGTCGTGCTGGGGGTAGTGTTTTAGGGTTTAAGGTAGTGCAGTGGTGTTTGTGTAGTGTAGGGGGTCGTGCTGGGGGCAGTGTTTTAGGGTTTAGGGTAGTGCAGTGGTGCTTGTATAGTGTAGGGGGTCGTGCTGGGGGTAGTGTTTTAGGGTTTAGGGTAGTGCAGTGGTGTTTGTGTAGTGTAGGGGGTCATGTTTTAGGGTAGTGCAGTGGTGTTTGGGTAGTGTAGGGGGTCGTGCTGGGGGTAGTGTTTTAGGATTTAGGTTAGTGCAGTGGTGTTGGGGTAGTGTTTTAGGGTTTAGGGTAGTGCAGTGGTGTTTGTGTAGTGTAGGGGGTCATGCTGGGGGTAGTGTTTTAGGGTTTAGGATAGTGCAGTGGTGCTTGTGTAGTATAGGGGGTCGTGCTGGGGTAGTGTTTTAGGGTTTAGGGTAGTGCAGTGGTGTTTTTGTAGTGTAGGGGGTCATGTTTTAAGATGCAATGCTCCAATACCTGACCAGTCTGCACTACATAAAACTGCAAAAACTAAAAATAAAAAGTGTTTTGCACACTTTTGTCATTGGGCTATATGTGGGCTACATCTGGGTAATATTTGTGCTACATTTGGGCTCTTTTTTCACTGGTGGCCATCTTGGAAGACTTCTTTGTTATGAAGTTTCCTAATTTCCTCATTTACTGCAGTCTCCTCAGTAGGAAATGCTTTCAGTTTTTTACTTTGATTCCATCAAGAAGGCATTCAGATGTGTCACACATTTGCCATAAATTCAGAATGTTATTACTCTAGTTGTTCATTAGATCACTGTAGTAAAGCTACTGCTCACCAAGGAGTTAACTGGAAGTCTACTGCTGGTATTGAAAGTGATTGTTTCAGTCTGGATGTCAGAATTTTCTAATGAAATAGAAGAGGATTTGAGATCTCACTTAAAACATGCATTAAATTTTCTTTTTGCAGCACTAACCATAATTTCTATGGCAAAATGAACCCTCTCATTTTGTTCCTTTTTAAATTAAATGTTTTAAGTGTTACCAGTTTATTCCAATCAAGATGGCTTCAGGTGTGCCATACTTTTGTCATAAGTAAGGCTGTTAGCACTCTAGTTGTTCTTTAGAACACTCTGGGAAGCTGCAGTAGAACACAAAGGCATCAACTGACAGGCTGCTCCTGTTGAAATATAACAGGAAGATATTTGAGATCTCACTTAAAACATGTCCTAATTTTTCTTTCTACAGCACTAACCATAATTTCTATGGCAAAATGAACCCCTCATTTTGTTCCTTTTTAAATTAAATGTTTAAAGTGTTACCAGTTTATTCCAATCAAGATGGCTTCAGGTGTGCCATACTTTTGTCATAAGTAAGACTGTTAGCGCTCTAGTTGTTCTTTAGAACACTCTGGGAAGCTGCAGTAGAACCAAAGGCATCAACTGACAGGCTGCTCCTGTTGAAATATAACAGGAAGATATTTGAGATCACACTTGAAACATGTCCTAATTTTTCTTTCTACAGCACTAACCATAATTTCTATGACAAAATGAACCCCATCATTGTGTTCCTTTTTAAATTAAATGTTTTAAGTGTTACCAGTTTATTCCAATCAAGATGGCTTCAGGTGTGCCATACTTTTGTCATAAGTAAGGCTGTTAGCACTCTAGTTGTTCTTTAGAACACTCTGGGAAGCTGCAGTAGAACACAAAGGAATCAACTGACAGTCTCTGCCCTTGTTGGATGTACATGTTTTACTGAGAATGTCAGACTTCATTCTCACATGACTGAGAAAGATAATGTGAATTTACAGAAAATATGCTCTCATTTTAGCTTCTGGGGCACCTTCCAAAACTGTATGGGACAAGCATGTGAAAATAGTTTTCTCTCAAACATGATTCATGATATCCCAGCAGAAGGTTTTTCACAGGGTAAAATCACCTTAGAACACACCACAATTCCTGAAATTAGTATGGTACCATCAACAAATGAATTCTAATGTAACTAAAGTCTGTTATCACCCTTTATAGTTCTCCTTTTGGTAACCCTCAAAATCTTCGATTCACTACAATGCATTTCAATGGGGTACTATCATTTATATTGGTCCCAAGATGGCTGCCAGCAATTCCAGGATGAAGTGCTGACAGCCAATCAGATCTCACGATGACATGTGTGGTTAGGCTCCGCCCAGATATATATGTGTTTTTACTTTTGATTTTCTCAGCAACTACTGAACGGATTTACACCATTTAACAAAAAGGGTTCTTTTTGAACCAAGAACTACCTCTTTGCCAAATTTGGTGTAATTCCGTTCAGCAGTTCGGGCTGTAGCCTTGCATAAAGTTTCCTATGGGAAATTGATTTTTTGACTCTTATTTTTTTAATTTCTCCGCAACTACTGAACGGATTTACACCATTTAACAAAAAGGGTTCTTTCTGAACCAAGAACTACCTCTTTGCCAAATTTGGTGTAATTCCGTTCAGCAGTTCGGGCTGTAGCCGTGTCTAAAGTTTCCTATGGGAAAATGAATGGGGAAAACACGTTTTGGGACCCCCTTTTTCTCGGCCCCCGCTTGACGAATCACCCTGAGACTTTCAGGGTAGGAGCGGACCGGAGCGGGCCATAAAGTTTGAAAATTTCGCGAAGATTCGTCAACCGATGCAAGAGTTATTTCAACTAGAATGTCGCGGATTTCCTATGGAAAATAGGTCCTAACTATAACTATCTACTGGCGACCGCCAGTAGATAATACATGGCGGATGTGCTGTAACTAAAGAATAAATACCTGCACAACAATCTGGGTCCGTGTCTGTCCATCTGTAACGAGGAGATTTTGGGACAAAATTCTTGCATATATATATATATATATATATATATATATATATATTATATATATATATATATATGATATATTCACTGAAAAAACCATAGGTTTTAGGGACAGTTATAGTTAGTTGGACATTGCACTCGTACAAAACCCGTGAAATTCCCCGTTATAGTTAGTTCAGCTAACTATAACTCGCGCCCCGCAATGCACTGCTGATGACGTCACATATTACATCACTCATGACATGGTCAGTGACATCACTGATGACATCACTGATGACATCTCAAATGACATCACTGATGACATCATCCAGTGACTGTGTGTTTCTGTAAAGTTTAAATATTTTTAATATATATAGGGAAAGGCGTATTGAAGAATGAGTGGGTGTATAAGTGTGTGTATGGATGATTTAGTAGGTGCGTGACTAATTCTATAAGTGAGTGATTAAACGTATCTTACTGAATGCATGGGTTAGTGACTAAACTGGGTTAATGTCTGTATCTGTCTGTTGCTGTGTAAGTGGCTGCATGGGTTTGTGAATAGCTACATGAGTGTCTATAAGAGTTATTGATTTGTTGTCTGAGTATCTGTATGGGTGCCTGAGTGTTTGTGTGGATGGGGTGTGTGCGACTGTGCATAGATGTGTGAGTGGGTGATTCACTGGGTGGATGGTTTCAAGAGTGCATCTGTGATAGACTGTATGGGTGGGTAAGTGTGTGTAAGAGTGTGTTAGTGAGTGAATGTATGTCCCATTGGTACATGTGTGAGTAACTACATATGTGAAAGGCAGTATATATGTGTATTGGAGTATATAAATAGCTATAAGCGAGAGTGAGTGATTGTGATAGTGGCTGTATGGATGAGTGTGTGCTTGTATCAGTGATTGTATAAGAGCGTAACAATGTTCTAGTATTTGTATGATTAAGTGAGCTGGTGTGTGTATAACTGTATAGGTGAGTAAATGGCAGTGTGTTTAATTATTTGCATGACTGACTAGGTGTGTGAGTACCTCTATGGATGAGTGGCGGTGTTTGAGTGTCTATATAGGAGTAAGAGTGCATATGATTGTCCTGTACTGAGTGACCATAAGTATGAGTGACTGTACGGGTGAGTGAGTGGATGTGTGTGTGTAGACCTAAGAATCAGTGAGTGGGTATGTAGTTATTGGTGTTGGAGTGTCTATGGTTTTGCGAATGGCAGTCTGTAATTTAGATTGGGTGTATCAAAGGTTATATTAGGGTGTGAGGAGGTGCATCAGATTATCACGTGGATGATGTCATCAGTGATGTCATTTGAGATGTCATCAGTGATGTCATCAGTGATGTCACTGACCATGTCATGAGTGATGTAATATGTGACGTCATCAGCAGTGCATTGCGGGGCGCGAGTTATAGTTAGCTGAACTAACTATAACGGGGGAATTTCACGGGTTTTGTACGAGTGCAATGTCCAACTAACTATAACTGTCCCTAAAACCTATGGTTTTTTCAGTGAATTTCAAAGGTTTTTTAAATGCTAATTTCTAACTATAACTTATCTGAAACCTATGGTTTTTTCAGTGAATTTCAAAGGTTTTTTAAATGCTAATTCCTAACTATAACATGTCTGAAACCTACGGTTTTTTCAGTGAATTTCAAAGGTTTTGTAAATGACAATTTTTAAATGTATTAATTGTTATATTAATTTTTTTCATACTGATTTATTACATTTTTAGAATTTTTTTTTACATATTTTATTTTTTAAATTACATTGTAATTACATTATACATTACATTACAAAAAATACTTTCTCAGAATGAATTACTTTAGTTTAAATACTTTGCACATAGGCAATAGACTTTTAAGTACAGTAGTTACAGTTGTTGCAATGGGCACCACATTTTCAAACACAATGCAACATTCAGCTCAATGTGAATTTCTAGTTAAATGCAATTAGTTACTTTATGGATTACTTTTCTAACCACAGGACTGGATCCTAGATTCAGTCCTGGTACATCTCCTGTAAACAGTTGAGTAAAAGCGTTTTGGTTACAGTCGTGATTTTTAAGGAATATTATTGTATTTTAAAAGTTGACACTTAGAAACTTTTTCTCATAGAATCACCAATGTTATCCTATGGAAGGAAATTCACTTAGCAGGTAAAAACTGTTATCGTTACTTTTTCTTACTCAGTGTTGGATCCTGGATCCAGCACTGGTGCATCTCCTGTAAACAGTTGAAAGAATGCGTTTAAGTCATACAGGCGATTTTTAAGGAATATTTGTAGTTTGTGAAAATCGACACTTTGAAACTTTTCTGCTGAAAACCAGACAATGGATTCCTATGGAAGAAAATATAAGTTACTGGTAAGTACGGTTAAAATTACTTTTCAGGACCAGTACTGGGCTGAAAGATGCAGCACTGAGGTCTCTCCTGATAACAGGTGAGTAAATCGGAATTCGTATTTCGGCTGATTTTAGAGAAATATTTTAAAGTTCCAAAACTCCACACTTAGAAGAATTTCCAAGTGAAACCAGTCAAGGTTAGCCTATGGAAGGAGTTTCAAGTTACTGGTAAGTACGGTTAAAATTACTTTTCAGGACCAGTACTGGGCTGAAAGATACAGCACTGAGGTCTCTCCTTATAACAGGTGAGTAAATCGGAATTTGTATTTCGGCTGATTTTAGAGGAATATTTGTATGTTTCAAAAATCAACACAGAAACTTTTTCAGCAAAAAGCAGGCAATTATATCCTATGGAAGGAAATTCAAGTTACTGTTAAGTACGGTTAAAATTACTTTTGAGGATCAGTACTGGGCTGAAAGATGCAGCACTGAGGTCTCTCCTGATAACAGGTGAGTAAATCGGAATTCGTATTTCGGCTGATTTTAGAGGAATATTTTAAAGTTCCAAAACTCCACACTTAGAAGAATTTCCAAGTGAAACCAGTCAATGTTAGTCTATGGAAGGAAATTCAAGTTACTGGTAAGTACGGTTAAAATTACTTTTCAGGACCAGTACTGGGCTGAAAGATACAGCACTGAGGTCTCTCCTGATAACAGGTGAGTAAATCGGAATTCGTATTTCGGCTGATTTTAGAGGAATATTTTAAAGTTCCAAAACTCCACACTTAGAAGAATTTCCAAGTGAAACCAGTCAATGTTAGTCTATGGAAGGAAATTCAAGTTACTGGTAAGTACGGTTAAAATTACTTTTCAGGATTAGTACTGGGCTGAAAGATGCAGCACTGAGGTCTCTCCTGATAACAGGTGAGTAAATCAGAATTCGTATTTCGGCTAATTTTAGAGGAATATTTGCACAATGGTGAAGGGAGGGGGCGGGGCCTGAGGTGACATCTGTGCAAACGCGCCCCGTGGCGCGTTTTAAGTTGGGGGATTAAGTCCCCTTGAATCATGAGGGTCCCTACGGGCCAACTAGCCCACCAGGAACCTCCAGTATGCGCCAGGGGCTGCGTTGCAGAGACATGTACAGAGGCCACACCCCTTTTTACACCTCTCTGCAACGCAGCTCTGTGGCGCTTTCTGGACGTACCTGTTGGGCTAGTTGGCCCCCAGGGACCCTCAGGATTGAAGGGGATTTAATTCCCCATCTTAAAACGCGCCACGGGGCCTGTTTGCACACATGTCACCTGAAGCCCCGCCCTCCCTTCACCACTGTGCAAACGCGCCCGTGGCGCGTTTTAAGTCGGGGGATTAACTCCCCTTGAATCCTGAGGGTCCCTGGGGTGCAACTAGCCCACCATATACCTCCAAAAGCGCCACAGAGCTGCGTTGCAGAGAGGTGTAAAAGGGGCGTGGCCTCTGTACACCTCTCTGCAAGGCAGCCCCTGGCGCATACTGGAGGTTCCTGGTGGGCTAGTTGGCCCTCAGGGACCCCCAGTATTCAAGGGGAATTCGTTCCCCTCTGCAAACGCGCCAGGCGCGTTTGCAGAGTGGTGAAGGAAGGGGGCGGGGCCTGCGGGCCCGATCGTTTTTGTTTTTTTTTTTTTCCCTGAAGGGGGGCTGTGTGGCCCCCTTCCTTTTCTCCTATTTTTAGGCCCTGGGGACCCCATCCCCCAGGGCCTTACCCCTTTTTTAATTAAAATTAAAAATAAAACGGGAAGGGGGCCGCGTGGCCCCCTTCCCTGGGCCTGTATTGGCCCCGGGGACCCCATCCCCGGGGCATGGCCTCTTTTTTTTATTTGGAGGGGGCTGCGTGGCCCCCTCCTCAGGCCATTTAAGGCCCCGGGGACCCCATCCCCGGGGCCGGCCTTGCACTTTTTATTTTTTTACTTTTTTTTACCTTTGGGGAGGGGGGCTGCGTGGCCCCCTCCGTGGCCACTTATGGCCCCGGGGACCCCATCCCCGGGGCCTGGCCTCTCGTTGGGGACTGTGGGGGTCCCCAAACCCCCACAGTCCCGCCGGCTCCCCGTGTCCTACGGGAGCCAGCATTGCTTTACACATGGGGAGCAGCTAACATGCTGCTCCCCATGTGGAAAGCAATCAGCTTTGGATATTGGAAGAGAGAGCAGGTTTCCTGCTCTCTCTTCCAATATCCAAAGCAGTTTGCAATGACAGGACGGGAGCCGCGAGGCTCCCGTCCTGTCATTGCAAACAGCAGTGTCCCGGGGTAGGCACCCGGGACACTGCAGGAGCCGGCCCTGGGGGTGGCGGTCCCCAGGGCCACCACAGGCTCCAGGAGGGGTCCGCGCGGCCCCCTCCTTACATTTTGAAAGCCCCGGGAGGTGGTGGTCCCTGGGGCTTGGGGGTCCAAAACGGACCCCCATTGTAATTTTTCTTAGTGCCCCGGGAGGTGGTGGTCTCCAGGGCGTGTGGGGGGTTGGAGCCCCCACACACAGGTTTTTCAAAATAAAAAAGAAGCCCCGGGAGGTAGCTCGGGCTGCGGAGGCCAGAGCTCCGACCATTATACATAAGCCCGGGTGGTGGTCCCTTGGGGGCCCTTAGAGGCCCCCACACATAAAATTAACCCCCTCCCAGCATGCCCCCGGGACTTGGCCCACCCGGGGCCAATTAACATCGAGCGCGGAGACCGCGCTTCGATTTTCGGCAGGATTCGCGCACCCTGAGCGCATCCTGCAGATTTTTGCCCAGGGGGTCCTTGTGGGACCCCTGAGCAGACCTAGGGGGTCAGGGTGTTTCTACCCTGCCCCCTTTGTGCACTTTGCGCACTTGTTTCTGTCCATCGGTCGCGAGGGACAAAATGGCTGCCAACACTTCCTGATTTGGAGTGTTGACAGCCAATTAGCATGCAGCTCGTGATCGGGAGGGTGCGCGAATCCGACGCGGCCATAGATATATACTATACTTTTACTTTTGATTTTCTCAGCACCTACTGAACGGATTTACACCATTTAACAAAAGGGTTCTTTCTGAACCAAGAACTACCTCTTTGACAAATTTGGTGTAATTCCGTTCAGCAGTTCGGGCTGTAGCCGTGTCTAAAGTTTCCTATGGAAAATTGCATGGGGAAAACACGTTTTGGGACCCCCTTTTTCTCGGCCCCCGCTTGACGAATCCCCCGAGACTTTCAGGGTAGGAGCGGACCGGAGCGCCCCACAAAGTTTGAAAATTTTGCGAAGATACGTCAACCGGCAAGAGAGTTATTTCAAATAGAATGTCGTGGATTTCCTATGGATAATAGGTTGTAACTATAACTATCTACTGGCGACCGCCAGTAGATAATATATATATATATATATATATATATATATATATATATATATATATATATATATTCACTGAAAAAACCATAGGTTTTAGGGACAGTTATAGTTAGTTGGACATTTCACTCGTACAAAACCATAGAAATTCTCCCGTTATAGTTAGTTCAGCTAACTATAACTCGCGCCCGCAATGCACTGCTGATGACGTCACATATTACATCACTCATGACATGGTCAGTGACATCACTGATGACATCACTGATGACATCTCAAATGACATCACTGATGACATCACTGATGACATCATCCAGTGACTGTGTGTTTCTGTAAAGTTTAAATATGTTTAATATATATAGGGAAAGGCGTATTGAAGAATGAGTGGGTGTATAAGTGTCTGAATGGATGATTTAGTATGTGAGTGACTGACTCTACAAGTGAGTGATTAAATGTATCTTACTGAATGCATGGGTTAGTGACTAAACTGTGTGAATGTCTGTATCTGTCTGTCTGTTGGTTTGTAAGCGGCTGCATGGCTTTCTGAATAGCTACATGAGTGTCTACATGGGTTATTGATTGATTGTCTGAGTATCTGTATGGGTGCCTGAGTGTTTGTGTGGGTGGGGTGTGTGACTCTGTGCATAGAAGTGTGAGTTGGTGATTCACTGGGTGCATGGTTTCAAGAGTGCATCTGTGATGGACTGTATGGGTGGGTGAGTGTGTGTATGGGTGTGTTAGTGATTGAATGTATATCTCAGTGGTACATGTGTGAGTAACTACATATGTGAAAGGCAGTATATATGTGTGTTGGAGTATATAAATGGCTATAAGTGAGAGTGTGTGATTGTGAGAGTGGCTGTATGGATGAGTGTGTACTTGTATCAGTGATTGTATAAGAGCGTAAGAATGTGCTAGTATTTGTATGAGTAAGTGAGCTGGTGTGTGTATAACTGTATAGGTGAGTAAATGGGTGTGTGATTAAGTTTTTTGCATGACTGACTAGGTGTGTGAGTACCTCTATGGATGAGTGGCGGTGTGTGAGTGTTTATATAGGTGTATGAGTGCATATGATAGTCCTGTACTGAGTGACTAAGAATGAGTGACTGTACGGGTGAGTGAGTGGATGTGTGTGTAGACCTAAGAATCAGTGAGTGGGTATGTAGTTTTTGGTGTTGGAGTGTCTATGGTTTTGAGAATGGCAGTCTGTAATTTAGAGTGGGTGTATCAAAAGTTATTTTAGGGTGTGAGAAGATGCATGAAATTATCACATGGATGATGTCATCAGTGATGTCATTTGAGATGTCATCAGTGATGTCATCAGTGATGTCACTGACCATGTCATGAGTGATGTAATATGTGACGTCATCAGCAGTGCATTGCGGGGCGCGAGTTATAGTTAGCTGAACTAACTATAACGGGGGAATTTCTAGGGTTTTGTACGAGTGAAATGTCCAACTAACTATAACTGTCCCTAAAACCTATGGTTTTTTCAGTGAATTTCAAAGGTTTTTTAAATGCTAATTTCTAACTATAACGTGTCTGAAACCTATGGTTTTTTCAGTGAATTTCAAAGGTTTTTTAAATGCTAATTTCTAACTATAACGTGCCTGAAACCTATGATTTTTTAAGTGAATTTCAAAGGTTTTTTAAATGCTAGTTTCTAACTATGCCTACAGAGGTAGGACATGTGAAGAAAGAAGAAAAAACGCACAGAAAGAAGCAAAAGATGTGCAGAAAGAACCAACAGAGGAGCAGAAAGAGGCCTTGTTGCAAAATCATCCTGTGCCCACAACTTTTCAGACGGGTAGTGGTGGTAACTGACTCTGACTAACCAGAGCCAGTGCTATGCTAAAAGACACTTAGAATACAGTGAAAACACCTACATACACTAGGGAACACTATGCGTTGGGGTACCCCTGTGATTAGCATGACCTCCTCTGCAAGTCCCTAGTACATAATAGGGCAGGGGATTAAAACTACCTCTTAAAACGCGCTACAGGGCGCGTTTGCACAGTGGTGAAGAGAGGGGGCCTGAGGTGACATGTGTGCAAATGCACCCCGTGGCGCGTTTTAAGTTGCAGGATTAAGTCCCCTTGAATTCTGAGGGTCCCTGGGGCCCAACTAGCCCCCAGGTACCTACAGTTAGGACCACAGAGCTGAGTTGCAGAGAGGCGTTCCGAGGCCACGCACCTTTTTCACCTCTCTGCAACGCAACTCTGTTGTGCTTACTGAAGGTACCTGGTGGGCTAGTTGGCCCCCAGGGTCCCTCAGGATTCAAAGGGAATTAATTCCCCAACTTAAAACGCACCACAGGGTGTGTTTGCGCACATGTCACCTGAAGCCCCGCCCCTCCCTTCACCACTGTGCAAACGCGCCCCGTGGTGCGTTTTAAGTTGGGGGATTAGGTCACCTTGAATCCTGAGGGTCCCTGGGGCCCAACTAGCCCACTAGGTACTTCCAGTAAGCACCACAGGCCTGCGTTGCAACGCCTGTAACAAATTGTGCAGTTGTGTTTAGGTAGTGAAGAGGGTCGTGCTGGGGGTAGTGTTTTAGGGTTTAGGGTAGTGCAGTGGTATTTGTGTAGTGTAGGGGTCATGCTGGGGGTAGATTTAGGGTTTAGGGTAGTGCAGTGGTGTTTGGGTAGTGTAGGGAGTCGTGCTGGGGGAGTGTTTTAGGGTTTAGGGTAGTGCAGTGGTGTTTGGGTAGTGTAGGGGGTCGTGCTGGGGGTAGTGTTTTAGGGTTTAGGGTAGTGCAGTGGTGTTTGGGTAGTGTAGGGGGTCGTGCTGGGGTAGTGTTTTAGGGTAGTGCAGTGGTGTTTGGGTAGTGTAGGGGTACTGCTGGGGGTAGTGTTTTAGGGTTTAGGTTAGTGCAGTGGTGTTTGGGTAGTGTAGGGGTACTGCTGGGGTAGTGTTTTAGGGTTTAGGGTAGTGCAGTGGTGTTTGTGTAGTGTAGGGGGTAGTGTTTTAGGGTTTAGGGTAGTGCAGTGTTGTTTGTGTAGTGTAGGAGGTCGTGTTTTAGGGTTTAGGGCAGTGCAGTGGTCTTTGGGTAGTGTAGGGAGTCGTGCGGGGTAGTGTTTTAGGGTTTAGGGTAGTGTAGGGGGTCATGCGGGGGGTAGTGTTTTAGGGTTTAGGGCAGTGCAGTGGTGTTTGGGTAGTGTAGGGGTCGTGCTGGGGGAGTGTTTTAGGGTTTAGGGCAGTGCAGTGGTGTTCGGGTAGTGTAGGGGGTCGTGCTGGGGGAGTGTTTTAGGGTTTAGGGCAGTGCAGTGGTGTTCGGGTAGTGTAGGGGGTCGTGCTGGGGGAGTGTTTGAGGGTTTAGGGCAGTGCAGTCGTGTTCGGGTAGTGTAGGGGGTTGTGCTGGGGGTAGTATTTTAGGGTTTAGGGTAGTGCTGTGGTGTTCGGGTAGTGTAGGGGGTCGTGCTGGGGGTAGTGTTCTAGGGTTTAGGGCAGTGCAGTGGTGTTTGGGCAGTGTAGGGGGTAATGCTGGGGGTGGTGTTTTAGGGTTTAGGGCAGTGCAGTGGTGTTCGGGCAGTGTAGGGGGTCGTGCTGGGGGTGGTGTTTCAGGGTTTTGGGAAGTGCAGTGGTGTTCGGGCAGTGTAGGGGGTGGTGTTTCAGGGTTTAGGGCAGTGCAGTGGTGTTCGGGCAGTGTAGGTGGTCGTGCAGGGGGTGGTGTTTCAGGGTTTAGGGCAGTGGTGTTCGGGCAGTGTAGGGGGTCGTGCTGGGGTGGTGTTTCAGGGTTTGGGGCAGTGCAGTGGTGTTCGAGCAGTAAAGGGGGTCGTGCTGGGGGTGGTGTTTCAGGGTTTAGTGCAGTGCAGTGGTGTTCGGGCAGTGTAGGGGGCGGTGCAGGGGGTGGTGTTTCAGGGTTTAGGGCAGTGCAGTGGTGTTCGGGCAGTGTAGGGGGTCATGCAGGGGGTGGTGTTTCAGGGTTTAGGGCAGTGCAGTGGTGTTCGGGCAGTGTAGGGGGTCGTGCTGGGGCTGGTGTTTCAGGGTTTAGGGCAGTGCAGTGGTGTTCGGGCAGTGTAGGGGTTGTGCTGGGGCTGGTGTTTCAGGGTTTAGGGCAGTGCAGTGGTGTTCGGGCAGTGTAGGTGGTCGTGCTGGGGCTGGTGTTTCAGGGTTTAGGGCAGTGCAGTGGTGTTCGGGCAGTGTAGGGGGTCGTGCTGGGGCTGGTGTTTCAGGGTTTAGGGCAGTGCAGTGGTGTTCGGGCAGTGTAGGGGGTCTTGCTGGGGCTGGTGTTTCAGGGTCTAGGGCAGTGCAGTGGTGTTCGGGCAGTGTAGGGGGTCGTGCTGGGGCTGGTGTTTCAGGGTTTAGGGCAGTGCAGTGGTGTTCGGGCAGTGTAGGGGGTCGTGCTGGGGGTGGTGTTTCAGGGTTTAGGGCAGTGCAGTGGTGTTTGGGCAGTGTAGGGGGTTTTGCTGGAGGTGGTGTTTCAGGGTTTAGGGCAGTGCAGTGGTGTTCGTGCAGTGTAGGGGGTGTTGTTTCAGGGTTTAGGGCAGTGGTGTTCAGGCAGTGTAGGGGGTCTTGCTGGGGTTGATGTTTCAGGGTTTAGGGCAGTGCAGTGGTGTTCGGGCAGTGTAGGGGGTCGTGCTGGGGGTGGTGTTTCAGGGTTTAGGGCAGTGCAGTGGTGTTCCGGCAGTGTAGGCGGTCGTGCAGGGGGTGGTGTTTCAGGGTTTAGGGCAGTGCAGTGGTGTTCGGGCAGTGTAGGGTGTCGTGCTGTGGGGTGGTGTTTCAGGGTTTAGGGCAGTGCAGTGGTGTTCGGGCAGTGTAGGGGGTCATGCAGGGGGTGGTGTTTCAGGGTTTAGGGCAGTGCAGTGGTGTTTGGGCAGTGTAGGGGGTCGTGCAGGGGGTGGTGTTTCAGGGTTTAGGGCAGTGCAGTGGTGTTCGGCCAGTGTAGGTGGTCTTGCTGGGGGTGGTGTTTCAGGCTTTAGTGCAGTGGTGTTCGGGCAGTGTAGGGGGTCTTGCTGGGGGTGGTGTTTCAGGGTTTAGGGCAGTGCAGTGGTGTTCGGGCAGTGTAGGGGGTCTTGCTGGGGCTGGTGTTTCAGGGTTTAGGGCAGTGCAGTGGTGTACGGGCAGTGTAGGGGGTCTTGATGGGGGTGGTGTTTCAGGGTTTAGGAGTGCAGTGGTGTTCGGGCAGTGTAGGGGGTCTTGCTGGGGGTAGTGTTTCGGGGTTTAGGGCAGTGCAGTGGTGTTTGTGCAGTGTAGGGGGTCGTGCTGGGGTGGTGTTTCAGGGTTTAGGGCAGTGCAGTAGTGTTCGGGCAGTGTAGGGGATCGTGCAGGGGGTGGTGTTACAGGGTTTAGGGCAGTGCAGTGGTGTTCGGGCAGTGTAGGGGGTCGTGCTGGGGGTGGTGTTTCAGAGTTTAGGGCAGTGCAGTGGTGTTCGGGCAGTGTAGGGGGTCGTGCAGGGGGTGGTGTTTCAGGGTTTAGGGCAGTGCAGTGGTGTTCGGGCAGTGTAGGGGTCGTGCTGGGGCTGGTGTTTCAGGGTTTAGGGCAGTGCAGTGGTGTTCGGGCAGTGTAGGGGGTCTTGCTGGGGGTGGTGTTTCAGGGTTTAGGGCAGTGGTGTTCGGGCAGTGTAGGGGGTCTTGCTGGGGGTGGTGTTTCAGGGTTTAGGGCAGTGCAGTGGTGTTCGGGCAGTGTAGGGGGTCTTGCTGGGGGTAGTGTTTCAGGGTTTAGGGCAGTGCAGTGGTGTTCGGGCAGTGTAGGGGGTCGTGCTGGGGATGGTGTTTCAGGGTTTAGGGCAGTGCAGTAGTGTTCGGGCAGTGTAGGGGTCGTGCAGGGGGTGGTGTTTCAGGGTTTAGGGCAGTGCAGTGGTGTTCGGGCAGTGTAGGGGGTCGTGCTGGGGATGGTGTTTCAGGGTTTAGGGCAGTGCAGTAGTGTTCGGGCAGTGTAGGGGGTCGTGCTGGGGGTGGTGTTTCAGGGTTTAGGGGCAGTGGTGTTCGGGCAGTGTAGGGGGTCTTGCTGGGGGTGATGTTTCAGGGTTTAGGGCAGTGCAGTGGTGTTCGGGCAGTGTAGGAGGTCTTGCTGGGGGTAGTGTTTCAGGGTTTAGGGCAGTGCAGTGGTGTTCGGGCAGTGTAGGGGTCATGCTGGGGGTGGTGTTTCAGGGTTTAGGGCAGTGCAGTGGTGTTCGGGCAGTGTAGGGGGTCGTGAAGGGGTGGTGTTTCAGGGTTTAGGACAGTGCAGTGGTGTTCGGGCAGTGTAGGGGTCGTGCTAGGGTATGTGTTTCAGGGTTTAGGGCAGTGCAGTGGTGTTCGGGCAGTGTAGGGGGTCGTGCTAGGGCTGTGTGTTTCAGGGTTTAGGGCAGTGCAGTGGTGTTCGGGCAGTGTAGGGGGTCGTGCTGGGGGTAGTGTTTTAGGGTTTAGGGTAGTGCAGTGGTGCTTGTGTAGTGTAGGGGGTCGTGCTGGGGGTAGTGTTTTAGGGTTTAGGGTAGTGCAGTGGTGTTTGTGTAGTGTAGGGGGTCATGTTTTAGGGTAGTGCAGTGGTGTTTGGGTAGTGTAGGGGGTCGTGCTGGGGGTAGTGTTTTAGGATTTAGGTTAGTGCAGTGGTGTTTCGGTAGTGTAGGGGGTCGTGCTGGGGGTAGTGTTTTAGGGTTTAAGGTAGTGCAGTGGTGTTTGTGTAGTGTAGGGGGTCGTGCTGGGGGTAGTGTTTTAGGTTTTAGGGTAGTGCAGTGGTGCTTGTGTAGTGTAGGGGGTCGTGCTGGGGGTAGTGTTTTAGGATTTAGGGTAGTGCAGTGGTGTTTGTGTAGTGTAGGGGGTCATGTTTTAGGGTAGTGCAGTGGTGTTTGGGTAGTGTAGGGGGTCGTGCTGGGGGTAGTGTTTTAGGATTTAGGTTAGTGCAGTGGTGTTGGGGTAGTGTTTTAGGGTTTAGGGTAGTGCAGTGGTCTTTTTGTAGTGTAGGGGTCATGTTTTAAGATGCAACGCTCCAATACCTGACCAGTCTGCACTACATAAAACTGCAACAAAACTAAAAATAAAAAGTGTTTTGCACACTTTTGTCATTGGGCTATATGTGGGCTACATCTGGTTAATATTTGTGCTACATTTGGGCTCTTTTTTCACTGGTGGCCATCTTGGAAGACTTCTTTGTTATGAAGTTTCCTAATTTCCTCATTTACTGCAGTCTCCTCAGTAGGAAATGCTTTCAGTTTTTTACTTTGATTCCATCAAGAAGGCATTCAGATGTGTCACACATTTGCCATAAATTCAGAATGTTATTACTCTAGTTGTTCATTAGATCACTGTAGTAAAGCTACTGCTCACCAAGGAGTTAACTGGAAGTCTACTGCTGGTATTGAAAGTGATTGTTTCAGTCTGCATGTCAGAATTTTCAAATGAAATAGAAGAGGATTTGAGATCTCACTTAAAACATGCACTAAATTTTCTTTTGCAGCACTAACCATAATTTCTATGGCAAAATGAACCCCCTCATTTTGTTCCTTTTTAAATTAAATGTTTTAAGTGTTACCAGTTTATTCCAATCAAGATGGCTTCAGGTGTGCCATACTTTTGTCATAAGTAAGGCTGTTAGCACTCTAGTTGTTCTTTAGAACACTCTGGGAAGCTGCAGTAGAACACAAAGGCATCAACTGACAGGCTGCTCCTGTTGAAATATAACAGGAAGATATTTGAGATCTCACTTAAAACATGTCCTAATTTTTCTTTCTACAGCACTAACCATAATTTCTATGGCAAAATGAACCCCCTCATTTTGTTCCTTTTTAAATTAAATGTTTTAAGTGTTACCAGTTTATTCCAATCAAGATGGCTTCAGGTGTGCCATACTTTTGTCATAAGTAAGACTGTTAGCGCTCTAGTTGTTCTTTAGAACACTCTGGGAAGCTGCAGTAGAACACAAAGGCATCAACTGACAGGCTGCTCCTGTTGAAATATAACAGGAAGATATTTGAGATCACACTTGAAACATGTCCTAATTTTTCTTTCTACAGCACTAACCATAATTTCTATGACAAAATGAACCCCATCATTTTGTTCCTTTTTAAATTAAATGTTTTAAGTGTTACCAGTTTATTCCAATCAAGATGGCTTCAGGTGTGCCATACTTTTGTCATAAGTAAGGCTGTTAGCACTCTAGTTGTTCTTTAGAACACTCTGGGAAGCTGCAGTAGAACACAAAGGCATCAACTGACAGGCTGCTCCTGTTGAAATATAACAGGAAGATATTTGAGATCACGCTTGAAACATGTCCTAATTTTTCTTTCCAGAGCACTAACCATAATTTCTATGACAAGATGAACCCCATCATTTTGTTCCTTTTTAAATTAAATGTTTTAAGTGTTACCAGTTTATTCCAATCAAGATGGCTTCAGGTGTGCCATACTTTTGTCATAAGTAAGGCTGTTAGCACTCTAGTTGTTCTTTAGAACACTCTGGGAAGCTGCAGTAGAACACAAAGGAATCAACTGACAGTCTCTGCCGTTGTTGGATGTATATGTTTTACTGAGAATGTCAGACTTCATTCTCACATGACTGAGAAAGATAATGTGAATTTACAGAAAATATGCTCTCATTTTAGCTTCTGGGGCACCTTCCAAAACTGTATGGGACAAGCATGTGAAAATAGTTTTCTCTCAAACATGATTCATGATATCCCAGCAGAAGGTTTTTCACAGGGTAAAATCACCTTAGAACACACCACAATTCCTGAAATTAGTATGGTACCATCAACAAATGAATTCTAATGTAACTAAAGTCTGTTATCACCCTTTATAGTTCTCCTTTTGGTAACCCTCAAAATCTTCGATTCACTACAATGCATTTCAATGGGGTACTATCATTTATATTGGTCCCAAGATGGCTGCCAGCAATTCCAGGATGAAGTGCTGACAGCCAATCAGATCTCACAATGACATGTGTGGTTAGGCTCCGCCCAGATATATATGTGTTTTTACTTTTGATTTTCTCAGCAACTACTGAACGGATTTACACCATTTAACAAAAAGGGTTCTTTTGAACCAAGAACTACCTCTTTGCCAAATTTGGTGTAATTCCGTTCAGCAGTTCGGGCTGTAGCCTTGCATAAAGTTTCCTATGGGAAATTGATTTTTGACTCTTATTTTTTTAATTTCTCCGCAACTACTGAACGGATTTACACCATTTAACAAAAGGGTTCTTTCTGAACCAAGAACTACCTCTTTGCCAAATTTGGTGTAATTCCGTTCAGCAGTCGAGCTGTAGCCGTGCCTAAAGTTTCCTATGGGAAAATGAATGGGAAAACACGTTTTGGGACCCCCTTTTTCTCAGCCCCGCTTGATGAATCACCCTGAGACTTTCAGGGTAGGAGCGGACCGGAGCGGGCCATAAAGTTTGAAAATTTCACGAAGATTTGTCAACCGACGCAAGAGTTATTTCAAATAGAATGTCGCGGATTTCCTATGGAAAATAGGTCCTAACTATAACTATCTACTGGCGACCGCCAGTAGATAAATATATATATATATATATATATATATATATATATTATCTACTGGCGGTCGCCAGTAGATAGTTATAGTTAGGACCTATTATCCATAGGAAATCCGCAACATTCTATTCCCAATAAGTTTGGCGTCGTTTGACGAATCATCGCGAAATTTTCAAAACTAGTGGGCGCTCCGGTCCGCTCCTGTCTTGAAAGTTTCGGGGTGATTCATCAAGCGGGGGCCGAGAAAAAGGGGGTCCCAAAACGTGTTTTCTCCATGTTAATTCCCATAGGAAATTTTAGCCACGGTTACAGCTCGAACTGCTGAACGGAATTACACCAAATTTTGCAAAAAGGTAGCGCTTGGTTCAGAAAGCGACCTTTTTTTTAAATGGTGTAAATCCGTTCAGTAGTTGCGGAGAAATTCAAAAATAAGAGTGAAAAATCAATTTCCCATAGGAAACTTTATGCAAGGCTACAGCAAAACTGCTGAACGGAGTTACACCAAATTTGGCAAAAAGGTAGTGCTTGGTTCAGAAAGCACCCTTTTAAAAATGGTGTAAATCTGTTCAGTAGTTGCTGAGAAAATCCAAAATAAAAGTTTCGATATCTATGGCCGCGGTGGATCCGCGCACCCTCCCGATCACGAGCTGCATGCTAATTGGCTGTCAACACTCCAAACCAGGAAGTGTTGGCAGCCATCTTGTCCCTCGGTAGAACCGAGGCACAAGAAAGCAGTGAGAAAAACGCGAAAAACGCGAAAAGGGGGCCGGGTAGAAACACCCGGACCCCCTAGGCCTGCTCAGGGGGTCCCACAAGGACCCCCAATGCCCCACAAAAAATTTTAAATCGGCAAAAACGCGCTGGGTGCGCGGATCCAGCTGATAAAAAAAATCGAAGCGCGGTCTCCCGCGCTTCGATGCTATTTTGCCCCGGGTGGGCCAAATCCCGGGGGCATGCGGGGGTGGGTTTATGTTTTATGTGGGGGCCTCTAAGGCCCCCAAGCCCGGGACCACCACCCCGGGGCTTTAAAAATGGTGCGGGAGGGCTCTCCGCCCTCCCGCAGCCCCGGGAACCGCCACCCCCGGGGCTTCTTTTTTATAAATTGAAATAACCTGTGTGGGGGGGCTCGAGCCCCCCCACATGCCCCGGGGACCGCCACCTCCCCGGGGCACTAACATGTAAATTAGGGGGTCCATTAAGGACCCCCGAGCCCCGGGGACCACCACCTCCCTGGGGCTGTGCATTTGGATGGGAGGGGGGCCGCCCGGCCCCCCTCCTGGAGCCATTGATGGCCCTGGGGACCGCCACCCCCCAGGGCCGGCTCCTGCAGTGTCCCAGGGTGCCACCCCCGGGACACTGTAGTTTGCAATGACAGGACGGGAGCCTCGCGGCTCCCGTCCTGCCATTGCAAACTGCTTTGCTTCATTGAAGCGAGAGCAGGGAAACCTGCTCTCGCTTCAATGAAGCAAAGCAGATTGCTTTCCACATGGGGAGCTGCATGTCAGCAGCTCCCCATGTGGAAAGCAATGCCGGCTCCCGCAGGACGCGGGGAGCCGGCTGGGACCGTGGGGGATTGAGGACCCCCCACGGTCCCCAACGGAGAGGGCCAGCCCCGGGGGATGGGGTCCCTGGGGCTACAAGTGGCCCGGGAGGGGGGCCACGCGGCCCCCCTCCTCAGAAATAAAGAAAATCAAAAAAGAAAAAAAAAAAAGAAAAAAAGGCCGGCCCGGGGGATGGGGTCCCCGGGGCCATAAATGAGCCTGAGGAGGGGGCAAAGCAGCCCCCTCCTAAAAGTAAAAATAATAAAAAGAATGGCCAGGCCCCGGGGGATGGGGTCCCCGGGGCCAGATATGGCCTCGGGAGGGGGGCCACGCGGCCCCCTTCCAAACTAATAGTTTATTTTAAATGAAAAGAAAGGGTTCAGGCCCTGGGGGATGGGGTCCCCAGGGCCAAAATATTAGGGAAAGAAGGGGGCCACACAGCCCCCTTCTTAAAACAAAAAAAAAAAAAAAGACGGCATGGCGCCGGAGGCCATGCCCCCTTCTTCGCATCTGCAAACGCGCCCTGGCGCGTTTGCAGAGGGGAAACGATTCCCCTTGAATACTGGGGGTCCCTGGGGCCAACTAGCCCACCAGGAACCTCCAGTATGCGCCAGGAGGCTGCGTTGCAGAGAGGTGTACAGAGGCCACGCCCCTTTTACACCTCTCTGCAACGCAGCTCTGTGGCGCTTCTGGAGGTACATGGTGGGCTAGTTGGACTCCAGGGACCCTCAGGATTCAAGTGGACTTCATCCCCAACTTAAAACGCGCCACGGGGCGCGTTTGCACAGTGGTGAAGGGAGGGGGCGGGGCTTCAGGTGACATGTGTGCAAACAGGCCCCATGGCGCGTTTTAAGATGGGGAATTAAATCCACTTCAATCCTGAGGGTCCCTGGGGGCCAACTAGCCCACCAGGTATGTCCAGAAAGCACCACAGAGCTGCGTTGCAGAGAGGTGCAAAAAGGGGCGTGGCCTCTGAACACCTCTCTGCAAGGCAGCTCTCTGGCGCATACTGGAGGTATCAGGGTGGGCCAGTTGGACCCCTAGGGACCCTCATGATTCAAGGAGGACTTAATCCTCCAACTTAAAACGCGCCACGGGGCGTGTTTGCAGACATGTCACCTCAGGCCCCACCCCCTTCCTTCACCATTGTGCAAATATTCCTCTAAAATCAGCCGAACTACGAATTCCGATTTACTCACCTGTTATCAGGAGAGACCTCAGTGCTGCATCTTTGAGCCCAGTACTGATCCTGAAAAGTAATTTTAACCGTACTTACCAGTAACTTGAATTTCCTTCCATAGGATATCATTGCCTGCTTTTTGCTGAAAAAGTCTTCTAAGTGTCGATTTTTGAAACTTACAAATATTCCTCTAAAATCAGCAGAACTACGAATTCCGATTTACTCACCTGTTATCAGGAGAGACCTCAGTGCTGCATCTTTGAGCCGTGTACTGATCCTGAAAAGTAATTCTAACCGTACTTACCAGTAACTTGAATTTCCTTCCATAGGCTAACATTGACTGGTTTCACTTGGAAATTCTTCTAAGTGTGGAGTTTTGGAACTTTATAATATTCCTCTAAAATCAGCTGAACTACGAATTCCAATTTATTCACCTGTTATCAGGAGAGACCTCAGTGCTGCATCTTTGAGCCCAGTACAGATCCTGAAAAGTAATTCTAACCGTACTTACCAGTAACTTGAATTTCCTTCCATAGGCTAACATTGACTGGTTTCACTTGGAAATTCTTCTAAGTGTGGAGTTTTGGAACTTTATAATATTCCTCTAAAATCAGCCGAACTACGAATTCCGATTTACTCACCTGTTATCAGGAGAGACCTCAGTGCTGCATCTTTGAGCCCAGTACAGATCCTGAAAAGTAATTCTAACCGTACTTACCAGTAACTTGAATTTCCTTCCATAGGCTAACATTGACTGGTTTCACTTGGAAATTCTTCTACGTGTGGAGTTTTGGAACTTTATAATATTCCTCTAAAATCAGCCGAACTACGAATTCCGATTTACTCACCTGTTATCAGGAGAGACCACAGTGCTGCATCTTTGAGCCCAGTAACAGATCCTGAAAAGTAATTTTAACCGTACTTACCAGTAACTTGAATTTCCTTCCATAGGCTAACATTGACTGGTTTCACTTGGAAATTCTTCTAAGTGTGGAGTTTTGGAACTTTATAATATTCCTCTAAAATCAGCTGAACTACGAATTCCAATTTACTCACCTGTTATCAGGAGAGACCTCAGTGCTGCATCTTTGAGCGCAGTACAGATCCTGAAAAGTAATTCTAACCGTACTTACCAGTAACTTGAATTTCCTTCCATAGGCTAACATTGACTGGTTTCACTTGGAAATTCTTCTAAGTGTGGAGTTTTGGAACTTTATAATATTCCTCTAAAATCAGCCGAACTACGAATTCCGATTTACTCACCTGTTATCAGGAGAGAACCCAGTACTGCATCTTTTAGCCCAGCACTGACCCTGATAAGTAATTCTAACCGTACTTACCAGTAACTTGTATTTCCTTCCATTGGAATCCATTGTCTGGTTTTCAGCAGAAAAGTTTCAACGTGTCGATTTTCACAAACTACAAATATTCCTTAGAAATCGCCTGTATGACTTAAACGCATTCTTTCAACTGTTTACAGGAGATGCACCAGTGCTGGATCCAGGATCCACCACTGAGTAAGAAAAGTAACGATAACACTACTTACCTGCTAAGTGAATTTCCTCCCATAGGATAACATTGGTGATTCTATGTGAAAAAGTTTCTAAGTGTCAAGTTTTAAAATACAATAATATTCCTTAAAAATCACCACTGTAACCAAAACGCCTTTTACTCAACTGTTTACAGGAGATGTCCCAGGACTGAATCTAGGATCCAGTCCTGTGGTTAGAAAAGTAATCCATAAAGTAACTAATTGCATTTAACTAGAAATTCACATTGAGCTCAATGTTGCATTGTGTTTGAAATTGTGTTGCCCATTGCAACAACTGTAACTACTGTACTTAAAAGTCTATTGCCTATTTGCAAAGTATTTAAACTAAAGTAATTCATTCTGAGAAAGTATATTTTGTAATGTAATGTATAATGTAATTACAATGTAATTTAAAAAAAAAATATCTAAAAATAAATAGTTTAAAAATATGTAGTAAATCAGTATCAAAAAATAAATATAACAATTAATACATTTAAAAATTGTCATTTACAAAACCTTTGAAATTCACTGAAAAAAACCATAGGTTTCAGACATGTTATAGTTAGGAATTAGCATTTAAAAACCTTTGAAATTCACTGAAAAAACCATAGGTTTCAGACACGTTATAGTTAGAAATTAGCATTTAAAAAACCTTACAAATTCACTGAAAAAACCATAGGTTTTAGGGACAGTTATAGTTAGTTGGACATTTCACTCGTACAAAACCCGTGAAATTCCCCCGTTATAGTTAGTTCAGCTAACTATAACTCGCGCCCCCGCAATGCACTGCTGATGACGTCACATATTACATCACTCATGACATGGTCAGTGACATCACTGATGACATCTCAAATGACATCACTGATGACATCACTGATGACATCATCCACGTGATAATCTGATGCACCTCCTCACACCCTAATATAACCTTTGATACACCCACTCTAAATTACAGACTGCCATTCGCAAAACCATAGACACTCCAACACCAATAACTACATACCCACTCACTGAGTCTTAGGTCTACACACACATCCACTCACTCACCCGTACAGTCACTCATACTTACGGTCACTCAGTACAGGACTATCATATGCACTCATACACCTACATAGACACTCACACACCGCCACTCATCCATAGAGGTACTCTCACACCTAGTTAGTCATGCAAATAATTAATCACACTGCCATTTACTCACCTATACAGTTATACAAACACCAGCTCACTTACTCATACAAATACTAGCACATTCTTACGCTCTTATACGATCACTGACACAAGTACACACTCATCCATACAGCCACTCTCACAATCACACACTCTCGCTTATAGCTATTTATATACTCCAACACACATATATACTGCCTTTCACATATGTAGTTACTCACACATGTACCACTGGGACATACATTCACTCACTAACACACTCTTACACACACTTACCCACCCATACAGTCTATCACAGATGCACTCTTGAAACCATCCACCCAGTGAATCACCCACTCACACATCTATGCACAGAGTCGCACAGAGTCGCACACACCCCACCCACACAAACACTCAGGCACCCATACAGCTACTCAGACAACCAATCAATAACTCATATAGACACTCATGTAGCTATTCACAAACCCATGCAGCCACTTACACAGCAACAGACAGACGGATACAGACATTCACCCAGTTTAGTCACTATCCCATGCACTCAGTAAGATACGTTTAATCACTCACTTATAGAGTTAGTCACGCACCTACTAAATCATCCATACAGACACTTATACACCCACTCATTCTTCAATACGCCTTTCCCTATATAGATTAAAAATATTTAAACTTTATAGAAACACACAGTCACTGGATGATGTCATCAGTGATGTCATTTGAGATGTCATCAGTGATGTCATCAGTGATGTCACTGACCATGTCATCAGTGATGTAATATGTGACGTCATCAGCAGTGCATTGCGGGGGCGCGAGTTATAGTTAGCTGAACTAACTATAACGGGGGAATTTCACGGGTTTTGTACGAGTGCAATGTCCAACAAACTATAACTGTCCCTAAAACCTATGGTTTTTTCAGTGAATATATATATATATATCACTGAAAAAACCATAGGTTTTAGGGACAGTTATAGTTAGTTGGACATTGCACTCGTACAAAACTCGTGAAATTCCCCGTTATAGTTAGTTCGGCGAACTATAACTCGCGCCCCGCAATGCACTGCTGATGACGTCACATATTACATCACTCATGACATGGTCAGTGACATCACTGATAACATCACTGATGACATCTCAAATGACATCACTGATGACATCACTGATGACATCATCCATGTGATAATTTGATGCATCTTCTCACACCCTAATATAACTTTTGATACACCCACTGTAAATTACAGACTGCCATTGTCAAAACCATAGACACTCCAACACCAATTACTATATACACACTCACTGATTCTTAGGTCTACACACACACATCTACTCACTCACCCGTACAGTCACTCATACTTATAGTCACTCAGTACAGGACTATTATATGCACTCATACACCTATATAAATACTCACACACCGCCACTCATCCATAGAGGGTACTCACACACCTAGTCAGTCATGCAAAAATTAAGCACACACCCATTTACTCACCTATACAGTTATACACACACCAGCTCACTTACTCATACAAATACTAGCACATTCTTACGCTCTTATACAATCACTGATACAAGCACACACTCATCCATACAGTCACTCTCACAATCACACACTCTCGCTTATAGCTATTTATATACTCCAACACACATATATACTGCCTTTCACATATGTAGTTACTCACACATGTACCACTGGGACATACATTCACTCACTAACACACTCTTACACACACTTACCCACCCATACAGTCTATCACAGATGCACTCTTGAAACCATCCACCCAGTGAATCACCCACTCACACATCTATGCACAGAGTCGCACACACCCCACCCACACAAACACTCAGGCACCCATACAGATACTCAGACAACCAATCAATAACTCATATAGACACTCATGTAGCTATTCACAAACACATGCAGCCACTTACACAGCAACAGACAGACGGATACAGACATTCACCCAGTTTAGTCACTAACCCATGCATTCAGTAAGATACGTTTAATCACTCACTTATAGAGTTAGTCACGCACCTACTAAATCATCCATTCAGACACTTATACACCCACTCATTCTTCAATACGCCTTTCCCTATATATATTAAACATATTTAAACTTTACAGAAACACACAGTCACTGGATGATGTCATCAGTGATGTCATTTGAGATGTCATCAGTGATGTCATCAGTGATGTCACTGACCATGTCATGAGTGATGTAATATGTGACGTCATCAGCAGTGCATTGCGGGGCGCGAGTTATAGTTAGCTGAACTAACTATAACGGGGGAATTTCACGGGTTTTGTATGAGTGAAATGTACAACTAACTATAACTGTCCCTAAAACCTATGGTTTTTTCAGTGAATATATATATATATATATATATTCACTGAAAAAACCATAGGTTTCAGGCACGTTATAGTTAGAAATTAGCATATAAATAACCTTAGAAATTCACTGAAAAAACCATAGGTTTTAGGGAAAGTTATAGTTAGTTGGACATTTCACTCGTACAAAACCAGAGAAATTCCCCCGTTATAGTTAGTTCAGCTAACTATAACTCGCGCCCCCACAATGCACTGCTGATGAGTAACATATTACATCACTCATGACATGGTCAGTGACATCACTGATGACATCACTGATGACATCTCAAATGACATCACTGATGACATCATCCAGTGACTGTGTGTTTCTGTAAAGTTTAAATATGTTTAATATATATAGGGAAAGGCGTATTGAAGAATGAGTGGGTGTATAAGTGTCTGAATGGATGATTTAGTAGGTGCGTGACTGACTCTATAAGTGAGTGATTAAACGTATCTTACTCAATGCATGGGTTAGTGACTAAACTGTGTGAATGTCTATTCGTCTGTCTGTTGGTGTGTAAGCGGCTGCATGGGTTTGTGAATAGCTACATGAGTGTCTATATGGGTTATTGATTGGTTGTTTGAGTATCTGTATGGGTGCCTGAGTGTTTGTGTGGGTGGTGTGTGTGTGACTCTGTGCATAGATGTGTGAGTGGGTGATTCACTGGGTGCATGGTTTCAAGAGTGTATCTGTGATGGACTGTATGGGTGGGTGAGTGTGTGTATGGGTGTGTTAGTGAGTGAATGTATATCTCAGTGGTACATGTGTGAGTAACTACAATCAATCAATCAATCACAGAATTTGTAAAGCGCACTACTTACCCGTGAGGGTCTCAAGGCGCTAGGGAAAAAAGAAAAGGGGGGGGTGCTGCTACTGGTCGAACAACCAGGTCTTGAGTAGCCTCCTGAAGGTCAACAGGTCTTGGGTCTGTCGTAGGCTTAGTGGAAGGGTGTTCCAGGTCTTGGCGGCGAGGTGGGAGAAGGATGTGAAAGGCAGTATATATGTGTGTTGGAGTATATAAATGGCTATAAGCGAGAGTGTGTGATTGTGAGAGTGGCTGTATGGATGAGTGTGTGCTTGTATAAGTGATTGTATAAGAGCGTAAGAATGTGCTAGTATTTGTATGAGTAAGTGAGCTGGTGTGTGTATGACTGTATAGGTGAGTAAATGACAGTGTGATTAATTATTTGCATGACTGACTAGGTGTGTGAGTACCTCTATGGATGAGTGGCGGTGTGTGAGTGTCTATATAGGTGTATGAGTGCATATGATAGTCCTGTACTGAGTGACCATAAGTATGAGTGACTGTACGGATGAGTGAGTGGATGTGTGTGTAAACCTAAGAATCAGTGTGTGGGTATGTAGTTATTGGTGTTGGAGTGTCTATGGTTTTGAGAATGGCAGTCTGTAATTTAGAGTGGGTGTATCAAAGGTTATATTAGGGTGTGAGAAGGTGCATCAAATTATCACATGGATGATGTCATCAGTGATGTCATCAGTGATGTCATTTGAGATGTCATCAGTGATGTCATCAGTGATGTCACTGGACATGTCATGAGTGATGTAATATGTGACATCATCAGTATTGCATTGCGGGCGCGAGTTATAGTTAGCTGAACTAACTATAACAGGGGAATTTCTCTGGTTTTGTACTGAGTGAAATGTCCAACTAACTATAACTTTCACTAAAACCTATGGTTTTTTCAGTGAATTTCTAAGGTTTTTTAAATGCTAATTTCTAACTATAACGTGCCTGAAACCTATGGTTTTTTCAGTGAATTTCAAAAGGTTTTTTAAATGCTAATTTCTAACTATAACGTGCCTGAAACCTATGGTTTTTTAAGTGAATTTCAAAAGTTTTTTAAATGCTAGTTTCTAACTATGCCTACAGAGGTAGGACATGTGAAGAAAGAATAAAAAACGCACAGAAAGAAGCAAAAGAAATGCAGAAAGAAGCAACAGAAGTCCACAAAGACGAAGAAAAGAGCAGGAAGAAGCAAGACATGTGCAGAAAGAACCAACAGAGGAGCAGAAAGAGGCCTTGTTGCAAAATCAACCTATGCACACAACTTTTTCAGACGGGTACTGGTGGTAACTGACTCTGACTAACCAGGACCGGAGCCAGTGCTATGCTAAAAGACACTTAGAATACAGTGAAAACACCTACATACACTAGGGAACACTATGCGTTGGGGTACCCCTGTGATTAGCATGACCTCCTCTGTAAGGCCCTAGTACATAATAGGGCAGGGGGATTAAAACTACCTCTAAGTCAGAGGTGCAGAAATATGCTACTTTAACTAGTAGTCGCGTTTGCAGAGTGGTGGAGAAAGGGTGCTGGGCGTCCAACCAACTCTCAGGAATTCCGCTGCGTAGGACTTACAGGAGGTACCAGGAGGGATTCTTGGTCCCCAAACTCCCTCAGGACTAAATTAGACTTCATCACCCATCCTGTAGTCTGCCACGAGGCACGTTTGCAGAGTGGTAGAGAAAGGGGGCCATGGCCTCCGAAGACGTCTTAGCAATCCCACTGTGTGGGACGTACTGGAGGTAACAAGAGGGGTAGTTGGCCCCCGAGGACATCCTTGGGGGCCAACGTCCCAAACTATTACCTCCAGTCAGTCCCACACAGCAGCATTGGTAAGTACTCGTACCAGGCCACGCCCACTTTGCCCACCACTCTACAAACGCGCTTCCTGGCACGCTCTTGGATGGTGATTGAAGTCCCCTTCACTGCTGGGGGTCCTTTAGGGGCCAACAAGCCTACCTTTTACCTCCAGTAAGCCCCATGCAGTGGGATTGGTGAGAGGTAGACAAAGGCCATGCCCCCTTTCTCCACCACTCTGCAAACGCGCCCCCTGGCGCGTTGTAAGTTGGGGGATTAAGTACTGGAGGTACCTGGTTGGCTAGTTGGCCCCCAGGGACCCTCAGGATTGAAGGGGAATTAATTCCCTAACTTAAAACGCGCCACAGGGCGTGTTTGCACATATGTCACCGCAGGCCCCGCCCCCTCCCTTCACCACTGTGCAAACGCGCCCGTGGCGCATTTTAAGTTGGGGGATTAAGTCCCCTTGAATCCTGAGGGTCCCTGGAGTCCAACTAGCCCACCAGGTACCTCCAGTAAGCGCCACAGAGCTGCGTTGCAGAGAGGTGTAAAAAGGGGCGTGGCCTGGACCACCTCTCTGCAACGCAGCCCTGTGGCGCTTACTGGAGGTACCTGGTGGGCTAGTTGGCCCTCAGGGACCCCCAGTATTGAAGGGGAATTAATTCCCCAACTTAAAACGCGCCACAGGGCGCGTTTGCAGAGTGTTGCTGGGAGGGGGCGGAGCCTCCGGCACGATCGCGTGTTTTTTAAAATTATTTTTTTGGGAAGGGGGCTGTGTGACCCCCCTTCTTTTTACTTTTTTTGGGCCCTGGGGACCCCATCCCCCAGGGCCTGACCCCCATTTAAAAAAAAATATATATATATTAACGGGAAGGGGGCCGCGTGGGCCCCCCTCCCGTGGCCAATTCCGGCCCCGGGGACCCCATCCCCCGGGGCATGGCCAAATATTTTTTTTATTATTATGGAGGGGGGCTGCGTGGCCCCCCTCCTCAGGCCATTTATGGCCCCGGGGACCCCATCCCCCGGGGCCGGCCTTTGCGTGATTTATTATTTTTTTTTAAATTATTATTGAGGAGGGGGGTTGCGTAACTCCCCTCCCGGGCCACTCCTTGCCCCGGGACCCCATCCCCCGGGGCCTGGCCTCTCGTTGGGGACCGTGGGGGGAGCCCCAATTCCCCCACGGTCCCAGCCGGCTCCCCGCCTCCTGCGGGAGCCGGCATTGCTTTTCCACACGGGGAGCTGCTAACATGCAGCTCCCCGTGTGGAAAAGCAATCTGGTTTGGATTTTGGAAGAGAGAGCAGGTTTCCTGCTCTCTCTTCCAAAATCCAAACCACAGTTTGCTATGGCAGGACGGGAGCCGCGAGGCTCCCGCCCTGCCATAGCAGTGTCCCGGGGGTGGGCACCCCGGGACACTGCAGGAGCCGGCCCTGGGGGGTGGCGGTCCCCAGGGCCATCACTGGCTCCAGGAGGGGGGCTGCGTGGCCCCCCTCCCATCCAAAGCACAGCCCCGGGGAGGTGGTGGTCCCCGGGGCTCGGGGGTCCGTAACGGACCCCCAAATTTGCATTTCAGTGCCCCGGGGAGGTGGCAGTCCCCGGGGCATGTGGGAGGGCTTGAGCCCCCCACACAGGTTTAATTATTTATTTTAAAAGCCCCAGGGGGTGGCGGTCCCTGGGGCAGCGGGGGGCCATGTGCCCCCCGCAAATATTTAATAAAAGCCCCGGGGGGTGGCGGTCCCCGGGGCTTGGGGGGCCTTTGAGGCCCCCCCACACATTTTAAAATTAGCCCCGGGGGGTGGCGGTCCCCGGGGCTGGGGGGGCTGCGTGCTATGTAATCAAGCCCCGGGGAGGTGGCGGTCCCCGGGGCAGTGTGGGGGGATTGGGGCCCCCCCACACATTTTGTTCACTGCCCCCGGGACCTGGCCCACCCAGGGGCTTCAATACAACGAAGCGCGGGAGCCCAGTGGGATTGCTGATGGGGGGGTCCAAGGCCACGCCCCTTTTTACACCACTCTGCAAACGCGCCTCTTGGCGCATTGCTGGTGGGGCGATAAGGTCCTCTTGTGTCCTGAGGACCTCAGGACTAAAGTGGACTTCATCCCCAAGCAGCAGTGCGCCAGAAGTCGCATTTGCAGAGTGGTGTAAAAAGGGGGCGTGGCCTTTGAGCACTCTCAGCAATCCAGCTGTATGGGGCTTACTGGAGGTAACAGGAGGGCTAGTTGGCCCCCAGGGACCCTCAGGAGGAAATGGGACTTCATCCCCCAACCAAGAGCGCGCCAGGAGGCGCGTTTGCAGAGTGGTGGAGAAAGGGGGCGTGGCCTGTGTCCACCTCTCTGCAATCCCACTGTGAGGTAGGCTAGTTGGCCCCTAAGGACCCCCAGCAGCGAAGGGGACTTCAATCCCCATCCAAGAGCGCATCAGGGAGCACGTTTGCAGAGTGGTGGGCAAAGGGGGCATGGCCTGCTATGAGAACTCAGCAATCCTGCTGTGTGGGACTTACTGGAGGTAATAGGAGGGGTAGTTGGCCCCAAGGGTGTCCTTGGGGGCCAACTACCCTTCTTGTTACCTCCAGTAAGTCCCACACAGTGGGATTGCTAAGACGTCTTTGGAGGCCAGGCCCCCCTTTCTCCACCACTCTGCAAACGCGCCTCCTGGCAAACTACGGGATGGGGGATGAAGTCCAATTTACTCCTGAGGGACTTTGGGGGCCAAGAAGTCCTCCTGGTACCTCCTGTAAGTCCTACGTAGCGGAATTCCTGAGCGCTGGTCGGAGGCCCAGCACCCTTTGTCCACCACTCTGCAAACGCGACTACTAGTTAAAGAAGTGTTTGCAATGTAATAGATTTCGCATATGCGAGAGTTAGAGCTATTGGCGTTGTAAAGGTAAAAGTTTTTACTAATGTTTTTTGGAGTGGAGTGGATGTACGTTGTGTGTAGTGGAATTATGTGGTAAGTTGTGCAGTGAAATTATGTGGATAGAATGTATGTGGTATTTATTTTATAGGAATTATGTAGAGTGAGATCATGTGTTATGGAGAGTAATTATGTGGTATAGTAGTCTGTGTTGTGGAGTGGTAACCTCAGGTCTAGTCTTCCTCGTTTCCATAGAAGCTCAACTATGAACTCAGTGAGACAAAAAAAGAAGGAATCACTGTGGAGCACTTGTGGACCTAGTCAAAGGTATGAGCAGGGCCACTGGAATTATGCGACTGTTTGGCTGCACCGACTTTCGCACAATTATACATTTTGCGCATTAGCCACATAATCCATCATCTGCTCCCTAATCTGCAGATTTGAACAAAAAAAGCCTTGTTTCTAGCTCAAACGGCTCAAACGATACCAAAAATGCAGCGACAAGTGTTACAGCGTGGTGGAAGGCACTTTGCAAACCTAGAATGGTCCCATGTTACTTATTGCTAAATGTGGGTGTTAAATTGGTACTAATGGTGTACAAGCCACGCTTGCTTCCTTCTGCGCCTCTCTTGCCTCTTTCTGCATTTCTGTTGCTTTTTTCTGCACATTTCTTTCTTTTTCTGCACTTCTCTTACCTCTTTCTGCAAATCTCTTCTACTTTCTGCACCCTTCTTCCCTCTTTGTGCAACTCTCTTGCCTCTTTCTACACCTCTCTTCCCTCTTTCTGCACCACTTTTGCCTTTCTGTACCTCTGTTACTTCTTTCTTCACCTGTCTTGTCTCTTTCTGCACCCTTCGTGCCTCTTTCAGCACCTCTCTTTCTGCAGTTCTCTTCCTCTTTCTGCACCCCTCCTGCCTCTTTCTGTACCCCTCTTGTCTCTTTGTGCACCTCTCCTACCCCTTTCTGCACCCCTCTTGCCTCTTTTTCCACCTCTGTTGGTTCTTTCTGCAACTCTTTTGCTTCGTTCTGTACTTCACTTGCCTCTTTCTGTACCCCTCTTGCCTCTTTCTGCACCTCTGTTGGTTCCTTATGCACTGCTCTGGCTTCTTCCGGCACCTCTGTTCCAAATTTCTGCATCCCTCTTTCCTTTTTCTGCACCCCTCTTCCCTCTTTCTGCACCTCTCTTGCCTCAGTCTACCCACCTGTTCCCTCTTTCTGCACCCCTTTTGCCTGTTTCTGCAACTCTCTTGCCTCTTTTTGCAGTTCTCTTGCCTCCTTCTGCACCTCACTTACCTCTTTTTGCACCTCTATTGGTTCTTTTGCACTGCTCTTGCTTCTTTCTGCACCTCTCTTGCAAATTTCTGCACCCCTCTTGCCTCTTTCTGCACCCCTTTTACCTGTTTCTGCACCTCTCTTGCCTCTGTCTGCACCTCTATTCCCTCTTTCTGTACCTCTTTTGCCTGTTTCTGCAACTCTCTTGCCTCTTTCTGCAGTTCTCTTGCCTCCTTCTGCACTTCCCATGCTTCTTTCTGCACCAGTCTTGCTTCTTTCTGCACCCCTGTTGCCTCTTTCTGCACTCGTCTTCCCTCTTTCTGTACCTTTCTTGCCTGTTTCTGCATCTCACTTGCCTCTTTCTGCACTTCTCTTGCTTCTTTCTGCACCTCTGTTGCTTCTTTCAGCAATTCTCTTGACTCTTTCTTCACTTCTCTTGCCTGTTTCTGCACCTCTCTTGCCTCTTTCTGCACCTCTCTTGCCTCTTTCTGCACCTCTCTTGCCTCTTTCTGCACCTCACTTGCTTCTTTCTGCACCCCTGTTGCCTCTTTCTGCACCCCTCGTCCCTCTTTGTGCAACTCTCTTGCCTCTTTCTGTACCTCTGTTGCTTCTTTCTGCACCTCTCTTGCCTCTTTCTGTACCTTTCTTCCCTCTTTCTGCACCTCTCTTGCCTCTTTCTGCACTTCTCTTGCCTCTTTCTGCACACACAGGGCTACTTTTAAACTGACCTCAGGCTCAGCAGTGCACACATGCAAGGGCAGAAAAGGGCTGCTGGCCTCTAAACTGCCATGCCCTATTATATGCTAGGGACTTAGAGGTAGTTTTAATCTCTCTGTCCTATTATGTACTAGGGCCTTACAGGGGAGGTCATGCCAATCACAGGGGTACCCCAACCCATAGTGTACCCTAGTGTATGTAGGTGTTTTCACTGTATTCTAAGTGTCTTTCAGCATAGCACTGGCTCCGGGCCTGGTTAGTCAGAGTCAGTTACCACCAGTACCAGTCAGCAAAAAGTTGGGGGCACAGGATGAATTTGCAACAAGGCCTCTTTTTGCACCTCTGTTGGTTCTTTCTGCATATCTCTTGCTTCTTTCTGCACCTTTCTTCCTCTTTCTGCACATGTCCTACCTCTGTAGGCATAGTTAGAAATTAGCATTTAAAAAACCTTTGAAATTCACTGAAAAAACCATAGGTTTCAGGGACGTTATAGTTAGGAATTAGCATTTAAAAAACCTTTGAAATTCACTGAAAAACATAGGTTTCAGGACGTTATAGTTATAAAGTAGCATTTAAAAACCTTTGAAATTCACTGAAAAACCATAGGCTTCAGGGACGTTATAGTTAGAAATTAGCATTTAAAAACCTTAGAAATTCACTGAAAAACCATAGGCTTCAGGGACGTTATAGTTAGAAATTAGCATTTAAAAACCTTAGAAATTCACTGAAAAACCACAGGTTTCAGGGACGTTATAGTTAGTTGGACATTTCACTCGTACAAAACCAGAGAAATGACCATGTCATGAATGATGTAATATGTGACGTCATCAGCAGTGCATTGTGGGGGCTCAAGTTATAGTTAGCTCAACTAACTATAACGGCCGAATTTCTCTGGTTTTGTACGAGTGAAATGTCCAACTAACTATAACGTCCCTGAAACCTGTGGTTTTTTCAGTGAATTTCTAAGGTTTTTAAATGCTACTTTCTAACTATAACGTTCCTGAAACCTATGGTTTTTTCAGTGAATATATATATATATATATACACACGTTTGGAATAGTAGTGATCAATCCTGCTTATTGGTGAAAGCGGATTTGTTATTACTATTTTAGAAATGCCACTTTTAGAAGTGGGCATTTCTGTGTGCTTATGACTTTTGTGCCCTGCCTGGTTGTGTATTCACCATCTGGTTTAGACTGACAGGAGCAGGGGATGTGCATTCACTCTAGACCAGTGATACTCAAAGTGCGTCCCAGCTGCTGTTTACCCAACTCAGCACTAACATTAAAAAAAAAGGTTAAATATACAGCAAGTACTTATTTAAAGGTTAATTGCAGTTAAACAAAAGGAAGTAACTAGGCCCTTAACTTTAGGAACATCTTCATTTTTAAAGATAGCAAACATGTAAAAATACGATAGTCTTTTCAAAATTCAAAAAGTGTATTTCATTGACCTGTAGAACCATTTCACCTTAGTACATCAAATTATAGCAGTGCTTCAGAAGTATTTTTTTAAGTGATGGTTGGAATTAAGAAACGTTCAAGCCTCCCACCCCCCACGCCCTCCACCCTGACAACAATGCCATTAGTGATTACATCCAAGCACAGGAGATGGTTTTGTACAGCACACATCATGAAGTCATGTATTTCAAGGTCCTCTTATATTAAACAATGAAGAAAAAGGAGGGAAATTGAAATAAGACAATTGCCCAGGGTCACACAATTTGGTCAATTAGAGAAGCCGGGATTCATCCCAGGTTTTCTGGTTTCACACTGCCCAATTGAGTTCAGCCAGTAGCCATACATGCTGTGCTTCCCCTACAGCAACTCCCCCCCTCCTCCCCCACTGGCATCAGTGCGGCCCTCGGTCACACCAAAGACCAAACTTTGGGGCCCCCAGAAAAATGTTTGTGAGTACCCATGCTCTAGACAGTCACAAGAGGGGTTGAGGTGTGTCTTGCCTTTCCTGGGTGACTCATAGTTGGGCTGATTAGGCGTGGTCTGCATTTAGAGTGGTGGGAGGAATAGTCACCTGCACCTGAATAGGGCTGTGCCTCCCTTTCACAATGCTGTCTCTGCCCCCCTGTAGTCTGTCTCGAGCCAGGGCTGGGGATTGAATTGGGTTGTTGTGCACTTCTAAAGTTGTTTGAAGTGCCCCCAGAACAAAGACATTGTGGGTATAATTACAGGGGCTGTGACCCCATGATTTTAGACACTGCGTGAGACTTGTAACTAGATGCTGCTGGCTCTACATATGGCACCAGAAAGGACTGCTGTGCTGCAGGGAAGAAACCATCATTGGGACTGCCTACTTTGTTGTGCTGGTCTGCTGCCTGTTAGGCTGCTGGAGGGACTGCCACTCTGCTAAGGACCCTTATGTGCTGGACTCCCTGCCTGCCGCTCCCTGTGTGCCCCCCAAGTGCTCTCCCAGAAACTCAGCGCATGGCCTTCCCTTGTGACTGGGACCATTTCTGGCACGCTCTGTGGGCTCCCAGCTCGTCACCTTGGAAAACATGAAGCTCTTGTTGTGGGAGGCCCTTGCGGTGGGCTCAGTGTGCCGTGCTGTTGTCGTCTCAAGGATGAGGGCTTTTTCAGGAGCTGTGAAGTCGGCGGAGTAGCGTGTGGTGAGTGCTGCTCACGGCTTGCAGGAAGCGCATGGAGAGTTGCACTTCTGAACCTCAGCTGAACTCGCCGGGAGTGCATCGTTGTCCTCGTGTGAGGAGTAGCTGGGGAGACATGCATCTGTGACTAGGGGCGGTTATCAGTGGTGACCAGCGGGCGTGGACAGGTCCGAATCCTCTATTGAGGCGCTGTACCAGGAAGAGCTCCGATGAGCGCACCCCCCAAGCCCCGCCTCGCTGATCTCCTGGTGCGAGACGCGGTGCTCCTGAATGCCGAAATACTGTCTGCTGCAGAGATGGGCAAACCTTCCCCAGCACTTCCAGGCCTGAGGCACCCTGTGTTCACACCCTAGTCCTCCCGATTGGGGTGGCAGAGAGGCTACAGCTGAGCCGCGTGTTCGGGAGCTGCAGAAATCTGAAGCTTTACTTGAGAGGGACCTAGTGAGTTATCTCATCTTCTGTTACAAGTATGTGCCCCCGCACCTGTTTGTGTGCACATACCTGGGGTCATTTGCTGAAGTGTTGCGACATGGGGCGAAACCTCGACAGAGGGCCCCAGTCGCTTAGAGAAACTTGCAGCAGTTCCCCTTTGTCCACATTACCGTAAGACCCGTAGTAGGCGCACAGGTGATTCTGTGGCTTACGGGTTATAACGGAATAACTGGAAATTCTCTGGTGATGTTTTAGAGGATCTATGTGTTTATTTTTGATTTCTACCTCACGGTTGCATTTGTGCCCTCCTCTTGTGGCCTACCTTTGGGGAAGCATTTATGACTGAGCTGGTAGGATGGAAGGGAATCCTCAACTGAGGTCCGGGTCCTGCTGAGCCCATCAATTACCATAACTCATGAAGTAGTTGTGCAGGCGTTATTGCAACCTACGTGTTGTGCCAATTACCGTACTCCCTATAAAAGGCACCTAGGAGTTGCGTTGCCCTACATTGTGTATTGAGGTTAACAGTAGTACTATGCACATGGTGATGTTATGGGGCCATATGTATCAAAAAAGAGTTTTGCGATTCTCAAATTGCGATTTTTAGCAAATCGCAATTAGAGAATCGCAAAATGCAATGTATGTAGGATTTGCTAAAATTTTTGCGAATCCAACATATTCCTTATTTGCGAATCCCAAATTGAGATTCGCAAATAAGGAATACCTTCCCATTCATTCCTATGGGCTAGGAGGCCCATAGGAATGAATGGGAAGACATTCTCAATTTGCGATTACCAATTAGAGAATCGCAAATTGAGAATGCAATTTCAAGGTTGCAAGGGTGCCAAAAGGATACCCTGTTGAACCCCTGAAATATGCATGTGTGCACATTTTGCGCACATACATGCCCTAAGGACATGTATGTGCGACATATGGCACTTTTAAAAAATCAAAAAAGTGCTTTTTTAAAGAAAATCGCAAATTACCACCAACTTGAAGTTGGTGGTAATTTGCAATTCCTTAAGGCCAAATACCAAATTTCTGGTGCTTCCAGAATTGCATTTAAGGAATCGCAATTTGCAATTCCTTATTGCATTCGCAAAATAGAGAATCGCAAATTTTGCAATTCTCTATTTTGCAATGGCCTTTGGGGATGATACATCCCAAAAGGCTTTTTCCACCCGCAAACGGGCCGATTCTGAGAATCTGCCCGTTTGCAAACGGGAAAAAGGCTTGATACATATGGCCCATGGTGACTTATGTGTTGCCTGTGTTTCTGAACTGACATTCTGTGACAGAAGTGTTTACTCTGAGGTTCACTGTTGATGTTACATGTGTTTGCCTCTAACTTAACTGCCTCATACTTATGCTCTGATGTTGTGATGTAGGTTGTGTTTCTTCACATTTCCAGGACTGGCATAGTATGCCCTGCAGCCATGACCTAACCTGCATATTAGGCCCTGATGTGTTCTAATGTATGTCGTTTTTGCTTTGCATTGTCAGGATATTGAGCATTATTTCAGGGTTCACCTTATATGTGCAGTAAGTATATTTGTATGGCATGTCCTTTCAATGAGTATTTACCTTATTGCGCTCCCTATGCTGTTATGACCACTGCCGAGTAGCAAAGTGATTTATGATCTATGTGAGATTATGACAATCGACTGGTTAGCGAAGTGATTTATGTGATTGTGGTCTAATGTGTTTTATACACAATATAAGTGATATTTTTATATAACCTTGCGTGGAACCTCTCTTTTTTGTGGTGGGCCCAGTGTGTCACTGGTGTGTGTGTGTGTGTGTGTTGCACAAATGCTTTACACATTGCCTCTGGGATAAGCCTGACTGCTCTGCAAAGCTACCAAAGGGGTGAGCAGGGGTTATCTTGTGTGTGTAACTCCCTTACTCTGACTAGAGCAGTGGGTTCTGCCTGGCTTAGGTGTATACCCTAGCCAACCAGAAACCCCATTTCTAACAATATATAAAGTAGAAACTAAAGAAATGTGTCTGGGCCTGGCTGTATTTACGAGATAAGAATGTTGCAGTGATTACCAATGAGCAATTTCACAAATGGCTGCTCCACTTCCAGTGTTTGCCAATGGTCTTTGAACAGCCCCACAACAATGTCTCTTTATTATGCTAATGTCTCTTCAATATTTGCCGTAATCTTTGGTATCTGCCTATGACTGAACATTCGGTCCTCACTCTGGCCCGGATAAACAAGTTTGCTTCCATAAAGCTGTTAGGGTGTTGATAAGAACTGAACTATTCATATTTCTTAGTTCCATTTCAGACTTTAGCATTACTCACTGTTTTTACTTGTGCAGACTTCAGTTAAATGCCATATATTTGTCCAAGGTTCTTGAACTACTGCCATGAAGGAACTGTTCTTCAGGCCATCACACAGGCTAAAAAACTCATTTGAAAGCTAGGTCCAGGTGGAAATGTGGAATATTTATCATCTAAAACTCAAAATGGCCACTGGGGAGAGACATCAAAGTAGTTCTGGATTCGTGCACAAGCAGAGAATCTTGAGAAATATAATTTCCTTTTTGTAGCAAATCAGGTTTTTCAGAGGGGCATTGTCTTGAGACAGAACAATTTTCAAATGTCCATGAGCTGAACTCAGGGGCGTCAACTTGCCCACAACAAAATCCGTGTTGATAAGTGCTTCAAGGGGCCTAACCTGAGAGAGTAGCCAATGTATCATGGTTTCTGACTGGACCTTTCCCACACAAGTATGATGTGATTTCCTTTCCTGTCACATTGTTCCTACTTGTACGTTTTGGTGAAGACACTGACAATCACATTTCCAAGCATGGAGAAACATGGCATACCAAAACAAACAACCTCAAATACTGAGGTTAGGAAAGGGTTGGTGTATCCCACTGCTCTCCCATCATATCCAGGAAAAATGGAGCAGCCGTATAATTGAGTGATGAGCATTTTAATGCCTCACACAGCCAAATGTTTCTCACCACTCAAAAACCTCTGCCACATTATGCACCCCTGCATGATAGATGCCACATTTGTCATCACAAGAAAATGCTGCCATGTTCCAAGTTTCTCAAACAGGGTTGTCACGTTATGTGCTCATTTGAGTATGGCAGCAACTATTTTTAGAAACCAGAGAACACAAAGAGGCAATTATTAAATTCCGGGTAATTTGACATAGTGATTTTGGTTATGGAATTGGAGAAGGGAGGCACTGTTGATATTCTGTGTGTTGCAAAGCTCCCTATTCTCAGTTTTGGATGCAGATCGTTGTCTGGGATCCTGGTTTTAATTACAAGCTATGCAGTGGTTATTTTTGTATTTCAGAACCTGTATATCCCTCCTATTATTGGCTTGTTCCAGATTGCCTAATTTGAGTTTTTCCTGGATCCAAAATTTTGGACAATTTGGGTTTTCCTGAGGGGATATATTAGACCTATTCCTTAGTTCTCAAAGAATCGAATCAAAGATAGCAGAATATAAAGTCTTGCAAGATGTATTCTTGGCAGCTATCAGAAAGGACCTGAATCCCCAACTTGAGATCACCAAAACTAAAGGAATAGTGAAAAAGGCATGCCACAGTCTTTGACCCTTGATGGCCTCCCAGAGAGTGAAACCACACAATCGTTGTAACAGGATAACACACAGCTGTGGATAAGAGGCATAAACAATGAGCTACTAAAATTAAAGATAAAGGCAAACTTACTTTTAAAAAGCTCAAAAGTCAAATTGGTTACATTTCAAAGAGGTTGCAAAGCATTTAACAGCAGGTGCAGGAACGAGCACATGGGTTCTACTGCTACCTAAATCTACATGATGACTCTAAGCCATATGAGGTATTTTACAGAACCTATTGATCGAACAAAAGCCTAAATGGTCATTAATTTCACTGAAAATCAGTTTAAAAGACAGAATAGAATATCATCAACTATCCCAATGGAGAAGACGTCTGTGCAGACATACAAACCAAACCACAAGCTCACCACCAAAATCCACCTCCACACAGACCTCAAATAATTGCTCTTGTTCTGGATTAACACAAATGAAAAATCAAAGAGTGTTAATTCAGCAAACCTTTCTCATCAACCATCATTCCACCAAGAGTGGGATAGCAGATAGTGTACAACACATTCACTCCAGGCAGAGGAGCACACACAGATTTCTTAAGCAAGCTCAGTAGAAAGTAGGACAAGTCTAATTTTTCCATGCAAATGTGCCAAATTATGCCAACAACTTTCTAGTGAAGCTCTTTCCTCTGCATTTAAGATAAAAGCAGATTAGCCAGGATATTGCCATGGCGTGTGCTAGGTCCTATGCACCTTGTGTTTTTCTGGTTGTCCCTTCTAAGTAACAGCCGAGCACGGTTCTTCAGTTGTATTAATGTATTCTAAAACACTATAGTTTTCAAAGGGCTGGGCCGTTTAGTTTAAATGTTCAATACGCTGGGCATGTAATAAATTATCTCCAAAAATTCCCCTTACCTGTTTCACTAACAAAATTGAAAAATAGATTAATTTATATTCATGACTAACAGAAAAAGCACAATTTGGTCATATTCAATAATTTCCATAAAAATAATTCATGAAAAGCACAGAGCAAAAGATGTGCTTGAAGATGTTCATAAATTAGAAAAACATTGAGTTTCGCACAGTCACAAGTTGCTCAGAAGCAAGATTGCATAAGGCAGCCAGGTAATGTAAAGATGCCATTGAGCAAGTTGTTCATGAGCAATTTGATTACGAGCTGGATTCCCATGGGTGCACAGGGTTAGCAACAATGGTCATTACTGACAAACCTATAGTTATTTTTGGAAGTGTTGTTTTTTCATTTACTTCATGTATTGTTTGTTCTTGGATCAAATCAGCTTTTTTAGTAGTGCACTTGCAAAATACTTTTTGGTGTCATTTGCCCTGAGGATGTGCTGATTACTGCCTTCCCAGAAACATTGTCAATTCAGGATTGGGGTTGTTAATCAGCATCGTTTTCTTTGCTTGACTTCCTTCACAGATGTCTGTTGGGCCAGGCCCTTTTTACAGGGTTATCCCTAAACGTTTTTCCCTCCTCCCCCTATTTTTATGACCTTTTTTAGCTGGCTTTAGAACTTTGAGCCCTTTACCACTGCTAACCACTGCTAAAGTGCTTGAGCTCTCTCCTCTAAACATGGTATGATTGGTTTACACCTGCTTGGCATATTTGATTTACTTGTAAGTCCCCTGTAAAGTGGTATCCCATATACCCAGGGCCTGTAAATTAAACGCTACTAGTGGGCCTGCAGCACTGCTTGTACCACCCAAAGACGTAGCCTTTCAAACCTGTCTCAGCCCTGCCACTGCAGGATCTGCATGCACAGTTTACTGCCACTTTGACTTGGCATTTAAAACTACTTGCCAAACCTTAAATTCCCCTTTAATTACACATAGGTCACCCCTAAGGTAAGCCATAGGGCAGGGTGCTGTGTACTTACAAGGTAGGTGCCTTTATGTGTGGCATGTCCTGGTAGTGACAAACAGCTTATTTTGTTTCTCACTGCTGTGAGGCCTACTCCTCTCATAAGCTAGCATTGGGAATTCCCTGATGTACTTTTAAGTGGTAATTCCTGATATCAAAGGAGTGGCGTTACCATGTTTGGTATGTTTAGAATAGTGGTGATAAATCCTTACTGGTGTAGGTGGATTTTACATTACTATTTTAGAAATGCCACTTTTAGAAAGGGGGCATTTTTCTTTGCTTATGACTCTTCGTGCTTTGCAACCTGACTCCAATCCACTTCTGGCCTGGGTGACAGCTACACTTGGTGCATACTTTCCAGACAGCCACAACACAGGAAGGGCTGGGTGTGAGAAGGATTACATCTGCATTCATCTGCAAACTGATGGTCTTCCTGGGCTGGGAGAGGGAGAGGTTGTTCACATTTTACATTTGTATAGGTTGTGTCCTGCCCTCACATAAAGGGCTGATTTACTCCTTACTGATGTCTGGAGTCAGGGCTGGGTTGAAAGGGATTGTTGTGCACTTGAAAGGGTTCCTTTTGATGTCACCACTTGAACAAAGGCATAAGTACAGGGGCTCTGATGCCATGATTTTAGACACTGCGTGGACTTGTAACCAGACACTGCTGGCTCTACATGCTGCACATTGCCAGGACGACTGCTATGCTGCCAGGAGGAACCACCATTTGGACTACTTGCTTGTTGTGCTGGCCTGCTGCCTGTTGGGCTGTAGGAAGGATGACCACTTTGCAATCTACATTATGTGCTGGCTAGCTGCCTGCCTACCTGCAGTTGTGCACTCCAGTGTCCTCCAGAGGCAGGTTGGCTGCCCCCCAAAACCCCCTGTTGGGAACTCAGGGATCTGAAGGGATTCCATTAAACAGCCAGAGCTGGCCGTGTTACTCTGAGTCTGGTCACTTTTAAAATACTCAAAGGATAGCGCGTGGCAAGCGCGTCACTTTTCAGTCAGCGCATGTTGAGCGGTATGTTCACAGTGATGAGGGGCAGAGCATGCTGTGTTGCACGTTTGCTGTTCCTACAGACCAGTGCTCTGCTTGAAAGCACTGTTTACTTTGCTGGAACTAGTACCGCAGTCCACCCGATTCGTGCTGCACTTTCGGCGACTGTGCACGCCTAGCTCAATTACCGCTATTGGGTCCGTTGCCCCTGAAGATCCAGCAGGCACCGCAGCACCAGCTATCGCGGTCCCAGTGTTGCCGAGGAGACTCAGGGCTTCTTCTGTGACGACAGGTCTGTGTCACCTGAGACTGCCCTACACGCGGATACTGGCGCCCACACTAACCCCCGACGTGAGGGAAGAACGCCGTATTGGAGGCTCTCCCCGCAACGTTGGGTATGGAGAGGGTGCCAAGAAAACCCTGCAGTCTACGCTCCTTCACGGGTGACGGAGCAGGAACCATGTGAAGGTACTATGACCCGCACAGTCTTCACAAGTCAGGCCACACCCCTTTAGGCAGTTGTGGTTTTCTCAGCTCCGGTTTCTTTCTTTGTGTTTTGAGCAGCTTCACTGTGTGCTCGTGGAAAGCAGCATTTGGGCATATTGGGCATATTGAGAGAGGGAGACCAGGCGAGGTCTCCTGAGTTTGTGCCCCCCCCTGGGCCCTGAGACATACCTTGGGGGCACTGGATTTGTCATTACATGATGGAGTAAGTCCTCAATGGAGTCCCCTCACTCATGAACTTGAGGTATTTGGAAATCCCTAACATTACCATAATACCTTAGTAGGCGCGCAGGTGCTCCTGTGTCCTACGGGGGATATCAAACAACCATATTAAGTTTAATAAGAGTGCAGGTGTGCTGCACCACATATGTTAATGCCATTATTTAATGGTCCACATACTTATGGTGATCTAGGTGTTTTGTTCCTAACCAAACTGCTGCATTTCATGCCCTGATGTTATAATGTATATTGTTTTGATTCTTGTATTTGATTGTCAGTATGAGTACTACTTCAGTATTTGCATAATGTGCACAGTATTTATGATTCACGTTGTTTTGGTCTTTGTTATGCACAATATAATATATTTTTATATAACCCTGTGTGGAGTCTCTTTTGTGGTGTAGTTATTGTGTTTCTGTGTGAGTGTGTTGCGCAAATGCTTTACACATTGCCTCTGATGATAAGCCTGCCTGCTCTGCGCCAAGCTACCAGAGGGAGAGTCCAGGCTATCTTTGATGTGTAACTTACTTGCCCTGACTAGAGTAGTGAGTTCTGCCTGACTTATCTGCATACCCTAGCCAACCAGAAACCCTATTTCTAACATTGGTGATCAGCAGTGAGGATAGGACTTGCGTTTGCTTGATACCACAGTAACTCATTTTTGCACTACAACTCTGCACTTAGACCATTACGTGTTTTTTCTCCTGTTCTTTCACATTAGTACCCCTACTTCATCTTCTTACAACTTGAGACTTTGATTTGTTGTTGCACCCACCTGGGAAGGATGGAAGTGAATCTGAGCTGCCTGTCATCTTGTAGTGTGAAGGAGCTGAGAAGGCTCTGCGAGGAGACGGGGCTACCTGTGAAGAGAAGTTCAGATAGCTTGGACCTCAGGTTAGCCCTCCATGCATTTGAGCTCTAACGTTGAGAGGAAGCAGCAACAGAGGATCAGGAGAGTGGTGGTTTTAGGGAAGACCCTGAGGAGGAAGCAGAGATTAGCGAGAGCTCTGAGTGGGAGGGTTCCCAATCCACACCCCAAGAGGGCAGTGGCACTGAAGAGTTTGAGGAGGAGGGAGAAAATGACTGGGCAGGGACACAGTAGAAGGAGAGGACCCCATAGACAGAGAGTCCCTTACTGGGTCTAGTGCCAGGAGCAGTGTCACCTCTCACACGCTGTCCCTTAAGGAACTCTGGGATAGACAGGCTCAGAGGGGCTTGAGGTTACAGATGGCCCAGCTGGCTATAGAGGAGAGAAGGGCAGAGGCTGAAAGAGCCTTAGAGCATAGTTTGAGAGTTCTGGGCTTACCACAGGTAGAGTCCATGGGTGGCAGCAATACTGAGTCCAGTGTGAAAAATTCCACTCACACACCCACAGACTTGGTGCCTAGCTTCAAGGAGGGGGTTGACATACGTCAGTGGTTTCCTGAGTATGAGAGAGCTCTGGCAGTACGCAGGATCCCTGAGGAGGTTTGGGGAACTGGCCTGGGGAGTTATATTCCTAAGGATGGGAGGGATTCCATACTGGCCGTAGAAGGGAGTGACAGGCAGAGGTACTCCTCCATGAAGGAAACACTAAAAAGAAAGTATGGCTTCACCCCTGAAGAGTATAGGTTGAGGTTCAGTGGCAGCAGGAATCTTGGGAGGAATTTTTGGAGGATTTTTGCAAAACACTGGATGAATGGGTGAAGGGTACTACAGTAAACAATTTTGAATGGCTGTACAATCTGATTGTCAGTGAGCACATGTTCCATTGTTGTTTTTCAGGGCTACGCCAACACCGGATGGAGTGTACGTTCTCTGACCCCAAGGACCTTGTAAAGGAGGCAGACCTCTGGGTTAGTACCAGAGAGTCTGTAAAGGCAATTGGGAGTGATCCTAAATGGAGTGGCTCAGATTCCCCCCAACTGGGGGCAGGGCAGGTTGACAGTAGCCCAGACAGGTCCAAGTGTAGTGGGGTGGATAAAGGGTCCCATGTCCCTTCTTAGACTAGGAGGAGAGGTAGGGGTTGGCGAAGTCCCAGGGTACCCTATTCCCAGCCTCAGAGCCTGGATAGTACCCCAAGGGGGCCCCAGCCAGAGAGTCTAGTCTGTACTGGGAGACCATCCACTTAGGGGGACCCCAGAGTGTCAGTAGAACTTGGGGGGGGGGGTGACTGATACCAGCATCCAACGAGCTCTGATGTCTGGCAGTACCACTCTACAGAGGAGGGTGCAGAATCTCAGAGGAGTTTGAGAGGGAGGAAGGACTCGCCCCTAACTCCTGTCCAGCCCAAGGGGCCATTGCAGGGCCTGTGTGTGGAGTTTACTGCCACTTAAACTTGCCATTTAAAACAACTTGCCAAGCCTTAAACTCCTCCTTTACTACATATAAGTTACTGCTAAGGTAGGTCCTAGGTAGCCCCAAGGGCAGGGCACTATGTAAGTAAAAGATAGGGTATGTACTTGTATGTTTTTCATGTCCTGGTAGTGACAAACAGCTAGACTCATTTTTCACTACTGCGAGGCCTACTCCTCTTATAGATTAGCATGGGGAATTTCCTTATACACTTTTAAGTGGTAATTCTTGATCAGAAAGGAGCAGCTACTTCATGTTTTATATCTTTGTAATGGCAATGATAAATCCTCCTTACTGGTGAAGTTAGATTTAACATTACTGTTTTAGAAATGCCACTTTTAGAAAGTGGTTTAAAAATATCAACTGTCAGTCATTCAGAGTCAGCTAGTAAGCAGGGTGTAGTAATGAGAAGAGTTGCTCTAAGGAAAAGCAACACACGACGGATATAACTTTTACGCTGGGTCCAAGAAGCTAGAGAAAAACCATGTGAAAGGCAAGATTAGGCTATGAGAACAAACTACGAGGAAACCCATGTTCTAGGAAGAAACCTGCATTAATTACGAGCAGGAGCCTGGTTTTCAGAAACGGAACAGTGCCTCGACTTGAAGCGGTGCCAGATATTTAGTTGGGAATGTAAAGTACCATTGCAGTTCTACACCATTGCGCATAAGAGCGAAGCATAGCGCACAGTCTGAAATTCAGAAGCCCTGATGATAGTCCTAGTACTGGATAGACTAGGACCAGAAACGCTACGGCATTGCCTATTTTTGGCATAATCTATTTCACTGAGGAGCTTTTGGATTGAGTTTTGATCTGAGGACCAGGGGGTTGATTTGTTTTCCTTTTTTCCTATATAAATTATTGTTCCCTCTGATTAATATTGACAACATGCATAACTTCTGAATTCATTGTTGTTGTATTGTGATTTTTTTGTAGTAATTTTTGTAATGTGTTGTTAGTAGTGCTGTGTTCCTAATTTGTTTATTTTTCCCTTTGATGTATTTTGTATTGTTGAGAATCTTCTTAAAATGATAGTGTGTCTTTTTCATATTGGAACGTATTGTTTCAAAATTAAATAATTTGTTTAAAAACAGTGGGTTAATAAAAACCTGATCAAAAATAAATGAGTTTTTTTGATCACTACAGCCAAATATTTAGATGCTGACAATTGACAAGAGGTTCAGGTCACTTCCCCTTTTTTCTTTACTTTACTTATGGCCCTACCTGTTCCTTGTCCATTTGGGCCTAACTCCCTTTTTTTCTAACTTTTAGAAAGTGGACATTTCTCTGCACTTACTGCTCTGTGTGCCTTGCAGCCTGTCTCCAATACACACCTGGGGTTGGTGACCACTACAGTTTGTGCATCCCCTCTAGACAGCCACAAACACAGGAAGAATAGGTGTGTCTGAGTACCCATCTACATACATCTGCATTTTGATGGCCCTGCCTGGGCAGGATGGCAGGGAGGGGCTAACACTTCACTGAATAGGTAGTGTCTGATGCCCACACAAAGGGCTGATTTACCCCACATAGATAGCCTGGCAGACAGGGCTGGATTGAAGGAAGACCTGTGCACTTCAAGGAGCTGCTTTGAAGTCACCCCAACACCAAAGGCACTTTTGGATATAAATACTGGGACTCTCACCCCCCACAAATTAGACACTACTGGACTTGAAAATGAAGCTCTACCAGAAGAACTGCTGTGATGCTTAAAGGACTCAACTGGACTGCTGATCTGGAAGACCTACTTTTCTTCTTGTTGCCCTGCTGCCTCCTACTCTCTGACTTTGATGAAGAAGAGCTGGACTCTGCCTTCATACCAAGTGTGCTCCAAGGGTTTGTTGGCTTGCCTCCTGTTGCTTGAGACTCAGGGATATCAAAGTCTCTGCCCCTGCTCCTGTGCATCACTCACTGGAAGTGACCCAAATACTTGCAACAGGGACTTCCACACACCTTCTGTCTGCATGCAGCAGAACAGGCACTCTGCCCAGTTGTTGGAGCAAAATCGGTGCATCACATTGGAAACATCGCTTTGCCTCCTGAGATCGATGCATCAAACAGCGTATCACCACCGCTGCAGCTTGGAGAGATCTGCGCATCACCTTGACTGTGTGGAGATACTTCGACTTCGGCAACCGCCTACTGAACCGACACATCGCCATCAGTGTTTGAGAAAATCGCTGCATTCTCGAATTGTGGACCCACATCGACGCATCTCATGACGCATCATGCTGTTGTGACCAGAAAAGGTACTCTGTTCACCGGGACCTGCGTGGGTCCTGTAGCCGGCCGTCGCTCCATCGCGTTCGGCCGAACTTTGAATTTGCCCCAGTCCAGCACAACCCCAATTAAACCCTAAAACACTCTTTGCTTTTAGGTGCTATTTTTTACATATTCTTTTGAAATTCAATATCTCAACTTCTATACATTGGGGTTTTGTCATTCTGGTCTTGTTTGGTTCATAATATAATAATCTACTTTTCTAAACCTGTGCAGAGCTTTTTTTTGTGGTGTACTAATTGTGTTACTGTGTGTGTGTGTGTTGCACAAATATTTTATACATTGCCTCTTTAGATAAGCCTGACTGCTCTGTGTCAAGCTACCAGATTGTGAGCACAGTCTATCTTTTAGTGTGTACTTAGCCTACCCTGACTAAAGTGGTGATTCCTGCCTGGCCTGGGTGCATACCTCAGCCAACCAGGAATTCCATTTCTAACAAGGAGCTACAGTGAAGTCAGGCACACCGGCCATGCACACCAGGCAGATCAGCTGGCAAGTTGATCCTGGTCCCTCAACAGTTTCCCAGGCAAAAAGGTTTGCAGAAAGTTTTTAAGTACCAGCTTTTTTAGGTTAAGGCAAGAGCAGTACGCTCTGAGACCAGGTAAGAGTTCCAGGACTTCAGGAACAGCATTTGAGGGTCAGCACTCACTCCCACACTACCAGAAGGGGCCAGGGCAGGTCCAGTTGAAACTGATCAGCTTGGCTCTCTCAAGAAAATGGGCTTCTTGCAACTTTTATGTCCTTTAGCTTAAGAGGAGATCTGCCAACTGAACCTTGAAGTCACGTCTTTGTCCTGGGTATAAATGGGAGCAGGTCTAGGGTTCTCCTCGCTGATCTCAACAGTAGGTGTGGCCCTTCTTCTGCCCTGACAGGTCCAGTAGGGTTCTGAAGAGGGTGCCCAGGGGTGCCATATTTATGCCTGATACTAGCACGTAGGTGGGGGTGAATCCTAGCTCCTCTTTAACCAAAAGGGAAAAAGTTCCCAGGGGTAACCCTACCTACATTTGCAGAAGGTTCTGTTTGTCCGACCGAAAACAATCCCACAGTGTTTCCTCTCTACCTAAAACCAAGACAGCAGAGCAGTTGGTCCCTTGTGCAGAGCTTGTGTGCCCACCCCAGAGGTGTGACCATAGAAATGAGCAACCCCTTCTCTGTGATCACTCAAAACTGGTTCTGCTGCAACTTCTCTCCTAGTGAGGTTGGTGCGTGGCTGGTGGACAAGACAAAAGAGGGTGCTAGCTCAGGTGTCAGCTATATCTGCTTCTGAAGTTTAAGCCTGTTCGAAAATAATTAAGTTCCTAGGTACTGCTCAGATGGTTATCCTGCCACAGGAACAGAATACCTCTCCACACCAGGGCCTTTGTCTCAGCTTTGGGAGCAAATGCACATCTTACCATGGAGCTATTCAGCTCCTGGTTGACAGTCAGAATCTAATGAAAATGGACTTGTAAATGGCTTTAGGCAGGAAAGTTGACTTTTTAAAAGTACCTTTTGTAAAATATGTATTATAAACCCAACATTACCAATTAAATGGATTTGTAATAAATATTTTTTTTTAAAGTCTAAGAATGAACTTTTTTGCAGGTTCATGGGCAGAGATAACATTATTTGATTTCAATATTAACTCCCAATGCTTTCTTATGGAGCAGCTAACCCTGTTACAGTGAAAGTAGCTTTCAGGGCTCTGTCACTGTAAGAACATGGTTTACATTAACTTTTACAAGTCCTACTTTTAAATAGCATGCACCCTGCCTTATTACACATTAAGGCTTACTTAGGGGTGACTTATTAATCTTTAAAAGATGAGTTGAGGCCTGTCAAAAGGGTATATTTTGACAGGTAGAATTTGCAGTTTAAACCTGCAGAACCAGGTTACTGGTGGCAGACCTACAGTCATATTTTGCATTGTCACTTTAGTGGTGACACCATATGTGGTGTAGTCCACTTGTGACATTTTAACCTACAGGCAGTTGATACATTTTGCACCATATACTATGGACTTATAATTAAGTTAAATATCCCAATTTGGAGAATAGTTAATTTTTAAAAATGCTTTAGAGGTCAGAACACATGCACAGTGGCCTTGTTAGCAGAGACCCATTACACAGAGTCAAGATATCAGCAGCATCAGGCCATAAAAAATAGGGGCGACCATGCAAAAAGAAACATTTTCTTACATGGTCTTCATCCTGAAGAAAGGTGAGGAGCAACTCAGCCATTCCCTTGGCAGTTGTTATCATTTAAGCAGAAGAACTTGAAAAGGACATCTACATTGACATGGTCAGTCTCAGATCTGTGTTCCACAATAAAGACCGTACCCTGTAGGCAGATGGACCACCTCAACAGTTCGAGGTTCTAACCTCTCATCTGCATAAGCCATTTGAGAGGCCTGTGGTCAGTTTGAACACTGCAGTGAGTCCCTCACAAGAAGGGTCTTAGCTTGTTCAGTGACCAAACCACAGAAAAGGCTTTCCTCTCTATGGCAACTGGTTGAAATCCGACCCTCATCATTCAACTGTGATAACACTGCCACCAATTCCATGTTCTGAAGCATTTGTTTGAACTACAAAATCCCTACTGAAATCAGGTGCCTTGAGTACAGGTGTCATACACAGCATCTCTTTCACTATGTCAAAGGCCTTCTGACATTCCTCAGTCCATATGACTTTCTTTGGCTGTTTCTTAGAAGTTAGTTCTGTCAGAAGGGCTACATTGGTGCCAAACCACTTGACAAATCTTCTGTAGTAACTTGTCAGACCCAGGAAAACTCTGACCTAAGTCTGGGTTTTGGGAGATTCCGAGCCATGTTTATCTGGATCTTGGGCTGGAGAGACTGCACATGTCCCCAGCACCTTGGTGACCCAGGTACACTACAGATCCCTGCTTTATCTGGCACTTTCTGACCATGGTAGGCAGTCATGTCTGTTGCGGGGCCTGTAGCACATCCCTGAGGTGGGCCAATTTTTCCTGCAGGGTGGAGCTAAGGACAGCAATATCATCTAGATATGCTGCTTTAAAGGTCTCCAGGCCAGCCTACACACTGTTCACCAGTCTCTAGAAGGTGACAGGGGAATTCTTCAAGCCAAAGGGTATACCTTTAAATTGGAAGAGGCCCTCAGAAGTGGAGAATATTGATCTCTCCTTTGCTCCCTCAGTCAAGGCAATCTGTCAGTACCCAGAAGTAAGATCAAATGTGCTGAGGTACTTGGCAGCCCCTAACCAGTCGATTAACTCATTAGCTCTGAGGATGGGGTATGTGTGTCAGTTATGGTGACAGCATTCAGTCCTCTGTAGCCTATGCAGGACCTGAGTTCTGGGGTCAACCCATTGGGGTTGGCCTTGGGCACCAGTACCACTGGGCTCGCCCGGAGACTACAATAGGGCTGATTCACCCCAAGGGGCATTATTTTGGAAACTTCTTCCTTGATGCTGGCCCATACGTTGTCTGACAACCTGTATATTTTATTTTTGACAGGCAAGCTGTCATCAGTATCAAGTGCATGTACACACCACTGGGTCTGTCTAAGTGTCAGGGAGAGTAAGCCTACCAAAGATATATAGAGCAATGGTACACAGAACCACATTAAGACCTGTGTTGATTTTATCCAAATGGAAAAGCAATGTATTTATTACACAAGCAATCAAAAAAACAAAGCAAAACATTAACAAGGAGCTGTGGGTACAAAAGGTTGGAACTCAACAGATTTCAAGACCTCAGGTATTTACACGTATAGTGACTACTCCAGCAAGATACATGTTAAGAACAGTCACAATGCAACAAACACCTTGTGCTCCACATGAATTGAAATGAACAAGTTTGGAGTCAAGATGTGTTTGTTGACGACATTTCGATCCTGACTAGGATAGGGGGATCATCATCAGGGCACAAGAGTATATGCCTGAGAGGTTGCAGAGGGGCAAAGTACAGATAAACGTAAAGCAAAAACCCCTTCCAACAGAGCTGAATCCAGTAAGGCTCAGGTGGGGAAAATATTATTGAGGGCATCCTCGACTTCAACAGTAATCCGCAGTATCTGGGGTCTCTATCTTGTCGCTGCACACTACCGGCTCCAACTTCATCCCGCATCGTGGTTCTGCTGTATGGGGACGTGGTTACCGATACTCTGCCTCAATAATGTTTTCCCCACGTGAGCCTTACTGGATTCAGCTCTGTTGGAAGGGGTTTTTGCTTTAAGTACATCGGTACTTTGCCCCTCTGCAACCTCTCAGGCATATACTCTTGTGTCCTGATGATGATCCCGCTATCCTAGTTGGGATCAAAAAATCGTCGACAAACACATCTTGACCCTAAACTTGTTCATTTCGATTCATGTGGAGCGCAAGGTGTTCGTTGCATTGTGACTGTTCTTAACATGTATCTTGTTGGTGTAGTCACTATATGTGTAAATGCCTGAGGTCTGGAAATCTGTTGACTTCCAACCTTTTTTACCCACTGCACCTTGTTTATGTTTTGCTTTGTTTTTTTTTATTGCTTGTGAAATAAATACATTGCTTTTCCATTTGGTTAAAATCAGCACAGGTCTTAATGTGGTTCTGTGTACCATTGCTCTACACATCTTTGGTAGGGACCCTTGTCTCTTAGAATATATTGCATACCCTAGGTCCCTCTTGACTCACAGGGTTCCCTTGTTTTTTAAAAAAAAAACGGGGAGAGTAATCCAGCAAACTGCCCCAACAATTTGCACCACATCCTCCACTGAACCATCCTTGGTGTTGTGAGACGAGAGGGCTGGTAGAGGTTCACTCTCCCCCTCCTCTCCTTCATATGTGGCCCTAAGCATGGTCATATCTGCCCTGTCAAAGTGGGGCTTCAAACGGTTGACATGGTCCATTTGTCCTGGAGGGCCCTGGGAGCCACTGGCTCTACAACCTACATTTTCTGACCTGGCTGGTATTCCACTAAGGTTGTTGTTTGGTTATACAAATGCCTAATAAACTCCTAGCTTACCTCCAAGTTTATTTAGCCTTCTTCATGCACTCAACTATGTGGAAATGCAGGCCCAGCTCACAGTCCACAATGTCCTGTATGGGTTCCTTGAGAGGTTTATCGCTCTCTTCTCGGACAAGACTTAAGGGGCTTTAAAAGGGTGTCATATAAAACCCCAATGGGCTGAAACCCGCTCTCTTTTGTAGTAATTTCCTATAGGCAAATCAAAGGAATGGGAGTAGGACATTCCATTTCCTACGGAGTTTCTGAGACAACCTAATATTCATACCTTTTATGGTCTTGTTGAATCTCTCCACAAGCCCATTGGTTTGGGGGTGATAAGGGGTGGTGAACTTGTAAGTCACCCCACACCCATCCCATATAGCCTTCAAGTATGCAGACATGAAGTTTGTCACCCTTCCTAAGATTACCTCTTTGGGGAACCCTACTCTGGTCAAGATGCCAAGCAGGGCTCTGGTTATCACAGGGACAGTTACAGACCTTGGAGGTATGGTTTCAGGGTATCTGTGGCATGGTCCACCACCACCAAGATGAACCAGCTCTCTGGGCTATTTTAGTGACTAGGGGCCTGACAATGTCAATTCCTACCCTCTCAAAAGGCATCCCCACTACAGGTAGTGGGATCAGGGAAGCCTTTTGTTGCCCTCCTGCCTTGCCACTGGTTTGTCCAGTGGTGCAGGAGTGACAGACATACTTCACTTTCTCAGACATCTGGGGCCAGTAAAAATAGTTGACCAACCTGTTCCAGATTTTGGTCTACCCCAAATGCCTAGCCGAAGGATTATCATAGGCTAGGTTTAAGAGGAATGGCCTGTACTGCTGCAATCCACCAACCTCTTAGTTGCTCCAGGTTTGGAGTCCCTAGCCTCACTGTATAAGACACTCTCTTCCGAGTAGATCCTGTGGAGTCCCCTGGTATCCCTCTGCTCTTGAACTTCAGTCTAGTGCCAAAGCCCTTCAAAGGTTGGGCATTCTTACTGCACTTGACCCTGGAGAGTTTTTCTGCTCCATGCAACTCACAGAATTCTGGAAGGCCTCTCAGGTAGGCTCTTCTTCGCCGTTAAGCTCCAGATCCTCCCCCTGGGGGTTAGATTCCTTCTGTGCCTTGGGACGTTTTAAGGCTGGTTTCCCATGTCTCTTGCCCTTCCTCTTGGTTGTGGGAACTTGGGCAATTGTTCCAGACTCCAGGTTCCCTTGACTTACCTGATGGCCTGTCTGGGTCAACAGACCCAACATTTCTGCATGAGTCTTCCTTTCCACCTGCATCCAAGCAGAATTTTCTAGGTCTTTTCTCAACAGTCACTCCACTGGGATGGCAGGGCTCACAGATACCTTCTTCCGTCCAGAAACCCCTCTCAACTCAAAGGTGACCATTACTATTGGATGAAATTTCACCTCATTGTCAGCATTGACTACCTTACAGAGGACATCTGGGAGAATCTTCACTGGGTAAACCAGCTGGTCCACCACTGCTGTCATGCTGGCTCCTGTATCCCTCAGATCATCTACCTTGGTTCTGTTGATGATTGGTGATTGCCTGTACTTCGCCATGCTGGGAGGTAAGGCTCTACGGCTTCAACTTCCATCCCACTCACAGAGACTAATGTGGCTCCAGTCCAACCCTGGATTTCCCCTTTTCAGACATCTATCCCAATTCCCATACTTGTAATCGCTTGGGACTGCCCTCCTGAGGTGGCGTGGTGAGCAAAAGAACGATGGATTAAACCCAGTTCTGTGACTGGGGGTGAACGTTTGATGTGTTCAGCATTTCGTCCAACATTTGTTCTTTTTGCTTTTGTCATCCTAAGTGGGAAGGGTATGCCCAGACGTGGGTCCAGTGTTCACTGTGCCACTGGGTTCAAGCTAGCCTGACTGATGAGGGGTATTACCCTGAAACCGGTCTCAGGATGCCTGTTTCCGGTTTCCAGTTCAGGCTGGAAGTTTCCCATGGGGAGTAGGGTCAAGACTGATTTGCATATGGCTGGGTCCAAACTGGGGTGGCGTGGTGAGCAAAAAACCGATGGATTAAACCCAGATCTGTGCCCAGCTGTGGCCCGTGCAGGTAAGAGCGGTGGGGTGGTGGGGCCAGGTGGGGGGGATTTCGAGGGACGATGTCGAGGGAAAATTAAATAAATAATTTCCCTCGTCATCGTCTGTCAAAATCCCCCCCTACCGGGCCCCACCGCTCTTACCTGCACGGGCCAGTTGAATGTTTTATTTGTTCAGCATTCTGTCCATCATTTATTTTTTTGCACCTGTGGGGGTGCCTTGGAACAGACTCAGTCTCCCTTCTTATGTCCAGGCTTGTGACAGTCCAGGCAAACCCCAGCATTCAGAGAGGTTATTTGCCCTTGTACACTCTCCATTTGGGTTTGGAAAAGGCAAACTCCTCCTCTAGAGTAGGCTTTTGGGTCCCTTGTGAGAACTTCTTCTTTTTATCCTTATTGCTTTCCTCTTTCCAGAGGGGGACTTAATCCCCTTTCTTGGGATCACTCCATTGGACTTTTAAGACACCATAGTACACACCAACACATCAGCTGCCTTATCAGGCTGCCTGAAGTCAAACAACTAGGAATCCACTAGATACTGGTGTAACTCTGAACGACAATTACTCAACATGGGCTCCTTCAAGATTTGATTATATAGCCAGTGCTTTTAGTGAGGCATCTACAAAATCAACTCAGGGTTTTTGAGAGTGTCTAGAACTTCTTCTGGTACTCCTCAGGTCTGAGATCAAACTTATGTACAAGGGCCTCCTTCATATGAGTGCAGGAGTCAGCCATCTCTCTTCTAGAGTCAGAAATATATCCCTCTACAGTGTTTGTACTAACTCCACAGTAAGGCTCCCCAATGCAGTTGACCAACCAACCATATCCTCAATGCTCTTTTATAGGAGACAAACCATTTGTCAAGGTGATCCCCCACCACAAAGCTTGGCACAATACCCTTGAGCAAGCGAGGGGTGTGTGCCCCCCCTGTATTCACCTCACCATTGCTGCCACAATCTTCTTCGGACCTCAAAAGACCAAAATTGAGCTTCTTTTCCTCCAAGGCCAATTTCTTTATTTCTAGTGCCAGTTTCCTCTCCTCCAGGGCTATGGCTGCCACTTTGGCCTGCAACTCCCTTGCTGATTGCCTGTCACTGAGCTCCAACAGGTGAATAGCCAGTTCAGAAGGGTTTGTGCAGGAAGAATCTGCTTCACTTCCAGCTGTGGATGGTGCACCAAGTCTGCTTCACTTCCATCCTTGGATGGTGCACCAAAAAATGTATGTTGGGGCAGCCTGTCCCCTTCTCCTTCATCCTCTGGAGTTGCCTCTTCCTCAGAAAGGATCTGTGCTTGGAGGGCTTCCTCATAGGCCCTGATGGTCTTCTCAAAATCCACCTTCTTGGTATTGTGGGCAAGCTTTTTCTCTGCATAGGGACTTAATCTCCACCACTGTGAGAGTTGTCAGGTCCAACTCCATGTTTCCTTAGACGTTTAGAAAGGAGCAAAAATTGAAATCCAAACTAATTAAGAAAAATAAAAAATGACCCAATTAAGGACTTGATGTCAATTAAAAATCAAAATCAATTTTTGCTTTCAGTTCAATTTAGTGATTTTTAATTTAGAACTTGATAGCTGAGTGGTGCTGCTAAACACATATTCTAGATCCCACCGCTGAGCACCAAAGTGAGACAGTGGATTATTAGTTGGGGCAGAAGGTATTCCACCACAAGTAATAAAGTCATTCTTGTTAGGTCCAGTAAAGGTTTCAGTAATTTAAACATGAGCTCAACCCCTGGTAGCAATGGCACAGAGCAGACACTCTTGGTTTAAGAAAATGAGTAAAGCATTTACAAACAACAAAACAGTTAAAAAGGTAAAAAAACACAACAGAATAAAAATCTCACTCCAATGTATAAAACTAGAGAATATTTAAATGACCAAAATTACATAAAAATGACCAAAATCCAATAAGGGGAGCCAGAGACACAATTATTTAAAGTTTTAAATAAAAATAGCTACAAAGATTGCAAAGCACCAATTGCGGGCAACTGGTCGCACATGACCAGGACCACAACAAGCTTTCAGGCCAACTGCAATGGTGCGGAGGTCAGATACAAGGACCAGGTTTGTAGCAGTGGAAAAATTACCTCCTCAACAGCCTTCTGGGACAGCAGGTAGTGGAATGGCGGTTGGTTTAGATGGGAAAAGGTCCAGCGGGAGAAGTTCAATTTTCCAAGCCCTGGAAGACTGCAGAGTCAAAGCGGCCTCAGCGTTAATGGATTACAACATAAAGCAGAGGACATAGGTGGAGCTCCAGGCAAATGTTTGCAGAAGGTTTCCAAGTCCCAGCTTTTTTAGGTTCAGGCAAGAGGAGTACACTCTGATACCAGCGAAGGGTTTCAGAGCCTCAGGAACTGCTCTTTTGGGTCAGGACTCACTTCAACAGAAGCAACCAGCAGAGTCCAGGACAGATCCAGTTGGAACTGGTCATATGGGCTCTTTCAGGAAAGTGGGCTCCATGAAGCTTTTGTGTCCCTTCTGTATAAAAGGTGGACAGTCAACTGATCCTTGGAATCCACTTCCTTGTCCAGGGTACAAGTGAGAGCAGGTCGAGTCCATAGGGTTCTCCTCCTAGGTTTCAACAGCAGGTGTAGTCCACCTTGTGTCTTCCACAGGTTCAGTAGTGTTCCGAAGAGGGTGCCCAGCGGTGCTACATTTATGCCTAGCATTAGCTCATGGGTGGGGGTGATTTCTGGCCCCTCCCTAACCAATAAGGAAAAGTTCCCTGGGGTAACCCTACCTACATTTGCAGCAGTTCATGTGCACTCTAGTGCAAACTATCCCTCAGTGCCCCTCTCCACCTAAAATCAAGACGGCAGAACCTTTTTTCTCTTGTGGGGAGCTCCTGTGCCCGATGTGCTCAGGAAAATGAGCAACCTCTTCTCTGTGGTCACTCAAATCCGGTTCTTGGGGCAGCTCCTCTTCCACTGAGGTTGGTGCCTGGCTGGGTAACAGGACAAAAGAGGTGTCAGGCCCAGGTGTTAGCTACATTTGCTTGTGACAGGGTAGGCCTCTTTGAAGATAATTAAGTTGGAGTAGTTAGAGCAGGGTAGTTAATGCTGGCTAACAGTAGATTTTTAAAGTAGTTAAAAGCTAGTCAGTCAACAGTCTCCTAAGTTGGTTTGTGATCTGATATCAGACTTTATTAGCAAGAAAGTTTCTAGAACTACCACACTGTTCTAATGTGGGAGAGGACAAAAAAGAGCATGAGGAATGGCTCCCTCGTTATTAACTCCTCTTCCTGTGTTTAGGGACACCTTTATGCAGTAAGTAAAACTAAACTAATACACAAAGAAAATGCAAAGAATACCAGAGAGCCACATCCCACTAAATCAGGTTCACGTAGGGAATGTCAAAATAATTATGACATTAAAAAAATGGACAGTTTTATTTATTTATTCTTCTATAGTGAAATGCAAGCAAATGTCTGGAAAGATAGTGAAAAGGGTGGTTAAGGACAGCCACACACCACCAAAGTTTCAATCACACCTATAAGCTTTTTCAAGGTTTCATGATCACAGTATCACATGGGCCTAAACACTAACTACCAGGCCCAACATACTCACCATGGTGTGAGCAGGGCCCTTAACATGTTAGACTAGTGCATGAAGAGTCATAAAATGAAGGACGGTTTACCAGCTCCGGGTGTGGAATCTTCCACACAGAGATTTACATTCCACATTAAGAACCACTTGGCTGAAAGTTAAACAAGTGCTGGCAAAGCCAGTTGTTGTTGAGTTGGCTGGTAGTCTTTTGGGTTTGTTGATGCTTGTTTTGTTTTCTCATATTTTTAAAAAACTTTATTGTTGGGGAGCTGCCAGACCCTTGCCAATGAATAAAAAAATAATTCTAAAAGCAAAATGTTTTTGGTTTCTAAAAGCACAAATTGTCATAGGTGGTCCAGTTTCTGAAGGCAACTACTTTGTGCATGGACGTACTCTTTGTGACAAGCAGAATACCGCCGCTTTCAGTAAAGTTAGCCTAAGGCTAAAGTGGGCAGACCCAGTGTCCCAATCTGTGTGCTGTACTGGGTGGATGAAAAATATGAATAACACAACAACAGACCAATGGATGAAGAGGGCTGGCTGAAAGCCCCCATAAGTATGTTACATATATATTTTAGTAAAATCAAAAGGTCTTGTTTGACGCACACACAAGGAGATGATGGACGGAGAGCTGACACTTTTCAAACACTCACCCCCAATCACAGATCTGGGTTGAACCCATCATCATTCTTTAGCTCACTTTGCCACCCCAGTTCAAACCCAGCCATATGCAAGTCAGTCTTGACCCTGCTCCCCATGGGAGCAGTCCAGCCCGAACTGCCAAGTCAGGTCTTCCCTGGACTGGAAACAAGCATCCTGGGACGGGTTTCGGGGTAACACCCCTCCTCAGCCAGGCTAGTTTGAATCCAGTGGCAAAGTGAGCAAGGGACGCAAACCATAGAAAAAGATGTTATGAAGTTGCAGAGGCCGCATCAAACCTGTTGTGGGAGCCTAGTGAGCTGTACTTGATCACAAATACGGGTGCACATTGAGTAAAGAAAAATCCAATTAGCCACTAAGATTTTGCAGTTCACTTGCTAAAAATCTAGCGACATTCCTAATTTTTAAAACCCTAATTTTTAAAACCGTATACTGTTCCATGTAACGTGAAATACGAGTGAAAAACAGTTAGTCTTATAACAAATGTAGCATATGCCCTTAAATTCTACTAAAGGGAGGACCGAGATAAAACAAAAAGAACTGCGTATGGGGCAGTTTCGTATTCAATGTTATGGTTTTGGTGATACGAATCGTTGAGTCGTGCTATTTCATCATCACATTCTAAATCGCTTTACAGTAAACACTGATGAACAAGCAAACGTATTAGTCAATACCATACCCGCCCTTAGGCAGAGGCGAAGTTCAGTTACATACAAAGAGGTCTTTTACAATTACAAAAGGCTTTAAGCGCGTGCTGCACTCTGCCTCATTTCAACTTAGAAAAGAGAACCAGTAAGTATACGAACATTTATTCTGTATTTTTTTTTTTAATTACAAGTGCGTTATGCTCTCCGTTCCTAAAATATTGTGTACGTGTCCTGAATTAAAATGCAATGTTATTTTAAATATATTTTTTATCTTTACGAAGTAGCATTAAGGCTTCAGTTACCTGTTGCGTCTCACAAATCTTCAAAATAAAAGTCAAATACATTAAACAAAAGAAATATTAATTTCAAATGTATAAAGTGAACAAATGAGTATTCTTTTTAACAGACCATGGCGACAACTGGTGATACAAGGAGGAAAATGTATGGAGGACCTTCGCAGGTGTGTGAATCTTGCAATCTTTTTGATGCAAAATATGTGTAATTTTTGCAAAATAATACGTATCACGCAAAATATATTTTACAGGTCTCTTGAGTAAGTTTTCCCTGCAAAGGCACACCTTGCACAAAAAAAGCATGCAAGCTACCAGAAAACTAGCTCGAGGTGATATTTCTTCTTCAATGCCCCTCAGTGAGATAGTCTCCTTTTAAATTAGTTTCCCGCAGGCAAAAATCTCACAAAAAGTAATGTTATGCAAAACGGTGAAAACGTGGACATTTTGCATAGTGCAACATTCTCGAAGTACACAAAATGATGTTGAGCGTAACAAAACTTTCAGGTAGGCCTGCTTTCCAAGCAAGGCGGTCATGGTGATGGATGGCAGATAACAGAGGCTTTAGAAACAGAGAAAGAAAATTCTTTAATCAGTATCACCAAGAAATACATCTGTTCCTAACGTAGCTCATTGCCCAATGCCCTCGTCAGCAAGGTAAGCTCACTTTAGGTTAGATTGCCCTCATCAGCAAGGTAAGCTCAGTTTAAGTTAAACTGCCCTCATGATGAATGAGGGGCATTTAAAGGCTTGGCCCCAAGTGGCAGTAATTGCTCCAGCCATGTTGGCCCTTGTACTTCTTGTGAACTGCTTTGCCACTTGCATGATTTATCCAACCTCACTATTGATGTTTTAAAAGAACGCATGCCTTTAGCTTTAGCTAACTTAGTAGATGTGTTTGTGGCTGTCCTCGAGCAAGATTCACTATAACACTGCCTTTCGGACTAATTAGTTAAAATGAGATAAAAAATAAAAAGGTCGTTTTCAGAGTCTTTAAACCTTAGATGTCACTTTCTGTAACAACATCCGGGACAAGGCATGTCACTTCTGCTACCCCCGTGTATTGGGCGAAATGATGCTTTTGCTTGAATGTAGTGGAACAACTTCACTTGTATACTAAAATCTCTAGCAGTGATCAACCGTGCTCAACTATAATATTAGCTAACAGTTTAGAACTCCCGTTGAGACCCTTAATTAGTTAGTGCTGCTGTCCATGAGGCCTGTGTGTTTGTAGCCCTCGACTGTATATTCAGGACATAAGTACAATCCACCATTGAGAGCCTGATGACGATGACTGAATGAGAAATGACTCCAACCCTCTCCACCCAAGCCTTTATTTTATTTTCTATTTAAACATCCACTGGATTCCAAAGGACGGCTGTATGCTGTTGGTGCTTGCAGTGTTGACAAAGAGTAACATATTCAGATCTATGTGTGTGTGAACTGTAAGACTGTCTGCTCACCGACCACTAGGTCGCAGTGATTTTCTACTGCAACAATTTCAAAGCTGCCTCTAGACTCTCCGCACTATGGTCATGTCAGTTACAGATATCACGCCATGCTCCCGTTCCCGACTGTCCCCTAAAGTACCATCAAGGCATTAAGTGATGGATGGACATAAGTTATGCTAGTTTGTATGTTATGTCATGTTCAATTTCCCAATTATGCTAAAGTTTATGAGAGATGTGGCCCAATGGCACGTTTTGCCACATTAACTCACTATGCATTTTGAGCATTTTCCTTGGACTGTTTACTTCTAGCTCCATCAGTTTACAACTTTACCCAGCTCATGTCCTATATTTCTCAGTATTAACCATGTTGCAGCATGTTAAAGGTGACACCCACACTGGGATGAAAGGCAGAAACCTTTATTTAACAACACCAGAATAAGCGCGATCCTCCCTTCGCCAGCCACCGGGTAACTGTCGAAGCTAGAACCACTTACAACGCCAGGACATCTAAAGCACGCATTACTACACATCTCCCTCCCTTCTACCCAACAACAACGGAATAAAACATGTTAAACCAAAGAAAGCAATGAGGAGAAAGAAGTAAGCACAAAATATGAAAACAAACATGTAACACACATCATATATAAGGTGAGTACATAAGCATCAGGAAAACAAAAAGACTCACGAGGATAGTGCAACACTCTCACCCAGTTTGTACATAATAAAAAGGAGGTCTACGGTGTCTAGCGGAGCAACTTTCACTTACTCCTCCAGGGGCAACAGAATTGTTGTGGCCAGTCTCACGAGCATCACCTCCCCCGCACTCAACATGACTTCTTCCAGCCCCATCGCTATCACTGCCCAATTCTTCATCACTCATCAACATGAAACCATTCAGACTCACCAGAGCTCCACCATTTTCACCCCTAGTCACACTTTTGTCAACTACCCCTCCTCTCTGGTTCAGCGCCACTTTATGTTTGTTCCACTTGTTACCATTTTCCAACACTACGTACCTGTCAAACACCTCCTTAACCTTGAACTGCCCCAATATTTAGACAAACCTTTGCACACTCTCCCATGCCTTATCTTGACCCAGTCACCTGCTCTCAATCCTCTATCACCCACCACGAGGTCCTTAACAACATCCTCCTTGTGACATGTATTGGTCAGCCATGCAGAGGCCAACATTGTACCCGGTTTCCTCCAGCTCATTTTCTCAAATGGAGAAAAATTGGTCACACAATGTGCTGTGGTGGGAAGAGCCCACACCATGGAGTTCACCAACACCTCAACATCCCTTCCGCTTTGAGTGGCCATGGCTATAGCCCCTTCACCAACCTATTGGCATGCGCCACCATGCCATTAGCCTGGGGGTTGTACAGCGTAGTGCAATGGTGTGTTATACCACACATTTCCAGAAATTATTTCATTTCATGCAAGATCAGTTGCGTACCATTGTCAGTGATCAGAATATGGGGTTGCCCTTCCTCTAAAAACACACTCTTCAACGTCTCAATCTGTCCTTTTGGTGGTCACATCAGGCATGAAATTTACCACTAACCATTTAGAATGCATAGCATTCTTCAAAACCATAGCATTCTTCAACTCTTCCCTGAACCCTTGCAAGGGTTCAATGAAATCCAAACACACAGTACTCCATGGTGTGAACATTACTAACATCTAAAGCACAAATTAGTACACATCTCCCTACCTTCTAAACAACAACTGAATAAAACATGTTAAACCAAAGAAAAGCATTGAACAGAAAGAAGAAAGCACAAAATATGATAGGTCTGACTTTTCTGTCAATTTCCTAATTTCCAAGAAGAACCATCAAGACGCGATCCTCATTTTCGTCTTCCCACATCATGTCCTCCATAACCACCACTTGGGATTTGCCAAAGTCTTTGTACACACAAGAATAATGGGTTTTGTGCCCACCCCTCCTGCATTCCTTGTTAGACGCAAAGCACCACTTGGAAACACTGGAATGATACATGCTACTACACCTCGAGCAGCCTTTTGACTTAACAACTCTCTGTGCCTTAGCATTTACTTGCTGGTTGCTCCTTTAATGCTCTCCTTTTTCTTACTGACAGCCGCAACTTCTCCTTGCCAGCTCGACGACTCTTTTTTACCCATTTCCCTCATGCAATGCTCTGACTCTTCCGCTACCTTGGCAATAGAGATAGCATCCTTCAAGGAAGGGTTTTTAGAAGCCCAGAGGTATTCTTGAATTTTTTTTTACTGTGGCACTGAAGTTGGTCGCTGATCAACTCATCCGCCATCTGACCAAACTTACACTTAATGGATAACTCACGTAACCCTGATACGAAGTCTTCCAATGAATCACCAGTTTTTTGTGGCCTAGTATAAAACTTGTAACTGGACATTACAGTGTTCTCTTATTTGGCGAATCTTTTCTCCAACCGCAACTTAACCTCCTTGAAAACATTGTCCACAGGCTGATTGTCACTACCTAACATCTGAAGTAAGTATTTAAAAATGTGGTGCGCTTCTTTGCCAATCGTGCCTAACAACAATGCTTTTTTCGTTTCAGGTGTTAATTCTAGCCCGTCTAATGCAATGAGGTAATTATCAAAACGATCTATCCACTCATCCCACTGGATAGATGGTTGACCTTGCTGCGCTAAAAACGGGGGAGGAATTACAATAGAAAAGACTGCCATAGTACCACACAGGGAAAGATGCCTAGCTGGTAGTCGCCGAGCTACTTACCTTTAATCACATCCAAAACCAAGAGCAAGGAAAGCTGGCCGTTGCCAAGGTACTTTCCTTTAACAGTAAAATGGGCTGTGACAAGCACCTCCTCCCTGTCCAGTGAAGAAGGCGATCCAGAGGATTTCACAGGGCCCTTAGAGGTTTCCCGCAAGCCCTGCTCAGGACTAGCAGCGTGGTGGGGTTAACTGGTAGGGGCCAACTGGAAGGTGTGCATTCAGCATGCAAGTTGAACGTGCTCAGTAGGCCGCAGCTGGTGCTCGAGCCGACCGGCTTTAACAATGCTGCATAGGCCCCTCGCCTCACGAAGTGGTCACGCTTCCCCCACTTCGCAGCCCTGACACAGCCATCGCTTGTAGAGACTTTGTGTGTGTGCAACACGCACATGAGTGCCGCTTGTGGCCCACAGGCACGACGAGCCACGGATCCTGCCTCAGATCCACCTCATGCCGTATTCTAGGGTCGATGTCACCAAATGTGGCTGCCAATCATTGCCAAAATGTTAGAGGTGACACCCACAACTTGATGAATGCCAGAAATCTTTATTTAATGAACACCAGAATAAGCGTGATCCTCCCTTTGCCAGCCACCAGGTAACTGTTGAAGCTAGAACCACTTACGATGCCTGAATTCTACAGAACGATCCTGGTGGGAACATTCCTACCAACTAAAGCACACATTACAACACAACACTGAAGGGATGAAACGGTGATGAGGGTATGGTCCAAGGTAGTCTGCGGATGCATGGCCCCTGCTAGAGTTGAAACACAGATGGGAAGGTCTTAGTTGATCTCATCCTGCAACTTTTCACTCCACAGAAATTTGGACCTTCACTCTGCTTTTTTCTCTTCCAGCTCTGACCAGTGGAACTCATACACTTCCAAATGTGAGTCATCACTAGCTCTCCACTGTATTTTGCATTTTGTCTTCCTTCTTCTTTCTGGGAAGATTAAGTGCATGTTGTGTTACGTTATATTGCAGCTTCTTTGTCAGCTTCTAAATTTCTTTACATTGTATTGTTTTATGAAGAAGTTTTACCTCATAGGTTTCATAGACATGAATTCAGGATCAACAGCAGTTGCAGCGACAGTCTCTAAACTTTACTATACATTCCCCTATTGACCACAATGCCCCAGGGACTTTCAGCTTTCAGAACAGCACCCTCCAAAATGTCTAATACACAAGGGGGTGGAGTGCACACCCTTCTCGCAGCCACCAGCAAGGATCTAATGAGCAAGCATTCTGTCACAGTAACAGATGGCAAGGGTGTTGTTTAGTTGTCAGCAGGAATAGTACCTGTAGCCACAATGCAGTCCCCCGGACCTCCTTCAGATGCTTTTAACCAGCTTATGAGAGAAGAGCAGAGTGATTTTTGATGCCCATTGAGCTCACGAGGTAGAGTCTTCAATACAGAGCTTGGCATGGCGACTTGTCCACTCTTCCAATCTATTATTTTGCACATTTGCAAAGCTCCCTCCCTTCTCAATGTTTGTCATCACTAGTCGACTTTGATCTCTCAACGTAGGCTCCACTTCTACTTGAGTTCTCATGCATGATTTCTTGACTATTTCTGATTTTCCGAAATATCCTGTTAGATCTTGCAGGACATCTACCATAGCAGACTCCATCTGGGTACTTGAGCAGATTCCAGTGCACAAATGCAGTTGCTCCGGACTTTATCAGGAACAATAAATTAGATGACTCTCTGTCCTTTTTCTTATGTATTCGGTGAGAAATCTGTACTAAATTTTATCAGCCAGAATCTCTCTTTGATCATAGCTGGGCTTACCCGGCCAGCCTACCTTATGTTATAAATTACATATGTCATAAAAAGCACAGAAAAGCATTGCATCTCCTTTTCACCAAAATGGTTGTTGAGAATACCTTCTAGGTTGTTCCATATTAGGCGTTTTGTTTACTGTATTTCAGAAACCTGCAAATTATTCAGTCTAGTCTTGTTCTCCAAATTTCAGTATACTTCTATAAATCTGCCACCTGTGACGTTTCGTGGAAATGTATTCACCTTAAATGTTACTTTTTTGCAAGGCAATCAGTATCTCATGGTTTTCCTTCACTTTATGAAGCTACAGCCTTAATTTCCACCCAGGTCTCGGCAACCACCCCACTCTCCCTTCGTATGATGGTACTTGCCCTTGATTATAGGGTACAGCTTAGCCATGACTAGTAGATGGTGGGTTAGTGGTGGACATGTTATGTTATGCTGACAGGCATTGCTACAGAACTGCATTGCATTAGGATGATCTGGCAGTGCAAGAACCACCATGCTTTTGTCCCTCTTCCCTATGCAGCCCTTTAGGGCCGCCTGATGGGAATGGCACCTTGAGGAGCCACCCGGGTCCTGGGGATTCCTGATGGATTCCCTGGCTAAAAAAACATATGCATGCAGCATTAGCAAAGGAATATCTGTGCATTCCCTTGTGCCTGGGGGTCCAACTGCACATATATGAGGTACGCTCTCTTTTGTTTACCTCACATGCACTCAGTGTCAGTAAGTCACTGGGATACCCCTCTTGAAAGGGGGTATAAATGCATTGTATGGGAGATAATCTTTGAAATTACAATGTGCTTTGATTTCCTAAAATAATAGAAGCCATCTGATTTCCCGAGGTATCAGGAGCTATCTACCAATCCCTTGGCTAATGCAATTTTCTGGCATTCCTATCACGCATGGGACAGGGCAGTGGGGAAATCCACTGGCATTTCCAGAGCCCTAAGAAGGAGTTTGCGGGGGTTGCCATCATTACATTGTGGGCTGCAGGATAACCCTACCCGCATCCTTTTTCTTTGCCAGGCCATATATGAATTAAGATATAAATACCACACCTGATCTTTACATGGTCTAGCAAGTTATTGGCAAAGGCGAGGAGAATGCCATCCTGCTTGGCACTATCCCTGCCCCGACTGCTGCCTTACAACTGGTGGCCGTGTGGCGAGACCTTGACAAAACTGTGGCTGAGGAAGGCAGCTGACTACCCCGCCAAGGTCTAAAGAATGTTGTTTACTTTTTTGTTGCTGAGATTAGTTTGCCATCTTCTGATTGCCAATGCCACTTATGACATGATGTACTTGGATCCCATTATCACTGGATTGACCTAGTCATTTCTTGGTTGATTTTCTGTCCTTAGCTGCGGTGAGTTTGTCTTAATACTTTCACTCTTTGCCAAGTTAGAATATCACCTCCAGGATGTGCTGCCTCTGGCAAATCCTGGCAAGTGTAAAACCCAAGCCTTCATATGTATTTCTTTAGTTCAAAAAATGTTGCACACATCTGAAAGTAATTTAGATGTTATTTTTCTATTTTTGGGTGTTGGAATTTGTACAGATACGGTTAGATCATACACAATTTTGTAATTTAAAAAAACATATGGAGCAGATCCGATGAATCACCTGAAAAGCTGGAAGATGAACCATAATAATAATTCTGCACATCTGTGCGGATCATAGGCCCTGCAAAGTACTTTGACAAAGCTTCTTCCTTTCCAACCAAGAGTGTGTTCTCGATCCATATTTTAAAGGTCATATTGGAATTGATCTGTCTTAAAAGCTCCTTCCCACAACAAAAGGAAATGTCAGCAGGGCTGCACAACCATCTGAAATATTTGTATTCACCGAAAAAGATTAGGAGATTTTGGCATCTTCTGCAGCCCTCTATGTATAGTGGTTAGGTTGTAGAACTTACAATGCTTACAGTGGGATTTTTATCTGCAAACTTTGGAACACTCTGTAGACAGGCCACCAAAAGCGCTGGCTGGATTTACAGGTATTGTTATCACTAAATCATTACCTGCTTTCTCTTGACATTGTCGACTTCTTTGTTTGCAAGATTGGTGACAAGAGTATGCTTAAACCGGTGACTGGCTTCTATTTGCTCTATGATACATTCTTCTTGCAAACTGCATAGCTCCATTTCAATGGCTTCAATCAAACCTATGAGAATATGTCTCACCTTTTAGGGGAGGCTAAGAATAACTCATTCTGGTGGTAAAGGATGTACTATGGACAAAGGCGAGAGTTGTACGAAAGGGGGTTAGGGTTGTTCTCCTGAAGACACTTGGAGGAAGATTGACAGAAGAAGCAAAAATGGGCATATAGTAATTACTACAATTGAACAGAGGTTCATAGGGAATCATTGGTGGTCAGGCATTGATATAGATCTTGTGAGAGAAATACTGAAGACTACAGTGATCAAGGTTCTGGAAGAAGTGTTTAAGAGTGAAAGGTATGCAAATGGATTACTGACAAACAATGGAGTACAAATGGTCTCACAGGAAATAGAAGAATATTTTATGAGCAGTGCGTTAGTACACAAATTATCTCTGTTATACCTCCCAGAGATCAAAGAAGGAGTAGTGGAGACATTATATAGAATGTTAAAGTATGACTTAGTGATGGAAATGAGAGGAGACAGTGATTGGGACAAATGTCTGGAATACCCATGATAAAATGCCACTTTTTGAGGTGTTAAGGGTAGACAACAAAACGCACCGTTATGAATGGATATGAGAAGAGTTGTATATCAGTACCTCGTGTACATATATTTATGTAGAAAATAGTGTTAACAGCTGCTTGCAGGCTGGGTAGACACCCATTCTGCCAAGGCTTGTTAGTGAGCTAATGCTGTGTTCCTCATGCCTTCCTGAAAATCATATAATCTGCATTAGAGAGAGTGATCTGCTGAAGTTTTCCCCGTAGAGTGTCTTCCTTGGTGGTTCCAGGAATACTCTTTACACGTGTTAATGAAATGATTACGCACAGGTCCTTTTCTGCATGATTCAATTAACCATTTAGCCTAGATAGACTCCAAGGGTACACTGTGTATGCTAGTTACTTCTGCTTGAGCACAACTACTATGCAATGATAGCTATGTAACATCCTTGCTGGCTGTCCTCAGCCACAAATGCATTACCAGTTGCTTGATCTTTGTATACCATTCTTGTATACTTCACTATGTGATTTCTTTTCTTCACTGTTTAGAGCATGGGTGCTCACAAACGTTTTCATGGGGGCCCAAAAGTACTGTTAGGGGTATGCCCGAGGGCCACACCCATGCTGGTGAAAGCCCAGTGAGAGAGGTTGAGGCGGGGGTTCATGGGGACAGAAAAGAAACACTCACCTTTTCAACAGATTTGTAGAAAACGTTTTCTTTGAAGTCTTATTGCACATTTTGCAGCAGTCTGTCTAGTACTGTGTGTATTCTGTCCATGTGTTAGGTTTAGTAGTCTATGTTATATTGCGTGTAAAATATTTTTAAGCAAATTTCTTGTATATTCACCGTGCTTACTATCTTAGGATGGGACCCAATAGCACTAAAAACACTGCAATGCTTTTCCCCAGTGCACCAACCAGGATTCAAGTCAATGAACCTCCATTTACACTGAACTCTGTAGTGATCATACTGCCCTTTCCTACAAAAACAATGTATTTCCAGATATTAATTTAACTTGCATTAATTTTCACTTAAGGTGTGTGTATTACAATTTATATACAGTTAACTGTAGGTTAAAGAACAAGAAAATGTTAACATAACAGTTTGTTCTTTTTAGTTACCCACTGGCCACCTCCTCACACTCACTACCCCTGCCCTGTTCTACACCTTTTGCAGTTGCCATACTTTTCCTATGCACTTCAAGTCTGCTCAGCTAAGCTATCAACTATGAGCAGGTTTGCCTTGCTGATAGTACAAGCTGAACTAGACGTAGAAATAAAGCTCATATCCTGAAGATGAAGATCACAAAATATGTAACCTTGTTACATCATTTTCTTAGATTTCTAATTATGGGCTTTGTTTCTAGAGTCAGTTCAGCTTGTTCTATAAACAGGGCAGTCAAGCTCATAAAACAAGCTCAACTGACTATGTAGAAAAGCCCAGAATCACAAAACAATGTTGCTTAGTTAGGAGCAACCGAATAAAAATCAGAACTTGAGCAGCTTTATTTCTCGGCTGCATGAATTTACCATGTTCCCAGAGGAAGGTCTGTGGGCCGTAACGAAAGGTTTGCCGGGTCGCCAGCAGCCCAGGGGCTGTACTTCGAGTACCACTGGTTGATATCTGTTTTGGAGTTCTCAGTGTTACTCTGAATTGGGTTGTGAGTTCAAGGTAGCAGCACAATGGGCCCCTGAGTAAACCAGCTGCTTCTTGAGGATTTCCTTATCTTCCTTCATAACACCTTTCTACAGCCAGCGAGTTATCTACGGAAGCAACATTTCAGCTTTCTCAATCTGATCTTTTGAGACAAAAGCATGTTTGCTTTTATTATCCCTTTCCAGGCAGGAGGTATTTATCTGGGGCACAAAGCTAGTTATATTCATTCATTCATTCATATTCTCCGAAATGAGGTTCAGTGCTTCTCTATATAAATTCCAATTGAATTTGTATAATGCTTACGCGCTGACTTTCAAAGTTTAGAACCTTCTTCTTCACACACCTTCAATGCAATTGATGAAATCCCTCAAAGCAATTATTTTGTGCGTGAATGCACAATTCAACACTGTAGATCACAAAATCCTCCTACACAGAAGCTCATCACAAGTCACTCCAACTGATATTTCTTATGCTCCCTCAAACCCATAGCTTACATGCCAACATTTTTGAGCAGGCAAGTGGGAGAGTTAAAGAAAATAGTCGGGAGAATGTATTTTCCCATGCGGAGGTATGTAGAAGCAGAGGCAATCTGCCTGAATAGGGTCTATTGGTATGCATGTTGAGAGAAAAGCAGCATTTCATTTTTGACAGTTTAATAACATAGCTCTAAACTCTGTTTTTGTTTGCGCTATGTAAAACTGCCAAAAATTAAATGTTGAGGCCTGTCACATGCTTTAATCTCCCCTTCCAAGAATTAAGCACAAAGCGTTATCCTTTGATGTCAGAGTTCATTCTTAGAGGGGGAGATTGGAGCGTGCGTGACAGGCATCAACATTTTATTTTTGCCAGTGTTAAAAAATTTAAAATCGGGTATCTGCATGTAGGAATCGTGAGGTGGGAGACTAGCCTTGAAATCAGTAGTCTCCCGCCTGAATCGGGAGAGTTGGCATGTATGACGTAGTTATAAACACCCAAAGCATCAGTACCTCAAGTGGAGTGTGGGGCAGAAATACATGCTTTTGAGAATAGCATGTGGAAACTGATGTTACCACGCTGATTCTCGCAGGTTTTCCTCTAGTTTTTCAACCTTAGATTTTGACTTCTTTTAGGTTGTGGGTGAAACTTGAGAATCTGTAATCCCAATGGGGCTGTAACTTCAGTAAATGCCCCCTGGAGGATACTGGGCTTCTGCGAATGAAGGCAACAGACTACTATTGGTGGGCAATATCTCTGAGAATGCCCCAAATAGATAATTTCTTTCCTATCCAACCTGTACCATAAAGTAAGACTAGGACACATCTTCTTTCTAACTAGCCCAGACAACCATCGTGCTTCTACTGCCTCCTTTACTATGTAAGATCTATATAGACAACTAATAGACATTCCCAAACCCTTTCCTTTCACTGCTATGCAGACGACACTGAAATCTATCTAAGTGTTGCAGATCAGCTGGACTAATTCACAACCATATTGAATGGTTTGAAGGCCATTGAAACATGGATGGCCCTCAATAGCCTAAAACTTAACGGATCACCCACTCACACAGTTTAACTTTCCATGCCTCCCCCCTTGTTTTTCCTCCACCAGACTTCAGCCATTAAATCTAACATAAGAAACCTGGGAATATGGAATCCTGACTTCAGTCTTAACTCCGAGAGGGGTGTAGGAGTAAAAGGACATTTTTTTAACAAATAAACAACTAAAAGAACCATACCATACATTACCGAAGTCACCCATGCAGACTACCATGCAGTCAACTCCTGTCTCGATTACAGCAATGCCTTATATGCTGGCATCCCCAAAACCAAAATAACAGATTGCAAAAAGCCCAGAATGTAACTGACTGCCATATCTTTGGGAACAAAAACACAAATCTGTGGCAGCCCAACTTAAAAGTCTCCACCAGCTCACGATTCAGTGCGGTTCACATTAAGAGTCCTCTGTCTGACCTAGAATAGGCTGAGGGGCTCAGCCCTCAATTACCTCCAGAAAAAGAAAATACTATCCACCCCACTAGATCTTCTCCACATGAGGCAACCTTTTAGCACTACCAAGAACCTAAAACAACAGCAGAGTTGACAAGAAATTCACAGTGGTGGCAACCTGCCTCTGGAATAGCCTTCCCTCAGACATCTGCAATGAAACACAACTATTCTAGCCCTAGCACACTTCCCTTCTCTACCACAACCAGTCTCGGAATGGACAGGCATCCAACCTCCACAAGCCCACATTTGGCCTACTCAGTGGCAATGTGTCCTCTTGACATCACTGAAACTGTGGAACTTCTTACTTTGTCCATGCCTGTAACTGTGCATTGCTGCAAACCAGGCCACCCATGCCATGTTTTTGTGTAACCAATGACAACTGTAACTGCTGTTCCACTCCCCACAATAGGCCAAGTAACCAAGACTGTTGCTATGCAAGGTGCCTTCTTCAAGTGTCTAGAAGCAATTGTGATGTAAACAAACAACAAACTACAAGAGCTACAATAAAAACTATATTGCAAGATCTGGAAGTTTAATTTTTTTATCCATAAACTTCAAATCAGCTGTCCACTTGACACCTTAATGAACAGACCTGAAAATACCCACTGCTAAACAAATCCTTGCAACAGAAGTCAGTCTCTTAAGGTCATCAGTGCTTACTTTAATTGAGCATTGACCCACCCACTACACAAAGATGCAGATGGGTTAGTCAAATTATTTACGTACAGGCTTCTTTTCTGGGGGTACTGGGCCCTACATACTAGTGGCATAACAAAAGCCCCAGGGGTGTGGAGGGAGGGACCCGAGCTCCGGGCGCCCCCTCCAGCTCTGGCAGGTCCCTGATCTGAGAGCTCCGAACATGGTCCGGAGGGTGGGGGGGCCCCCTACATGTAATTTGCAGGGTGGCCCCCTCAAGTTTTGTTACGCCGCTGCTACATTCTATTACTATTCATGGTGATAGTGGCAAAATTATCAGGGAATTGATCCAGCACAAATGTATCTATGGACATGCTTTTTTAGCTGGGTGACTAGAATCTATCTAACCTGATGTCCATGCAGTATCAAGTGCAGGAGCCAGCTTGAGGCACACACCTGATATGACGCAGCACACCAGCGACTCTTTAACTATACTACAAGAGACCCAAATAAAATCCTTTTAACATCTGTTCGTTTATTCATAAGGCCGCGAGGTAGAAGCTTGTTTGCTAAACTAGGACACCGAATCTCCCACGTCCTGAACACCTCATTAACGGTCAAAACTGCCACTAGTTAGTTAAGTATCTGTTTAAAAAAGTAGAGACTCCTCAAGCGATAATTCTCGGCTTAGCTTCAAAACCATGAATTAAATTACCAGCTCAGCTTAGCAGCTGCTCTACCTTCGGTCAGCTCACAAGCAAGAGTGTACTGTGCAGAACATCCGTCAGAGCGGCTCCTCAGCTGCACGTGACTGAGTGGCAGGCTGTTCAGACGGTTAAACCGTTTACCCGCTCTTTCAGCTTTTATTGTTTCTAATTCTGCCTGTATTTCCGTCAACTCGTAATCGTATGGAAATCACCATGCAAAGCGCTGTTGTACCCTGTCCAATGTGGGTTGAAAGGAGAGGTTTTATTATACAGTCAAATAAATAGCATGTCCATAGCTGTCATATTCACATTTGATGCGGTATGAGGACTAATTCCGTATTGTCTAGTTTAAATTGAACACATTTGCAGATGCCTCGCATATCTAGACCCAGATTTACAAACACTTTGTGTCGGGTTTGCGTTACTTTTTTAATGCAAACCCGACACAAAGTGTTGTGCTGCGACATACAATCCAACGAAAATGACAATTTGCGTTGTATTTTAACCCACATTAATGCAATGTGCTACAATGCGTTACTTTGTGTGAAGGGGCGTTTCATGGATGGCACATGGGCGCTCCCACACAATCATCCATGGATTTTGACACAAATCACTATGTGCAATGAACTGTAGACAAGGATCTGCGGCAAAATCATACACACCCTCAAGGCAGGCATAATGTTGAGAAATGTTTTAATTTCTCAAATGTTTCCCACTTTGCTTCTGTGCTGCATTGTACAGCACACATACAGTGGTAAATGCCTTAAATCATAGTTTTTGTACTGTTATGGAACCCCTGTGTTAGACCTGGCACCATTGGCGTGGGTCTCCCTTCCATTTTTCGCTGTTGTCTCCTCTGTTTTACTGGTGTTAGATGCTCTGGGCGCTGTGCCACTGTCATTCAGTGTCACAGCGCGAATGCTCCCTGTGTAAATATGTCTATGTGAATTGGTATACCCCTGATTGGCTTATTTGGTTTACCTGTTAGTCCCTAGTAGTGTGGCCTATGTGTGCCCAGGGCTGGTAAACCAAATGCTGCTGGTGGGCCTGCAGCACTGATGTGTGCCACCCACAGAAGCAGCTTGTAAAGTGTGTCTCAGACCTGCCACTGCAGTGTCTGTGTGCAGTCCAGAACTGCCATCTTGGCTGTGAAGTGCACTCACTTCCCAGCCCCTGAACCTTCCCTTGGCATCCTGTAAGTCACCCCTATGGTAGGGTGCCTTGTATGTGTAAGGCAGGACATGCCTTGGTGTGTGTAGCATGTCCTGGTAGTGAATTATGCCCCATTTCGTTTTTCACTACTGTAAGGCTACCTGTTCCTCATAGGCTAGAATGGGCAGTTTGACTATTACATTCTATAGTCCTAACTGACCCCAGGAACATGGTAGAAAAACGACTTTAGTATGCCTGAGCTCAGAATATTAAAATACATCTTTTAGTGAAGTTTATTTTTATATTCTGTGTTTGAAAATACCACTTTTAGAAAGTAGGTATTTTCTTGCCTAAGCCTTCCAGTGTGCTCTGCCGTTATGTGTATTGGGTGTCTGGGTTTAGAGGGACAGGACAGGCTGAGTCAGACCTGGGTTGAATAGAGAGATCTGCATTTAGAGTGTGGGGAGGGGTGGCTCCTTGACCTGAATAGGGCTGTGCCTGGCAAGGTGAATGCTGGCTCCACCTCCCACTGTGTGTCTGCTAGCAGACCCCCTCTTTCTGAAAGGAAGGATGCAGCCTGGTAAACAAAGTGCTCCAGGCCTGAGCAGAGCTGGTTCTGGCTAGGTTCAGTGACTGGTAGCTTCAAGGATCAAAGGCTTTTGGGGTATAAATATCTGTGCTCAAGCCCCTACATTTTGTATTGCTTTTGGATCTGGAGAGGAAACTCTGTCCGTGCCACTGGAGGAATCTGCAGGAAGTGACAGTCCCTGTGCTGTGTGTTGTTTCTTGCACTGGCCTGCAGCAGTGACCACTGGACCTTGAAGAAGAGGAAAAGGAACTCTTGAGAGAACTTTTATTTTTGTACAGCAATCACCCAAGGGCTAGGAAAAGAGCTAGCCTCCTGCTGGAGTCTCAGGCACATCAGACTCCACCACCAACCTCCTGCTTCCTCCCTGCGAGGACTGCTATCTGCTGAGGAGGCTCCTGTGAGTTCCAGGGCCTCTAGTCTGCATCAGAGAAAAGAGGGTAAGAAATTGACGCTAACGCATCTTTGCGGGCCGCTGCAGTCGAGAGCGCTGGGAAAATCATCGCGCTACTGCCGCCGAGGGCCCGCAACCCGAAACCATCGCTGACGCCCCTTTGCGAGCCGCTGCAGCCGAGACGCGCTGGAAAGATCATCGCGCTGCTGTCGCCGCGCCCTCGCAACCCTGAAAGAAATCATCGCTTCGAGACATCGCAGTGCGGACGCCGTGCGTTTGCCACTTTGATCGCATCGCACCCAATTTCGTCGCTCCCTCGCGGAGCGTCTTGTCTTCGCATCGCAACACGATCGCACAGCGCAACAGGATCACCGCATCGACTTCTCCCACGCGGCAAGAAAGTCATCGCATCGGCGGTCCAGCGTGCAGAAGTTTGTCGCATCGTCTCCGCACGCATCCCGCAGATCGGCGCATCATCCTCCCTTGCGGCAAGGATTTCAACGCATCGCCGGCCTCGCGTGCCGAGAATCATCGCTACAGCTTATTTGCGACACTTTGTTGGTTTTGCTACTAAACCCAGGTACTTTGTGAAAGAAAGGGTCGCAGAGACCACTGCTTTGAACTTGAACCTTATTTTTGCAACCTTTGAACTATTTTTGACAGCCCTTCAACAGCTATCCTATTTTTGACAGTATTGTGGCTTTTACAGTTATTGGTCTTGTGATAAATCTGCCTTTATATAAAGATACTTATTTTTTATAATAACTACTTGTGTGGTGTCCCTTTGTAGTGTTCCTCACTGTGTTACTGTGTATGATCATAAATGCTTCACACCCTGCCTCTGAGATAAGCCTACCTGCTCGTGCTACGTTACCACAGGGTTGAGCAGGGGTATTAAAGAGGGTAGCCCTCTCACTCTGACTTAGGAAGAAGGGTCCCTACTTGGACAGTGGCCAGCCATTGCCAACTAGAGACCCCCATTTCTAACATTGGTGGTCAGCGGTGAGGATCTGGACTTGCATTTATGATCGCATACAGTAATTATAGTGTACACTACTAGTGAGTGCAGACCATAACGTACCGCATACATTTTCTGAGAGTTTTTGGGATCCTATATTGTGATTGATATTGCCGGTGATTCTTCACCCGCGCCCATTTATTGAAAGTTTTTGATCCCCTATTGTAATTGATATTGCCGGTGATTTTTCACCCGCGCACATTTCTGAGAGTTTTTGGGATCCTATATTGTGATTGATATTGCCGGTGATTTTTCACCCGCGCCCATTTATTGAAAGTTTTTGATCCCCTATTGTGATTGATATTGCTGGTGATTTTTCACCCACGCACATTTCTGAGAGTTTTTAGGATCCTATATTGTGATTGATATTGCCGGTGATTTTTCACCCGCTTACATTTTTTGAGAAGTTTTCTTCTGTCCTTTATTGATATTGCCAGTTATTTCTACAATGGGCAAGCCCAGATCCAATGCCTCAGAAGATCTCTCCTGGGAAGAAGAGAAAATAGAAACCTACAATGCCAAGCAGCTCAAATATTTTTGCAAGCAATTCACAGTCCCTATCACAGGTCTCACTAGAAGGGAGGAGTATTACAAGGCGCTGAAGGCCTGGCTAGAAGCCAGGGATGCCCCTAAGGATCTAGGAGAGCTTGTGGAGGGAGGAGAGCAGCAGGGCGATGTAGTAGACTTAGTAGGAGATCCAGCCCTTTCCAACCCGGGCTCTAGTGTGTCCGCTAAGGGTCTGTCCCCAGAAGAGCTGGAGGACAGGGAGAGAGATAGGCGGCATAATATGGAGATGGCTAAGCTTAAAATGGATGGTCACCGGGACCTAGAGAACAAGAAGTTAGAAATTGAGATTATGAGGATGAAGCTTGAGCATGAGAGAGTATTGAGGGAGTTGGAGATTAAAGCTAAGAGCATGGAAATCTCCCCCTCTGCTGGCAGCGTACCTGTAGTGCACCCTGAGAGTAGGGTGTATATACCCAAGGAGGTTATTAAAGATTTCCACAAAAGTGAAGATATTGGGCAATGGTTTGCCGCTTATGAATTAGCCATGGTGTCCCACCGGGTCCCTGAGAAGGATTGGGGAGCGGGGTTGTGGGGACGCTTTGTGAGTGAGGGGAGGGATACCTTGTTGGACCTGCCCCCAGAAAGTAGGATGGTTTATGCCCACATGAAGGAAGCGTTGATGACCCGCTATGGTTTGACCTCTGAGATGTATAGACAGAGGTTTAGGGTCTGTAAGAAGCTAGAGGGTACCACGTGGGTTGAATATGTGTCCTTTTTTTGCAGAGCCATGGAACGCTGGGTAAAAGGTAGCAAAGTAGAAACTTTTGCACAGTTTTATGATTTGATTGCATGGGAGCATTTATCTAGTAATTGTTTTCCTGAGCTACGCCAGCACCTAATTGATTGCAAGCTGACTAACCCTAGAAAGCTTGCTGAGGAGGCGGACCGCTGGGTGAGCACCCGGGTCCGCAAGGGTCCAGTGGGAGACGTCGCCAAAGGTGGGCAGGGTCCCCAGCAGAGGAGTGGGGGGACAAGGGTCAACAGAGGGAGTTCCACCGAGGGCCCCAAAGTAATCCCCCAGGGAACCAAGCAGTGGTGTCCCAGCCCCCCAAGAAAGGAGGACCGGGCCCCCAACAGGTAGGCCTGTTCCCAGGGGGCCCCCACGTGTTACAACTGTGGTCAAGTGGGCCACAGATATTTTGATCCCCAGTGCCCCCAAAGGGGGCCAGTGCACCCCCGTGCACCACCCCGCCAGATTGCTAGTGTAGCCCTGGGAGAGGAGGAGATGGGTGCCCAAGAGGGGTGGGATCCCGTAGAATTGACCCTTGTCTCATTAGGGGACTTTGAGATGGTCCCCAAGCCTGCACTGCCTGCTAACACTAAAAAATACAGGCAGTGGGTGACCATCAATGGCCATAGGGTGGAGGCTCTAAGAGACACAGGGGCCAGTGTAACTGCTGTCAGCTCCCGGTTGGTGTCCAAAGAGCAGGTTGTCCCCCATGCATTCTACCCAGCAGTGTCCGCAGACAACTCAGAGAGCCAATGTGAGGTGGCTCAGGTTCCCTTTGAGTGGGGGGGTCTCAGGAACTCTTCAGGTAGCTGTGAGGCCCGCCATGCCTGTAGACTGTCTGCTGGGCAATGATTTAGAGGACTCCCCGTGGGCTACGGTGGAGAGGAAGGCTCACTTAGAGATGTTGGGTCTGCCTGAGTGGGCGTGTGCTACCACTCGGTCCATGGCAGCCAAGGAGGGTGTTGAAAAGGATCTGGAGCCTGAGAGTAGGGCCCAGATCCCTGCCTTAGAGAGAAGGGGCAGGGGCGCGGGAAGCCGGCCCCCTTGGTTCCCACGGCCCAGGAAGGAGCAGACCCTGAGGGGGATGCCCTGGAGCCTACCGGGGAGCAGATCACTGAACTGGGGGACCTGCCTGAGCTGACCCATTGGCAGCAGGAAGGGGGACCCACCAGGGAGGAATTTTGTGAGCAGCAGAGAGTTTGCCCCTCTCTTGAGGGTATGCGGCGACAGGCTGCAGCCCAGGCAGAAGGTGACATGTCTGGTTCACATCTGATTTATTGGGAGAACAGTCTCCTGTATAGTGAGCCTAAGGTTGCTGAGCCAGGGTCAGCCCGTGTGCTGGTGGTACCCGAGTGCTTCAGAACCTTCCTACTGGGGTTGGCTCATGACATTCCATTGGCAGGACATCTGGGGCAGACCAAGACCTTTGAGAGGCTGGCCGCCCACTTTTATTGGCCCCAGATGCACAAGAGTTCAGACTCTCATTGCAGGACCTGTGAGACTTGCCAGGCAAGTGGGAAGAGTGGGGGAAGATCAAGGCCCCACTCCAGCCCTTTCCAGTTGTGAGTACCCCCATTCGAGCGAGTGGGCATTGACATTGTGGGGCCTCTGGACCCCAAGACAGCCATGGGCAACAGGTTCATCCTGGTCTTGGTGGACCATGCCACCCGGTACCCTGAAGCCATCCCGCTCAGGACAGTGACGGCCCCGTGGTGGGACGTGCACTGATGGGGATTTTCTCCCGTGTGGGATTCCCCAGAGAGGTGGTGTCTGACAGGGGGACCAACTTCATCTCCCAGTACATGAAGTCTCTGTGGAAGGAGTGTGGGGTAACGTATAAGTTCACCACTCCTTACCACCCCCAAGGTAATGGTCTGGTTGAAAGGTTCAACCGGACCTTGAAGGGCATGATCATGGGCCTAGAAGAGCCCCTGAGGCGTAAGTGGGACGTCCTCTTGCCATGCCTGTTGTTTGCCTACCGTGAGGTGCCACAGAAGTCCTTAGGGTTCAGTCCCTTTGAACTCCTCTATGGCCACCCGGTTAGAGGACCTCTGAGTCTGGTCAAGGAAGGCTGGGAGCAATCTCCCAGGAAACCTCCCCAAGCTGTATTTAGCTACATGTTGGCCTTCAGGAACCAGACTTGGCGTTTCAGAAAAATTGCTGAGGCAAATCTGGAAGCCAGCCAAGAAGAAATGAAACGTTGGCACGACCAGAATGCCACTCTGGTCGAATTTCAACCTGGTCAGAAGGTTTGGGTACTTGCCCCAGTGGAGCCTTGTGCGCTCCAAGATAAGTGGACCGGTCCCTTTGAGGTGGTGGAGCGCAAAAGTCCAGTTACCTACTTGGTGGACTTTCAGTCTCCCAGGAACCCCTTGCGGGTCCTGCATGTGAACCGCCGAAAGCCCCACTTTGAGAGGTCTGAAGTGGGCATGCTTCTTGCCACAGATAATGGGGTTGAGGAGGAGAGTGAGCCTCTCCTGACCTCCTGTGTGCAGAAGAGAAGGATGGGTCAGTGGAGGGTGTGATCCTCTCCACCACACTGACCCCTGAGCAGCAGAGAGATTGTCACCACCTGTTGGGGCAATTTTCTGATTTGTTCTCCCTGGTACATGGTGTCACTGATTGGTGCGTCCATGAGGTGGATACCGGGGACAGTTCTCCTGTCAAGCACAAGGCTTACAGGGTAACTGACAGGGTCAGGGCTTGCATTAAGGAGGAGGTCTCCAAAATGTTCGCCCTAGGGGTGGTTGAGTCCTCTAGCAGCCCCTGGTCCAGCCCCGTGGTCTTGGTACCAAAAGCTGCGACGCCTGGTGCCACTCCTGAACTTAGGTTCTGTGTGGACTACCGAGGTCTCAATTCGGTCACCAAGACCGACGCGCACCCCATCCCCAGAGCTGATGAGCTCATAGACCGGTTAGGGGCTGCCCGGTACCTCAGCACGTTTGATCTGACGTCTGGGTACTGGCAGATCGCCTTAACTGATGGGGCAAAGGAGAGGTCAGCATTCTCCACACCAGATGGGCACTACCAGTTCCGTGTGATGCCCTTTGGGATGAAGAATGCCCCTGCCACCTTCCAGAGATTGGTCAACCAGGTGTTGGTTGGGCTGGAGGCTTTCAGTGCCGCCTACTTGGATGACATTGCAGTGTTTAGTTCCTCCTGGGAGGACCACTTGCGCCACCTCTGGGAAGTGTTGATGGCGCTGCGCAGAGCAGGCCTCACAATCAAGGCCAGTAAGTGCCAGATTGGGCAGGGTTCTGTGGTGTACTTGGGACACCAGGTGGGGAGCGGCCAGGTGGCGCCCCTGCAGCCCAAGATTGAAACCATCCTGGCTTGGGAGCCCCCAAGGACCCAGACCCAGGTGAGGGCCTTCTTAGGACTCACAGGTTATTACAGGAGGTTTGTCAAGGGGTATGGCAACATTGTTGCACCCTTGACTGAGCTGACTTCCAAGAAGCGGCCAAAGATTGTGAACTGGACTGACACCTGTCAGAAAGCCTTTGATGCCCTCAAAACTGCTATGTGTACAGCACCCGTACTCCAGGCGCCCAATTTTGCTAAGGAATTTGTTGTCCAGACAGACGCTTCAGAGCATGGGGTGGGGGCCGTTCTGTCACAGATAAATGAGGAGGGACTAGACCAACCTGTAGCCTTCATCAGTAGGAGGATACTTCCACGGGAACAGAGGTGGAGTGCAATTGAGCGTGAGGAATTTGCTGTGGTCTGGGCACTGAAGAAGCTGAGACCATACCTGTTTGGGACTCACTTCCGGGTTCAGACAGACCACAGGCCCCTCAGATGGCTGATGCAGATGAGGGGTGAGAATCCCAAGTTGTTGAGGTGGTCCATTTCCCTACAGGGTATGGACTTCACGGTGGAACACCGCCCTGGTACAGAACACGCCAATGCTGATGGTCTGTCCAGATTTTTCCGCCTTAGCGATGAGAACTTCCAAGGGGATGGGTAGTTCTCCCCACATTTCAGCTGGAGGGGACGTGTGTTAGACCTGGCACCATTGGCGTGGGTCTCCCTTCCATTTTTCGCTGTTGTCTCCTCTGTTTTACTGGTGTTAGATGCTCTGGGCGCTGTGCCACTGTCATTCAGTGTCACAGCGCGAATGCTCCCTGTGTAAATATGTCTATGTGAATTGGTATACCCCTGATTGGCTTATTTGGTTTACCTGTTAGTCCCTAGTAGTGTGGCCTATGTGTGCCCAGGGCTGGTAAACCAAATGCTGCTGGTGGGCCTGCAGCACTGATGTGTGCCACCCACAGAAGCAGCTTGTAAAGTGTGTCTCAGACCTGCCACTGCAGTGTCTGTGTGCAGTCCAGAACTGCCATCTCGGCTGTGAAGTGCACTCACTTCCCAGCCCCTGAACCTTCCCTTGGCATCCTGTAAGTCACCCCTATGGTAGGGTGCCTTGTATGTGTAAGGCAGGACATGCCTTGGTGTGTGTAGCATGTCCTGGTAGTGACTTACACCCAATTTCGTTTTTCACTACTGTAAGGCTACCTGTTCCTCATAGGCTAGAATGGGCAGTTTGACTATTACATTCTATAGTCCTAACTGACCCCAGGAACATGGTAGAAAAACGAATTTAGTATGCCTGAGCTCAGAATATTAAAATACATCTTTTAGTGGAGTTTATTTTTATATTCTGTGTTTGAAAATACCACTTTTAGAAAGTAGGTATTTTCTTGCCTAAGCCTTCCAGTGTGCTCTGCCGTTATGTGTATTGGCTGTCTGGGTTTAGAGGGACAGGACAGGCTGAGTCAGACCTGGGTTGAATAGAGAGATCTGCATTTAGAGTGTGGGGAGGGGGGGCTCCTTGACCTGAATAGGGCTGTGCCTGGCAAGGTGAATGCTGGCTCCACCTCCCACTGTGTGTCTGCTAGAAGACCCCCTCTTTCTGAAAGGAAGGATGCAGCCTGGTAAACAAAGTGCGCCAGGCCTGAGCAGAGCTGGTTCTGGCTAGGTTCAGTGACTGGTAGCTTCAAGGATCAAAGGCTTTTGGGGTATAAATATCTGTGCTCAAGCCCCTACATTTTGTATTGCTTTTGGATCTGGAGATGAAACTCTGTCTGTGCCACTGGAGGAATCTGCAGGAAGTGACTGTCCCTGTGCTGTGTGTTGTTTCTTGCACTGGCCTGCAGCAGTGACCACTGGACCTTGAAGAAGAGGAAAAGGAACTCTTGAGAGAACTTTTATTTTTGTACAGCAATCACCCAAGGGCTAGGAAAAGAGCTAGCCTCCTGCTGGAGTCTCAGGCACATCAGACTCCACCACCAACCTCCTGCTTCCTCCCTGCGAGGACTGCTATCTGCTGAGGAGGCTCCTGTGAGTTCCAGGGCCTCTAGTCTGCATCAGAGAAAAGAGGGTAAGAAATCGACGCTAACGCATCTTTGCGGGCCGCTGCAGTCGAGAGCGCTGGGAAAATCATCGCGCTACTGCCGCCGAGGGCCCGCAACCCGAAACCATCGCTGACGCCCGTTTGCGAGCCGCTGCAGCCGAGACGCGCTGGAAAGATCATCGCGCTGCTGTCGCCGCGCCCTCGCAACCCTGAAAGAAATCATCGCTTCGAGACATCGCAGTGCGGACGCCGTGCGTTCGCCACTTTGATCGCATCGCACCGAATTTCGTCGCTCCCTCGCGGAGCGTCTTGTCTTCGCATCGCAACACGATCGCACAGCGCAACAGGATCACCGCATCAACTTCTCCCACGCGGCAAGAAAGTCATCGCATCGGCGGTCCAGCGTGCAGAAGTTTGTCGCATCGTCTCCGCACGCATCCCGCAGATCGGCGCATCATCCTCCCTTGCGGCAAGGATTTCAACGCATCGCCGGCCTCGCGTGCCGAGAATCATCGCTACAGCTTATTTGCGACACTTTGTTGGTTTTGCTACTAAACCCAGGTACTTTGTGAAAGAAAGGGTCGCAGAGACCACTGCTTTGAACTTGAACCTTATTTTTGCAACCTTTGAACTATTTTTGACAGCCCTTCAACAGCTATCCTATTTTTGACAGTATTGTGGCTTTTACAGTTATTGGTCTTGTGATAAATCTGCCTTTATATAAAGATACTTATTTTTTATAATAACTACTTGTGTGGTGTCCCTTTGTAGTGTTCCTCACTGTGTTACTGTGTATGATCATAAATGCTTCACACCCTGCCTCTGAGATAAGCCTACCTGCTCGTGCTACGTTACCACAGGGTTGAGCAGGGGTATTAAAGAGGGTAGCCCTCTCACTCTGACTTAGGAAGAAGGGTCCCTACTTGGACAGTGGCCAGCCATTGCCAACTAGAGACCCCCATTTCTAACACCCTGCAAGTACAAAACCTATTCCTCCTACAATGCAGACACACTTGCACTATGGTTCATGGGAGTGTGCATTGGCACATAGCCAAAAGTGAGCCTGCGCAGGGAGAGAGCAGAACAGAGCTACCAGGTATGGTGCTGTTCTACAATCCAGGGTCAGAATGGGGCAGGAAATGGGCCCAAGGTTCAAAACAAAAGTGGCCCACATTAGCAAATCAGATAGCTATAAAAGTGGCCCATGTTTGCAAATTAGGGCAATTTTGAACTTGTAAAGACACTGGCCTGATTCACAAAGGTAAATTGAGATGAAAATCTAACTTTATGACTTTTGGTATTCACAAAGGGCATTTAGTAGTAAAGTTAGAGTTTTGTCTCAGTTTTGACCTCAATTAAACTTAAGACAAAACTTAAGTTTCACTGAGACAAAAGTCTAACTTTACTACTCGTAAATGCCCTTTGTGAATACCGAAAGTCGTAAAGTTAGACTTTCGTCTCAGTTTACCTTTGTGAATCGGGACCATAGTGTATAGGTGTTTTACAAGGTAAGGAAGATTGCATGAATTTGAGCATGCTGCAGGCAATGTTTGTTTTAAGATCAGGAGTCCAGGAGGAGTCCAATGTGCTTGGAGGTGGCGAAGGGCTGGGAGACTACCCAGGAGTTGGAGAACCAGCACTCCCGTCAATGAGAAGCGCGCACAGTACCAGGAAGCTCTGTGCCTGTGACTGGCACGCTCGTTCTCAGCCCAGCGCACCTCTCTCCTCACATGGACTCGGCTACAGTGCCGGGGCCGAAGCCGGCTCCCTATCACAGGCATTCCTCGAGTGAGTTAAATTAACTTAAAAAGATACAATAAAAGTTTCACTTACCTACTGCATTGTGTTCGTTCGGTGATCCTCTTCTTCCTCTCGGCAGTTGGTGGCTCGAGCTCAGGATCCCAGAGCCTCATCCAATTCCCCCTATTAATCCAGGCGCTGCTCGGCAGCATGAGAGAAGCAACAGGATTGGCTGGAGCGTACAGGTTCAACGCTCATTTAAGCACTGGGGACTGTGCCTTCTCTCCACCCAGCTGTCTAAGAATGCTTGGGTTGGGATGTTTAAAGTGTGCATGTCAGGCTGGCCATCGCAAGACAGCCGGCCAAAGTGACATGCACACTTTAAACTGTAGTGCATACGGTTCCTCCCTGCTGCTGGCCCCGCCCTCAGACTCAGCTGCTGCCAGCATGAAAAATAAAATGGTAATACATTTGCTTCATTACCATTTTATTTTTCATATTTCCTGCAATAACAGAGGAGGGGCGACGCTCCTCCGCCCTCATGGAGGCACCACCTCTGGAATTTAAATCAAAAACAACTCTGGGAAAAACAAATTTGCCGTTCTCCTGCACAGTGTAGAAGCGGGAAAGCTACAGATTGATCACCAGTGGAACCTGCGCCGGAAGTTAATTAACAGTGGTAGCCCAATCACCATCAGCCCGCTACCTTTGCCTCTGACTGATACAAGGGGATGGAAAATCTACAATGGCCTCCGGTGACCTTCAGGGCAATTATGTTCTTTCTTTCTCAGAAGCAAACACCAGCTTTGAGAAATTTGTTTCTGATAAACATAAAAATGACAACTAAGCCAAAAAACATTGCACCTTTCCCAGCAAGTTTATGGAGCTTTGTCATATAAATGCAGTAATTAGGATGGTTAAAAGCATACAATTCTTCCGTAAATGAATCACAAATAACATAAGTATAGTGCAAAATGTTTGAATCCATCGTGCTCTCACAAGTTAGGACGGATGAATGTAGGCAAATAGGTCAGGTATGCAAATAATCACATATTTAGTATTCACACATAACACTAAACAGGTTAACAACAAATGACAACTTGTCATCATTCTGTACCATTCATATAATGGGTGCTTAAGGCTTCTATAACCATTCTTTACGAGGGAGGTTGGAAGTATAGGGTTTTTCACCCATGAACCAACTTTCCTTCTCTCAAGATCTGTCTTACTCCTCTGTTTCAGGGGTTTCGAAGATCAACAGCATTTCATCCCATAGGTGGGCAAACAACCTTCTATCTAGACCTCTTCTCTCCTCTGGATGTAATGCAAGGCTTTTGTATTTTGCACAGCATGTGAGGCCCAAATCATTCCCTATCATTTGGATTGTGATCCGATAAGGCTCTCCCAATGAATTTAGCATGATGTGCGGTTAAAGCCTTACTTGTGGTTCCCATGAATCTGTCAAGTTAGGCACACAGTTCATGTACTGATGAAAAGAAGAATATTCCCTAACTTGAAGAATTTAACTGTCTCTATATATCTACAACCCCCCAATCCGAGAGCCAATTTGTGAAACACTTGGCCACTTTTGTAGGGTGTGAGGCAAAACATTGGTAGCAAGGGCGTATCTAACATACATTTAGGACGCAATTAGTGTTTCTCTATCACCATAGGAGTCTAGGGCAAAATAGCTAATCTGGGGGAGACCATATCAAAGAACTGCACTTGGTCAAATTTAGGTGTATAGAAACCCCCTAGGGTCACATTGAGAACGAACAAATACCACCCTGAGTATCTATGTCTACCTGTATCACCACAAAGTGAACTTCGGGCCTATTCCAAATCAAGGTTCCTCTAGCATAACCAGAATACCTCATACCAAACACTTGGCCCCTCCACCAGCGCTGTAGATGGACAATTATTTTCTTTTGTCAGGTGTTTCTTGTAGAAAGATGATCTGTGCTGCCTGTCTCCTCAAGTAAGCATGAATCTTGTACTTCTTAGTGATGGAGCCCATTCCTCACTTTACACATGAGGAATGTGTAATTATTCAATGCAGGCTTTGCATTATTTCAAACCAAGCAACCCTTCCCCTCATGCTGTCTCATCCACCCCGTTGCCCAAAAAGATAACCTCTCTCCTTATTTGACCCAGTTCTCCATTTTCAAGGCATTTGAGTATTGTATTCAACTTGTTGGAATCACTATATCTCAAAACAAACTCCCATTCCCCTGGATCGAGACACAACGGTGCTCAGTCCAAACCTTTCTAATGTCAAAATTTCAAATCAATTCCACCCACAGCACATCACCGGAGAGGGAGTGTAGGGGGTAGCGGCCCTCCTTACCGCCTGGGCCACCCAAATTCTCTGCTTATCGGTGACTTAGTTACCTAGATAATGTGTCAAAGCACCGGACAATTCATCAAGGATACTGAGTGTCACATGTATCGCACTCCAGTGCAGACAAGAGTTCGTACAGTCAGTGCATTCTACCAGTGATCACAAGTCATCAGCAGTCTGCAGTGTCACAAAGTGCAGTTCAATGCCTTCACCCTCTGAGATGTCCAAATTTGAGCACTCTTCGCATTTGATAGTTGCAGATGATTGTGGACTAGCTGTGTCTTCCTCACCTTGGATTATTTTCACCAATGCTACTATCTTAGCTACCACTTGTTGCTTCATGGGGCATTTAGACCCTGCACTCAGTTTGTAGTCAGCACCATTTTCTGCGTCGCTGCTTCGGCCTTTAATAAGTCCTAATTGTCCTTGCCAGCAGTATACATCTCAAGCCAATCCCAGATAACTCAGTGAAGAACATTGATGTTCTCTCAACCATGATCTTTAATATGGCAGGGAACAGCAGTATGTATTGGATCACTGCCTCCCTCAAAGATTTCTTGACTTCGCGGAAGGAAGCTTGTTTGAATTGTACAGTAGCTGTGTAGTCTGGAAAAATCAGGAGAGATTGATTTTCATTTTTGAAGAGGCCATTTAGTCTGGCTTTTTGCAGAATTATGTCTCTCACGCGGTACTGCAACAGTCTGGCCACTAATGGATGAACGGAGGCGCCGGGTCGAAGACTTCTGTATGGAACTCTGTGCACTGAATGTGAAAAACGTCTAGAGTCCAAATGGAGCAACCATCTTGGATATCCAATTTTCAAGAAACAATACCGTGTTTGATTCCCTTGATGCCTCCATGCTGCCTCACAACTCTGTTGTTTCTGCGGCTGCAGATCTTGGAGTCCTGTCCCCTTGTTCCAAAACCATGCCTCTCTCCGCTACTTCCAGTATCTTCATCCAGATTGAGTCTGTGGCTGTGTACATTTCGCAAATGGCGTCTTCTGTAGTAGTACACCAACATCCACAGCAACTGTGCTGATCTTAGTCTCCAGGGCCTCATATGTAGCCCTAATCGTCTCAAAGACTTTAACTAATTTGTCGAAGGGTACGGCCTCGGAGGTTGTGGCAGTATTTTTGGATGAGGTCTCCTCTTGGATATATGTGACCTTTTTGGGACAACTTGGCAGGCCATCCACAGGCCGGTCATCTCTCTGGTCACCTTGTTTTGCCCTATCCTTATCACTACTTCACTTAAAAGTGCAGGAGCAGTTCCCAAAAGAGCCAAATGCAACCCAATTAAATAAAGCTTTTGTTATCTGTCCTAGCGTCTGCCCACCTGTGAAGTAAAAGTAAGGAGTGAAGTATCCTGCGTCTAAAGGTATTGAGTATAAAAGTATTGCTGCAATCTTTTAGTGTCTGGGGTGTTTATCTGGGCCCAAGAACCAAATAGGGACCATCATTCATATAAAGTAAAAAGCTGCCATATATGCTTTTCAGAGCTTTCAAACTAGCAGTTCCAGCACATTCCCTACAAAAAAATCAATGAGGCACTATAAGCATTGGGTTTCCCTAAAGCCCCAGAGTGGCAACAGTTTGTATTTCATTGGTCAAGCTTCCAGGGTCGCCGCAAATGTATGGACTTACTGCTGGCATCAATTGGTGTTTCCTTCCTGTGCTGCCACACTCCAGGTAGCATCACTATTTGCCTTTGATATCTGGTCTTAGTGTAGTATTATGAAGGTTTTTAACTTTTGTTTTATTGTTTTTCTTGACTGTACTGAATTGGTAAGCCTCTTTTATGGCCAGGATTGGCCGAATAAAGAATTCTTGATGATGATATGTGGTCAGTGTGGCGTTCTTGGGTACTGTAAGCCATTATGGCTCATCTACAATGAGGGCTTTACAACCCGGTTGATTTGAAGGTCCACGGTAGCCACTGGATTCCTCCATGTCCTGCCCTGTGTCTCTCCGCTACTACTCAGCTTCACACTGAGCTCTAAGCCAGTGCAGGTATCTCCAGGGGGTAGGGACAAACAGGGGATTGACCAGACCGTACTGTCCATGGAGGGTTCAGGCAGGATGCGCATTCCTTGGGAAGCTTCAAGTTGAGCCATGCAGTTGGATCTTTTTCTGTGAGTGCAAGCTTGTTACAGTATTAACTGGTCCCACCATTACAGAGGAGCCCCCTTCTGTTAGTCTTCATCCATTTGGGCGCTGGGACAGGGGATGGAGGAACCAAGAAGTAGGCGGCTAGGAATGAGATGGGAGAAACGCCCCCTACTCTATGGACTGCAAGCCATGCCCTTTAATGTAAACAAAAAGGGTCCCCTGCTCTAGGAATATTTGCCCAAGGCAGGGATAAAGTGATTAACATATGAAAGTAACTCAGGCAACAAATAATGTCACAAAATAAGAGCCACACACCAAGACAGACAGAGAGACAACAGAGTGCATCAATTAGAAAAATATATTCTTATTTATTAGTATGATAAAATAAAGATATTAATGTATCTATCATATATTCTTTTCGCACAGATACATAATCTTTATATATGATTTCCAAAAATATGATTCATTCCTTAGTCATACTCTCACAACCTCACACATTCAAACATTTGCACATCTCTCTTACACACTAATGAGAACAATAATTATAATTATATATTGTACAGCAGACTGATTATTCTGATATTGAAATAGTAGTTACACAGTTGGGGCCTAACCAATATAAATATTGTTCATTATTCTCCATGCGTTTCGGCTAGTCACCTTCCTCAGGAAGCCACAAAATAAACAATCCAGTATAATATCTGTAGGTATTTCAACTTCGCAATTCTCAGAGTGGGGATAGTCCTTGTTATGATTGTCTATTTTCCCCAGTTAAGCTGTAAATATTTCACATTTACTGTTCTAGTTCGCAATGATTTAGAAGTCTTGTATATTGATGGTCTCTTTCGTACAAAAAAGTTCTACTCATGGTGCGTTGGAGAAATACCGGGGTTAACGATAGACTGGTCCCAAGAAATATCGGGTAGGAAGACACTTGCGACGGTCTACACTCCGCTTCAATGAGTGCGGTAGGTCTCTAGCTCCTGGCCTAACTTGGCTTATGTAGGTGCGAGGCCACTGACGAGGCATTCAAGCATGAGTAACAGGCCCATACCCGTAAATGAATGGAGACGTCGCAGGTCAGCGAGGAAGTATAAACAATCAGTGGGAAAGCTCCCTCAAGGCCTATATTTCTTTTATTGTGAGACTAAGTTCAACTTGGGCTCAACAACCAGTTAAATCATTTCAGTAAACTAACATGATAGATTTTTCATCATTATTTTATTATTTTCTTTATATATTTTATTACAGTTCATTTTCTTTCTTATTTCGGTTTAAAAACTTTTTGTTAAATATATATCTCAATAAAAGTCGACAATGCTTCCACAAAGGATTTAACAATGCATACAAAATACTGTCAAATACAGAAACCCCCGGAAAGAACTACATTCATAAATACCAAAACAATAGACAGACACATATAGACTCATACCACATTCACACAGAACACATCTGAGGAAAGGGGAGACTACAGGAAACAAAGTCTCCACGACCAAGTATAATACATATGTTCAACAGAATCTGAACATTAGGTCTAGCGAGGAAGTATAAGCCATGCCCCACATCCAGCATTCAGTTTTGCCAAAAGTGCTTCTACCACACCAGCAGAAGCACTTTCATCAAAACAATCTATGCCATCAAGGCTGGGATGTTTAATGTTGCAGGAGGTCATCTGCCAGAAAGGCAGAGGCCACTACAAACATGGCAGACTTGGCAGGCCACCGGACAGGAACTAATGAACCAGATAATCACCTTTCCTATGACTAAAGTAGGCAGAGGTGGCTCACAGTTCAGAAGCAAGCACAGATAGATTGGTTAAATCCTCAAGGAGATGCCTAATATTTACCTTTTTTTGCAGATGTTAGAAGTATTCCAAATCTTCATAAAGATTTTTATGAAGGAGTAGGACAAACACGGAGGGCAACATTTGCACATAAAAATACCTTTCAAAATTCCTTTAGTCTTCAGTGAGCCAATCCCTTCCTTAAATCTCATTTCCAAATATTTGGTATGATAATCCACCACAACTATAGCAAATCTCTCTTTCACACCCAAAGTTCCTGTGGAAATTTCCATGTTACAACTTGACCTTCATACTGGGTCTGCCAGACATAAAAATGTATACGTACTGTGCTACAAGTCTCTTGGCAAGTGATCTATATCATTATACAGTAGCATGCTGCTTGACAACAGTGCTAGACTTTGTTGAGTATTTTGGGTCCACCCAAAGCGAAACTCCTTTTAACAAGGGTGATTATGACCCATGAAGATTCTTTGACACTACTAACAGTTGGAGGCTGCTGAATACAGTCTTAAGCATTTGTTATTTTATTCATTCATTTTATTTATAGAGCACGCAGTTGCCTCAAAGGGTTCATGGTATTGACATAAAAGACTAGTGACACAGAAATGATATAAAGTATGAACTGCAAACAGGAGGCAGAAGACGAAACCCTGAAAATGACACTTCACACTGAGTTTTGAACAAAAAAAACTAAATCTAACAAAATGTATGCAGGACAGACTAGACTGGGCATGACGGATTATTGCTATACTCCTTGTGTTACAAGATGTTAGCTGAAATATATAACATGCAAACAAAGAGAAAGAAGATTGATGTTCTTAGCCAAGTCACATTATCTCATGCTGTGCTGGCTGCAAACTGAGTTGCTCAAAATAGCGCACCGTACAATATGTAAGATGGGGCTAAACTACCCGAGGTGCAAATTAACCATGCCATAGCAGCTTATGCAATTTGACCAGTGGTTGCTTCTCCTTCGTCTGTTCAACATACAAGCCAACACTAATGCACAAGTAAAGACGAGGCAAGTATATCCTCTTCTGTGGAGAACACTGGCATCCAAACAATCATATCATGAAGAACATTACGTAAAAAGGTCTCATGAGTATTATCTCCATCTTTTTGGAAGATTGCGTAGGGGTCTCTGGGAGAAGTGGTGGTCACTGGAATCCCTCCTGATATTAGTAGCCATTATTTTGGGAAGCAGGAAAATTAACTTTGTTTTAAAAATATCCTGCCGCAAACCGGGCAGTCATTCAGGAATCATAAAGCAATACTCCAATATCATTTGGGCCTCAATCAGCAAACAAGATCATTATCCCAAATGGAGCTAGAATGCTTACAGTAAAGGTGGACCACGAGGCAACAGAAAAGGAGTCACTGGTCTGACACATCCACCTATAAATTTAAGTGAAAGGAGATCGGAGGTGACTAATCACCAAGAGACAACTTGCTGAGACCCCAAGCAGAGGAGGTGGCTACTAAAGACATTTTTGGTGAATTTTGGAATTGCACCCGATTCCATACAAGAGTCCCGGTCAAGGCTCAGTGACTCCATTTACCTTTTTTTGGATCAAGACAGATTCAAAGTTTTTTTGACAGAGACCAATGATTAATTCAAGCTGAGATCAGCAGAGCACGGCAAAAAAGGCATGAGGGACAATGTATGTAATCAAGTAGCCTTCAATCCCAGTTACATTTGCAGGTATGTGGATCATATCCTCCTCATCTGAAGCACAGAAGACCTCCCCAACATATTGCTGCATCCTCTCACAATCACAGTGGAAATATGGTTTGAGAAGCTTGAGTAGAAGGTCCCATATCGGAGCAATTAAGGCCATATGACCTTTGGCTTATGCTATAGGTGTGCTAATGGCAGCTTCTGGTCAAATCTGGAACCTTATCTGTCCTTTTGGGTTTGGGCAGTAAGGCAATCAAACACAGACTCTGAGTTCCTTTAGTCTCGGTTGTAACTCCAATGTGATTAGCTCTCAAGTTTTCCTCAGATGAACTCTTGTTCATAACAAGAGACACCCAGAAAGATGAGTCCATAAGGAATTTGGCCCAGTTACAGTTCAGGTTGAGACCAGTTGAATTAAGATAGTGGAGCACCTTGGAGTGTTGGTTGAACATAAGCCCAGAATACACCTTGGAAGAATCTTCAGTGGAGTTTGACCTGTGAAGCACCTGCAAGCGAACTGCAGTACTAAATGGCCCTCAATACACTTTCAAACTGAATTTGCTATTATGTGCACATGGAGGAAAGAGCAGTACCAAATTCTGGTGCCAAATAAGTAAGTTACATCAAGGTTGCCCCAGAATGGAAGCCATACTGACCTACTGCCAGCTAATGAAGCACAGTGTGTGAACTGTGTAAAAAATAGATCGCCCAGTTTGGGGTGGATAAGAGCTGTGAAAGCAAGGGTTTACTCGCTAGAGGTCAGCATGGAGGTAAATACCCAGAATATATGTTTGCTGAAGAATGAAAAATTTCCTAGTAATCATGACGGAAAGTTTCAATTCTATTAAGGACGCGGAGGCGAGGATTATGCTCATCTTTCTTTATTTTCCATACTCAGCAACTACAACTTAACAATAAAAAACTTCAAGTCCCATGAGCCCTGCAGTTCAGGGGTCATGCATAGTCCACCAATCAGCAGTTCCTATGGGTCACGAGGGCGTGCTGCTGCCAACACCTTCCCTCTTTCTTGACTGCGACCTTGAAAACATTGAGGCTTGTCATTCCGTCTTGGAACCTTCAGAGCCTAGGAGAAACTAAATGTGAAAACTAATGAATCTATCCTCCGAAACTGTGTGTAAACTAGAGGTCTACTGAAAAGCACCTGTTACCACAGCAACAACTCAAAAAACACTAGAGTCAAACATGAAAACACTCCTACATTAGTAAACCATCGTAAAGTCATATACTTATCCCATACGTTGGTGGAAGAATACCTTGATGAATCTTATGTAACTGTATGCTTCGGGCGGGTACAGGTCTCCTTGAGCCTCGGGCGGGAATAATCCTCGCCTCCGCGTCCTTAATAGAATTGAAACTTTCCGTCATGATTACTAGGAAATTTTTCATTCTATGTCAGGACCGGAGGCGAGGATTATGCTCGTTCAAAGCTTACCTACCACCAATGACGCCATATTCACGACTGGTTTAAAATAGAATCTTTTAAACATCGAGTCTGAAGACCAGTCTGCGGCGTTTAAGATGTCCTCTAGTCTGGCACCCAGTGAAAAGGCTTTAGAAGCCATTGCTCCTCTCACTGAGTGCGCACCAAATTGCAAAGTATTAATACCCGCTTCTTGCATCACCCATCTGATCCAACGGGCTATGGTTGGTGGCGAAACCGCTTTGAAAGGTTTCCGTAAGGAAATTAATAACGGACGTTCCCCAGGAGGGCGAGTCTCCTCCGTCATACTTTCGTATTCTTTGAGACATCGAACTACGCACAGCTTCGGGGAATTATTGAAAGCTGGGTAGGACACAATTCTAGAATCCGACTTAGTCCGGCGCATAATGTGAAATGTGACCCCTTCGGGGGTGAAAACTCTACCCGAAATGTCCAGCGCTCAGACATCGGACACTCGACGGCAAGACACCAAACATAAAAGCATACCTAGTTTGGCCGAAAATTCCTTGCGGGATAGATATTTATTGGGTTGCCAAGATTGGAACAGGTGTAGTACCCTATTAACATCCCATAAGGAAGAATACCGGTGTTCCGGAGGGAGCGAAAGGCGAATCCCTCGCATTAATTTGCAAACCAATTGGTGTTCCCCGACGGGGGCTCCCGAGACCGGGAGATGTCCAGCTGAGATTGCCGATCTGTAGGAGTTGATAGTTCGATATGCCAGGCCTTGAGTCGCCAAAGAGGCCAAGAAATTCATAATGGCTACCACTTCGCACCCCATGGGACCCTGTTCGTTCCGAACACACCAACCGACCCATCGGGTCCATGCTGACTTATAGCGTTTGTTAGTGCTGTCGGCCCAAGCTGCTCCCAGTAGCACCTGAGCATCTGCCGATAGGCCTGAGACTCTCCAGCGATGCCCAAAATCCCCCAAGCTACTAAGGACATCCGGCCTTGCTGGAGTAGAGGGTGTAGACCGCCCTGGGGATCCCTCAGAAGGAAAGGATCTCGGGGTAGAAGGATTGGAGAATCCCAAGAAAGTTCCAGAAGAACTGGAAACCCCTCTGGAGACCTCCAATACGGGGTGATCAAAACTACTTTCATCTGTTGTCGACGGACCTGTGTCGTGAGCCTCATTATCATGGCGAACGGGGGGAAAGCATACCCCGTTTCCTTGGACCAGTCTTGGAGGAAAGCGTCTGTTGCTGTCGCCAGAGGATCCGGTTTCCAACTGAAAAATCGCAGAAGCGGATGATCCAGCCTGGACGCGAAGAGATCCATGAGAACGGGCTCCACATGTCGTGGAGTCTCCGAAAAGCGGCGGGTGTAACTGCCATAGGCTCATGTCCGCCCAACTCCTGGAGCACCAATCCGCTATTACGTTGGAAGCTCCTGGAAGATACTCCGCTGTCACCGAAACATTGTAGGATAGGCAGAACATCCAGAAATCTTTGGCTAGGTCCGTCAAGGCCTTGGACTTCGTTCCCCCGAGATGGTTGATGTATCAGACTGCCGATACGTTGTCCATCTTCAAGAGCACACTGCAAGACGCTTTTTCCTTCGTCCAACACTGGATCACAAAAGACCCCGCCATTAGTTCCAGGCAATTGATTTGGAGCTGACCTTCGTCTGCCGACCACTTTCCTCCAGTAAAGGAGTCCCCGCACTGAGCCCCCCAGCCTGACAAGCTGGCGTCGGACTCTATCACTAAATCCGGTTCGCAACCGAATATGGCCCTGCCGTCCCAGGCGTCCATATGGTCCAGCCACCACTTCATCTCCATGCGCACTTCCTCCGTCAGGGGCACCTGATCGGTGTATTGTAGACCCCTGCGGAGATGCGAGGCTTTTAGGCGCTGCAACACCCTGTAGTGGAGCGGGCCCAGGAAAATCGCCTGAATCGAGGAGGCTTGAAGGCCCACCAGACGGGCAATCTGCCTTAGTGAGGTCGAGGAACGAGCCAAGACTCGTCTCAGTTCCCTGCGAATCTTGGTCATCTTCTTTGCGGGAAGACTCAAGGTACGAGAAACCAAGTCGACGACGAAACCCAGGAAGGTTATCTGTTTGGACGATGTTAGGAGCGACTTTTTGGAATTGATTATGAAACACAGGTTTTGGAGGAGGTCTACTGTCTCTTGCAATTGTTGGGAGAGGCGGTGAGGACATTGCTCCAAGAGGATGTCGTCGTCCAGATAGATAATAAGGCGAAAGCCTTTTGCTCGTAACGTTTCCACCACTGGTTTAAGGACTTTGGTGAAACACCATGGGGCCGAGGACAGCCTGACAGGGAGCGAGGCGAACTCGAACACCTGGTCTTTCCACAGAAACTGTAGGAAGCGACGGTGAGGTGGAAAAATGGGGACCACCAAGTACGCGTCCTTTAGATCCAGTCTGGCCATCCAATCATCATGGTTGGAGGAGATCCCTGAGCAAATGTATGCCCTCCATTTTGAAATGGCGGTAGATCCACCATTGATTGAACTCCTTCAGATTTATGACTGGACGTTGGCCTCCGTCCGTCTTGTCCACTATGAAGACATTGCTGAGGAATTCTCTGGGGTGAAGATGCGTGGGGACCACCGCTCCTTTTTGTAACAGATCCGCTACCTCCTGATCTATGAGGTCTGCCTGATCCTGTGCAAAAACCAGCGGCCGTGGGCGAATTTCCTGTACGGGGGAACCGTAGAACTCTATATGGAACCCTTGTACGGTCTGTAGCACCCATGCATCTGAGGTAATAGTTCTCCAATTGTGCACCAAAACCGCCAACCTGCCACCCACCGTGAGCTGTGGAAGGGGAAAAAGGCTCACCTGAGTTAGGCATAGATTGGCCTCTGGGTGCTCCTCTGCCGCGGCGGCCTCTGTAGCCCCTTCGGGACTGAAAGAATACTTGACGGCCCGGATCCTGGGCTTTTTTGCCGGTACCTCGCTGAGGGCCTTGGGTGTAGAAGCGGCCGGTCGAACGCCCTCTACCGCGACCGGCCCCGACAAAAACTCTCGGGTGGAAGACCTTTTCTATGGAGGACTGCGCCTTATCTAATGATGTGAACGTGGCGACAAACTTAGTAAGTTCTTTAATGAACGGGTCTCCAAAGAGACCTTCTTGCACCACCGCGGCTGCCTCAGAAGAGGAGAGGTCTCCCAACTTGGGGTCGACTTTCAGAAGGAAAGAGCGCCTCCTTTCAGTAGAAAGGGCGCAATTAGCGTTGCCTAGAAAAGACAATCGCGCGCTGGGGCCAGTTTGAAACCCTTTCTGGGGAAAGTGGGGTACCTGTCAGCTTGGCCTCCTCCGCTAACTCTAGGACCTTGGTGATTGGGCCCGCTATGTCAAGTAACTTATCCTGAAACGATTTCCAGGATCGGTCGATCCCTTTTTTCGGGTCACGGATGTACTTTGGCAAAAAGGTTGCCATCCTGGGGTCAACCTCGGGGGTCATCGTCACTTTGCCCGGTAGGTCAGGGCGCGGGCACTCCGCCCTGAGGCAAGCTCTAACCTCTTTTTCTAGAGGTTTACGCAGGCGTCCAGCTACGAACGCCGAAACTTTGGGTGAAGGGGTCCACTCGGAGGAGCGGGGGTGAACTAAGTCCTCCGGGACCAACATGTCAGAGTCTTCCTCCTTGGTGGTGTCAGTGGCTGGGGACTCTACAGGTCGCCAAGGTCTGGATGGGCCTGCCTCGCCCGTGGATTCCTCCGCGGATTCCTCCTCTTCCTCTTGAAAAACAGAGGGCTCTGGGACCTCGGGGAGAGTACTCTGGGATCCCCCATCTGGCCTGGCCAGAAACGCCTTTTTGAGGCGGTCAAAGGCACCTAAATCCATGCCTGTGTTCTTGCGCTTCGGAGGGCGCTGAGACTGGCATGCATAAGCAACCTGCATGATGCGACGTTCAAAAGGTCCCATGGCAGCTGAGACTGCCTGGTGGATGGACGCATCCACCGCGTCGCAAAATTCGTCGAGTGGAATAACCTGAAGACTCCTCTTCAGTGTATTCCTCTTCCATGACGAGAATGAGTGATAGGCTGTCGGGAAGACAAAGCTGGTAAAATTACCCCAGGCGATCTAAGCGCTTGCAGTGGTGTCACAAGACTTTGGGGGGGGGGTAAGGCTTTTTGGCGTGAATAAACAATCACTGGCTTTGGTACCCCAAGTGTGCTATTTTCTGGGGGTTAAGGTTTTTGGCGTGAGTAAAGAATCACTAGTTTTGGGCACCCCAAGTGTGCTATTTTCTGGACTTATCAGGTCCCCAGGGACGACTCACCCTACGTACGGCGGGTGTCTAATGCTCTGGGCCCGCCCCCGATAAGCGCTCCCCACCGCAATCACAAAAAATGCCATTTTCGCCTCACGGCGTTCACTACAGACCCGCTTAAAACGGGCGTCAGGGGAGGCCGGTATCAGGTACAGACCCACTTGCGTGGGCGTCAGGGCTTCTGAGAGCTCCGAGGCGGTCTGGAGGTATTGAGGGTGTTCGTCCAGTTCTCTGTGGTTCCGCCGCGTAAACGCGTGACGTGAACCAACGAGACGGACAGGCGTCCCCAGTCAGGAAAGTGCTTATTGCACCTCTTGCATCAAGCGGGGCCGCGAGTCGAGCGGGAAAATCTCCCGCGCCCCGAGTTGAAAAGAAAACAACAGTGTTTAAAGATATAGGCAAGCGCTCGCGCACATCAATACAACACGCAGCAAAGCGCAACGCCTAAAAGACTTAAACAGGTAAAAAATAGTGTACAATAACGGTAAAATTCTTCTCGCCCTGACGAGCGAGAGGAAAACAAGACTTATCTTTGCTGAGAGCAGGAAAGAAAGAGGAAAGGTGTTGGCAGCAGCACGCCCTCGTGACCCATAGGAACTGCTGATTAGTGGACTATGCATGACCCCTGAACTGCAGGGCTCATGGGACTTGAAGTTTTTATTGTTAAGTTGAAGTTGCTGAGTATGGAAAATAAAGAAAGATGAGCATAATCCTCGCCTCCGGTCCTGACATAGAATCTAGTTATTCAAAGACCAAAAGGAGTGCCACAGTGGAAAGGGTATTTTGCATGAAAAATGCATTGTGCAGCGGTTTGGCTTCACCCCTGCCATCTACAAATAGAACTAGTTGGAGGCAGAAACATGCAGGACAGAGGAATCTGAATGAATTCCGTGTCGGAGAAGTGGGTAGTAACCTATGAAGATTTCAGACACAGTACACGTCAGGGAACTTTCTGATATTTGTCTTGTGAAGCTGCAACAACATTTCTATGATTTCCAGATCACTGACTGGCAGTCACAGCAGAACAGTGGACCACAAAAGAGTTGGGGTCAGATGGAGCAGGATCAACGACAAAGTAATCGTTGGACTGAAGTGTCCCCAACATAAAAGTGAGTTATCTTTTTTGAAAAAAACACATTAAGTGGTCCTGCATTGGACTGACATATACTGCCAAATAGCCAGCATCCTATTTCGCTTGAAAGCCTAGTCTAACGGACACCTTTTATCACAAGGATAGGTGATATTGGGTAAGAAACCATTCACTTGTCTTCACTGGATCGAAAAACAGCTGATTGCTGGAGCCAGACTGACATAGTGTATCAAAGGGGCTTTGGACACTGCAGCACCACTAGTGGACTATCCTGTAAGTCCCCTCCTAGCCAGGGTGAAGCCACAATTTAGGAACATTGAAAAAATGGGAAAGATAGTGAGATGTTCAGCTATTCCTTAGGGAATTATCTCATTGTTTTGAGCTTTGTAGGAGCTGTTCTGATGTGATAGTAGATATCCCATCACGGTTGCCGTGAAAACCATATCAGACTGCAGGTTGGATCACTTACCAAGGTGTCTAAAAAGTTGCTGAGCTGCTTATGCTTCCAACACATGCTGGGTGTGGAGCGTAGATCAAAAAATAACAAGTGTCTAGAGATGACAGCACTAATCTGCACCAACTTTGGTGGAACACTCCAGCAAAAAACCAAGTAAGCATGCACTGCAAACTGCATTTACCATAATGCTAAGGGGCGAACTGTGCTGGGAGGTCAGCAGTGTGCTCCACACCTTCCTGTTTAAAAAATAACAATAATACAACCACAGGTCAAGACAGTACCATATACATAAGAAAGAGAAAACAAAATATAGCTGACAACACCAATCCATGAGAGTCCCTTTATAGCTATACAAGGAACACCGCCAACAAGTTCACAAGTGGGTCAGTTGAACCTCACAGGTCAATAAAAGCAGACTGCAGAAACACACATGAACAGCTACAATCATGGCTGGGGCTCTGATTGTCCAGTGAATCGCACTGCAGCAGATTCCAGTGAGAATGTAGTTGGTCTTGCTCTTGCAACAGGAAGAGCAGACAGCATATTTCAAAAGGTCGAGGTATCTAGACATTGAGAAAAGGGTAAAGATACAAAGGATTAGGATACATCCATTAAATGTGTTACCAACTTGCATCCTTAAAACACGTTGCCTGGACATGGACTGAAACAAAGCACATCCTGTTTGTCATTGGCAGTGATCTGGATCAAAATTGTGGTACACAGGATGCCCATCAAGTTGCAAGCGGTGCTGAATTTCTATGCAACTCACCCCTTCCACCAAATAATGGGTGAGGTGCATGGCTTGGACCACCCCAGTTTCACCAAGATACTAAAGTCATAAACACCCTTCTCAATGTTGCATAGAGGCTCATGAATTTTCCCAAAAATGTGCGGACAGTAAATGTTGTAAAAGCAAGGTTTTACACTAATATGCGATTCCAGATGTGATTGGGTCTTTGTTGTCTGCCATGTACAACTTGTATCAACCAAGGCCGGGGAGCAAGTTTTGCAGAATAGAAAGCTGAAGTATATATGATTATTGTTCATACGGTCTGTGATAAAGACTGTCTCACACCACTGTACAGAATTTTGGGAGTTTCAACCATGAGACCTTGATGCTGAGGATCGACATGCTGACCCAACACCAACTCATGACATAATGGTGGCATATATGAGTGAGTTAACCCAAGCTGCAATGTTCTGTGTCGATAACGCAGGAGCATACATTCAAAAATGAAATATAATTTGCTGTATCTTAGTAACTAAGATGTGCCTACATTTGTTAACAAAATGTACATACGCATGCTGATGTAAGCAGGCTTCATTTCTACTGACATATACTGATCTATGTATCACATGTGTAACTCTGGATATCATCTCAAATCATGGCTCATGACATCTCTGCAGGAACCAATGACTTTCCAGGATCAGCAATACAATTGGGTCCACATCTGAACCTTTCAGAATAACCTCTTTTATTAGACCTAAATACCCGATTCGATTCAGTTCTTTATTCGGTAGATAAGAACCAGCCATAAAAGTACATACAATATCATATTAAAATAAAATATTTTAAAAAACACAGTAAAAAAACAATTACATAAAAGAATAAGAATTTAAAATAAATATAAAAGAAGTTACCAACTGTTGCTCTGGGTCACAGCTAGCACACCATACCTTTCCTAACATATAAAGCCCCTCAAAGTGCAACAATAAAATAAACATGAGGGGCTTGAAGTGCAAGCAAATAACTCAGTGCAGTTATATAATCTCTAATATTCTGTGCAAGGAAAACTGGTTTAACCCCTTCCGTGCGCGCGGAATTTCCGCGCTGTGCGGGCGTTTCTATTAGTGGGCGGGGATTCGGACGGTCGGGGGCCGTCCTGCGCACACGCCCACCGTGACGCGTGACGGCTCCCGGCCGTCACGAGCATGGAAGAGTTTAAGCTAATAGGTACTTATAAAAAACATAGAACAACAAAGTTCTGGGTGCTTTGCTTGGATTGACCATCACAAGGACAGGGAAATGAGTCTGGCGCACGAACCCTCATTTCAGGGAAGGCAACTAAATGGTGAGCTATGCCTGCACGTAGTCTTGTCAGGACAAATCGGTGATGTGTGTTATTAACAAGCGACAAATAATGCTGACAACCTTCCTGGAAGTTAATTGACATATAAAAAGCAACAGTTGGTTTCTTGAGGCCCTTATTCATTCTGAGCTCATGCCTATACTTTAAACAGGTTGCTTTATTAAGACCCTTATTAAGAGATGTAACTGTAGATTGATCTTGCAGTAGATGTATTTTAAATAAGGTGCCAAAAAACATAGATATAAAAACAAGCCAGGGGGTGTTAAAAACCTGGTCCAGGGCAAGACAGTCCAGAAGGACTGATTTAGTAAAACTCATTTGGTCTCTAGACCAATTAGAAAACCAAAGTAAAGGGGTTTTAATAGAAGCTGGTCTTTTTAAAAAGTGCATACCAACTTGCTTATGGGCAATCATAGATGAAGCGGATACAGGTAAACATAACATACGTTTGAAGAAGATATTCTCTTCAGCCTGAAGTGGGTTACTTGGGGTATAACCTCATAACATCCCTCTCCGCTGCTATTTATGCGGACACCCCTCTTTCCTTGTAAATATCAACCATCAGCTTTAATCAGACGAAAGCCCAGCCTTTTGGCAAACCTAAAAATCCCATGGCAGTTCCTGCTCATCTTAGATCTTCCGTTAGCAACCTGTCGTGACCATGTACCATTGCTTGAGAAGAGGACCCCTAAGTAAGAAAAGGAGCTGACTTTTGTGATTGGCAAATCCCCAATAAGAAAGGTTCTGCACTTGGGAACCTTTTTCCTACAGATCATGGTGTAGGCTTTGGCTTTATTAGTTACCATTATCTTGACCTCCATAAACGCCCCAAATGCATTCATCAATTTCTGCAAGCAGAGGAGTGTCCTGGAAAGTAAAACAGCATCATCAGCGTATAATAATATAAGCACCGGACGCCTGGTGACACTAGGTGCATCGCCTGCAGGGTGCCATCAAACACATTGATGAAAAGAGAGAACAGAAAAGGTGCCAATACACAATCCTGCCTAATTCCCCTCCGGGCCCCAATAGGAAGTGAGCATTCTCCAATAGGGCCATACCGACCCTGGCGGATATATTCTCATATAGACCCGCAAGGAAACAAAAGATCTCTATGGGGCACCATCGGAATCAAGGTTGACCAAAGGATGGAATGATCAACCAGGTCAAAAGCGCTGCTAAAATCAGCGAAGCACAAGAAAAGAGATCCATTCTTGGCTCTAGTATATTTTCCAATCAACAATTCCAAATTAACATATTGCTCAACAGTCCCTAAGCCCCTTCTGAAGCCAAACTGAACCTCTGATAAATTAGTTGTCATATGCCCATTCCTCCAATCTCATCAGTAATACCTGCTCATGAATTTTACAGAGGAATCAAGGAGGGAGATGGGACAATACAAATCAAATCGTACTTATAAAGTGTGCAGCTATTCAAGAGTGTCCCGGCGCTACAGGTCCAATAGACCAGGTCTTGCCTCGAGAGGAACACAATCTAAAAAGCATCATTAAAAAGCCACGTTTAAAAGAACCCACATCCCTGGCCGCACGAAGATGCAAGGGAAGGGCATTCTAACTTGCAGCAGCTAGCACCGAGAAGGAAGTGCCTCCCCATCTCTTCCACCTCGTCTTCGGCACAACAGCCAACAAAGCGTCTGCCGAACATAGGGTTCTAGAAGGAGGGTACTGGGTGAGACGTTTGGATAGATATTTAGGACCTACACGATAGAAGGCACTATGGCCAATGTAGCTCTTTAAGATGGCGCTTAACAGAAAAGCTCCTAGGAATGTTGAGCAGGAGCCTAGCAACCGCGTTCTGCACCAACTGGACTCTCTTAAGCTGGTATAAAGGGAGGCCCCAGTAAAGTGCATTAGCGTAGTCCAGCCGAGATGTTATGAGGGCATGGACTTCCATCTTCCGACAACAAGCTGGAAAAAGAAACAGAAACTTCCTCATAAAACAGATGAGCCAAAACATATCCCAAGTGTGCTCTCCACTTGTGGTTTGAAGGACAGGTTACAATTGAACTTCACTCCCAGGTTCTTAACCACCATAGTAGGAATCTGAGGAGAGGGAGAAGAACTAGGCCAAACCTCACCACCCCACAAGTGGGGGGGGGGGACGACAAAAACCAGTACCTCTGTTTTGCTTGCGTGCACTGGAGATTACTCTGGCACATCCATTGAAACACTGCTGACAGACATGCCTCAAATCTGCACTGGGCACCAGAGATGTTCCTGTCTAAAGTTCGAATAACCTGCGTGTCATCAGCAGAAGAGATGATCTGCACTCCAAAGGATTCCACCAGGGTTGCCAAAGGGGACATATAGACATTGAACAATGTTGGGCTCATGACAGAACCCAGAGGAACCCCAAACTTAATGAACTTAGAGTCTGACACAAATGGCAGCCTTCACACCGACTGATCTCTGTTCCATAAAAAGCAACGCAGCCAGGACAGGGCAGTCCCACTCAATCCAATAAACCGCAAGCACTAAATCAGGAAAGGATGAGAGACCTATCAAATGCCGCTGAAAGGTCTAAAAGGAGCAAGGCCACTTTCTTCCCATTGTCCACAGCCATTTTAATAGTGTCTGAGACTTCAACCATGGCAGACTCAGTGCAGTGTCCAGGTTGAAAACCCGATTGGGAAGGATGCAACAACTGATTAACGTCGAGATAGCTGGAAAGTGACAAGTTTTTCGAGGATCTTAGCAAAGACTGCTAACCGGAAAATCAGCCTGTAGTTGGCCAGGACAGACTTCTCTGCCAAAGGATTTTTAACAGTGGGATCAGCCTGGCTTTTTTCCAGCAACTGGGAACACAAGCCTGGCGCAATGAGTTGTTGATCAACACATTCAAGGCGGGGTTTATGGCCTCTGCATTGGCACCCAAGATTCGGGGAGGACAGGGTGTCATCGGGGGACCCCGACTTATATGCTCTACGGGCAAGCTCAGATTCCTCCAACAGAATGGGGGAAAACTCAGTAAGAGAGCAAGATAATGGAAGAGGAACTATCAAGGGCAGGTCTGCATACCAGCCTGGCTCATTGCTGCTAGTAGCAGTGAATTCTCCTTGGCCGTCTAACCCATATGAATCAATGCTGTTAGGACCAGCAGCTTTTAAGGATCCCACAATGCCCAAAATCTTGTTCTCAAAAAAGTCTGAGAGTTGAGAGCAGAGTTTTGGTGAGGCTTATAGGGGGGTGAGATTGAGTGAGGGGAGTTGGTAAACTTCTTAGTGATTTTAAAAACCTCTTTAGGTAGGTTTTTAGACCTGGTGATTTCACCTATAAAGTACTTTGCTTGGGCATTTCAAATGCCTCAGTGAGAAGTAGATAGCTCCAGTTTATAGCGATCCTTATCCTCAGGCAAATATTGCTTGAGCCAAGCTCTCTCGAGCGTTTTGCAATGTTGCTGCATTAGTTTAAGCTCCTCATTAAACCAAGGAGCTGATGGATGTCGCTGACCCCCCCATACCTTATCTATTGGGTGCCACCTGGTCAGCCATACGATAGCATCTGGGATCTGATTTATCTCCCTTTTTAAAGATAGGAACTATAGCGGTGGTGGCCCAGGAGAGAGGGATCATACATTCTGCAGCCGCATTAAACACCCGTGTCAGGATGGGCCCCCGAAAGTCCCTTGCTGCTATAAATGCGTCAACAGGTACCCCATCAGGACCAGGTGCTTTCCCGCCTGCGCTCCGCTGCAGAGCAAGTGTAACCTCCTCAAGAGTGATACCCAACGAGAGTAAATGTCTAGGCAGAGCCCCTTCACCCTCAATCGACAAGCTGGATAACTGATTTGAGTAAAAAAAATCCCGCAAAGTGAGCCATCCGAGTCACAAGAAACAATAGGAGCTAAGCTTTAGTATAAGGTAATTTTTCAGGAAGGGGGCACTGACCGAGCTCCAGAACAATTTGGCATCCCTTGTTTCGGCAGCCTGAAGCAATGCGGACCAGGCCTCTTCCTGGAGTGTCTTCTTCCTAACAGCTTGTGCCCGATTATAATTTTTATGAAGGAGCTTAATGGCTACGTGATCCCTAGGTGAGGAATGTAATGCTTCCTTCAGGCTCTTCAAAGCATGGGTACATGAATAATCAAACCATACGCGTGTGCAATGTTTGTTAGAGATGACTGGTCTCATGAGTAATGACCCAAGGATCTGATTAAAGGCGGTCAAAGGCTTCACATTGTCCACCGCCTCCTTCAACCAACAGCTGATCTCAGGGGGGTTCAAATATATTAAGTAGTGTAGTGTACTGCTAGGGTCTATACCTGCCCATTTTATACAAACTCCATTATGTCTTACTGGAGTAATGTTAGCTACATGGACAGTTTCATTAGCGCTTTTAGCCCAAAAAGATAAAGGTAGGACTACAGGATTAAGATCACTCATAGCAGTAGGTATAATGCGGGGGGCAGACCAAATTGCTTACAGAGGTAGAGATCAAAATATGGTCAAGAATGGTGAGGGCATTTCTTACACTAAATGATGGAATCTGTGCCCCATTATCAGAGCGTCTACCTTCAAGGAGGATATCATATTTGGAAATTAAAGAATTCAATCCACTGCCATAGTCATTATGGGGAAAATGTAGGAGACTGACTCCCTCATCATTAAATGGCCAGCAAACCCGCTTCGCTGGGAGGGGCCACGCCTGGGTACTAATATCTCCTGCACATAATGACAAAATTAGAATTAATCTCATTCAGAAAAACTTCCAACCCTTCATCAAGGGCATGTACCATCAAACTACGAAAAGTGTCAAATACATTTTAGTAAAAAGTTATCCACCACTAACTCGGGGCCACCCTCCATTGATAACCAAAGAAACTGGTAGTGGGGGGTGACATTTACAGTTTTCCTCATAGCAACAGGCAGTTTATTTTATAACAAAATCAGTAACCCCCCCCCCCCCCCTCGGCACGCACTACTGAGGATGGCGAGTGGAAAAACCATTAACATATACTGGATCCACACTACAGGCAAATAATGTCAAGCATGGACCTAAATACTCGTTTAAGTATTAATAAGTCATCCTTAACCCCTTCCATGCTTATGACGAGCTGGACTCGTCATGGCACACAGTGCTCGTGTGCTCATGACGAGTCCAGCTCGTCATAAGACCACCCACGGGGAAGCGCTGGCGCTCCCCCGTGGGAATCCGATCGTCGGGGTTTTTTTTAGGAGGCAGGGGAAGGACTTCCCCTGCCTCCCCCGCCCCCGCCCCCCATCAATGACGTCAGCGCGCGAGGCGCGCTGACATCATTGAGGGTTTCCCTTTCTTCCCGACGCGCTGGAAGCCATTTGCTTCCAGCGCGTCGGGGAATAAGGTGAGTTTTGGCTCGGGGAGGGGGGTTTGATTCAAAAGAGACATCGAGGGAAAGGAAAGGGTTTTCCTTTTCCCTGATGCCTCTTTTGTGCATTCCTGCTGCACGATCATGTGATCGTGCAGCAGGAATGCTCACGAGAGCGGCATTGTGAGCGTGGAGATGTGCCTTCTCTCCATTGCCACCCTGTAAAGTTAGCTGTAATCCTTGATGGAGGTCTCTGCACCCTTGATTTTCTTGAGCGCAATCCTTCTCCTCGTCTGCCGCTGCGATCCTGCAATTCTTCTGGTCCTTTACGCAGCTGTAGTGTAGGAAAGGCATTATACATTTACCCAACGAGGTAGCACTTACTGATTAGCCAGTAGAAAGTACTCCAGTTGAGTAGAGGTATTGCACAAAACGGTGGCATCTTCGTGAGCGTGTAGATGTACCTTCTCTCCATTGCCACCCTGTAAAGTTAGCTGTAATCCTTGATGGAGGTCTCTGCACCCTTGATTTTCTCGAGCGCAATCCTCGTGTAGTTCCTGTGACCAGGAGGTTCCTTCTCCTCGTCTGCCGCTGCGATCCTGCTCTGACCCTTTATAAACAAGAGGCATGTGAACGGGCCTAGAAGCCCCGCTCGTTTGGCCCCGCCACACGTACACTAGCGGTATGCAACGTATGCCCGCCCTTTCCCTACTATGATGGACAGCTTACTCAAAGGATCCCGGCGCTTTCGGCGCGGTGGCAAAGTTACAGACACACAGGTCACTGGAGACAATCCTTGATGGAGGTCTCTGCACCCTTGATTTTCTCGAGCGCAATCCTCGTGTAGTTCCTGTGACCAGGAGGTTCCTTCTCCTCGTCTGCCGCTGCGATCCTGCTCTGACCCTTTATAAACAAGAGGCATGTGAACGGGCCTAGAAGCCCCGCTCGTTTGGCCCCGCCACACATACACTAGCGGTATGCAACGTATGCCCGCCCTTTCCCTACTATGATGGACAGCTTACTCAAAGGATCCCGGCGCTTTCGGCGCGGTGGCAAAGTTACAGACACACAGGTCACTGGAGACAATCCTTGATGGAGGTCTCTGCACCCTTGATTTTCTCGAGCGCAATCCGCGTGTAGTTCCTGTGACCAGGAGGTTCCTTCTCCTCGTCTGCCGCTGCGATCCTGCTCTGACCCTTTATAAACAAGAGGCATGTGAACGGGCCTAGAAGCCCCGCTCGTTTGGCCCCGCCACACATACACTAGCGGTATGCAACGTATGCCCGCCCTTTCCCTACTATGATGGACAGCTTACTCAAAGGATCCCGGCGCTTTCGGCGCGGTGGCAAAGTTACAGACACACAGGTCACTGGAGACAATTCTTCTGGTCCTTTACGCAGCTGTAGTGTAGGAAAGGCATTATACATTTACCCAACGAGGTAGCACTTACTGATTAGCCAGTAGAAAGTACTCCAGTTGAGTAGAGGTATTGCACAAAACGGTGGCATCTTCGTGAGCGTGGAGATGTACCTTCTCTCCATTGCCACCCTGTAAAGTTAGCTGTAATCCTTGATGGAGGTCTCTGCACCCTTGATTTTCTCGAGCGCAATCCTCGTGTAGTTCCTGTGACCAGGAGGTTCCTTCTCCTCGTCTGCCGCTGCGATCCTGCTCTGACCCTTTATAAACAAGAGGCATGTGAACGGGCCTAGAAGCCCCGCTCGTTTGGCCCCGCCACACATACACTAGCGGTATGCAACGTATGCCCGCCCTTTCCCTACTATGATGGACAGCTTACTCAAAGGATCCCGGCGCTTTCGGCGCGGTGGCAAAGTTACAGACACACAGGTCACTGGAGACAATTCTTCTGGTCCTTTACGCAGCTGTAGTGTAGGAAAGGCATTATACATTTACCCAACGAGGTAGCACTTACTGATTAGCCAGTAGAAAGTACTCCAGTTGAGTAGAGGTATTGCACAAAACGGTGGCATCTTCGTGGATAAATATGCAGGGCAGATGTGCCTTCTCTCCATTTACACCCTGAAAAGTTAGCTGTAATCCTTGATGGAGGTCTTTGCATCCTTGAATTTCTCGAGCGCAATGCTCGTGTAGTTCCTGTGACCAGGAGGTTCCTTCTCCTCGTCTGCCGCTGAGATCCTGCTCTGACCCTTTATCCCCTTCGGTGCTTATGACGAGCTGGACTCGTCATGGCACACAGTGCTCGTGACGAGTCCAGCTCGTCATAAGACCACCCACGGGGGAGCGCTGGCGCTCCCCGTGAGAATCTGATCGTTAGGTTTTTTTGGGGGAGGCAGGGGAAGGGCTTCCCCTGCCTCCCCCCGCCCCATCAATGACGTCAGCCCGCTGACATCATTGAGGGTTTCCCTTTCTTCCCCGACGCGCTGGAAGCCATTTGCTTCCAGCGCGTCGGGAAATCAGGTGAGGTTTGGCTCGGGGAGGGGGGGTTTGTATCAAAAGAGGCATCGAGGGAAAGGAAATGGTTTTCCTTTCCCCCGATGCCTCTTTTGTGCATTCCTGCTGCACGATCATGTGATCGTGCAGCAGGAATGCCCACTAGGCACCAGGGTTTTTTTAATTTTTGTGTTGGGGAGTGGCCAAAAGGGCAAGGGTTGCTCCCCTTTTACGGGTGTGAATATTTTATTTATACTGTTAGGCCCAACTACCCCTTAGCTTGGCTGGTGGATTGTGTGTGGACTGGTGCATTATTTGCATATGTGATTGTAATGTTTTTTTTCCTCCTTTTTATTCTAGTGTAAAGCTTTTGATTCCTGTTTGCGGTTTCGGCAGTTGTGGTTCTGCAGTTTTGCGTAATTGCATTTATTTGGTAAGAAAAATATTTTTGTTGTGTGTACTCCAAATGAGTATTATTGTCATGCATGAATGAATTTTTTTGTAAGTGGTGCCATAATGGCAGCATATTTGTTAGTGTTCAGAGCATGAAATTCTTTGCGATGTTTTGCATTGTCTTATGTGTAATTTTTTTCTTCTTCTTTTTTAGTGGGATATTGTTGATCCTTACTGTGTCTGTGCAGAGTAGGTGGTGGTGAGTCTAGCTGCTTCTGTCACGTGAGTGGTATAGTGTTGGAGTATATAGGTCTTTGTGATAAAGCTACATTTTGTTTATTTCTTTTTTTTTTTACAAAGGGTTTGTTGTTGTTGACTTGTTTGACAAGTAACCTTTATTAGTAAGCATTATGGCTAGCCGTAGAATTACTGCTCAGCAGGTGGTTGGTTTGCTTCTTGAATCTTCCTCTGAGCAGGATTATGAGACTGACAGTGCGTCTGAGGGAGAGGAGGGAGGGGAAGATTCAGGCAGTGAGTTTTCTCTCCACATGGAATCATCGGATGATGAAGGTACTCTCAGTGCAGATGAAGTGCCTGATTTAGAGGAGGATACTAATGTGCCGATGGTGCAAGAGGCATCTGGATTGCAGCCTGGGGCTGCTAGGCTTCCTACTGGAAGTGCTGGACTCTGGGTTGATCCAAACATGGTGCAGCCGGTGTTGCCTGCCTTTAGTGGTTATGCAGGGTGTAGAGTGGATTGTGAACATTATTTGCCTATACAGTATTTTCAGTTGTTTATGGATGATGTATTTTTGGGTGAGATTGTTGAGCAGACTAATTTGTATGCTGAACAGTTTTTGAGGGACAACAGTGCCAGACTTAGGCCCCATTCTAGAGCTACCCGGTGGAGTCCCACAAATCTGGAAGAGATGAAGAAGTTTTTGGGTTTGACTTTTTTGATGGGTTTGATAAGGAAGCCGTCCATGAGTTCATATTGGTCTACCAGTCCCTTGATGGCAACGGCCATATTTCCTGCAGTTATGACTCGTGATCGGTATTTACTTTTGCTTCGGATGCTGCATTTTGTTGATAATGGTTTGGCGTTGCCACTGAGATCACCCTGAATGTGACCGTCTTTTTAAGATTCGGCCTGTTCTTGATCACTTTGTAGATCGATTTTCAGAGATCTATACTCCAGGGAAAGAAATATCTATTGATGAGTCTTTGGTGCTGTTCAAGGGCCGTTTGGTTTTTAGGCAGTACATTCCTAGCAAGAGGGCACGCTATGGAATTAAGCTGTATATGTTGTCTGAGAGTAGGACAGGATATGTTTTTAATTTGCGTGTGTACACTGGTAGGGATTCCACTATTGACCCCCTGGTTGTCCGTCCACTTTAGTAGGAGTTTCAGAGAAAATTGTGTGGGAACTTGCTAGAGGACTGTTTAACAGAGGCCACCATTTGTACATTGATAACTTCTACACTGCTGTGCAATTGTTTAAGGAATTGTTCAAAGTGGACACTTTTGCTTGTGGCACAATCCGCTCTAACCGTAAAGGTTATCCAAAAGAGCTTGTTTGCAAAAAACTTCAGAGGGGACAGTGCAGTGCCTTGCGTAGTGAGGAACTGCTAGCTGTGAAATTTAGGGACAGGAGGGATGTGTACATGCTGACTACCATCCATGATGAGAGTACTTCACCTGTGGCTGTTTGGGGTCAGATTGCTGAAGTGCGCAAACCTGTGTGCATTTTAGACTACAATAAGCACATGGGTGGTGTTGATAGAGTAGATCAGAGGTTGGAACCTTACACTGCTATTCGTAAGTCTTACATTTGGTATAAGAAGTTGGCCATCCATCTCTTCAATTTAGCAACTTTCAATGCTTTTGTTGTGTTCAAGGAGTGTTCTCCTGCGTCAAAGTTGACTTTTGTTCAGTTTCAGGAGTCTGTCATAGGCAGCCTTGTTGTTGTGGAACAGGCAAGTGTTCCTAGAGTTGGAGTGGTGGAGGATGTGGCTCGATTGAAAGATCGCCACTTTCCTGATCACATTCCTCCTACATCCTCAAAAGACTTTCCCACTAGGAGATGTAGAGTCTGTTGGCGAAGAGGTACGCGGAAGGAGACTCGTATGTACTGCCCTGAGTGTCCTTCTAACCCTGGGCTGTGTGTGCCTGCTTGTTATAGAGCGTACCACAAGCAAAATAATTATTGGGAGCAACCATGAGTGGTAAAGTGAACTGCCTGGTCTGTAATGTTTAAGAATTGTTGTTCTGTTTCAAGGTTGGCATTAGTGCAATGTTTCTGATTTTGTGTTAGTAGATTTGTATCTATTTGCAATTTGTTTGTGTTTTCTTTTTTGTATAAAAAAATCCTAAATGTGATGGTGGTGTGTGTAGGCTGGTGCTTGGCTGGCGGTGTGTGTGGAGTGGCGCTCGGCTGGCAGTGTGTGAGTAGTGACTTGCTGCTGGTCACTACACACACTGCTAGCCGAGCGACACTCACGCAATCCATCAGGTTGTGTGGTTGCTGTGTTAGGAATGTGGGCGTGTGAAAGTGATGGGCCCTTGAATGGCGCTGTCTGCTGGTGTGAGTGTTGTAATGTGATGGGCCCGCGGCTGGTGGTGTGAATGGTTTTGTATTTGTCACACGTATGAAAGGTGTATGAATGGCCTGTAAAGAGGTTGGTGCCTTGTCGTGGCTTTACAGCTCACGAGCTGTGAGTCAATGGTTCAGTTTCTCGTCCTTTCAATTATTAACAGTGCATTTCATTTTTGTGAAATCACTTGTTAATACAATTGTATATACTGAACCATCACTCACCCTCGTGCCAAATCCAACCAGTGTGTGTGCTTGAGGATTAGATGGTTGTGCAGTAATATTTTTTTTTTGTCTTTCTCAAGCAGGGTGTACCTTGTCCCTTTTTGTGAATGTTGTAATGTGTTTGTTTCGTGCCTGGGGGTGTGAATGGTCTTGTGTGTATCACGTATGAAAGGTGTGTGAATGGCCTGTAAAGCGGTTGGGGCCTTGACGTGGCTTTACAGCTCACGAGCTGCGAGTCACTGGTTCAGTTTTTTGTCCTTTCAATTATTGACAGTGCATTTCATTTTTGTGAAATCTCTTGTTAATAAAATTGTATATACTGAACCATCACTTGCCCTCGTGCCAAATCCAACCAGTGTGTGTGTGTGTGCTTGAGGAATAGATGGCTGTGCAGTAATCTTTGTCTTTTTAGTCTGTCTGCCAAGGTGTACATTCCGTCTAAGAATAACCTACCAACTGTAGATATTGTCGTAAACGAAACACCCATGGGAGTACATGGTGATATCTCTCTTGTGGATCCCAACAAGTTATGGTACCCACAATGTCCTGCAAACCTCAAAATGTCTGTCACATTTTCCTTGCAATATTGTGCCAACATTTTCACGCTGCAGAAATAAACAACACATTATCTCATTATGACCTGGTTTTGCAAGGGGGTCACCTGGGTTTTTGGCCCGGGGCTCGGCGGCCACATAGGGAAACCTACCAAACCCACACATTTCTGAAAAGTAGACACCCGGGGGCTTCCAGGGAGGTATGGCTTGCGTGGATCCCCCAACGTTTCCTTACCCAGAATCCCCTGCAAACCTCACTTTTAGCTGAAAAAATCACTTTTTTCACACATTTATGTGTGGGAAAGTGTGGCATCACTGGCCTCACACAAATTTCCTACCACCCAGCGTTCCCCCAGGTCTCCCGATAAAAATGGTGCCTCACTTGTGTGGGAGGCCCAAGTACCCGCGACAGGCAAGGGCCCACAACGTATTGAGGCGACCTCAAAATGGCCTTTCTCAAAACCACCTGGTTTTGCAAGGGAGTCACCTGGGTTTTTGGCCCCGTGCTCAGCGGCCATCTAGGGAAACCTACCAAACCCACACATTTCTGAAAAGTAGACACCCGGGGGCTTCCAGGGAGGTATGGCTTGCGTGGATCCCCCAAAGTTTCCTTACCCAGAATCCCCTGCAAACCTCACTTTTAGCTGAAAAAATCACTTTTTTCACACATTTGTGTGTGGGAAAGTGTGGCATCACTGGCCTCACACAAATTTCCTACCACCCAGCGTTCCCCCAGGTCTCCCGATAAAAATGGTGCCTCACTTGTGTGGGAGGCCCAAGTACCCGCGACAGGCAAGGGCCCACAACGTATTGAGGCGACCTCAAAATGGCCTTTCACAAAACCACCTGGTTTTGCAAGGGAGTCACCTGGGTTTTTGGCCCCGTGCTCGGCGGCCATCTAGGGAAACCTACCAAACCCACACATTTCTGAAAAGTAGACACCCGGGGGCTTCCAGGGAGGTATGGCTTACGTGGATCCCCCAACGTTTCCTTACCCAGAATCCCCTGCAAACCTCACTTTTAGCTGAAAAAATCACTTTTTCACACATTTGTGTGTGGGAAAGTGTGGCATCACTGGCCTCACACAAATTTCCTACCACCCAGCGTTCCCCCAGGTCTCCCGATAAAAATGGTGCCTCACTTGTGTGGGAGGCCCAAGTACCCGCGACAGGCAAGGGCCCACAACGTATTGAGGCGACCTCAAAATGGCCTTTCACAAAACCACCTGGTTTTGCAAGGAGTCACCTGGGTTTTGGCCCCGTGCTCGGCGGCCATCTAGGGAAACCTACCAAACCCACACATTTCTGAAAAGTAGACACCCGGGGGCTTCCTGGGAGGTATGGCTTGCGTGGATCCCCCAACGTTTCCTTACCCAGAATCCCCTGCAAACCTCACTTTTAGCTGAAAAAATCACTTTTTCACACATTTGTGTGTGGGAAAGTGTGGCATCACTGGCCTCACACAAATTTCCTACCACCCAGCGTTCCCCCAGGTCTCCCGATAAAAATGGTGCCTCACTTGTGTGGGAGGCCCAAGTACCCGCGACAGGCAAGGGCCCACAACGTATTGAGGCGACCTCAAAATGGCCTTTCACAAAACCACCTGGTTTTGCAAGGGAGTCACCTGGGTTTTGGCCCGTGCTCGGCGGCCATCTAGGGAAACCTACCAAACCCACACATTTCTGAAAAGTAGACACCCGGGGCTTCCAGGGAGGTATGGCTTGCGTGGATCCCCCAACGTTTCCTTACCCAGAATCCCCTGCAAACCTCACTTTTAGCTGAAAAAATCACTTTTTCACACATTTTTGTGTGGGAAAGTGTGGCATCACTGGCCTCACACAAATTTCCTACCACCCAGCGTTTCCCAGGTCTCCCGATAAAAATGGTGCCTCACTTGTGTGGGAGGCCCAAGTACCCGCGACAGGCAAGGGCCCACAACGTATTGAGGCGACCTCAAAATGGCCTTTCACAAAACCACCTGGTTTTGAAGGGGAGTCACCTGGGTTTTGGCCCGTGCTCGGCGGCCATCTAGGGAAACCTACCAAACCCACACATTTCTGAAAAGTAGACACCCGGGGCTTCCAGGGAGGTATGGCTTGCGTGGATCCCCCAACGTTTCATTACCCAGAATCCCTTGCAAACCTCAATTTTAGCTGAAAAAATCACTTTTTTCACACATTTGTGTGTGGGAAAGTGTGGCATCACTGGCCTCACACAAATTTCCTACCACCCAGCGTTCCCCCAGGTCTCCCGATAAAAATGGTGCCTCACTTGTGTGGGAGGCCCAAGTACCCGCGACAGGCAAGGACACAAAACGTTTTGAGGCAACATCAACATTGCTTATCAAAAAATGTTTTGGGCCCTTGCCTGTCGCGGGTACTTGGGCCTCCCACACAAGTGAGGCACCATTTTTATCGGGAGACCTGGGGAACGCTGGGTGGTAGGAAATTTGTGTGAGGCCAGTGATGCCACACTTTCCCACACACAAATGTGTGAAAAAGTGATTTTTCAGCTAAAATTGAGGTTTGCAAGGATTCTGGTAAGGAAACGTTGGGAGATCCACGCAAGCCATACCTCCCTGGAAGCCCCGGGTGTCTACTTTTCAGAAATGTGTGGGTTTGGTAGGTTTCCTAGATGGCCGCCGAGCACGGGGCCAAAACCCAGGTGACTCCCTGCAAAACCAGGTGGTTTTGAGATAGGCAATTTTGAGGTCGCCTCACTACGTTGTGGGCCCTTGCCTGTCGCGGGTACTTGGGCCTCCCACACAAGTGAGGCACCATTTTATCGGGAGACCTGGGGGAACGCTGGGTGGTAGGAAACTTGTGTGAGGCCAGTGATGCCACACTTTCCCACACACAAATGTGTGAAAAAGTGATTTTTTCAGCTAAAATTGAGGTTTGCAAGGGATTCTGGGTAAGGAAACGTTGGGGATCCACGCAAGCCATACCTCCCTGGAAGCCCCGAGTGTCTACTTTTCAGAAATGTGTGGGTTTGGTAGGTTTCCCTAGATGGCCGCCGAGCACGGCCAAAACCCAGGTGACTCCCTTGCAAACCAGGTGGTTTTGAGATAGGCAATTTTGAGGTCGCCTCACTACGTTGTGGGCCCTTGCCTGTCGCAGGTACTTGGGCCTCCCACACAAGTGAGGCACCATTTTTATCGGGAGACCTGGGGAACGCTGGGTGGTAGGAAATTTGTGTGAGGCCAGTGATGCCACACTTTCCCACACACAAATGTGTGAAAAAGTGATTTTTTCAGCTAAAATTGAGGTTTGCAAGGGATTCTGGGTAAGGAAACGTTGGGGGATCCACGCAAGCCATACCTCCCTGGAAGCCCCGGGTGTCTACTTTTCAGAAATGTGTGGGTTTGGCAGGTTTCCTAGATGGCCGCCGAGCACGGGGCCAAACCCAGGTGACCCCCTTGCAAAACCAGGTGGTTTTGAGATAGGCAATTTTGAGGTCGCCTCACTACGTTGTGGGCCCTTGCCTGTCGCGGGTACTTGGGCCTCCCACACAAGTGAGGCACCATTTTATCGGGAGACCTGGGGAACGCTGGGTGGTAGGAAATTTGTGTGAGGCCAGTGATGCCACACTTTCCACACACAAATGTGTGAAAAAGTGATTTTTCCAGCTAAAAGTGAGGTTTGCAGGGATTCTGGGTAAGGAAACGTTGGGGGATCCACGCAAGCCATACCTCCCTGGAAGCCCCGGGTGTCTACTTTTCAGAAATGTGTGTGTTTGGTAGGTTTCCCTAGGTGCCGGCAGAGCTAGGGTTCACAAACTACAGCTAGGCATTTTGCCAAAAAGGGTCATTTTTCACTGCGAAATTGAGGTGTGACCACGTTGCGTTTTGCGCCGTTTCCTGTCGCAGGCACTAGGCCGACCCACACAAGTGAGGTACCATTTTTCTCGTTAGACTTTGGGGAACGCGGGGTGGGTGGAAATTTGTGGATCCACGCAGATTCCAGAACTTTCCACCACAGAAATGTGGGGAAAATGTGTTTTTTGGACAATTTTTTATGTTTGCAAGGGATTCTGGGTAACAGAACCTGGTGGGAGGCAGTCAAGTCACCCCATCCTGGATTCCCTGGGTGTCTAGTTTTCAAAAATGTATAGGTTTGCTAGGTTTCCCTAGGTGCCGGCAGAGGTAGGGTTCAAAAACTACAGCTAGGCACTTTGCCAAAAAGGGTCATTTTTCACTGCGAAATTGAGGTGTGACCACGTTGCGTTTTGCGCCGTTTCCTGTCGCAGGCACTAGGCCGGCCCACACAAGTGAGGTACCATTTTTCTCGTAAGACTTTGGGGAACGCGGGGTGGGTGGAAATTTGTGGATCCACGCAGATTCCAGAACTTTCCACCACAGAAATGTGGGGAAAATGTGTTTTTTTGGACAATTTTTTATGTTTGCAAGGGATTCTGGGTAACAGAACCTGGTGGGAGGCAGTCAAGTCACCCCATCCTGGATTCCCCTGGGTGTCTAGTTTTCAAAAATGTATAGGTTTGCTAGGTTTCCCTAGGTGCCGGCAGAGGTAGGGTTCAAAAACTACAGCTAGGCACTTTGCCAAAAAGGGTCATTTTTCACTGCGAAATTGAGGTGTGACCACGTTGCGTTTTGCGCCGTTTCCTGTCGCAGGCACTAGGCCGACCCACACAAGTGAGGTACCATTTTTCTCGTAAGACTTTGGGGAACGCAGGGTGGGTGGAAATTTGTGGATCCACGCAGATTCCAGAACTTTCCACCACAGAAATGTGGGGAAAATGTGTTTTTTTGGACAATTTTTTATGTTTGCAAGGGATTCTGGGTAACAGAACCTGGTGGGAGGCAGTCAAGTCACCCCATCCTGGATTCCCCTGGGTGTCTAGTTTTCAAAAATGTATAGGCTTGCTAGGTTTCCCTAGGTGCCGGCAGAGGTAGGGTTCAAAAACTACAGCTAGGCACTTTGCCAAAAAAGGGTCATTTTTCACTGCGAAATTGAGGTGTGACCACGTTGCGTTTTGCGCCGTTTCCTGTCGCAGGCACTAGGCCGACCCACACAAGTGAGGTACCATTTTTCTCGTAAGACTTTGTGGAACGCGGGGTGGGTGGAAATTTGTGGATCCACGCAGATTCCAGAACTTTCCACCACAGAAATGTGGGGAAAATGTGTTTTTTGGACAATTTTTTATGTTTGCAAGGGATTCTGGGTAACAGAACCTGGTGGGAGGCAGTCAAGTCACCCCATCCTGGATTCCCCTGGGTGTCTAGTTTTCAAAAATGTATAGGTTTGCTAGGTTTCCCTAGGTGCCGGCAGAGGTAGGGTTCAAAAACTACAGCTAGGCACTTTGCCAAAAAAGGGTCATTTTTCACTGCGAAATTGAGGTGTGACCACGTTGCGTTTTGCGCCGTTTCCTGTCGCAGGCACTAGGCCGACCCACACAAGTGAGGTACCATTTTTCTCGTAAGACTTTGGGGAACGCGGGGTGGGTGGAAATTTGTGGATCCACGCAGATTCCAGAACTTTCCACCACAGAAATGTGGGGAAAATGTGTTTTTTGGGACAATTTTTTATGTTTGCAAGGGATTCTGGGTAACAGAACCTGGTGGGAGGCAGTCAAGTCACCCCATCCTGGATTCCCCTGGGTGTCTAGTTTTCAAAAATGTATAGGCTTGCTAGGTTTCCCTAGGTGCCGGCAGAGGTAGGGTTCAAAAACTACAGCTAGGCACTTTTCCAAAAAGGGTCATTTTTCACTGCGAAATTGAGGTGGGACCGCATTGCGTTTGCGCCGTTTCCTGTCGCAGGCACTAGGCCGACCCACACAAGTGAGGTACCATTTTTCTCGTAAGACTTTGGGGAACGCGGGGTGGGTGGAAATTTGTGGATCCACGCAGATTCCAGAACTTTCCACCACAGAAATGTGGGGAAAATGTGTTTTTTGGACAATTTTTTATGTTTGCAAGGGATTCTGGGTAACAGAACCTGGTGGGAGGCAGTCAAGTCACCCCATCCTGGATTCCCCTGGGTGTCTAGTTTTCAAAAATGTATAGGTTTGCTAGGTTTCCCTAGGTGCCGGCAGAGCTAGGGTTCAAAAACTACAGCTAGGCACTTTGCCAAAAAGGGTCATTTTTCACTGCGAAATTGAGGTGTGACCACGTTGCGTTTTGCGCCGTATCCTGTCGCAGGCACTAGGCCGACCCACACAAGTGAGGTACCATTTTTCTCGTAAGACTTTGGGGAACGCGGGGTGGGTGGAAATTCGTGGATCCACGCAGATTCCAGAACTTTCCACCACAGAAATGTGGGGAAAATGTGGTTTTTTTGACAATTTTTTATGTTTGCAAGGGATTCTGGGTAACAGAACCTGGTGGGAGGCAGTCAAGTCACCCCATCCTGGATTCCCCTGGGTGTCTAGTTTTCAAAAATGTATAGGTTTGCTAGGTTTCCTAGGTGCCGGCAGAGCTAGGGTTCAAAAACTACAGCTAGGCACTTTGCCAAAAAGGGTCATTTTTCACTGCGAAATTGAGGTGTGACCACGTTGCGTTTTGCGCCGTATCCTGTCGCAGGCACTAGGCCGACCCACACAAGTGAGGTACCATTTTTCTCGTAAGACTTTGGGGAACGCGGGGTGGGTGGAAATTCGTGGATCCACGCAGATTCCAGAACTTTCCACCACAGAAATGTGGGGAAAATGTGGTTTTTTTGACAATTTTTTATGTTTGCAAGGGATTCTGGGTAACAGAACCTGGTGGGAGGCAGTCAAGTCACCCCATCCTGGATTCCCCTGGGTGTCTAGTTTTCAAAAATGTATAGGTTTGCTAGGTTTCCCTAGGTGCCGGCAGAGCTAGGGTTCAAAAACTACAGCTAGGCACTTTGCCAAAAAAGGGTCATTTTTCACTGCGAAATTGAGGTGTGACCACGTTGCGTTTTGCGCCGTTTCCTGTCGCAGGCACTAGGCCGACCCACACAAGTGAGGTACCATTTTTCTCGTTAGACTTTGGGGAACGCGGGGTGGGTGGAAATTTGTGGATCCACGCAGATTCCAGACCTTTCCACCACAGAAATGTGGGGAAAATGTGATTTTTTTGACAATTTTTTATGTTTGCAAGGGATTCTGGGTAACAGAACCTGGTGGGAGGCAGTCAAGTCACCCCATCCTGGATTCCCCTGGGTGTCTAGTTTTCAAAAATGTATAGGTTTGCTAGGTTTCCCTAGGTGCCGGCAGAGCTAGGGTTCAAAAACTACACCTAGGCACTTTGCAAAAAAAGGGTAATTTTTCATTGTGAAAATGTGGTACGTCCACGTTGCATTTTGAGCCATTTCCTGTTGTGGGCACAAGGGCTACCCACACAAGTGAGGTACCATTTTTATCGGGAGACTTAGGGTAACACAGAATTGTAGAGCAACTGTTATTACCTATTGACTTTCGATGCATTTCTGCCTTCCAAATGAAAGACAATGTGTAAAAAATAAGTCATTTTGAAAAATGACCTATAATTCTCATGCTAGTATGGGTACTCCCAATTTCGGAAATGTGCAAATATCTACTGTTTCTAAAATCTACATTTTGTTCCCATTTCAGAAATACATAGGTGTCTTTCATAACAATTTTTCCATGTATACATTTTCCCAAAATAATTGCTATATACCCGGTACTTAAAAAAAATCATTGCAAGATGTTGCTCAATTATTGGCTCTGGGTTCGTCGGGTTCTTGGTGAACCTACAAGTCCTATATATCCCCACAACCAGAAAGGTCCAGCGGATATAACGGTATATTGCCTTCAAATAGCTGTCATAATTAGAAGAAGTTACAGGTGAAAACGTTGACACAAATGGCTGTTTTTTTCAACTAATTTTCAATTTTTCCTTTATTTAACTGTTAGTTTCTATAAGGAAAACTTTAAGGATCTACACAAATGACCCCTTGCTGAATTCAGAATTTTGTCTACTTTTCATAAATGTATGGCTTTCCAGGATCCATTATTGGTTTCATACCCATTTCTACCATTAACTGGAAGGAGGTTGAAAGCACAAAAAATAGCAAAAATAGGCTATGTCCCAGAAAAATGCCAAAACTGTGTAAAAAAGTTGGTTTTCTGACAAAAGTCTGCTTGTCCCTGAAAGCTGGGAAGATGGTGATTTCATCCCCACAACCCCTTTTTGATGCCATTTGCAGGGAAAAATCAAGACGCTTTCATCTGTAGCCCTTTTTTGCCTTTTTCCCAAAAAAACAAAATTTAGCTGTATTTTGACTAATTTCTGGGTCCCCTCCAGGGGAACCCACAAACCCTGGGTACCTTTACAATCCCCATGATGTTAGAAAAAAAGGACGCAAATTTGCATGGATACCTTATGTGGTCAAAAAGTTACAGGGGCCTAAGCGCGCACTACCCCAAATAGCCAAAAAAAGGCTTAGCACAGGAGGGGAAAAGGCCTAGCAGCGAAGGGGTTAAGCCGGCTTTGCATGCTTCTACAGTAGAGCGCAGGGCACTTAAAAGACATTTAAATGTAAACATGTCCTTCAATGAAAAGGCTCTGAGCTATTTCACTGTCACATGGTTAGCTGCCATAGGAAAGCATTGGGATACAATATTAGATTTAAATTTGCTATTCCGAATAGGAAGCAGCTACAAAGTTCATATTTGGACTAAAATATTTATTACAAGCCCAGTTCAAAGGTAAAGTTGGATTTGTAATCGATATTTTAGAATTAGCAATTTTAATAAAGTTAAATGTTGCATACCTAAAGCCTCTAGAAGCCCGTTTGCATGAGCTACAAACTGTCACCCAAGAGCTGACTACCTCACCTAATGAAGTGTAAACTTGCTCCCAGAGCTGAGACAGAGGCCTTGGGGGTGGGGAGAAGTTCTGTTTCTCTGGTATGCTGACCATTTGGGCTATGCCCAGGAACTTAATTAACTTCAAAGAGACTGATCATGTCAAAGCCAGATGTAGCTAACACCTGGGCCTGCCTCCTTCCTTTGGCCCCTAGCCAGTGAGGCACCAGGCCCAATGAGAGGAGCTGCCCCCAGAACCAGCTTTGAGTGACCACAGAGGAGTTGCTCATTTTCATGACCACACATCTAGAGTGGGCACAGGAGTTCTGCACAGTCGAGGAAAGGTTCTGTCATGTTCATGGTGGTTTTGGGCAGAGTGTGACAAAGTGGGAAGGTTTGCACTAAAACACACAGAAAGATCTGCAAAAGTGGGTAGGGTCACCCCTGGGAACCATTAACCAAATGGTAAGGGAGTAGCTAAGAGTTCACCCCAGCCACAGGCTTACACTGGGAATATATGTGGCACCCATAGTACCCTCCTCAGATCACTTCTGGACTTGAGGAAGAGCAGAAGATGATTGGACCTCCGGTCTGTGACCCGAGAAGAGCCTTGAAGACTGGACCTGCGCTTCCTCTCCCACCCAGGGCAAAGAAGTAGACTCCAAGGGTCCTAAAGCTGACCCAGTTTAGGCAGAGGGGCAAAGCAAGCTTCAAGTGGCCTTTTTTCTGCATTTCCAGCTGACCAGTTCCAACTGGATCTGCTCTGGACACTGATTCTGGCCTCTGCTGGAGCGAGTTCTTCCCCCGAAGGTCCTAGGCCACTTGTGGTTGTCAATGTGTACTACTCCTAACAAATCCTGAAACCTGTAACTTAGAACATTTTTCCAACTTTTTGCACTGAGAAATGGGGTGGGACTGGGACCAACCTGTCAAGCCGATCCACCAAGGATGCATAGCCGTTGGGGTTGAGCATGCCACAACTCTCTCTACATGTCTTTGCAGTAGAAAATCTGATTCAGCTGACCACTGTCGACCGGCATCCAATGACGTTGAGCCCTCTTCAGTCACAGCCTGCAACCTTGAACCACTAAAAATATCTGAGCTCCAGAAAAGTTTCCAAGTCCGAATGTAGAAAGCTTCACCGGAACAGACCACCGCATGGATCTATTAGACATCGAGGGCTGTTTGGGCGTGAAAACTTCGACTATGCCTGCCTTCGTCAAAGACTTTGAGACCTCAGACTTCAGTTCCACGTCATCATCAAGCCCACTTTCAGCCACGGCCTGCAGCCTTGCCCCACTAAAGACTTTTTGCTCCATGAAGTTTTCAAGTGTGAAGGTAACTATTTGACCAGGACAAACCTGGTTCTTGCAGCTCACCAGCGCACCATCGTGAGCTGCCTTAAAACTTACCCTTGTCCCGGTCAGGGGCAACCAGATGATCGCAGTTGCGCTTTACACTTTTTTGGCTCTATTTTTAAATTCAAACTTTAAAACTTCATAACTCCAGTCCTTCTCATTTCAGTGTCATTTTATTTATTAAAATGTACTCTATATTTCTAAATTGGGCTGGGATTCTTCCTTGTGTCATGTTTTGTCTTTATTACTGTTTGAGTACAGCATAAATACTTAAAACATTGCCTCCAAGTTAGGCCTGTCTGCTCGGTGCCATGGCTACCAGCGTGCTGAATTCAGGTTAATTCAGTGACTTGGGGTCTGATTAGGAGTTGCTCGTTATATTCCGACCCATGTGTAAACCCGTTTACGCACAGGTTGAATTAAGAGTTAAAAGGTGTTTAACGCATAATTATTGGACTGCGGTAAATACCTGAAGCTTCGTTACATTTCAGCAGGTCACACCTGCCGAAATTTAATAGGGGAAATGTATGCATTATTTACCAAACCATGCGGATTTTTGTGCATTAAACACCAAAACCTGAATGTTATTCCCCAATAACTCATAACATCCTGACAAGGATTGTGGTTATGATTTGAGGAGCATATTGATCGTTTCAACTAATACCCACATTTCTTACAAACACCTTCTTGGACATAGCCACTAAAACAGCCCTTGCCTTCCATCACATTGTCATTTTACCCTTGCAATCTTAAGTTCCATGTCTCCAGGCCTCTGCTATATTTACTTTGATGGTGTGAAATGTGGGCGCAAATTACGCACTGCCTAAATAGCATTAGTCCATGGTGTAGTAATTAATTTAAGTGCTAATTTGAACCAGGTTCTAAGTTTGGTACCTGAGATTGGAGAATTCCGCACAAACTGTGCATGAATTCACATTCCCAGCAATGAAAACCAGCATGTTGCCCTATTTGCTCCTGTGCTAACTAGCATACACCAACCTCTGGAGCATTTTGCTCGAGACATGTAATTTCATTTTCGGCGCAAACAGACATTTGCACCTTAAAAGGGATTTGCAGCCACACCATAATTGCATCCAATTTTTTTTAATGATATAATTGGATCACATGCATATATTTCACATACCTTGTGGTAAAGTGGCTATGACCTTGATACCCCTTGCCATGCCATCTATACATGTCAATTATTTGCGGGACCTTCAACTCCCAGTACGAGTGATCCAGGCAGTGGTCTTCATCTGGCGGCTTGACTTTCTGAGATGGCAAAGCACTGTTTTTCACTTTACATTTCAGGTAAATTCATCACTGTAGACACTAGCTAAACATGCACACATTGAGATACTGCGAGGCATGTAAATTGCGCGTAAATGCAGGATACACATGCACAAAAGCACCAGTTTGGAAACTCTCAAATTTGTGCATATTTTTTCCTTCTTCGCAATAAAACTTATTGGCAGGTGAAATGGGTTACACTGAGAAACAGGGAGATTTGGAAAATGTGGCGGTCTGTCAAATGAAATGACCGGTAGCAGTACTTTCTTTTACGGCATGTAGAACAATTAAATTTAATTTAAATTCTAAACTAGCAACAAGTAATCACTAGGATTAGAATTAGCTGACTAGGATAGAACCTAATTTAGCACTGAAAACCAGCAGCATTATGGTTAATGTACCTGTGTCGCTGTGCTTATGCACGAAGTGCTCCAAGAGATAACTGCAATGTGGGCTTGTCTACCATTCTAGCATGGAGAAAGCTTATAATTGTTGGTTGGGTAGGAGCAGAGAAGCAACTCGTACAAAGGTTCAGGATTAAATGGAGCCATGATCCATGCTCTTCGGAAATTATACGTACACGGAGTAGACCCGGTATCTAGTTATGCAACCTGCCAGGTTATGAATACATATTTGTTCTCTACTTGAAAATTGGTATGTTCTTTTCCTATGATTTGGGCTCAAAGAGGACTATCCTTAGCCTCTTTTGTAGTATTAATTCACTGTACAGAATGATTTTCCCGACAGATATATATATATATACACACACACACACACACACACACACACATACAAATACAATGATCTTTAGGTTCTACTCAGAAGCAACACACTGCACCCTCTGGTATACAGTGGATACAGCCAGCCGTAGAAAATCATCCGAAGAGTCCCATCACCACTAACAGATGGCAACCCCAACCAGACACTGGATACATGCAGAAAATACAAACATTAGTTTACTGTTATACTTACAGAGCATGAACGTAACCAGAAGGGCGATGTAATGCTTCACATGTAACAACATTGATCAAACTTGTGTAAACATCAGAATAAGAACAGAGAAAAGGGAACAATATCTGCCCCAAATCTATCAAAGCTTCTATGGAAGACTAACACAACCGATTCTTCCCCAGCCCAGACCCTGACATGTTACTATTCTCAGCATTCGTCACTAGCCTGACATGTGACAATCTGACCAAGTCCTACAAATCTTTCAGAGGCCAATCTATCATATAAGAGATACTTAGCCACTCTACTGGACTTTTATGCTTCTGGCAAGTAACAGGCTATTCCTCACTCCTGCCAGTGGTAATGCTGCCAAGTGAAAAACTGCGTTCCAAGTCTGTACATCTTTCACAGATGATCCTGAACGATAACTGCAGAGCTGACAAGGTGCCCCACGTAATGTGGACTAGGCTTTTTTATCCAGCTGAACCACTTTGCCTCTGTTTTTTTAAACACTATTTAAATCTGGTTTTTTTGTTGAAAAACAAAAACAACAAATATTACATGATCATAGCAAAAGCTCAAGAACTTCTTGGTGACTGTCTTGTTCTTCCTGTGGTAGTCGATGTGTAGAACTTGCAGTTGGTTATCATAAAAAGCTGCAACTGGGTGCCACCAGAATGATGACAGTACATGCAATGTATTTCAATGTAAACAAAATTAAGTGAACAAGAGTACCTAACAATGACAAGCCTGGTTGAGTGACAAACACGGGGAATTGAGGTCCAGTCATAAAGGGAATCCTACCACTTGTCGTTCTAGAGTCCTCGTGTCATTGGATAGCAGGGCACCCCAAGCAATAAAGGTCCCAGAAACGTACAGCAGGGTAATGGAGGCCAGAGACAGGCCCAGTGGACTGAGCAAAATGGAGTGATACCCTCAAATGTATGAGGACAAAGTGAGACTCTCAAAGGGCTCTTGCATCGTCTCTCATACCTTCTTTAAAGGTAAGGATCAGCTCATCCTACACAGCAGCACTTAGACGTTTGTGCAATCCATTCGCCTCGTCTCTGCGTAAAGCCCAGCAAACCACTGTCATGCCAGCAGGGTATTCCGTGCAGAGAAGGGTCCTTCCATTTCATTGTGATAGAGCGTCTGGCCAGGAGGAGAGCCAGGTCCAGGAATCGGCTCAATACCCTGCCAGACTTAGGATGCTTATATAATCTAAGTATGGAGCACTCTAAGCTGTGCACCTCATGATGGCCAGTACTGAGCTCTCTCAAATACGCATTCACAATGGGGCATTCCCAGAACATGTGGTTAATGGCTGCATCAGGCATGAGGCAGTGAACACACACCACCACTTTGCCTTCTGTAACTTGTAATGAACTTTAGGGTTCACAAATCTCTGCATGGGAAACACTGTTGCCTAATAAGCCAGAACTGGTTTAGGATATTTCTCTTGATGACATGAGGACTCTAAGCAGAAAGGTCAGTGGCTGGTCTACAACCCCGACAATCTTTCAGCAACAAGTTAGGGTAATGCCAACGTATATGTAACAGAATACAAAGTACTTCTATAATATTGTAACATAACAGTTCTGTGCATTGCATTTCAGACTGTGATTTGATTCCTACTCGGTACATGAAAAGTAAACATACAAAGAAGAGGGTAGAACTAGGTCAGTGACAGCAGGCTCTCAAAGTTTTGAGGCGTACAGAATTTCTTGAAGTTCAAAAGGGCACAATAATGGGAAAATTAATTTACTGGCCACTTGGGGCGAGTAAATAGGTCAAACCACTTGAACTTTGAATAAATCTTATTTGCACAGAGGCATGCTTGAGGCCTGTGGTGGTCTCCCAAAAGAAGCAAGCAAATAGAGTACTACAGCAATAGAGTAGGGTACAATGTAATTTGAAGAATTCATGTATGTTCAGTTTCCAGGATCAGTCCAGGAAACTATTTAAACTTTAGCCTTGACTAGTGCTCCCAACAAACCCCAAGTCCTGGAGAAATGGTCTGGCAGCATGCTATAATACCCATTTGTCCAACTGGTTTCAGAGCAAAATAATGAGGAAAGCAAACATGCACTTGCAAGGATGGTTAACATGTACGTTAATATGGGATTTTAAAAGTTAATTCTAACAGATTTTGTAGATCTACGCACTGTAGGTCTTCATTTCGATCAACATTATTCAGACAAACCAATTAGCAAAACTGTGTTTATTAATACTGGCAAACATTATAAATACTATTTTTTTTTAATTAAAAACAAGTGCATTTTTTTACAAAAAAAACATTGATTCAGAGAGACTCATATATGGAAGCAAAACCCTTTTACAAAAGAGCCCCTGAATAAAATAGGTTGAACATTTTTCAAACCAGGTACCATGAACTGGTGATTTGTATTTACAAATACATACTATTTTAAAGAAACTGCTATGTACAAATTATTAACTTCTTTGACAATGCAGCTGACTAGCGAACATGCAAAAATCCAGCAGAAGGCATTTTAAAGTTCAGCTCCAAATAAAACTTATACTTTGAATAAACCATCATGTTCTGAGGTAAGGCACTAATTGGAACTGCGGTTGTCACTGGTAAAGATTTGCAAAAGATAAATACACAAATATTTGAAATTACTACAACAATAGTACTTTTGACTGGATGCATAAATACTCACCAACAATACCCAGAAAATAGTAAAATAGTATTAACAAAGCCAAATGGCATCAAATAGTATGTCCTCCACCACAACTATAAGAAAACACACAAAATAAATTCATCAATAGGGTGAGAGAAAATGTGACTCAATTTTCCAAGGGCTTCCCATACTGAAACTTTTGAATGCATGAAAGCAAGCAATTTGCATTTTTCCTACATGGACATCTGTTATTGTTTGCTGAGCAGCGCACTGGTCCTGGAAAGTTTCTAAAGGATATTCACTTTTACGCAAAGTCTGGTTACAATTTGAGTTCTACTAAAAAGGCAATTCGGGAAACTGTTACTCTTTTTTTCCCCCAAAATGGAAATCCCTTTTTGTATATTGGGAAAACAAATCTGTTTGTGGCACTTCTATTAGCCCCTAATCTTGTCAAATGAAATCCAGAAACCATACGATTGTCTGGAACCTCTCCAGTGGAACATACACTTTATATAACAGCAGCACTTCCCCTAAAGTTAATATTTCAATATTCAAAACTCCAATGGAAAAGACAAGTTGGGTCCAGAAAGACAGAAATTTACAGAGGCATATGCGTATAATTTGTGCACAATTTTGACTTTCAAAGAATTCTGCAAGAATTTCGACAGTACTCCAAGGAAGCTGCAGCACCTTCTATTATTATTCATATGCAGTTGTTTCTCACACAGACATAGATTTGTGGGTCCGGGAATATTACGCATAAAAGTGCAATCACTTTAGAACATTTTTTTATTTCTCCTTTGGAAAATATTTTGCCCTAGAGAAACACATTCCCCAACAATTTTGAGTGTTCCTCTAATGCCATCCCAGCTACAGACTTCACTCCGGTCATGGACTAGAAAAGGTTCCGATCTTGGCACTAAGCCCGCTTAAAGTCTGTGAATATATAAAACTATCAAGATTTGTGGGTGTTCAATTTCTGGGTCTGTTAACGTGCCCTGGAATGCCCAACTTTTTCTCCTGGGAGCAGATTCCCCCACAAAGATAATCCCAATTCCACTTGTTGTGCATTAGGTGAGCACATTTCTGTGAATCTGGCCAAGGTCAGAGACTTGGAGCCGGATTTAGAGTATGACAAACAAGCTTTCCATCACAAATGTAATGGCCATCCGGTCTACTGTCAATGAGTTTTTAGAAAACAGAAAGGGAACATTTCTTAGCACTACGATAGTTTTAGATAGCTAAATACGCAATACTCGTTTGCATCAACAAATATTGGTTGGTAGTAGTCTAATGAATACGTACAAGGGCTAATACACACCAATGCCACCAAATACCATTTCTGCAATGAAGATACAGGTTTGGCTTCTCAGATCGTGACTGCTGCTTCATAAACCCTGTTTCCAACGCTTCAAATATATAGGGTGGTTGCCACTTGCAGGCCCATTCCATTTGCACTATACAGATATATATCTGTTATATGTGTGTGCCAATGAGAAAGTCCAGATAGCAGCTGAGTGGGACCCACACAAATACTCTGGCATATTTTTGTCATTAACATGGTAAACTTCATCCCACTAGAGTAGTTACACTTTTCCCACATAAATGTATAAAAAAACGCAGGTACCACTTATCTACATTTTTTAAACACAGTCCAAAGTCAAGTAACTGTAAGAGATTTCAAAAAATGTGCCACTAATATCTTTTTAACAGCTGGTCCTTTATTAGAGCTGGAAAATACAGAAGACTCCTTGCAAAAACAAAAATGTTTTCTTGCACGTTAAGAATAAGTCAGTAGGTTTTAGGTAGGAAAAGCAACGGACAACATATTTAACTCTTCCAAATAACCTGTCTGGAAGCCTGGCATTAAGAAGGCAATTCAAGTTTTGAAATGGATAGTTTGCATGCCTCTTTTACTACTAAAGTCACTGTTCCTTCCGTGTGAACTGAAAAAACGGCAGCCCCATCTAATTTTAGAAAGCATTACAATAACCTTCAAGCACAATCTTGTTTATGCCTAGGCCAGTCATAACATGAAAGTCAAATGTGGCCTCTATGCGGTGCAGCTGAAAAAAAACACCTGTAAGTTAAAGCTCAAAACACCACTGTTGTTTTTCTTTGAACTTGCAGGTCTATTCAGCACACTAGAGGTAATTTAACATGGATGACACCAAAGTCAGGATTTTTTTTTATGGACTAACTTACTTGTGCTGCAAGAATGCACAATGTTTCATAGCCACAAGGCTGCAAGTATGTTCCACACTAGTATGTTTAGTGTAAGGGGCCTTATAAGGAAGTAAGTGTCCAGCATACCACAAAATACCAAAGTAACTGCATATATTCAACTAACACAAATGTGTGTAATTCCATCCGGATACATTCTTCCTCTCAAACATAAAATAGAAATGGTCACCAAGAAAGCAGAAGCTGTGCAAAAGCACCTCTCAGTAACAGGAAACACTGCAACTATCTGCATAACCAAGTAACCTGCACAAACAGGATGAGCTGGTTTACAAAAATGAAACAGGGGCTTTGTCCCACATGGTGGTCAGGCTCTCACATGAGAACGTTGTGGTTTAATCTCTTATAAACAATGGTAAGCTTCTGGGGGGTCTTTTGGTGCAGAGAAAAACAACAAATATTCATTCTCTAAACATTCCCCAAAATGTGCCTTAATACACACTATGGGGAAAGGCTTGTTCACATAAGTGTGCATAAAATGGGGGAAACAACAAGTGTCATATTCGAATTACTACACAAGAGGGGATCACTTTTCTGCTCAAGTTGAGTCATCTAACTAGATAGAATGATATAAGAATGTGAGATGGGCTCTGCAGCAACTCCAGAGAGGTTCCTTCACATGTAGAGGGCATTGAATACATGGAACTACCTCCTGTGAAAACTTTGTATAAAGCAATCAAAGAAATTCTAAAAAGTCATAAACACAGCAAATTGTGAACACAGAGACTGGACAGCTGGGCACCATACAGAATCTATGTGTGAGGAATAATTATATTCACTGGCTGCCTGGGTGGGTCTAGTCTGGTCTATCACATTATCATTACAATATAAACCATTCTGACAATAATCAGCTGCACTGTGATGGTCTAACCTCACAAAAAGATTACATTACTTCTACTGCAGTACTCTTTTATATTTATCCCCTAGCAATATAGGATCCAAGGCACTTTTTTATGGGGAAATCATCTCTCAAGCCCATGAAAAATCCATGTACCACAAACCCTGAGTTCAACAGCTTAGTACAATTGTTTTACACCAATCAATTGACAAGAGAAAGAACCAGTAGACTTTAAAAGGTTAACAAAAACAAAGAAAAAAAAACACGTGCTGCAAAAGAAAAAACAGCACGTCAGAAAGAGCACCTTAGCTTTATGGATCTAGAATACTGCCATGACCTACTTCACCCACTATTGCCTCAGGATGTCAAACTTAGTTTCCGGATAATTATCTTCTAGTTAAACTTGAAAGTGGTACTTAAATAATGAGGACCTGAAGACACTGCAGACACCACAAACCGCATCTTTGCAACCCCCCCTGTTCAACTCAAGGTATTTTATGTGAGGTAATTTGTAACACTGTAGTATTTTTGAAACACTTTGGACTGCAATACATAGACATTTCAAGTTAGCTCACTGCCAGCAACACTGTCAGTGTCATAAAATGTCTGAGTCAGAACGAAAGTTTTGACAGTTGAAATCACTGTCCGAAATAAAGTGCAATTTCTTTCAATTATACAATGTACAAATTATTTTTCACTTCTGTGATCAATTATTGCACGAAAATTAACAACATTTGAAATTACATTCATCAATATACTCACTTGTAAAAAAAAAAAGCTAAATATTAATCTACTACTCAAATAATATACAACTTTGTCGCACTGCAAATTTTAACAGCACCCTGCATTACGTTCCTCGGTGATGAGTTAGTTCAAGGTACTTCAGACCTGTAAAATGCACAATTGTACCTTAGCACAGTAACATGTGGGTCCCTGAATAAGATTCCTTTGGTATTAAAAACTTTATATAACATACTATGACAAAACAACTGTGAAATAACCTGCAATATTCTTAATCAACTCTAAACCATGTAACACATTTTTAGAAAGTATTATTGCTTTTTCCATAAAGAAACATCCTTCAACCCAGTAAAAAAAAATGGCTGGACTTCAACTCAGGAGGGTGAATCTTCTAAGTTGCAATGTATGGCCCCATATCCCATCCAAGCAAAAGCAATATTTACGCACAATATTGGCCATACAGCAAAGTATTTTGTTATCATGCTTTTTATAACATAACATGTCATTATGATCTGCTAGTTTTCCTTCCTTTGGGCCTAGACTGCACCAGTGTTGTGTCAATCATTTTCCGTATACCCTCTTCAACATTGCCTGCACTGGCTTCTCGAGAATTGGGACAGATGGGGACATGCCCCAGCTCCATTTCCCTTGCCCGTCCTCTGGTCCCAAAATCACAGCTGTTGGATGTTCTAGGTAGCGGTAGAGCGACAGAACAGACACTGCACCTTTCCACACGAGTTAATATGCCCGACTTTACAATATAAACCAGCGTTTCTTTGAGGCTGTACAAGAACCTAAAATGTTTGCTTAAAGCATTTAAGTCTAACTACATATGTATACATCTGCCGATATATGCACAGAAAGTCCGATTTAAACTTTTTAAGCAAACATGTACACACGCATATATACACTGGACGGCTGATAAAACTGTTGGGGCTACCTACAGCTTTCAATGAAGAATCATCCCAAATACTCACTCTTCAGAAAAACAATAAAAACATTCTCATTCTGCATCTGCTCCCCTTGCATCCGTCCCGTCAAGTCACTCAGAAGTGCACAAGCATCATGGTCTCTTAAGTTGTGTTTTTATAGACGCACTTCACGATTGTCCTTTGTAGGTGGTCATGGCAGTTTTTTTATCCCTTGCCCAATGTGTGCCCCTCCCCCAAGATTTGCTTCTAGAGACGCCACTGTGTGCCTTACATGCCATGCAGTCTACTGTTGCTTTTCCATAGACTCGTCCATACCATGAATGCTTATGAAAAGTTGATGTAATATGTCACTTCTCCTTGCGTTCTCCTGGTCCTTAAAAGGCACGTGGCAGCACGTCACAGTTGAGTTATTTTTCCTTCAATGCTTCTTTGTTCGAAAATTGGCATTCAAAGCCATGCTGCCCGATGGTACTCGTTATTTTTTCCTCTCATCACTGTCTAGCTAGTAATCGACGTGGTGCCATTTGCTTAACATAAGAATATATGTAACTCCTGCGCCATTTTCCTTTGCTTCTTTAAGTGCCTTTGCCACATGTCAAACTTACTTTTCTTTATCCCAAATTATTCCTGGCGTCTCATTCACCATTATGTTGTTTTCCTCAACGTCCTTTTGGTCCAAAACTTTAGTTTCTCGGCCCTATTTGTGCCCTTTTTTGCTCTCTCCTGAATGCCCCTTGCATTATGTTGTTTTCCTCAACGTCCTTTTGGTCCAAAACGTTAGTTTCTCGGCCCTATTTGTGCCCTTTTTTGCTCTCTCCTGAATGCCCCTTAGCTGGTGATAGTGAGACCTATTTTTCGGCAAGTTCAACTGATAAGTGCATGCTTTGAGTGTCAGTACCTAGAGATCTAATCCAAATAGTCCAAAAGTTGGAGAGCAACCATATCTGGGAGGCGGACATCGAAATCAACAAGCAAGTTGACAAAAGGGCCCTTAGAGTGCACCCAAGCATGCACTTTTCAAAGCCCCTCTTTGGTGTACCATTCGAGAGCTCCTCAGCTGGTGCTAGTATGATGGCACCTAGGAGGGAGTTTTGGTAAATATCGCTGATGACTGAGGGCTTCGAGTACCTGAGGAATCCGAGACCATGTGTCCAGAAGCCGGAGGGCAGCCATCTCGAGGAGACTAGCGTCAAAGTCGGCCAGCAAGTTGACAGGGGATGCCTCCTTAAGGGCCCTGGGTAGGGCCAGCACCTCGGGCACGTTGCGGTTACCCATGAAGAAGTGCATAAGAGCCCGCCTCTGCAAGGCCCGGCTGAGGAAGAGTACGAAGTCCTCCAGCCGCTCCAGAAGGAAGGCTTCAGCCCATCCCTGGAAAGAGCCTCGAAGCAGCAGGTAGAAAAGGACGGTCTTAAGAGTGTATGAGGAGAGGGCAGAAGTCAACTGCGCCGAGAGGTGCCCCTCAATGGCCTGGCAGGTCAAGTCCCGCACCCCCTTCATGATTTGCAAGCACTTGAGATGGCATGAGTCGGCAGGGGCCTGCTCCCGGGCCCAGCCAAGCAGCTTCTGCTCCAGCCTGGAGAGGTTGAGGTCCCAGCGTGCTTGAGAAGGCCTCGAGTTGGCGGGGAGAAAAAGGCCCTGGGGCCACGGCTGAACGGTGAGGAAAAGACCCTCGCCCAAGCCCAGGGCTGGGATGAGGCGGACGGCCATGGAAAGGTGGCAGCACACGTAGTCGGAGCGGGGAAGGATGTGCAGGGTGAGGCGGTGCTGCTCGGGCCCGGCCGACAGGCGGATGTGGCAGCGCTCCTGAAACTGGAAGCGGATCAGGCCCAGGCACCGCTGCATCCGCTGCTGGAACCAGCGCAGGACCAAGGCTGGGCACAGCAGGGGCGTCCCGTTCGAGGTCGGCAAGCAGAAGGCCGCACGAAAATGTCCGTAAGCGGAGGTGGCCTCGGGCCTGCGCGGGGCAGGGCTGAGTCTGCACAATATCCCGTCTGGTCCTCGCTGCAGCTCAGCTCCCAGCCCCTGAGGCAGCCGCAGCGGTACCAGGATGTCAAAGCCGTCGGGACTGCACACCTTGTGCTGCTCGTAGGCGCTGCCCACGGTCACGAAGTCTCCGCGCAGGCCCAGCCCGGGCTCCTGCGGCCGCGCCTTGCCCGCCCGGAGCAGCGCGCCCACCACCTGCCGCACATGGGCCTTGCTGTGCCCCAGGAGATGCGGGGAGAGTCGTAGGCGCTGCTCGTAGTAAGCCTCCAGCAGGGCCCTCCGCGCCGCCGGGGGGTATACGGCGGGGGCGGGCTGTGGGGATCGCGGCGGGGCCCTGGACGTGGGTGGCCCGCAGTGGCGGAGCAGCAGGTAGCAGAGCAGGAGCAGGGCCGACACCCCCAGCAGAGGGAAGGAGGAGCTGGCGGCTGCGGGGTCCCGTTCCCCACCCTGCTTGCGCAGGCCATGCAGCAGGCAGAGGGCCCCCGCGCTCAGGCACAGGACGAGGCTCCAGAAGACGCGCAGGTTCAGGGAGTAGGCTGCGGGCATGGTGCGAGGCGCGCAGGGCCTCGGTGTAGATGGGCGCAGGGCGACGGCATGGCAGCCTCACGCCAAAAAGGGATCCTTGGTCCTGCAAGGGCGGAGGGTGCAGGGCACAGATGGCGGGTGCTCCCTCCTCCGGCGGCTGCCGAGCTCAGTGGCAGTTTTTGAAACTTCCTCTTCCGCGGGAAAAAAGGCGCCGCGTCACTTATCCCCAGCGCTGGGAGGAAATGCCGAAGTCTAGGACTGGAGAGCAGCCGGAGCTTGTGTCATCCCTCCGGGGAGGGCTGGGGCTGCAGGGGGCGTGGGGAGCTGCTGAGGCTGAACCCCGCCTAGGATGCTCTGCTTACTGTATGTCGTCTATTTACTACTGTGCCAGGCTTTTCAGCGTGTTCAGGGCGGTTCCGCTGCTTGAACTCACTGTGTTACTTCTTTCTAAAACTCCTTACTTGTTGCTTCTAATACATCGTGCATTGCTTTATGAAATCGGATTGGATTGCCAGCGTGCCTTGCTCGCTGCTCACATTATCAAACTTTCCATACAGTAAAGCTGGCAGCTGACTCGTGCGGTTCGCTCGTTTATTATATGCTCCAACTTCTACATTCTCAGCCCTGCGAGTCTAACTGATCTACACTCTACGCCACTACCGCACTCCCTTGGCGCTCTTCACGTCCCTCCCGCTGCACCGAACTAGATGTAGTCAGAGCCCTGAAATGAGTTAGTTGCAGTGGTAATTACTACATGTCAGGGTAAATACAGCATTAATTTACTGACTTATATATGATCATGTGTTTAAAAAAAAGTGCTGTTTATCACTTGTAATAAATACCGCATGTTTGTCGTCCACATTAGCTATTACATGCTTGTGTTATTTACTGCATGTGATATTTACCACACAAAACACCAAAGTACAAGTGAGAGGTCATTGACTCAATGCTACTGGTGCCCTATCAAGTCAAATTGCATTGTACAAAACCTTTCAGTCATTTCGATCAACAAGCTTCCATGTGATTGCATACACAGACCTCCATAGGCTTCAACCCTTCACAGATCTTCACTCCGTGCTGTAAAAAGGGGCGTGCAGACACAAATATGTATGGTCATGGAGGGGTATATGGAAGCAGATTACAGATCTGCTTAGGTCTGGGTCATACTGTGTCTGCAAAATATAGGTAAACACTTTGCACTCCCTAACCTGAATGAGCGCTTGGTGCAGTTTTGCAGCTGTGCATTTTGCCCCATTCCGAGTTTGACACCCCCGAAAGGGTAATAAAATGGTAATAGCACAAGTTATCCTCCATTCTGAGATGTGCAAACAGAACTTGTGCTCTATTAGTTTCAAACTTGTGCACTATTTACTTCTACGATTTCCAGCAAATAGTGGGAACAAACATCCAGGGTTTGCACCCAGATTGTAAACCTGTTTTGGGCACAAAATGGGGTTTGAACACAGAACGAGATTGCCAGTCCCATAGTGTTCGGGGCTTTGATTTTTAGGCCTGTGTTGACATTTTTTTTATTTCAAAATTGAGAAAAGAGTGAAAAATGAACAGCTATTCAATCCTTGGTCTCTCATTGGACAAATAACTTCTATTGGTTGATGATGGAACACTTTAGTCTCTATAACCATCCAGTAGCTGAAGTGTTAAACGAAAAGTAGTGGAATTGTCAGCCAAAATAGTGATCTGCATGTGGCTGCAGGGGTGGAGGACAGGGAGGTCTCCTACCTCTGATTGAGTTCTACATCCCTATAGACTCTCACTTCCACCAAGAAAGATTACTGCCTATCAGGATGCTAATCTGATATATACAGGAAAGTGATGGATGAAATGTTTTAAATGATTTCAGCAACTGGTAACCATTTTGGTCCATCTTGTAGTCCATATCTTTTTATGCTCCTATTCCTTCTGCAAACAGTGGCTAACTATATGGATTTAGTAGGTCACCGCCATCTTCTATGCAGTTGTTCAACCAGGATAACGCCACACCTTGTGAAAACGACTTTCAGCCATGAAAGGGATCTCACTCTAGGTACAGGGAATCCATTCTTCACTAAATCAAAGCCATTCTGTTATTTTTTTAATTTTGGGTATAACCGAGTGCATTTCTCACAACTATTGTTCCTCATTTCTGCAATGCTTACAGGTACATCTTTAAAACCGAAATTTAACACTGTATTTAACAGAGGTAAACTGCCTTTATGTATTAGCCTGGCAATTTTAGTGGCTAGTCTAGACATTTATCTTAGAAAAACTAGGATTACAATTATATTGAATGTGAATCAAACGTATTTGGCTAATATTCCCCCACTTTTAGAGACCCGTTTTAAGGACCTGTATATATGGGGGGAAGATCGAAATCTTATGGCTGAGCCGAAATAACTGTATCAAAACAACCTTTTTGCCAAATTCTTCTACATAGTGAAAACATTGCTTTTGATCTTTCTACCGAAAGTGTGAAAAATGATTCAGCAAAGGGTATTTACTTTTTTTTATTGCCCGAGTGGTAGAAGATATGCTGTATAGGCTCCAATATGAGGGAGGAGTTGAGGTTCCTGCTATGCACTGGTACATAGTATCGGCACAATTGGCCCCAGCCCTGACTTGCTCCTCACGGTTCATAGACAAACCCTGGTGTCAAGTGGAACAAGAGCCATGTAGGGTTCCGTTATCTGATTTGCCTTGGTTACCACCACATGCACATAAACATTGTGGATACTTTTTGTACTCTTCTAAAATAACAATACATCTTTGGCGTGGAGAGGTGCAGTCTCGCCAGGCAACAACTTATCCTCCGTCCCTTACCCCCGTCTCGGGAAACCCGTATTTCCCACTAGGGATGACTAACTGCAGAGGCTCGAGTTGGGCTGATGGCCTTGGTATATTCTTGGGCGTGTTGTAGGACAAGGAGACATTAATGAATAGAGACCAATATGCTAACAAATTTCAATTCAGACCACATGATCTCTATACAATAATTTAACTGTTACATCGGGCACGTTCCCCGGAGGTGAGTGTGGGAGGAAGCAGCGAACTGACCAAGACAGAACATATTTTTCAAAGAGGGGATATGGTGTGTCCATTGCAAGATTTATAGAGCTTTGGAACAAATCCACCCTTTATACAACTCCCATATGTGCAGAAGCGGTCAGAGTATATGGATTTAAAAATTCCAGAGTGTTCTTGGACACCGATTTGGAGAAGGGCAGTTAAGTCTTTTGTCTATCTTACATACAAAGAAACAGGTTATAAAATAATGCTTAGGTGGCACTTGACGCTGACCTGTAATGAACAAGAAAGAACCCCACTGCCTGAAAGAATATATGAAAAAATGCTATGCGTCATGGATACAATACAAAAACAGCAATGTCACATCCCCCTAGGGTAAACACTACAGTGTGCTAGAGGCCAAAAGGGGCAGGCTTATTGCAGGGTACTAACAAACTTAAACCATATTTTTTGAAAACAATTATATCAAATTTATTATAGCAATTCTCAAGATAGCAAAAAACATAATACATACAATTGATAGATATTTGATAATATACAATGCAATCAAGAAAAACCCAGGCGCAACACTCATACTAAAACCCACTCAGACAACTTCATACTCATTCATTCGCACATACATAAAAATCACACGTGTCCTGCAGTCTCAAAAACATCCAAAAATCACCCCCCACAGAGTCTAATAACAATATGGTGACTATCCTGGACCACAATATACTATGTGGTTTAATTGTAGTGACATCCAATCACCCTTTCATCGTATCTTTTCATTGGTTGAGGCAAAGTTAACAAAATTTATCTTCAAATTTCAATAGGTGCCACAGCTAAATAGTCTTGGGGGAGACATAAAGACCAGAGGACTCCAGTGCCTTGACGCTGACCTGTTTGAGTGAAATGTATGGCGGTTCAAATAATTGTTGTTGGGGTGTGATGATATGGGCACATATATTCATATGTGGTGGACATGTAGACGTGTGCAAGGCTTTTGGTCCCAGTTCCTGCAGAAGGTTAAAAAGGTCACCAATAATCCTTCAGTGGTTTTGTTGGGGGATGCAGATGAAGAGGTGCTCTACATACTGTCGACCATAACAGGTAGGCTTATAGCTAAGCTGTTTTTAGTGCAAGAGTGACAGTGGGCCAAAAGTGGAAAGCCTCCATCTTGACATCATTGGAGCTGTGGTGGAATAGAATATGGAACCCTTACGCTGTGAAATACCAATATCCTATGTAACAAAGTAGCCAGATTTGAACAGACGTGGAGCCCTTTTCTCACATACCAGAAGAGTCAAGGCCTTGGGTCCAGAAGACCACCTGCCCCTCCCATCAATTTTGTCAGAGGCAGAATAAGCGGAGAACTCAAGTGGGACATTACACTAGAAAGCCCTTATAAAGCTGTCATTGGCGATGTTAGGGTTGGTTTATACTATTGGTAACTGATGACAATGGTTCCATGCAGTCCTAATGTGAAGCACTGGGGAAGAATGGGATTCTTAATGGGATGAGTAACCTGGTCTCCGTGGTTCTTGTACCTAACTGTGTCATCTGAACTGACTGAAATGATCCTATTTATCAAAAGAGGGGGACTCTAGGAGCTATTCTAAAAGGTCCGGTGACCCGTGCTCCCGAAATTAAACTTATACCAAAGGGAGTCACCGTTCCTGAGTGGAGATTGAGAGGAGGGAAGTAGGGGGTGGTCATGTGCTACTCTGCTTATGGGAGGCAGGGTGTCCTCATCTTGATGCCCTCACACACCCCGAAGGATGTCATGCTTCATCATTGGGCTTTTGCTCCTCGTCGGGCCGGCGCTGCAATGCCCTAAGGGTCCCCGAAGGGTCTCTTTTCGGAGATCTTTTGATGAAGCCGTATGGGTGCGTGGGTGTAAGTGGCAGTGAAGTCCTAGAAAGTGTATTAAAAAATGGCTGGAGGGAAAGTGATTAATTTTTAATAAAGTGATCCCTCTGTCATTATTAAAACAAAGTGTATGGAGCTGCTTTAAGGGGTATTATGTCCCTTGGTAGCTGGGTGATTATATGTCCCTAGTGGGCATATGTTATGGTCAACATGTTTCGCGCTTCAGTGGTCTCAGGGGGAGATCCAGGGCGCTTCGTCAGGACCGAATAAGAAATTTTTATCTACAGTGGCCCAAAAATTTCGGTGCCCCCGTATAAATGAAAGGAGTAGAGATTCCCTTAGTAGGTAGGGTAAGATCCCATGAGATCAGGGAGGGTCACTTGAGAGGGTTCTCTCGGTGCATCTGGGCTGTGTCACCTGTGTGCCTCTCGCTGTGGCACACAGCGAGAGGCACACAGGTGCCTCCCTCCAGCCATTTTTTAATACACTTTCTAGGACTTCACTGCCACTTACACCCACGCACCCATACTGCTTCATCAAAAGATCTCCGAAAAAGAGACCCTTCGGGGGACCCGTAGGGCATTGCAGCGCCGGCCCGACGAGGAGCAAAAGCCCACTGATGAAGCATGACATCCTTCGGGGTGTGTGAGGGCATCAAGATGAGGACACCCTGCCTCCCACAAGCAGAGTAGCACACAACAAGAGTACCCCCTACTTCCCTCCTCTCCATCTCCACTCAGGAACGGTGACTCCCTTTGGTATAAGCTGACTGAAATGATAACTGTTGATCTAGAAGGATGTCAATTTCAAATGTAAAATAAAAGTATATTTAAAAAAAGAAAAAGATAAACTTGGTTTCCCAAAAGGATAGCGGTGAATCTGAGGTCCATATCAAGATGTAAAAGATATACTGTTTCAAAATATACCAGATTTTTTAACACATTTATCCGATCCACTGGATAACCTTAAACTTAACATCAATTTGCCCCTCCAGAAGTCTTACCACAAACATTTTCAGAAGTTATCTAAAGGCAACTTCATCTTTTTCTCCCCCCTACCCCTGCACCCATCAAGCATTTTGATGATGTACTATTTCTGCTAGGTCCGCACTATTAAAGTACCTTAACTAAATAAGTAAAAACGAAATAAATTAAACTAAATATGTAAAACTAATAAAGATACTTTAGCGCAATTAGTCATACAGTTAAAGGGAATTAGTCACAAAGGTAAATATAGATGTGTATTTTCTCTCATGCGGATCTACTACTGCACTTAGGCATAACTCTGCACTTTTTTGTTATTCACTATTTCCTAGTGTAGAATTTCACTTAGGTGTAGTCTTGCATGTCTCCGCTCTCTCAAATCACCGGATGGAGCCTCCTATAACAGGATTTATGGGTACAGAGTTACTACAGGTACATTTGCACACATAGTGAGAGATTTACACGAATATGGTGGAGATCTCCCTATAGGAAAGTATAGCAATAATTATTCAATTGTTTTTTTTTTTTTTAAATAATGTTGAAAATATTTGTTTGTATAATATAAATATAAATGAATTTACAATGTGTATTATTTACATAAAACGAATAAAATGTTACAGCACATTAATTCATATTAAATATGTATTAAATATTTCATTTAAATATATTGAATTTAAAAGTAATAATTTGCAAACAGTAATGAAAAAATCACACCTCACTCGCATTTATATTCTTAGGTATTATTTACTAATTTTTTTGTTTAGGGTGTTTCAACTAATTTGAATTATTTTGAATTTTTTATATGTTTTATTTTTTCTAAAGTGTATTACATTTTAAAATAATTATATATAATTTTTAACGTACAAAAATATAATTAATTTAAATGTTGACATAATTTAATTAAGTTAACATTAGCTCCTGTTGGGTGTTATTTGATTTCTCTGTCTCCTTTGTTTTCAATTGGAGCATGTTACAGTACCTGTGAGTGGCCATGTGTGCTTGACTTGTTCAAGGTATGACCGGAGTACATTTACACCTGTTTTGACACATTTAGGACTGTAGTAACTTTAGAAGTGCAGTTTATGAATTGCAGTGTGGTAGTTGTGGGTATGTGTGAGAAGTTGGCCTGGTATATGCTGTTCACTAGTTAAAGTGGACACCTTGCACCAGTACAATTCGACTCTTATGGTAGGTAGGTTTAAGACAACCTTTATAGAAAGCTATCCTAGTGGTAGCTGTGGAGAGCAGCCTTCAGGCTAAGTCTTGGAGGAATGTAAAGCAGCTTGTTTTACCACACAATCTCTTGAATCACCAAATGAAAAGACACCACACAGGTATATATATCAAATATATGTGTATTTATTACTAAACAACTCTCTGCTAATCTCTTGTGAGATTAGAAGTCAGGAACATATGCACAAATCAACGTTTCACAATAAATTAAGCACAAATATGGCTGGGGCCCTAGGGGCGTACCAGACCATATACTAAAAGAGACTTAAGAACAACGACTTGCAAAGGGACAAGGCCTAGGGCCTTCAGAAGTGCTGGGGCCTCACGAAACCACCCAAGCCAGGTAAGTAAAGGACCCACGGGGACGCGTGCAGTGAGTGAACACAGGCGCGGATCGCCGTAGACTTCAATGGGGCAAGTCGCGGTTGGAAATTAAGAGTTTCAGGGCACTTCGGGAGTAGCTACAAGCAAGTCACTTACAGGGTAAGTAGTTCTAGGGCCAACACCCACAGGAGCACCGTAGTGCTGGAGTTACCTCACCCAGGGAAGCCGGGTGCATAGGTGTCCTTTGGTGTCGGGTCGCGGCGTCGTTTTCAATGGGAGCCAATGAAGACTTGCTGCTTGTGAAGCCAGAAGAAGTGTCCGGTGGAATCCAAGCCTGGATTCGGAAGAAGGAAGACCTGAAAGCAGAGGGGACAGTGTTCAAAGTCACTGGGCAGTGACCCGGGGCAAGGAAGATGAATGCCCACCGTCGTCGACAGATTCAGGTCGTTCACGGGTGTCTTGACTCTTCAGCCACGAGGTCCAGGAGGCGTCGAGGACGACCAGGAGCTGGATTCAGCGTGTCCCACGAAGTCTGTAGCTGACTGCGGTGTCGGCGACCCGATTGGAGCCAACAAGCCTTGGTAGCAGCAAGTCTCGTGGAAAGGGCAAAAAGTCAATGGTGCAGACCAGCAAGGTCTGGGGAACTCACCCAGCGAGGGTAAGTCAGGGCAGGCCTGGAGCAACCAGGGGAGCCCTTTGGTTCTGTAGAAAAGTCTTCAGGGGACCCACAAGCCGGCTGGCAAGGGATCGCGAAGACGCCTCAGGAGGATTCCTTCAACAGGGGCCCACGGTCACTCGGGATGGGGTAGGCCTCTGATCTTCAGAGGGATTCCTGCTAGAGGCTGGGACCACACGTGGTCCAAAGCACAGGTTCGTAGAACGTCGTGAAGGGGTTGCACTCGACAATAGTGCACGGTACCCAGGGACTGCGGTTCCTCGTCACTCGTGGGGTCCACTTGCCTCAGCTTCACTGGGGACTCACGATGGCCTTGGAGAAGTCAGGAAATCCTCGTCTTGGGCTGCAGGGACCTCGGGCTCCGGCGGGAGCAGCGTAGTTTGCGACCGTCGTTTCAGTTTTGGTGCCTGCCAAGCAGGGAGTCACTCCTTGACTCCAAGGGAGATTCTTCAGTCTTCCAGAGGTAGTGGAACGTCGCAGGTCCGGGATTCTTCAGTAGAGCGTCGTCCAGGAGATCTAGTTTGCAAGTTCAAGGGTTCCCTACCTTATACTAAAAAGGAAGGGAGGGACTAGCTCTAAGACCCCACCTATGGGAGGGTCAGGGGAGCGGGTGGCTACACCCACTTCCCTTTGTCCAGTTTCGCGCCAGAGCAGGGGCAGGTAGCCCCTGAGCCGGTTTGAACTGGTGTATGCACAGAGGAGCCTTCTGCTACCCCAGTGCAGGACTTCAAAGCACTCTAGGAGTGCACCCACCCAGCCCCAATACACTAAACCCTGTCTGGGAGGTGGTCACACCTCCCTGGGACAGGATACCTATTGTTGGACTTCCTCCACTGCGAGTTTCGGTCATCAGCAGGAGGGCAGCCCAGTGTCTGTGACTGGTGGCATCCATTTTGTGATGCCAGGGCTCTGGAAAGAAGTTACCGGGTAGTCCGGTGTGTACATGTCTCTCCCTCTAGAAGGGTGGAATGCTACCCCCGCCGCCAGAACTGGCGGGGGGGTAGTATTCCAAGATGTTTGACACCAAACACGACATGTTTCCGTGCAGCCATCCCAAAGTTAGCATTTAACGCGGGGTTATAATGCGCTTAAGAGTATATGGTCAGGCTGCACTACAAACTGGGGTGGTGTGGTGAGCAAAAGAATGATGCTCACTACACCACTGGATTCAAGCTAGCCTGGCTGAAGAAGGGTGATGCCCTGAAACCGGTCCCAGGATGCTTGTTTCCGGTCCAGGGAGGACCTGGCTTGGCAGTTCGGGCTGGACTGTTCCCACAAGGAACAGGGTCAAGACTGATTTGCATATGGCTGGGTCCAAACTGGGGTGGTGTGGTGAGCAAAAGAATGATGGATTTAACCCAGATCCTTGTGACTGGGGGTGAATGTTTGCATTGTCCAGCATTCCGTCCATCAATTGTTTCTTTTGCAATTGTCGCCCTAAGTGGGAAGGGGTATGCCCAGACGTGGGTCCCGTGCTCACTACACCACTGGATTCAAGCTAGCCTGGCTGAAGAAGGGTGATGCCCTGAAACCGGTCCCAGGATGCTTGTTTCCGGTCCAGGGAGGACCTGGCTTGGCAGTTCGGGCTGGACTGTTCCCACAAGGAACAGGGTCAAGACTGTTTTGCATATGGCTGGGTCCAAACTGGGGTGGTGTGGTGAGCAAAAGAATGATGGATTTAACCCAGATCCTTGTGACTGGGGGTGAATGTTTGCATTGTCCAGCATTCCGTCCATCAATTGTTTCTTTTGCATTTGTCGCCCTAAGTGGGAAGGGTATGCCCAGACGTGGGTCCCGTGCTCACTACACCACTGGATTCAAGCTAGCCTGGCTGAAGAAGGGTGATGCCCTGAAACCGGTCCCAGGATGCTTGTTTCCGGTCCAGGAGGACCTGGCTTGGCAGTTCGGGCTGGACTGTTCCCACAAGGAACAGGGTCAAGACTGATTTGCATATGGCTGGGTCCAAACTGGGGTGGTGTGGTGAGCAAAAGAATGATGGATTTAACCCAGATCCTTGTGACTGGGGGTGAATGTTTGCATTGTCCAGCATTCCGTCCATCAATTGTTTCTTTTGCATTTGTCGCCCTAAGTGGGAAGGGTATGCCCAGACGTGGGTCCCGTGCTCACTACACCACTGGATTCAAGCTAGCCTGGCTGAAGAAGGGTGATGCCCTGAAACCGGTCCCAGGATGCTTGTTTCCGGTCCAGGGAGGACCTGGCTTGGCAGTTCGGGCTGGACTGTTCCCACAAGGAACAGGGTCAAGACTGATTTGCATATGGCTGGGTCCAAACTGGGGTGGTGTGGTGAGCAAAAGAATGATGGATTTAACCCAGATCCTTGTGACTGGGGGTGAATGTTTGCATTGTCCAGCATTCCGTCCATCAATTGTTTCTTTTGCATTTGTCGCCCTAAGTGGGAAGGGTATGCCCAGACGTGGGTCCCGTGCTCACTACACCACTGGATTCAAGCTAGCCTGGCTGAAGAAGGGTGATGCCCTGAAACCGGTCCCAGGATGCTTGTTTCCGGTCCAGGGAGGACCTGGCTTGGCAGTTCGGGCTGGACTGTTCCCACAAGGAACAGGGTCAAGACTGATTTGCATATGGCTGGGTCCAAACTGGGGTGGTGTGGTGAGCAAAAGAATGATGGATTTAACCCAGATCCTTGTGACTGGGGGTGAATGTTTGCATTGTCCAGCATTCCGTCCATCAATTGTTTCTTTTGCATTTGTCGCCCTAAGTGGGAAGGGTATGCCCAGACGTGGGTCCCGTGCTCACTACACCACTGGATTCAAGCTAGCCTGGCTGAAGAAGGGTGATGCCCTGAAACCGGTCCCAGGATGCTTGTTTCCGGTCCAGGGAGGACCTGGCTTGGCAGTTCGGGCTGGACTGTTCCCACAAGGAACAGGGTCAAGACTGATTTGCATATGGCTGGGTCCAAACTGGGGTGGTGTGGTGAGCAAAAGAATGATGGATTTAACCCAGATCCTTGTGACTGGGGGTGAATGTTTGCATTGTCCAGCATTCCGTCCATCAATTGTTTCTTTTGCATTTGTCGCCCTAAGTGGGAAGGGTATGCCCAGACGTGGGTCCCGTGCTCACTACACCACTGGATTCAAGCTAGCCTGGCTGAAGAAGGGTGATGCCCTGAAACCGGTCCCAGGATGCTTGTTTCCGGTCCAGGGAGGACCTGGCTTGGCAGTTCGGGCTGGACTGTTCCCACAAGGAACAGGGTCAAGACTGATTTGCATATGGCTGGGTCCAAACTGGGGTGGTGTGGTGAGCAAAAGAATGATGGATTTAACCCAGATCCTTGTGACTGGGGGTGAATGTTTGCATTGTCCAGCATTCCGTCCATCAATTGTTTCTTTTGCATTTGTCGCCCTAAGTGGGAAGGGTATGCCCAGACGTGGGTCCCGTGCTCACTACACCACTGGATTCAAGCTAGCCTGGCTGAAGAAGGGTGATGCCCTGAAACCGGTCCCAGGATGCTTGTTTCCGGTCCAGGGAGGACCTGGCTTGGCAGTTCGGGCTGGACTGTTCCCACAAGGAACAGGGTCAAGACTGATTTGCATATGGCTGGGTCCAAACTGGGGTGGTGTGGTGAGCAAAAGAATGATGGATTTAACCCAGATCCTTGTGACTGGGGGTGAATGTTTGCATTGTCCAGCATTCCGTCCATCAATTGTTTCTTTTGCATTTGTCGCCCTAAGTGGGAAGGGTATGCCCAGACGTGGGTCCCGTGCTCACTACACCACTGGATTCAAGCTAGCCTGGCTGAAGAAGGGTGATGCCCTGAAACCGGTCCCAGGATGCTTGTTTCCGGTCCAGGGAGGACCTGGCTTGGCAGTTCGGGCTGGACTGTTCCCACAAGGAACAGGGTCAAGACTGATTTGCATATGGCTGGGTCCAAACTGGGGTGGTGTGGTGAGCAAAAGAATGATGGATTTAACCCAGATCCTTGTGACTGGGGGTGAATGTTTGCATTGTCCAGCATTCCGTCAATCAATTGTTTCTTTTGCATTTGCACTACAAACAGCATCAGAGAAGGGTCTCTGAATGCTGCAGAGGGGCTCTGCTCATGCAGGGGCACCCTCTCACATAGGAACCAAGCACTCTGCCTTCAGGATTGATAAGGCCTGCCTTAGGAGTGACTTATAGGTTTATATGTGTGTATCTATGTAGTGATATAGGTAGCCTATATCACAGTAAGGAGTGCATGCACCACCTTACCCAGGCTGCAGTAGCAGACCTGTGGTGTCAGATTTAGTCTGCTTCCCAGGGGTGGCATAATACATGCTTCAGCCCCTGGTAGGCCTGTGAAGTACCTATGCCCTTGGTACCTAAGGTACCATATACTAGGGACTCATAAGGTACCACAGTATCCAATCACTAGTGCACCTAGAGTGTACTCCAAGTTGTTTAGAGAGAACAGAGAGGCTGGGGCCCTGATTGGCAGGGTCCCAGCCAGACTATAGCCAGAAACCAGTGTAAACATCAGAAAAAAAGTGGGGGCAACATAAGAGGCAGATCCTACTCTCCTACAGTATGTATTTGTATTGGCATGTCCCTTCCTAAACCCCTTCTTAAATGTCTCTAAATCCTCCCATTCAGTAGTATGAATTTCTCATTTCCAGCCACTCCCCCTTGCCTTTTTCATATTTACTACAACAACATACACCTGCATGTGCAGAGATCTCTGCCACATTGTCTTTTTTGCTATGATGCCCCTTTGGGAGTCCTAGATCAGCCCTTCCCTCATTTCCGTTGCATTTTGTGTATGGTTATTGAAGCTGTGGTCGAGTAAAACTCCTATGAGCATGCATGGTAACAGTTGTCTTGCAGGACTATCAGTTATGAATCATTTGGAAACAAATGCAGAACAGTTTATTTGTGCGAGTGCAGCAGGGCCTAATCAGTAGGCAACTCTCTTTGCAGACATTGCAAATCCAGGTATCCAGATTGAAAGAAAAAGGGATACCATGGCATGCAGAATTTGTTCACAGTCACATGCTGCCAACCCATTAGCTATTTCACTATGGTGTCGAATTATTTCAAACTTCAAGAACCGTGGGTATCAGAATGTAACCCATGTCATTCCATTTGCACAAACTTTCTAGTATTTCAGCAAGAAATGAGGACCCTAGATGTGTGAGATGTGTTCTTCCTTGTCCAGTAGGAGGTTGTAAAAGATGACCTTCGACCTTAAGCAGGCACCATCACACAGGCAACAGTAAAGGCAGAGTCTGATTTAGAGTTTGGCAGATGGGTACTCTGTTGCAAACATGACTGGTATCCTCTCTACTGTATTACAAGTGCCGTAGAATACAGTGTACTTGTAATGAGGTGGGCGGTATATCTGCCACATTTCTGATGGAGTAAACGTTTCTCCAAACTCTAAATCAAGATTCCAGTCTTCTAGTGCATTCAACAAAGAAGGGAAGATTGCTGTTGCATTCAGGCCTTCCATAGTCCTGCTATTTAACCTCTTTGTTGTCTTAAATGAGCAATATACTGACAGCCACATTGAGGGCATGTTCCACTCAGTCTATCTCTTAACCTTATTGCAAAGCAGCCTAGCCAGTCCATTTTAACAGCTTTCTGTCACCCTACTCCTCAACTCTCCATTCATCAAATATAACCATTGTTAAGTCCAAGGTCCTGATTACAAATTAGTCAGAATATTACAACCCCTGTGTAAACCCCTGTTTGCATAGGGATCGGAATTTCAAGTTGGGTGGTATACCACATCCCGTAGTAACCAGGTGCGTTAAATGTCTCTCCCTTCTTTAAATGTTGGCAGGTCAACTCTGCCGGAACTTAACTGTGGAAAAGCATATGGTATATGCCATACCATGCAGATTTTGGTGCAGTATGCACCAAAATCCATGTGTTCTTCCGCAAAAACTCATGATAGGTGTTATTTATTGGACCCGAAAAATAACCACCTCCACTATATCGTTTTTTTCCACATGCGATAAATAGCTCCATCACTCAGAATCAGGGCCAAAGTGTCTTGTTCAGTCAGCAGAAATTATCCTATGAATTATTTCTGGGTGTACAATGTGAAATGATTGGCAATTGCAGGTAAAGAGAAGGATCCTGCACATTGAAGTTATCCTGCTGTAGGTGCGATATATTTTGCCACTGATTCCTACATTTGTTCTGATAATTATACCGTTCCTGTTAAAAAACACTGCAGGCCAGATATCTGCCCTCAAAGTCCTACATCTTTGACAAAATCTATTTCACTGAAAAAGTTGCTCTTACTCTTTCTCATTCACTCTACATCATATTCAGTGGACCTCGGCTTCAGTTCTGTAGTGATGGGCAGGCCAGGGTCTAGACTCTAGTGTTTGTAATATATATTTCCACCAGCCACTCCTCCTGGGCTGGCTTCTACACGCACCCCACACCCATCCATCACAGGTGTCACTGGTCAGGTGGCCCTGGTAATAAAAGGGGCCGGGCAAATATGCCCTGGGCCAGTTATGTGTCTGCATGCATTATTTGACTAGCATGAGGGCCTAAGGCCCGCACCATTATAATGGCGACATACGGGTTGGACCCACATATGCAGCTGCCCTGAAGTCTGGCAAGGGGGAAAGTGTAGCCTGAGTATAAGACACCCCTGCCTGCACATTGTAAAAGGTGGGCAAGGATGTTGATGACAGTAAGTGAAGGACCCTGAACCAGGCCGCCTGCCATGAGCCAGCACCGGAACACCGACGAGTGGTGTTCCCTGAAGAAAAGGAGAGCCGGCTAAGGTCTTGCTGCCGTGACCCCTGGAATGCAGTAGTGGACCGACAGGCATGATGTGAGCCCCGTAGCAAGAAGAGAAATCCACGTACGTGTCGCAGCAGGCACCATGGTAGAGGCGCCTGCATACTGCCCATAGACACAGTGAAAGAATGCCACGCCTGCAGGGGAGAGGGCTGCGCCAGCAAGAGAATGTGCCTCAGGACCCTGAAAGTAAGGTAGGGCCGGTGCATGTCCCTGCTGAGATCACCACAAGGCAACCCCGCCAGTCGCCATCAGCCTGGTCAGAGGAAACCCTGAGTAAATGCGGCCTATACATGACTGGAATAGAGACGCCCCCATCTGCACTGCCCAGAGCGGTGGGGGCCATAAGCGCTGGTAGCGCAGCGTTGAGGGGAAGAGAGAAGCCCCACCAGTCGGTTACACCAGCACAGAATGGACACTGTTAGCCCACCAAACGTGTCACATGAGGTGACCAACCTTGATAAACATGCCTGTACTTAGGTGGGACCAGCATAGCCTTGAGGTGCAAGGAGTGCGTTTCCAAGTGAAGATGAAGAGTTGAAGGAGGAAAGGTGACCTTCCACTCAGGGAGTGGAGAGCCAAGAAGATCCTTCAAGGACATGACTTGTGAGAAGTCCAGGAGAAGAAGGAAGACCTGTGAGAGGTCCCCAAGAAGAGTTGAGTCCTATGGAGAGTACAGGATGCGACCAGGGAGGTCCCTGTGAAAAGAAGATTACAGCGAGATCCCTGGTTAGGCGACAGAGGAGAGGAGAGTCAGTCCTAGGGGTAAGCCGTGACCCGGGAGGTCCAAGTGAAGTGCACGTCACATGGAGAGGCCTGGTCAAAAGGAAGAAGAGAAGAAGAGCGTGGCAAGAAGTCACACTACCACGTTGAGAAGGACAAAATTGAAAGATAGAGGAAGAAGGGAAGGGTGATGATAGACTAGTCACCCAGAAGATCACCAAGAAGGGAAAGGTGATGATTAACCAATCACCCGGAAGATCACCAACAGTTATTGGTGATTGTCATCACAATCCAGTGCTTCAATTTAACCACCTAAGGAGCACCGCACGTCTAAAGTGGAGCAATACATCAGCGAAACCCCTGGAGAATAATAAGTCATCCCTGGCACTGCAGGAGGCTGGCCACCCAGAAACCATCTGTGAGCCCTGGTGAACATGACACCTGCTGAAGAGAGCACTCTCGACCATTGTACCATCCACCCTTGGGATTGCAAGAGAGGCTTGGACGTGGCTCTGTTGGGAGTTCATCAGTGACCCCTTGGCATGGCTTATGATAGGCCCCGCACAGCCCACACAGTCCTGTGGCAATGCAGGGGGAAGGGCCTCAAGGGATTCCAATGAGAGGGGGATCCCGTCAAGAGAGATGTGTCTGCAGGCGCTCCACAATAGGTATCAGGAAGCACGGAAATCACATATGGAGACTGGGTCACCCAAAGACTATCCAGTAGATGCCAGTGCACCAGAGTTCGGATGGCAGGAGTACACAGACCCTGAAACAACCACCTTTGAGGTGGAGTGAGTGACTTGGAGGTGGTGCTGTAGGCAATTCCTCTATTGCCCTATGATGTGGCATGGGAGGGATACTGCTCAGTCCACACAGTTCCATGGAAGCTGGATGAAAAGGGCCTCGAGGGATTCCTGTGAGAGGGGAATCCTGGAAAGAGACGGAAGCCTGAAGTTGCTCCACCAATGGGCACCGGGAAGCACTGCGCCACCCAAGGAAGACTCTTCAACCATTGCAGTGACATCATCTGTGTTAGGAGGCTTGCTATCCAAGGTGCCTTTGAAGAAATAGCAGCAGATTCCACCATTGCTCCAGATGCACCATCAAGTGAACTTTGTAAATAGACTTCCGCATAGTGAGACCAGGTGGGACAGGACCCACAGTGCCTAGGTGGACTGTCACAACAGGAACGGGCGATTGAGAAATCCGGAATTCATTCGTGCCCAATGTAGTCTGGTGAAACTATGGAGGTGTGCCAAGATGCCGGGTGCTCCCAGCTGCACCTGTCCCCTCATCCTGTCCTGCAAGCAACCTGAATAGACTCAGTGGAGTTTTTGTTTTGTTGTTTTGCTCTCTCCCACGGGTTGGACTTGTTGTCCATCTTTAATAAAGTTTGGGAGGGATTTAGTGACTGGCTGGTCACGGTCTAGTGTTTGTAATATGTTTTCACCAGCCACTACTCCTGGGCTTCTACACTCACCCCACACCCATCCATCACAGGAGTCACCGCTCAGGTGACCCTGCTAATAAAAGGGGCTGGGCGCACATGCCCTGGGTCAGTTGCCAGTACCCCAGCTATGTGACTGCGTGCATTATTTGACTAGCATGAGGGCCTAAGGCCCGCACCATTACAAGTTCAGCAGCTAAAGGGAGTTGCCACCTCAATTTGCCAAACTCCTTATTCTCACCCTGCTCTATATAGTATCTCCTATTCACTCTGTTTCAGTTGTGCTACAGCAGGGAGCTTATGCAGTGCCTACCACCGTGGCTCTGATTGTGAGTGGGTCAAAGTTTTGTGACCGCGGCATGGACCCCTGTTTGCAGAGGGGTCGGAATTATGAGTTATTTAGAATTTACCTCAACAAATAATTAACAGGCGTGATAAAGGTCTCACCCTTCATTAAACTTCAGCAGGAAAAATCGGTCGAAATTTAAAAGTGGAAAAATGTATGGTATTTACCGTGTCCTGCAGTTTTTGGTGCGATAAGCACCAAAAACCCCAGCTATTTCGCAACAGCTGGAAACAGTTGCAGTTTATTGCACCCAATAAATTCCGAACCCAGAAGAGTAGGAATTCATCGGGGGCAATAAATTGCACTTTCCCTTCGACCATTCATAATTTGGGCCACAGTGTTTTGGCCTATCATTGTTTCATTCCTTTTTTGCAATAATTTATTAGAATAAAGGGTCATAACACATACATTAAGTATCAATGGAGCAGTTAAAACATGTATGATGGGACCCAATGAAAGTCACACGGTACAAGCAATACTACAGGCTTACAATCCCAATGATGGAGCAGACTACACCACAACCAGCACTGAGTAAGGCAAGCGAATGCACTAAGTATGCAGAGATAAAGGCGGTAGCAGAGCCACAAGTCCTATCCATTATCTAACCAGAACTAACAGCCTAAGAAGGAATGGGTTAGGGTAAGAGGTAATGGATGGAATAAGATGACACTGGGTCCTGCCACCCACCTGCTAGGGAAACGTATGTACACCACACTATGGGTGCTCAATATGATTAGTATCACTGGGGTAGTTCCCTTGGAAAGGCATCAAACATGTTGACACAGAAACCAACAGTTGTCTTTATAGCATAAAATTGTGACAACCGACACGTACAAAACGGAATAGAGATACAGATAATTCTAGTAAGTGTTTCTGAGTTGTGGAGCACTAGGAGCTCGGTGTGGATCATTCGGGTGTAATCAGGCACATTTATCAAGGGTACTGGGTGATGATGGGATTCCCTAATGCACAACATGTGTGTGATGTATTCCGGCCTCGTGGGTCAGCAGGTCAGTGGCAGAGGCACTAAACTGAATGAGTGTGCTCGTTGACTTGGATCAATCTAGCTCAGGCTTATTCGTGTGGTGCCCCCAGATTTGGTCAAAGACTTCCATTTAAGTCATTTATCTTGTACATGTCCCGTTTTCAATGGACTGCCTTTACAAATCCCACCAGTCATGCATCTGCCATGGGAGCCGGTGGTCGTCTCCAGTGAGTCTACAGATCTTGTTGATAGGCCTACCATGCCACCCACATTGTGTAACAGGGCTACATTCACAGAGGGAGACATGCGGAGGGCCCCTATGCGGGACAATTCAGGCCAGAGAGCCTGCCATAACAGCTGCAGACCATTACAGGTCCATATGGAGCAAATTGCACTACTCCTGACCTCACCTCCTGCATTTAGAATAATGGAGTCCCGCTTTGTTACTTTTGAAGCCTCCCTCGCAGCACTGTCATGTGTGAGCAATAGAGCAATCCAGTCTTTCGCGATGTGTTCCTTTTGTAGCACATTCTGCAACCATAGCCTAGGTGTGTTTTCAGCACGTTTGGAATATTGCACTTTGATGAGTGTGCTTGATTAGGTAGAAACAGTAGGATTAGAATAGTGGATTTAAGATGTTTTAGTTACTGATTACCTTATATCATTAACAGAGATGTCATGAAAAACTTATAATAAAGCTTAGCATTTCTAATGATTTCATTGCAGAGTGTCACAACAAACTCGACATTGTTGCAAACCGCACATGCAAAGAGTTACATGTTTGAAACTTTCAGTATAAGTGCCTAACATTATCTCTTAAGTAAACTGCTCTCAAGGCTCTTCACTGCTGCATACAGCATTCCATGCTGTGTTTCGTCCTCACCTGCTTCAATGCGGGAATTAAACCGCTCATGTCCTCAGTGAGTAAAATACACACAAATGAACACGTCAATGCTTCTTATTCAGCTTAGGTATATGCTCAGGTGCTAAAACACACATTTGTTGTGCACATACTAAGCAATGATGGGTCACAATTACCCCTATTATCTAATTAACACGTCCCACCACTCTGTTCCTGGAGCTGGACTTACCCAACACAGTACTTGCAGTCAGCACTTTAGTGTACTGACAGCCTTAGTCCAATAGCCCAACTGGGGCGTGGTCATGTTTCAAGGCACTCAGGCCAGAGCCTGTGTGGTTGGAGAGGACTCAACTGTTGCTTTATGCATTGCTCAGAGCAATAAGTATTTCAGTCCATTCATGGGCACAATGGGATGTATGCACTGAACGATGCAGCCAACAACAAGAACCATGGTTAAGCAATAGGTGTCTCAGTTGTGTCTTAGCTGTAAAAACGCCATGAAATATGTTGGCACCAGCACAGTGGCATGAGAAGAAACAAATAGAAGTGAGAGCTGATTGGGTAACAAGCGCGACTCTTTCAATCCACTAGTTCACCGCTACTTGGGCATTCCATTACTGCTTGCCAGAACTCACACACCTTTCAATGTCTTAATTATATTTTAATTGCTAAGCAATTATACAGTATAGTGTGCCAAAGCGTAAATATCACCGTGACACTTTCGCAAGGCTCAATTGAAAATATTCCAAATATTGCTCTGATATGTTGAGTTCTGGTGCTATTTTTGTACTGAATACTCATATTGTGTTGCCAAGATGGCCACTGAAATTGAAAAAATAAGATTCTTTATATTTTAAGAAATCTGCCTTTCTAATTAATACTGCTTACAGTAGACCCAGTTTTTAAAAACATTAAATTGCCGTCCCTCAAGAGAATTAGAACGTGTCACGTCTAGGTAAAGAGATCGTTTGTTATTGTGAAACAGCATAAATGTAAGGGTTCTGCAGTATGTAGAATGTTTAAAGTTTTCTTTACTATTGCATACCTATTGGCTGTGCCGCTGGAATTCTGCGTCAAAGGAGGACCAAATTATGTATCAGGATTTACTAAATTATGTGGCAAGGAAAGGGAATATATGAGTGACATTCTGTGGCAGTATTATTTTATGACTTTGTTATTTTAACACATTAATACTGTCTGGACAAAATTGGAATTCTTTTGTGTCAGACACCCGAGTAAAGAAATCATTACCTGAGAGGTGACCAGTTAATCTTTGCAAAGGGTCTGACACTCTGTAGGTCCACATGTTTCACTTTTTTTTGTAATTATTGAACTATTTGTGAAAGGAAAACTCATCATATTACGCAGAGGATAGTGAATTATGTGGTAAATGTGGTAATTACGTGGATGATGCCACAGCCCCAAAATCACATAATTCCAAAAGCCCTGTCAATTGACTGAAGAATGGATGGTGTAGGTCACTGGACATTTGCACCATTTTCATTGGATGTTAATTGCAGGCTTTTAGAAACGGGGGTCTATAGTTGGCAGTGGTTTGCTCCCTGTCCAAGTAGGGATCCTTCCTTCTAGTCAGATAAGGGAGTTACACTCCCAAAGTAACCCCTGCTCAGCCCCTTGGTAGCTTGGCATGAGCAGTCAGGCTTATCTCAGAGGCAATGTGTAAAGGGTTTGCACATAAACACACAGTAACACAGTGAAAACACTACAAATGGACACCACACCAGTTGAGAAAAATAACCAATCTTTATCTTAACCAAACAAAAGCAAAATGACAGAAGTCCAACATGCTCAAATCAAGATAGCACTTTTAAAAGGTTAAAACAGTTCAGTCCATATAAAACTATGGATGCGTCACTTTTAGCACAAAGTACCTGGGATGCGTCAAAATCGAAGATGAAAACAGGCACCGGGGAGGTGAGGCGCCGAAAAGCACAGTGATGCGTCGGTTCCTTACCTGCGGGGAAGGCGATGAGTCAGTTCTTACACGCAGGGAAGGTGATGCATCGGTTCCTTGCTCCTAGAGGATGTGATACGTTGGTTCCTTACTGCTATGCAGGGGAGGTGATGCGTCTGTTTCTTACTGTGAGAGGAGGTGATGCGTCAGTTTCTTACTGCGTGGGAGGTGATGCGTCGGTTTCTTACTACAAGGGGAGGTGATGCGTCGTTTCTCCGGACACACAGCCTCGGTCTCTTACTGAAGCCCAGCGTCGATATATAGGCTTGCCGCACAGGTGCAATGTGTGGAAAATCTGGGCGCGCTGGAGGTCGATGCGACGGTGGCAAAACAGGTGCTGCATCGATTCTCCCAGCCACGATCAGGTGATGCATTGAATCTTCAGCTGCACAGCAGGGCCTGTGTCGGAGTCATAGTTGGTGTTTCGGACATCAGAAATACCGTGCTCGTGATATGGCGATTTTCAGGCCGCATGGCAGGCGCTGCATCGATTCTTTGGCTGTACTGCTGCGATGCGTTGAAGATCGGTGTGTGAATTTTCTTTGTTTCTTGCATCAGGAGCCACCACCAAGGGCCCAGAACTGGAATTGGCACCACTTGGCAGGTCAGAACTCCCAGCAGAGAAATTCAGAGGCTGCAGATGAAGTCTTTGATGGCCCTGAGACTTTCAACAGGAGGCAAGCACACACAAACCCTTGGAGAACATTGAAAAGCAGGATACAAAAGCACATTCCAGTCCTTGTACTTCTCCACGACAAAAGCAGCAAGCAGGAGATTAGCACTACACAGCACCAAGCAGAGTGGCAGTTCCCCTCCTACAGCTTCTCCAGCTCCTCTCCTTGGCAAAATCTCCTCTTATCCAGAAGTGTTCTAAACATGTGGGGTTAAAGGTCCAATATTTATACCCCTTTTGGCCTTTAAAGTAGGCATACTTCAAAGGATAGTCTTTGTAGTGCACAGATCCTGCCTTGCCCTGTCCTGGCTCCAGACACACTACAGGGGGGGTGGAGACAGTATTGTGAGAGGACAGACACAGCCCTATTTAGGTGCTAGTGACAACTCCTCTCACCACTGTAGCTCAGGAAGACCCATCAGCCTGGTGATGGGCAATCAGGATATGCAGGGCACAACTTAGTTCCCTTTGTGTGGCTGTCTAGAGTGAATGCACAAACAGCCCAACTGTCAGTGTAAACCTGACGTTGATTCCACAGGCAGGCAGAGGCACAGGATGGTAAAGCAAGAAAATGCCCACTCATTTTTGAGTTTTGGTGACCCAGGTTCTGCTTTGTCCTGCGGAGGACTTAAATGTTAGACCGAAACTCGTCGACCCCTTTTTTCCAGGATCAACGCCAATCGTTCAGGAAACATTGATGTACTTCATTGAGTTTTGTGACCACAGAGACATTACATGAGGCAACTATTTGAGCCATTTACTAGACGGTCATAAATCAATTTGGTGTTGATACCTGATGGCGGAATACTCCTATTGTAATTGTCGTAATGAGGGTAGATAATCCGCTAGTGCAGTAACTTGTGTTCACCTAGATTTTATGCTAATGTGATGTCTTTTCTGTGTTGTCTTAATTTTGAAAAAAAAAATATATATATATATATATTCACTGAAAAAACCATAGGTTTCAGGGGCGTTATAGTTAGTTGGACATTTCACTCGTACAAAACCATAGAAATTCCCCCGTTGTAGTTAGTTCAGCTAACTATAACTCGCGTGCCCGTAATGCACTGCTGATGACGTCACATATTACATCACTCATGACATGGTCAGTGACATCACTCATGACATCACTGATGACATCTCAAATGACATCACTGATGACATCACTGATGACATCATCCTTGTGATAGAGTGGCAGACCTCCTCTCACCCTAATATAACCTTTGATACACACACTCAAAAATACAAACTAACATTTTCAAAACAATGGACATACCAATACCAGTTACAACACACCTATTCAGTAATTCCAAGATCTACACACACATCCACTCATTCACCAACAGTCCCTATACAGTCACTCATACATGTACTCACTCATCATATGTACTCATACACCTATACATCCTGTTACACACCGCCACTCATCCATAGAGTTACTCACACACATAGTCACACATGCAAACAAAGTATCAAACATCCATTTACTTGCATATACAGTTATACACACACTACCACACTTACTTCTACAGAAACTTACACATACTTACTCTCTTAAACAATCACTTATAGAAACACCTACTTATTTGTACAGGAACTCTTCCAATCTCTCACTCTCACATATACTCACTTATATACACCAATACTCACATATACTAGTTTAAAACATATGTAGTTACTCATAAAGACACTATTGAGACAGTCATTCACTCACTAACACACCCATACACATACTCATCCACCTATACAGTCCTGCACACATGCTGTCTTCAACACATACAAACAGTGAGTCACTCATTCATGCATCTATGCACTAAGTAATACCCCCCACCGAACCATACAGACACTCAGACACTCATACTGATACTCAAAAAACCAACTAATAACCCATATAGACACTCATGTAGCTACTCACCAACCCATGCAGCCACTTATACACAAAGTGAGAGACTGATACAGATATTTTCATATTTAAACATTACTCACTAACCCATGTATTCACTAAGATACACTTAGTCAGTTATACAATCAATTTTACAAAACAAAATCATCCATTTAGACACTTATATACCCATTTATTCTTCCATCGACCTTGAGATATACATATATAAAACATATTTAATTTTCAGAAAAACACACATTCACTGGATGATGTCATCAGTGATGTCATCAGTGATGTCATTTGAGATGTCATCAGTGATGTCATGAATGATGTCACTGACCATGTCATGAGTGATGTAATATGTGACGTCATCAGCAGTGCATTGCGGGCGCGCGAGTTATAGTTAGCTGAACTAACTATAACGGGGGAATTTCTATGGTTTTGTACGAGTGAAATGTCCAACTAACTATAACGCCCCTGAAACCTATGGTTTTTTCAGTGAATTTCTAAGGTTTTTTAAATGCTAATTTCTAACTATAACGTGCCTGAAACCTATGGTTTTTTCAGTGAATTTCTAAGGTTTTTTAAATGCTAATTTCTAACTATAACGTGCCTGAAACCTATGGTTTTTTCAGTGAATATATATATATTTATTATACTATGTATACATGTGAAAATGTCTCGGTCCCCTGTTTGCCTCGGTGGCACGGAAAAAATGGGTGGAACTGACGTCAGCACGCCGACGAGGTTCTCTTATGGCTCCGATGACGTCATACGGTGTCGTGAGCCGAGCCGTGCTATTATGACGTCCTCGTTGACGTGGGAGAGCTAGGAAAGAATTTCCGTGGAATGCTGGTGCAGGGGATATTCACCTAAGTGTTCAGGCTAGTCCTTTGGGAGCAACTGTTTATGTTGCCACTCCAGAAACCGAAACCAGTGATCCGAGGGCAGAGGCCCTGCAGATGGCACACGAGGTGGGGTGCCCAGTCGTGTGCACCGGCGGGGCAGCGCAGTGACAAGCACCACAACCCACAAAAAAGGTAACGAGGGCACTGAATAACACAGGATCTTCTCTTTGTATCTGGCAGGAACAACGAAGTTAAAATGCCCTAGTACCAAAATGTAGAATTAGTGCTACAACGGTCTTCAAGAGGACCTGTGATGCCGCTTCTGCCTCCCGTACCCTGGAGGTGGCACATGGGTCACGCGGTACGGTCATACTGCGGTGGGACGCACACTCGTTGACCTCTCATGGCACTGCTCCACACTTCAGGGAGGACGCTTTCCATTAGCTATGTTTTCTGATGACATGTCGCGCCGGCCCCGTCCAACAACAGAACTCATTTAGATCCAAACAGACTCTTCCGCTCTCTCACCGGAAGTGAAACCAGGCCACGAGGACACTTTCACAATACAACAGCCGGGAATGCACTTTTCGGTAAAAAAACACATTCCTTCCTCCTAATTAATCAAATAAACGTCTCACTGAAGAACAGGGGCCAGCTTCGATCGGTAAACAGCCGTTACAACGACTTTTTACTTTGCGATACCATTACAACGCATGCATTACCACGCATGCGTTGTACATCACGAAGTCATTACTACGCATTTTTTAGAACGCATGGTCATTTACCACGCATGCCTTTACAACGAATTTTGTTGTAAAGGTATGTATGGTAAATGACCATGCGTTCTAAAAACATGTAGACGATCCATGTCGTTGTAAGGAAACAGAGGCTGTTCCGTTTCCTCACAACGACGTGCACCGCCCCTCAGAGACGACGTGAAGCAGGAACCACGAGGAGAGAGGAACCACGAGGAGTGAGAGGTAAGGGGATTGGGCATGGGGTGGGGGTTTCTTTTCTAGGGTTTAGGGTAGTGCAGTGGTGTTTGGGTGGTGTAGGGGGTCGTGCTGGGGGTAGTGTTTTAGGGTTTAGGGTAGTGCAGTGGTGTTTGGGTAGTGTAGGGGTTCATGCTGGGGGTAGTGTTTTAGGGTTTAGGGTATGGCAGTGGTGTTTGGGTAGTGTAGGGGGTCGTGCTGGGGGTAGCGATTTAGGGTTTAGGGTAGTGCAGTGGTGTTTGTGTTGTGAGGGGTCGTGCTGGGGGTAGTGTTTTAGGGTTTAGAGTAATGCAGTGGTGTTTGTATAGTGTAGGGGGTTTAGGGTAGTGCAGTGGTGTTTGTGTAGTGTAGGGGGTCATGCTGGGGTTGTGTTTTAGGGTTTAGGGTAGGGCAGTGGTGTTTGTGTAGTGTAGGGGTAGTGTTTTAGGGTTTAGGGTAGTGCAGTGGTGTTTGTGTAGTGTAGGGGGTCATGCTGTGGGTAGTGTTTTAGGGTTTAGGGTAGTGCAGTTGTGTTTGTGTAGTGTATGGGGTCGTGTTTTAGGGTATAGGGTAGTGCAGTGGTGTTTGGGTAGTGTAGGGGGTCATGCTGGGGTTAGTGTTTTAGGGTTTAGGGTAGTGCAGTGGTGTTTGGGTAGTGTAGGGGGTCGTGCTGGGGGTAGTGTTTTAGGGTTTAGGGTAGTGCAGTGGTGTTTGTGTAGTGTGGGAGGTCATGCTGGGGGTAGATTTAGGGTTTAGTGTAGTGCAGTGGTGTTTAGGTAGTGTAGGGAGTCGTGCTGGGGGTAGTGTTTTAGGGTTTAGGGTAGTCCAGTGGTGTTTGTGTAGTGTAGGGAGTCGTGCTGGGGGTAGTGTTTTAGGGTTTAGGGTAGCGCATTGGTGTTTGGGTAGTGTAGGGGGTCGTGCTGGGGTAGTGTTTTAGGGTTTAGGGTAGCGTAATGGTGTTTGTGTAGTGTAGGGGTCATGCTGGGGGTAGTGTTTTAGGGTTTAGGGTAGTGCAATGGTGTTTGTGTAGTGTAGGGGGTAGTGTTTTAGGGTTTAGGGTAGTGCAGTGGTGTTTGTGTACTGTAGGGGGTCGTGCTGGGTTCTAGTGTTTTAGGGTTTAGGGTAGTGCAGTGGTATTTGTGTAGTGTAGGGGGTAGATTTAGGGTTTAGGGTAGTGCAGTGGTGTTTGGGTAGTGTAGGGGGTCGTGCTGGGGGTAGTGTTTTTGAGTTTAGGGTAGTGCAGTTGTGTTTGGGTAGTGAAGGGGGTCGTGCTGGGGTAGTGTTTTAGGGTTTAGGGTAGTGCAGTGGTGTTTGGGTAGTGTAGGGGTCAACCAACATGAATTTGTCCTTGTGTGATGTAACCAATGCTCATGTAAAGCACTCCAATACCTGACCAGTCTGCACTATATAAAACTGCAAAAAAACAAAAAATAAAAAGTGTTTTGCACACTTCTGTCATTGGGCTATACGTGGGCTACCTCTGGGTGATATTTGTGCTACATTTGGGCTCTTTTTTCTCTGGTGGCCATCTTGGGAGACTTATTTGTTATGAAGTTTCCTAATTTCCTCATTTACTACAGTCTCCTCAGTAGGAAATGCTTTCAGTTTTTTACTTTGATTCCATCAAGAAGGCATTCAGATGTGTCACACATTTGCCATAAATTCAGAATGTTAGCACTCTAGTTGTTCATTAGATCACTGTAGTAAAGCTACTGCTCACCAAGGAGTTAACTGGAAGTCTACTGCTGGTATTGAAAGTGATTGTTTCAGTCTGCATGTCAGAATTTTCTAATGAAATAGAAGAGGATTTGAGATCTCACTTAAAACATGCCCTAAATTTTCTTTTTGCAGCACTAACCATAATTTCTATGGCAAAATGAACCCCCTCATTTTGTTCCTTTTTAAATTAAATGTTTTAAGTGTTACCAGTTTATTCCAATCAAGATGGCTTCAGGTGTGCCATACTTTTGTCATAAGTAAGGCTGTTAGCACTCTAGTTGTTCTTTAGAACACTCTGGGAAGCTGCAGTAGAACACAAAGGCATCAACTGACAGGCTGCTCCTGTTGAAATATAACAGGAAGATATTTGAGATCTCACTTAAAACATGTCCTAATTTTTCTTTCTACAGCACTAACCATAATTTCTATGGCAAAATGAACCCCCTCATTTTGTTCCTTTTTAAATTAAATGTTTTAAGTGTTACCAGTTTATTCCAATCAAGATGGCTTCAGGTGTGCCATACTTTTGTCATAAGTAAGGCTGTTAGCACTCTAGTTGTTCTTTAGAACACTCTGGGAAGATGCAGTAGAACACAAAGGCATCAACTGACAGGCTGCTCCTGTTGAAATATAACAGGAAGATATTTGAGATCTCACTTAAAACATGTCCTAATTTTTCTTTCTACAGCACTAACCATAATTTCTATGGCAAAATGAACCCCCTCATTTTGTTCCTTTTTAAATTAAATGTTTTAAGTGTTACCAGTTTATTCCAATCAAGATGGCTTCAGGTGTGCCATACTTTTGTCATAAGTAAGACTGTTAGCGCTCTAGTTGTTCTTTAGAACACTCTGGGAAGCTGCAGTAGAACACAAAGGCATCAACTGACAGGCTGCTCCTGTTGAAATATAACAGGAAGATATTTGAGATCACACTTGAAACATGTCCTCATTTTTCTTTCTACAGCACTAACCATAATTTCTATGACAAAATGAACCCCATGATTTTGTTCCTTTTTAAATTAAATGTTTTAAGTGTTACCAGTTTATTCCAATCAAGATGGCTTCAGGTGTGCCATATTTTTGTCATAAGTAAGGCTGTTAGCACTCTAGTTGTTCTTTAGAACACTCTGGGAAGCTGCAGTAGAACACAAAGGAATCAACTGACAGTCTCTGCCATTGTTGGATGTACATGTTTTACTGAGAATGTCAGACTTAATTCTCACATGACTGAGAAAGATAATGTGAATTTACAGAAAATATGCTCTCATTTTAGCTTCTGGAGCACCTTCCAAAACTGTATGGGACAAGCATGTGAAAATAGTTTTCTCTCAAACATGATTCATGATATCCCAGCAGAAGGTTTTTCACAGGGTAAAATCACCTTAGAACACACCACAATTCCTGAAATTAGTATCCTACCATCAACAAATGAATTCTAATGTAACTAAAGTCTGTTATCACCCTTTATAGTTCTCCTTTTGGTAACCCTCAAAATCTTCGATTCACTACAATGCATTTCAATGGGGTACTATCATTTATATTGGTCCCAAGATGGCTGCCAGCAATTCCAGGATGAAGTGCTGACAGTCAATCAGATCTCACGATGACATGTGTGGTTAGGCTCCGCCCAGATATATATGTGTTTTTACTTTTGATTTTCTCAGCATCTACTGAACGGATTTACACCATTTAACAAAAGGGTTCTTTCTGAACCAAGAACTACCTCTTTGCCAAATTTGGTGTAATTCCGTTCAGCAGTTCAGGCTGTAGCCTTGCATAAAGTTTCCTATGGGAAATTGATTTTTTGACTCTTATTTTTTAATTTCTCACGCAACTACTGAACGGATTTACACCATTTAACAAAAAGGTTCTTTCTGAACCAAGAACTACCTCTTTGCCAAATTTTGTGTAATTCCGTTCAGCAGTTCGGGCTGTAGCCGTGGCTAAAGTTTCCTATGGGAAAATGAATGGGGAAAACACGTTTTGGGACCCCCCTTTTTTCTCGGCCCCCGCTTGACGAATCACCCCGAAACTTTCAGGGTAGGAGCGGACCGCAGCGGGCCATAAAGTTTGAAAATTTCGCTAAGATTCCTCAACCGACGCAAGAGTTATTTCAAATAGAATGTTGCGGATTTCCTATGGAAAATAGGTCCTAACTATAACTATCTACTGGCGACCGCCAGTAGATAATATATATATATATGTATATATATATATATTATCTACTAGCGGTCGCCAGTAGATAGTTATAGTTACAACCTATTATCCATAGGAAATCCATGACATTCTATTTGAAATAACTCTCTTGCCGGTTGACGTATCTTCGCGAAATTTTCAAACTTTGTGGCCCGCTCCGGTCCGCTCCTACCCTGAAAGTCTCGGGGGATTCAGTCAGCGGGGCCGAGAAAAATGGGGGTCCCAAAACGCGTTTTCCCCATGCATTTTTCCATAGGAAACTTTAGACACGGCTACAGCCTGAACTGCTGAACGGAATTACACCAAATTTGGCAAAGAGGTAGTTCTTGGTTCAGAAAGAACCCTTTTGTTAAATGGTGTAAATCCGTTCAGTAGTTGCTGAGAAAATGAAAAGTAAAAGATAGTGATATCTATGGGCACGGAGGATTCGCGCACCCTCAGCGCACCCTGCGCGCACCGTCCCGATCACGAGCTGAATGTTAATTGGCTGTCAGCTGGCTGTCAACATTCCGATTCAGGAAATGTTGGCAGCCATTTTGTCCTCGGTAGAACCGAGGGACAGAAACAAAGCGCACAAAGGGGGCAGGGTAGAAACACCCTGACCCCCTAGGTTTGCTCAGGGGTCCCACAAGGACCCCTGGGCAAAAAAAAAAAAAATAATTTTTTAAAAATCGGCAGGATGCGCTCAGGGTGCGCGAATCCTGCCGAAAAAAAAAAAAATCAAAGCGCGGTCTCCCGCGCTTCGATGTTAATTGGCCCCCGGGTGGCCCAAGTCCCGGGGGCATGGTGGGGGGATAATTTAATGTGTGGGGGCCTCAAAGGGCCCCCAAGCCCCGAGGACCGCCACCCCCGGGGCTTTTTTAAAAATGGTGCGGGAGGGCTCTGAGCCCTCCCGCAGCCCCGGGGACCACCACCTCCCGGGGCTTCTTTTAAATTAATTTAACAACCTGTGTGGGGGCTCCAGCCCCCACACGCCCGGAGACCGCCACCTCCCCGGGGCACTAACAAATTAAAATGGGGGTCCGTTTTGGACCCCGAAGCCCCGGGGACCACCACCTCCCCGGGGCTGTGCTGATGTAGGGAGGGGGGCCGCGCGGCCCCCCTCCTGGAGCCCTTGATGGCCCTGGGGACCGCCACCCCCAGGGCCGGCTCCTGCAGTGTCCCGGGTGCCTACCCCGGGACACTGTAGTTTGCTATGGCAGGACGGGAGCCTCGCGGCTCCCGTCCTGCCATAGCAAACTGCTTTGGATATTGGAAGAGAGAGCAGGAAACCTGCTCTCTCTTCCAATATCCAGAGCACATTGCTTTCCACATGGGGAGCAGCATGTCAGCTGCTCCCCATGTGGAAAAGCAATGCCGGAACCCAAGGGACGTGGGGAGCCGGCGGGACTGTGGGGGATTGGGGACCCCCACAGTCCCCAACGGAGAGGGCCAGCCCCGGGGGATGGGGTCCCCGGGGCAAGTAGTGGCCCAGGAGGGGGCCACGCGGCCCCCTCCCCCAAAAAAAAAAAAAAAAAAAAATGGAAAGGCCGGCCCCGGGGGATGGGGTCCCCGGGGCCTTAAATGGCCAGAGGAGGGGGGCCACGCAGCCCCCCTCCAAAGAATAAAAATAAAGGCCATGCCCCGGGGGATGGGGTCCCCGGGGCCAATACAGGCCCAGGGAAGGGGGCCACGCGGCCCCCTTCCCGTTTTTTTTTAATTAAAAATTTTAAAAAAGGGGTAAGGCCCTGGGGGATGGGGTCCCCAGGGCATAAAAACAGGAAAAAGGAAGGGGGCCACATAGCCCCCTTCAGGGGACAAAAATTATTATTTTTTTTTTAAACGATCGGGCCCGCAGGCCCCGCCCCTTCCTTCACCACTCTGCAAACGCGCCCCTGGCGCGTTTGCAGAGGGGAACGAATTCCCCTTGAATACTGGGGGTCCCTGGGGCCAACTAGCCCACCAGGAACCTCCAATATGCGCCAGGGGGCTGCGTTGCAGAGACGTGTAGAGAGGCCACACCCCTTTTACACCTCTCTGCAACGCAGCTCTGTGGCGCTTTTTGGAGGTATATGGTGGGCTAGTTGGACTCCGGGGACCCTCAGGATTCAAGGGGACTTAATCCCCCAACTTAAAACGCGCCACGGGGCGCGTTTGCACAGTGGTGAAGGGAGGGGCGGGGCTTCAGGTGACATGTGTGCAAACAGGCCCCGTGGCGCGTTTTAAGATGGGGAATTAAATCCCCTTCAATCCTGAGGGTCCCTGGGGGCCAACTAGCCCAACAGGTACATCCAGAAAGCGCCACAGAGCTGCGTTGCAGAGAGGTGTAAAAGGGGTGTGGCCTCTCTACACGTCTCTGCAACGCAGCCCCTGGCGCATATTGGAGGTTCCTGGTGGGCTAGTTGGCCCCTAGGGACCCTCAGGATTCAAGGGGACTTAATCCCCCAACTTAAAACGCGCCACGGGCGCGTTTGCACAGATGTCACCTCAGGCCCCGCCCCCTCCCTTCACCATTGTGCAAATATTCCTCTAAAATCAGCCGAAATACGAATTCCGATTTACTCACCTGTTATCAGGAGAGACCTCAGTGCTGTATCTTTCAGCCCAGTACTGGTCCTGAAAAGTAATTCTAACCATACTTACCAGTAACTTGAATTTCCTTCCATAGGCTAACATTGACTGGTTTCACTTGGAAATTCTTCTAAGTGTGGAGTTTTGGAACTTTAAAATATTCCTCTAAAATCAGCCGAAATACGAATTCCGATTTACTCACCTGTTATCAGGAGAGACCTCAGTGCTGCATCTTTCAGCCCAGTACTGGTCCTGAAAAGTAATTTTAACCGTACTTACCAGTAACTTGAATTTCCTTCCCTAGGATTTCATTGCCTGCTTTTTGCTGAAAAAGTTTCTAAGTGTTGATTTTTGAAACATACAAATATTCCTGTAAAATCAGCCGAAATACGAATTCCGATTTACTCACCTGTTATCAGGAGAGACCTCAGTGCTGTATCTTTCAGCCCAGTACTGGTCCTGAAAAGTAATTTTAACCGTACTTACCAGTAACTTGAATTTCCTTCCATAGGCTAACATTGACTGGTTTCACTTGGAAATTCTTCTAAGTGTGGAGTTTTGGAACTTTAAAATATTCCTCTAAAATCAGCCGAAATACGAATTCCGATTTACTCACCTGTTATCAGGAGAGACCTCAGTGCTGCATCTTTCAGCCCAGTACTGGTCCTGAAAAGTAATTTTAACCGTACTTACCGGTAACTTGAATTTCCTTCATAGGCTAACATTGACTGGTTTCACTTGGAAATTCTTCTAAGTGTGGAGTTTTGGAACTTTAAAATATTCCTCTAAAATCAGCCGAAATACGAATTCCGATTTACTCACCTGTTATCAGGAGAGACCTCAGTGCTGCATCTTTCAGCCCAGTACTGGTCCTGAAAAGTAATTTTAACCGTACTTACCGGTAACTTGAATTTCCTTCATAGGCTAACATTGACTGGTTTCACTTGGAAATTCTTCTAAGTGTGGAGTTTTGGAACTTTAAAATATTCCTCTAAAATCAGCCGAAATACGAATTCCGATTTACTCACCTGTTATCAGGAGAGACCTCAGTGCTGCATCTTTCAGCCCAGTACTGATCCTCAAAAGTAATTTTAACCGTACTTACCGGTAACTTGAATTTCCTTCATAGGCTAAGATTGACTGGTTTTCAGCAAAAAAGTTTCAAAGTGTTGATTTTCACAAACTACAAATATTCCTTAAAAATCGCCTGTATGACTTAAACGCATTCTTTCAACTGTTTACAGGAGATGCACCAGTGCTGGATCCAGGATCCAACACTGAGTAAGAAAAAGTAACGATAACAGTTTTTACCTGCTAAGTGAATTTCCTTCCATAGGATAACATTGGTGATTCTATGAGAAAAAGTTTCTGTCAACTTTTAAAATACAATAATATTCCTTAAAAATCACGACTGTAACCAAAACGCTTTTACTCAACTGTTTACAGGAGATGTACCAGGACTGAATCTAGGATCCAGTCCTGTGGTTACAAAAGTAATCCATAAAGTAACTAATTGCATTTAACTAGAAATTCACATTGAGCTGAATGTTGCATTGTGTTTGAAAATGTGTTGCCCATTGCAACAACTGTAACTACTGTACTTAAAAGTCTATTGCCTATCTGCAAAGTATGTAAACTAAAGTAATTCATTCTGAGAAAGTATTTTTTGTAATGTAATGTATAATGTAATTACAATGTAATTTAAAAAAATAAAATATGTAAAAAAAAATTGTTTCTAAAAATGTAGTAAATCAGTATGAAAAAAATTAATATAACAATTAATACATTTAAAAATTGTCATTTACAAAACCTTTGAAATTCACTGAAAAAACCGTAGGTTTCAGGCACGTTATAGTTAGAAATTAGCATTTAAAAAACCTTTGAAATTCACTGAAAAAACCATAGGTTTCAGACACGTTATAGTTACAAATTAGCATTTAAAAAACCTTTGAAATTCACTGAAAAAACCATAGGTTTCAGACACGTTATAGTTACAAATTAGCATTTAAAAAACCTTTGAAATTCACTGAAAAAACCATAGGTTTTAGGGACAGTTATAGTTACTTGGACATTGCACTCGTACAAAACCCGTGAAATTCCCCCGTTATAGTTAGTTCAGCTAACTATAACTCGCGCCCAGCAATGCACTGCTGATGACGTCACATATTACATCACTCATGACATGGTCAGTGACATCACTGATGACATCACTGATGACATCTCAAATGACATCACTGATGACATCATCCACGTGATAATCTGATGCACCTCCTCACACCCTAATATAACCTTTGATACACCCACTCTAAATTACAGACTGCCATTCGCAAAACCATAGACACTCCAACACCAATAACTACATACCCACTCACTGATTCTTAGGTCTACACACACACATCCACTCACTCACCCGTACAGTCACTCATACTTACGGTCACTCAGTACAGGACTATCATATGCACTCTTACTCCTATATAGACACTCAAACAACGCCACTCATCCATAGAGATACTCACACACCTAGTCAGTCATGCAAATAATTAAACACACTGCCATTTACTCACCTATACAGTTATACACACACCAGCTCACTTACTCATACAAATAGTAGCACATTGTTACGCTCTTATACAATCACTGATACAAGCACACACTCATCCATACAGCCACTATCACAATCACTCACTCTTGCTTATAGCTATTTATATACTCCAACACACATATATACTGCCTTTCACATATGTAGTTACTCACACATGTACCACTGGGACATACATTCACTCACTAACACACTCTTACACACACTTACCCACCCATACAGTCTATCACAGATGCACTCTTGAAACCATCCACCCAGTGAATCACCCACTCACACATCTATGCACAGAGTTGCACACACCCTCCCACACAAACACTCAGGCACCCATACAGATACTCAGACAAGCATTCAATAACTCATATAGACACTCATGTAGCTATTCACAAACACATGCAGCCACTTACACAGCAACAGACAGACGGATACAGACATTCATCCAGTTTAGTCACTAACCCATGCCTGAGTGTTTGTGTGGGAGGGGTGTGTGCAACTCTGTGCATAGATGTGTGAGTGGGTGATTCACTGGGTGGATGGTTTCAAGAGTGCATCTGTGATGGACTGTATGGGTGGGTGAGTGTGTGTATGGGTGTGTTAGTGAGTGAATGTATATCTCAGTGGAACATGTGTGAGTAACTACATGTGTGAAAGGCAGTATATATGTGTGTTGCAGTATATAAATGGGTATAAGTGAGAGTGTGTGATTGTGAGAGTGGCTGTATGGATGAGTGTGTACTTGTATTAGTGATTGTATAAGAGCGTAAGAATGTGCTAGTATTTGTATGAGTAAGTGAGCTGGTGTGTGTATAACTGTATAGGTGAGTAAATGGCAGTGTGATTAATTATTTGCATGACTGACTAGGTGTGGGAGTACCTCTATGGATGAGTGGCGGTGTGTGAGTGTCTATGTAGGTGTATGAGTGCATATGATAGTCCTGTACTGAGTGACCGTAAGTATGAGTGACTGTACAGGTGAGTGAGTGGATGTGTGTGTAGACCTAAGAATCAGTGAGTGGGTATGTAGTTATTGGTGTTGGAGTGTCTATGGTTTTGAGAATGGCAGTCTGTAATTTAGAGTGGGTGTATCAAAAGTTATATTAGGTGTGAGAAGATGCATGAAATTATCACATGGATGATGTCATCAGTGATGTCATTTGAGATGTCATCAGTGATGTCATCAGTGATGTCACTGACCATGTCATGAGTGATGTAATATGTGACGTCATCAGCAGTGCATTGTAGGCGCGAGTTATAGTTAGCTGAACTAACTATAACGGGGAATTTCACGGGTTTTGTACGAGTGCAATGTCCAACTAACTATAACTGTCCCTAAAACCTATGGTTTTTCAGTGAATTTCAAGGTTTTTTAAATGCTAATTTCTAACTATAACGTGCCTGAAACCTATGGTTTTTTCAGTGAATTTCAAAGGTTTTTAAATGCTAATTTCTAACTATAACGTGCCTGAAACCTATGGTTTTTCAGTGAATTTCAAAGGTTTTTAAATGCTAATTCCTAACTGTAACGTGCCTCAAACCTATGTTTTTTTCAGTGAATTTCAAAGGTTTTGTAAATGACAATTTTTAAATGTATTAATTGTTATATTTAATTTTTTGATACTGATTTACTACATTTTTTAAACTATTTATTTTTAGATATTTTATTTTTTAAATTACATTATAATTACATTATACATTACATTACAAAATATACTTTCTCAGAATGAATTACTTTAGTTTAAATACTTTGCAAATTGGCAATAGACTTTTAAGTACAGTAGTTACAGTTGTTGCAATGGGCAACACAATTTCAAACACAATGCAACATTGAGCTCAATGTGAATTTCTAGTTAAATGCAATTAGTTACTTTATGGATTACTTTTCTAACCACAGGACTGGATCCTAGATTTAGTCCTGGGACATCTCCTGTAAACAGTTGAGTAAAAGCGTTTTGGTTACAGTAGTGATTTTTAAGGAATATTATTGTATTTTAAAAGTTGACACAGAAACTTTTTCACATAGAATCACCAATGTTATCCTATGGGAGGAAATTCACTTAGCAGGTAAGTATTGTTATCGTTACTTTTCTTACTCAGTGGTGGATCCTGGATCCAGCACTGGTGCATCTCCTGTAAACAGTTGAAAGAATGCGTTTAAGTCATACAGGCGATTTTTAAGGAATATTTGTAGTTTGTGAAAATCGACACTGAAACTTTTCTGCTGAAAACCAGACAATGGATTCCTATGGAAGGAAATTCAAGTTACTGGAAAGTACGGTTAGAATTACTTTTCAGGATCTGTACTGGGCTCAAAGATGCAGCACTGAGGTGTCTCCTGATAACCGGTGAGTAAATTGGAATTCGTAGTTCGGCTGATTTTAGAGGAATATTATAAAGTTCCAAAACTCCACACTTAGAAGAATTTCCAAGTGAAACCAGTCAATGTTAGCCTATGGAAGGAAATTCAAGTTACTGGTAAGTACGGTTCAAATTACTTTTCAGGATCAGTACTGGGCTCAAAGATGCAGCACTGAGGTCTCTCCTGATAACAGGTGAGTAAATCGGAATTCGTAGTTCTGTTGATTTTAGAGGAATATTTGTATGTTTTAAAAATCGACACTTAGAAACTTTTTCAGCAAAAAGCAGGCAATAATATCCTATGGAAGGAAATTCAAGTTACTGGTAAGTACGGTTAAAATTACTTTTCAGGATCAGTACTGGTCTCAAAGATGCAGCACTGAGGTCTCTCCTGATAACAGGTGAGTAAATCGGAATTGTAGTTCGGCTGATTTTAGAGGAATATTATAAAGTTCCAAAACTCCACACTTAGAAGAATTTCTAAGTGAAACCAGTCAATGTTAGCCTATGGAAGGAAATTCAAGTTACTGGTAAGTACAGTTAAAATTACTTTTCAGGATCAGTACTGGGCTCAAATATGCAGCACTGAGGTCTCTCCTGATAACAGGTGAGTAAATCGGAATTCGTAGTTCGGCTGATTTTAGAGGAATTTTTGCACAATGGTGAAGGAAGGGGGTGGGGCCTGAGGTGACATGTCTGCAAACACGCCCTGTGGCGCATTTTAAGTTGGAGAATTAATTCCTCCTCAATCCCGAGGGTCCCTGGGGCTCAACTAGCCCACCAGGAACCTCCAATATGCGCCAGGGAGCTGCGTTGCAGAGAGGTGTTCAGAGGCCACGCCCCTTTTTGCACCTCTCTGCAACGCAGCTCTGTGGCGCTTTCTGGATGTACCTGGTGGGGTAGTTGGCCCCCAGGGACCCTCAGGATTGAAGGGGATTTAATTCCCCATCTTAAAACGCGCCACGGGGCCTGTTTGCACAATTGTCACCTGAAGCCCCGCCCCCTCCCTTCACCACTGTGCAAACGCGCCCTGTGGCGCGTTTTAAGTATGGGGATTAACTCCCTTGAATCCTGAGGGTCCCTGGGGTGCAACTAGCCCACCAGCTACCTCCATTAAGCGCCACAGAGCTGCGTTGCAGAGAGGTGTAAAGGGCGTGGCCTCAGAACACCTCTCTGCAACGCAGCCCCTGGCGCATACTGGAGGTTCCTGGTGGGCTAGTTGGCCCCCAGGGACCCCCAGTATTCAAGGGAATTCGTTCCCTTCTGCAAACGCGCCAGGGGCGCGTTTGCAGAGTGCTCCAAGGAGGGGCGTGGCCTCCGGCGCAATGCCGGTATTTTTTTAATTTGTTTTTTAAGAAGGGGGCTGTGTGGCCCCCTTCTTTTTCTAATTTTTTGGCCCTGGGGACCCCATCCCCCAGGGCCTGCCCCCTAATATATTTTTTTGAAAACGAAAAATTTGGAAGGGGGCTGCGTGGCCCCCCTCCCCAGACCTTAATCGCCCCGGGGACCCCATCCCCCGGGGCTTGGTCTTTTTTTTTCTCCCCAAGAACTTATGGAGGGGGGCTGCGTCGCCCCCCTCCTCAGGCCACTTATGGCCCCGGGGACCCCATCCCTCGGGGCCGGCCTTTTAAAACAAAAATGTATTTCATTTTGGGGAGGGGGGCCGCGTGGCCCCCCTCCTGGGCCACTTGTAGCCCCGGGGACCCCATCCCCCGGGGCTGGCCCTCTCTGTTGGGAACCGTGGGGGGGTCCCCAATCCCCCACGGTCCCGCCGGCTCCCGCGTCCTTTGGGAGCCAGGCATTGCTTTCCACATGGGGAGCTGCTAAGATGCAGCTCCCCGTGTGGAAAGCACGTCTTGGTTTTTGGAAGAGAGAGCAGGTTTCCTGCTCTCTTCCAAAATCCAGCAGTTTGCTATGGCAGGGCGGGAGCCGCGAGGCTCCCGTCCTGTCATAGCAAACTACAGTGTCCCGGGATGGGCACCCCGGGACACTGCAGGAGCCGGCCCTGGGGGGGTGGCGGTCCCCAGGGCCATCAAGGGCTCCAGGAGGGGGCCGCGCGGCCCCCTCCCATCACTCGCACAGCCCCGGGAGGTGGCGGTCTCGGGCGTGTGGGGGGCTGGAGCCCCCCCACACAGGTGATAGTATTAAAAAAAGAAGCCCCGGGGGTGGCGGTCCTCGGGCTGCGGGAGGGCTCAGAGCCCTCCCGCACCATTTTTTTGTAAAGCCCCGGGGGTGGCGGTCCCCGGGCTTGGGGGCCGTGAGAGGCCCCCATCATAAATATGATAAACCCCTGCATGCCCCCAGGACTTGGCCCACCTGGGGCCATTACCAACGAAGCGCAGGAGCCCGCGCTTCGTTTTTTTCTTTAATCGGCAGGATCCGCGCACCCAGCGCGTTTTATGACGATTTTTTTTTTTAAAAAACAGCAGTGTCCCGGGGGTGGGCACCCCGGGACACTGCAGGAGCCGGCCCTGGGGGGTGGCGGTCCCCAGGGCCATCACGGTCTCCAGGAGGGGGGCCGCGCGGCCCCCCTCTCATCTCATGCAGAGCCCCGGGGAGGTGGTGGTCCCCGGGGCTCAGGGGTCCGTAACGGACCCCCAAATTTCAATATTAAGTGCCCCAAGGAGGTGGTGGTCCCGGGGGCAGTGTGGGGGGGCGCGGGGCCCCCCAATTATCATAAATGCTCCGGGGAGGTGGCGGTCCCCGGAGCAGCGTGGGGGGGTTGGGACCCCCCACACATTTCTTTAGGTAGCCCCGGGGGTGGCGGTCCCCGGGGCTACGGGGGGGCTGTGTGCCCCCCCGCATTTATTTTAATAAGCCCCGGGGAGGTTTTTTTTTTGGCCCTGGGGGTCCTTGTAGGACCCCCTGAGCAGGCCTAGGGCGTCAGGGTGTTTCTACCCTGCCCCCTTTTTGTGTTTTGCGCACTTTTTTTACTGCTTTCTTGTTCCTCGGTTCTACCGAGGAACAAGATGGCTGCCAACACTTCCTGATTTGGAGTGTTGACAGCCAATTAGCATACAGCTCGTGATCGGGAGGGTGCGTGGACCCTAATCGGCCATAGATATATATGTGATTTTACTTTTGATTTTCTCAGCAACTACTGAACGGATTTACACCATTTAACAAAAAGGGTTCTTTCTGAACCAAGAACTACCTCTTTGCCAAATTTGGTGTAATTCCGTTCAGCAGTTCGGGCTGTAGCCGTGGCTAAAGTTTCCTATGGGAAAATGAATGGGGAAAACACGTTTTGGGACCCCCTTTTTCTCGCCCCCGCTTGACGAATCACCCCGAGACTTTCAGGATAGGAGCGGACCGGAGCGGGCCACAAAGTTTGAAAATTTCGCAAGATTCGTCAACCGACGCAAGAGTTATTTCAAATAGAATGTTGCGGATTTCCTATGGAAAATAGGTCCTAACTATAACTATCTACTGGCGACCGCCAGTAGATAATATATATATATATATATATATATATATATATATATATATATATATAATATATATGTATATCAACAAATCAAGTCCACATGAGGAATCACGTACTCTCAAGATGCAGAGGGATAGTAAAGTTCAGGATTTATTTGGCTTCTCCGCTGTGCGTTTCGGCTGTCACGCAGCCTTGCTCACACATGTGACAGCCGAAACGCGTAGCGGAGAAGCCAAATAAATCCTGAACTTTACTATGCCTCTGCGTCTTGAGAGTACGTGATTCTCCTTGTGGACTTGATTTGTTGATTTATGGGCTGGGCGCTTCACCGGCGTACGTACCACCTTCCTAGGGTCCGTGGTCTGAGTAGGAGCAAAGTTTTGGAATATATATATATATATATATATATATATATATATATATATATATATATATATATATATGTGTGTTTTTTAAGTTATTATTTGTGAAAAGATTTTGACCATTGACATTTACACCATAAAAATAGATAATAAAGAAACAACGGTGCTGTGACTTGGTTCAGTAAGGCCCTCTTCTTTGAGTTAAGAGACACTAACTCCCCTCAGGTTCAATAGTAATTGGTTGTACACTCTAAGCAAGCTTGATTTTTCTACCGCTAGAGGCGACGAAGAGTAAGTCGTTTTTCTCTAAAAAGCATTGCAATCATTCCTGCTAGAGCTGTTTTTGTGGTTTCTTGTAAACTCAAAAGGTGTAGCCTAAGCTCTAGAAGGTTATATGGGTTCCCTCTCTCTTTTGTTACCACTTTCTAAAAGTGGCATTTTCAAACACATAGTTTAAAAACCACCTTCACAGAAAGATGTGTTTTTGAAACTTGAGTTCCGGTAACCCAAACTCCAAATCTCCATCTCTTCCCCATTGAAAGTTACACTTGTAAGAGGTTACAGGGCAGCTCCAATGATAGCCTATGGGACAGATAGTCCTTGCCCTAGTGAAAAACGAAATTGGTAGTGTTGCACTATCAGGACATGTAAAATACACCAGTACATGTCCTACCTTTCACATACACTGCACCCTGTTCAGGGAACTACCATGGGCCTACCTGAGGGCTGCCTTACATGTAGGAAAAATAAAGGTTTGGGTCTGGCAAATGGGTGTACTTGCCAGGTCAACAATGCAGTTTAAATCTGCATTTGCAGACATTGTATTGGCAGGCCTGAGACAGGTTTACAGGGCTACTCCTGTGGGTAGCACAACCAGTGCTGCATGCCCACTAGTAGCATTTGATTTACAGGCCCTGGACACACACAGTGTACTGTACAAGGGACTTACCAGTAAATCAAATATGCCAATCATGGATAACCAATCATAATCACAATTTACACAAGGAGCACATGCACTTTAGCACTTATCAGCAGTGGTAAAGTGCCCAGAGTACAAATAACAGCAAAAATGAAGCCCAGCATACAGTAAAAAACGACAGGAGGTAGGGACAAAAAGACAGAGGAAACAACGCCAAGGATGCCAGGGCTAACACAGGCTGTTTTCAATGGTGGCTTACTATGTTTCCACGTGTAAAGAGTTTCGTGCCATTAAAGGTGCCAAGCATTGGGTTTGTCAAATTTTAACACCTACTCTATTCTCACCTGAGGGTTACGCCTCTACCAGAAGCATATGTAGCATCCGAGATCACATTCATGGGCTGGCTCTCTCCCAGAGCTGCAGAGTTCATCAATTAAAATACAGATATCACTGTATATATGTGTGTGTAATGTAGGAGTTATTTCAGTCTTATAGAGCTAGTTTGTCGGCGTGAGCCAGACAAAACTCTATATAGACAGTATACACTACATTGGCTAGTCCTTATGTGGCGGATACACTTTTTAAGTACCTAAAATGTGTGTTCTCAGGTGTTTTCCTAAAGAAACATTATTTGTACTACTTCAGTGATTATCCAAGAAGTCTAGGGGACCCGTTCACAAAGTTAGGTTTGCATGCATAGATCTCCACATGTGTAGATCGATGTCTACATCTAGGTGCGTGTCTCTTCATGGATCGAATTCACCATTTCCAAGCAGAGATCTTTGCCTGGATTTAGACTTATGAATCTCCAACCTCTCAAATGAGTGGGTAGAGACTCCTACGATCGAATTTATGACTAAAAATTTACTGTAACTTTGTTGCCACTGGCTTCAAAATCTGCATATAGAAATTATTAAAGATTTTAATAAAAAATATTAAACACATTTCCCTAACTCCTATTAACCTAGGACTATCAAAGTAACAAGGGACAATTCACCTGCTCTGAAATGTAACAAATTAACCACTCTTTTATCCATCATGGATGATTTGTGCGGTATCTTGGGTGAGTAAGGCTCTGCCACCCTCATCCTCTTAGACATCTCCACATCATTTGATATGGTTTCTCATAAGATCTTGCTATCACTCATTTTGTCAATTAACATACCTAACCATAAGCTTGTTTGACTATTATCCTTTTTCTCTGACTGAGCACAGACTGTCACTTCACCCACTTTTCACTTGGATGCCTTAAAATTATTCTGTGGAGTGCCCCAGGTCTCTTGCCTGAGCCCTACACTATGTGATATCTACATTAATTCTCTTAATCTGCTCATCTTCTCTTTCGAGTTCAATATTATATCGTATGTTGACGACACTCAAAAAAATTTCAGTATTGGCTACAACATCTTAGCAGTTACTAAATGAATGCAAGAAAACTGTTTCAAATGTAATGGAGACAAGCCTGAAGTCTTAGGGCCAGATTTAAAATAAGGCAGACAGTACTAAGTCCGTCAGGGTGACAGAGGACATTGAGTCCTCCACCTTGATAGACTACTGTCTGCCAGATTTAGAAATGACTGCTGGTCGGGCAGTGACCTCTACTTCCACATGAACCACTGTCATGGAGATTCCTGTCAAGGTGCAAAACATTTGGTTAATGGCCGCCATCCGTTTTGATGGCTGTCCACCAAATTTATATTTTAAAAACAAACTCCCAAAGTATGAGTTTGTTTTTGAAAAACAAATGACTCCCACACCTAGAGAGATTTTCCCAGTGTGTGAGGGGTCATTACTTGCTTTTTCTGTCTGTTACTGCCAGGCTGTACCTGGCGGTGATGGCCAAAAAAGAAATGACATCTGACCATCACCCTAAATAAAGAGGGCTGTATAATGAATGAAAGAGAGGACATTTGTATAGCACACTGTTACTCCGGAGAGTGTTCTGGCACTCTGCACTTCTGTAATCACTGCACCAGGGACCACAGATTTAAGCTAGATTAAAAAGCCATGTCTTTAGTTTCTTTCTGAACACAAAGGTAACCAAGATGGTCCGAAGTTAGGAGGCAGTTTATTCCAGGTGGATGGATCTAGAAAAGAGAAGGATGTGCCTCCGACCCTAGATCATCAGATTCTAGAAATTCTAGCCGAAAAAAGCATTGGCTGATTAAAGACGTCTGGAAGGAGCATAGAAACAAATCTTTGCCCTAAGATATCTGCCGCTAGTTTGATGAAGGGCCTTGTGAACCAAAACAAGGATCTTAAATAGAAGTATCTTTTTTATAGGAAGACAGTCCAGAGCCTGCAAATGAACAGCCACAGAGGATCTCAAAGGCAGTCCAAAGACAGTGTGGACAGCTGCATTCTGGACCACCTGTAGTTTGGTAATGAGATAATCCGGAAGGCGCAAATACAAGGCATTGCCATAATCAAGCCTTGATGATATGAGAGCTTGTACCACCTGTTGCTTGGCAGAGAAAGATAGAAAGTGCAGAAACTTTCTTAGGACGCACAAGAGTCCAAAGAAAGTCCCTACTACAGCATTTACCTGAGGTACGAAGGAGAGACTGTCATCAAATTTGATGCCTAAATTCTTCACAGAATTCGCATGGCGCTCTTGGAGGGGGAGCGTCCGCTGGCCAGAAAGACTGCCACGTTTCTGGGGCCTTTACTCCAAAAAACAGAAGCTCAGTTTTTCCTGCATTGCATTCAAGCTGATGGTATGAGAGCCACTGGAAGACGGCTGTCAGACAGGTTCTGATTTTTTCACCCGGGATATCTGCATCCTGTTCCCAGAAGAACAGAAGCTGGGTATCATCAGCATAAGAGACAATTTTTTCTCCAAGAGCCTCAGTGAGTAAGGCAAGAGGAGTAAGGTAGATATTAAATAAAATGGGATTTAATGCAGAGCCTTGAGGTACTCCCACACACAGTTCGCGTGACCCAGACACGAGAGGAGGAATCCAGACCTGTTAGCTTCGGTCTTCAAGAAAGGAGGTGAGCTCGTCCAGAGCTTTACCACCGATTCCGATAGATTGGAGATGGACTAGGAGAGTGGCATGGAGTACCGTACCGAAGGCCGCTGAGAGTGCCTTCCCACCAGCATCTAATGTACTCCTGATGTAATCAGCCTCTTCCACCAGCGCCGTCTCCGTGCTAGAACAGGGACGGAAGCCTGACTGGCTTGGATGTATAAGGTTATTGCTTTCCAGATACTGAGAGAGTTGCAAATTGACATGTTTCTCCAGTACCTATGACAAGGCTGGAAGAAAAGAAATAGGTCTGTAGTTAGAATGCTTTCCTGGGTTGGCCTGGGGCTTTTTCAGCAAGGGTAAGATTTTGGATTGCTTCCAGGCCCGCAGGACAATTGCTGATGTCAAAGACTCATTCAAGAGTTTGTTGGCTAGGGGATTAATGACACGTGCCCCAAGCGCCAGCACAGTAGTGGGGCAAGGGTCCGCTGTCGGGCCGGACTTGAGGGCACAGATAGAAGTGAGGGAGTTATCAAGGGAGATGGAATCTAATCTGGAGAGAGTCGCTGGGGAATTCTGCTCCAGGCCAGAAGACTTACTGTCCCACACAGCCACCTGGGGCTGAGTGTTGGAAGTAAGGCTGGCCTGAATAATCAGGATCTTATGAAAATAGAGTGCCAGCTGTTCACACCACTCAGCCGAGGGTACTTGGCATCTGGAGGTAGCCTTAGGGGACATAACATTTTGCACAATTTTGAAAATTTCTCTCGATTTATTACTAATACTTTCAATTCTGCACTTAAGGTAGGATTTTTTCGCTATTTTAACCTCCCTATAATATTATTTTAGGGCCAGCCAGTACTGATCCTTAGAGTTAGGATTGTAAAATGTCCTCTACTCTCTTTCAAAGAACTTGTACTGTTTCTTGCCCTCTTTGAGAGCATCTGTATACCAGGGTCACAATGGCTTTGCTCTGTGCGAAATCCTCAGGATTTCTGGTGCCAGTTCCTGGACAATGTCTCCTTCTGAAGGCCCCTACTTCTATGGGCCATTGGAGAAAGATTTCCATCCATAGAGCCAACGGTGGCTCAGTTGACAGAAAGTTGATAGTGCTTCCGACCCTAAATAGGGCAGGTGACCCATCATTTTGTCAGACACGGTATGCCCTCGCCTTTGCAATGGAGTACCCTGTCCGTTAAACTCTAAATTACCACCATAATTGTTTGGGAGCACAACCTTCCAAATGCTCTTTTGCCTGGTGGCCACCTGAGCTTGGAAATCTTTGCTCACTTATCAGTTCTGCCAAGATCATGGAATTTGTCTTTCATATTTCTCTTTCCTTTGCCAATCAAATCAGCTGGGTAGATTCTACCTGCTGTTTTATTTGCAGATGCATTGTAAAATCATTCCTCTACTTCGATCTTTTGTCAAGAAAAATATTGTAATCTCCATCATTTTATCTCCTTTTAGGTTTAAATCTTTTTTATTGAGATTTATAAACAGACAAACAATATCGCATTGAGACATATGCTTTGTCGTGGGCAACACTTAGCCCCATGCAATTAGCGTATGAATAAGATCAAACAGATAAAAGAAAAGAAAGGAAAAAAGAAAACCATACAACCCCCCCTCCCCCGTTCACCGCGACTTCTATAGTCCTATTTCTTAGAGCTGTGGTGTTTCTGGTTGGCCCGTGCCCCGGGCCACCGAAGCGTTAGTTTCTGGTAGGCGTAATATGCGTAAGTATTTAGGGCACGTGAGTTCGCGAAATTCCGGTGTAAGCAGTGCCAGGAACGGCTGCCAGAGATCTCCAAAGGTCGAGCCTCTCCCTGCCAGTGTGAGGGTTATTTTCTCCATCCCCAGTACATGCCATAAGCGTTGGAGCCAACCCATGTAGGTAGGGGTCCGGGAGGTTCTCCAATGAATCAGGATATTTTGAACAGCTGATCCCAAGGCTATCGCTATCTGGCGACCTCTTCTGGACTTAAGGGGATACGTTAATGGGTTTTGGTACTCCTAGAAGTATGTAAGCCGGAAATCTTGGCAGTTGGGTATCCAAATATTTGTCAATCTCATCCAATATCTGAGACCAATATTGTTGTAAATGTTCACATTCCCACAAGAGATGAACCAGTGTTCCCTGCTTTCCACACCCTCTCCAGCAATCTGCACTTTGTTTGGGGTCTACCATGTGAATTTGTTCTGGAGTGTAATACCAATAGGTGACTACCTTCGTCAGCGTTTCAGTCAATCCTGTGTTGCTCGCTGTGCGTCGTGCCCTATGGTATACACCCTCCCACTCCTTGCTGCTCAATTTCTTTCCTAGGTCCCTCTCCCAGCATATGCGGCTTGCGTTGTATGAGTGTGTATGTCATGCGATTAACATCTTGTAGAGGTCCGAAATTAGTTTCTTGTCAGAAGTCCTCGTTAAAAGCCATTTTTCGTAGGATGTGAGGTGTCTCTGCGCGTGTGACCTGTAGTGTGGCTGTAGTGCCCAATGTCGAAGTTGCAGATAGCGCATCCTTTCTGACTCAGGGATCCCGTAGTTAGATTTGATTTGCGGGAAAGAAAGCTCCCCCTCTACGTCAAAAAGATGTCCCAAGGCACGTCACTCCGAGGAGCGCCAATGCACAAAAGCCATCTCACCCATCCCTGGGCTGAATTCTGGGTTATCAAAAAGCGGGGTGAGGGGGGAGGGGAAGGTAGTCAAATTATATTTAATGCTGGTTTGGTCCCACGCTGCTAGTGTTGTTTGTGTTATATAAGAGGCGTAAAGGTTGGGGGGCCTATGCGGTTTATTAAGAAAGGGAATCTTCTGCAAAGACGTGCCCTCCAGGGCTCGATCTTGAAATAACCAATGTCTCTCAGATTCAGTGCGGATCCAATCGACTAGGCGACGTAGTTGTGCTGCGTAGTAATAAAGCTGGAGATCAGGGATCCCCAACCCGCCCTCACTAGGTGGTAGGAAACTGATGGTTTTCTTCATGCGTGGTTTGCGGCCCTGCCAAATGAATTGTGAAATCTCCGTCTGTATCCGATGTAGCAGACCAGAGGGGGGGTCGAAGAGTGAGTGTTTGAAATAGATATAATATCTTTGGCAAAACTGTCATTTTAATTGCAGCTATTCTCCCTAGCCACGAAATAGGATAGTGTTTCCACCGACGCCAATCTGTGCGGACTTGGGTATGTAGCCTGCTATAGTTCACCGAAGCTATAGTTTGTAATGTGGGCGCCAGCTGGATTCCCAGGTATGGGACTGTGCCACTTGTCCACTGTATAGGGTGTTGGTTCTGCAAATTGGTCTGAACTTGGGGTGACAGAACGAGTTTAAGCGCGACAGACTTCTCAACATTAACCTTAAACCCCGAGGCCTTCGCAAATGAGTCCAGCTCCGCCAGGAAAGCTCCCAAAGCAGTAGCTGGATCAGACAGTGTCACCAGCACATCGTCAGCATACAGGCTGATGGTATGCACATCCCCTCCAAACGGGATCCCGGTAATATATGGGTGCGATCTAACTCTTTGGGCCAAGGGTTCCATATATAATGCAAAGAGCATGGGTGAGAGGGGACACCCCTGTCTTGTGCCTCTACCTATGGGGAAAGGGGTCGATGTATATCCGTTGACCCTGACTGTCGCTGTGGGCAGGCGGTAGCAATTCAGGATTTGTGTCCTCATTTTCTCGCCCAAGCCAACGCTCGACAACACCTGCTCAAGATATGGCCAGTGAACCCTATCGAAGGCCTTCTCTGCGTCGATGGTAAGGAGCATATACACTCCCTGGGCCCTTGAGGACCCTCTTAGTGTAGTCACTAGCCTGCCGCTGGGGAATAAAACCCGCCTGATCGGTGTCAATCAGACCTGGCATGTATGCGGCAAGCCTGTGCGCCAGGATCCCTGTATATAGTTTCAGATCTATATTTAAGAGAGATATAGAGCGATATGCACCGCAGCAGTCCTTATCTTTCCCTGGCTTAGGGATGACCACTACGGCAGCCTCCAGCATTGAAGCCGGAATCGCCCCTAGAGTCGCGAATGTGTTGAAGAGCCTAGTCAGTAGGGGGGCTAACATCGGGCAAAACATTTTATAAAAGACCGCCGTGTAACTTTCCGGCCCAGGAGATTTGGCCAATTTAAGTCGTAATATTGCTGCTATGACCTCCTCCACTCGTATGTCCCTCTCTAGGTGTTCTGCTTGTTCTGGGATTAGTGTGGGGAGATGTGCCTCCGCTAAGTAAGTGTCCCCATCTGTGCTATTCAGCATCTGTCCCGAGTATAACTGGGCGTAGAATTTTCGAAAGGTCTCGGCTATTGCTGCATCGTCCGACACCAGTCTCCCTGCTGAGTCACGCACCTCCTGAACCCCCTGCAATTGTCTAGTCTCACGTAATTTGTGTGCCAACAGGTGCCCACATCTGTCCCCTCTGACATAGAACGAGTGGTGCAACTGCAAGGCTGCGTACTCTGCTCGGTCTTGATCAATGGCTGCTAGTTGTGCTCGGACTGTGTTTAATTGATGCCAGACTCTAGGTGCCCCAGTCCTCTGGTGCATTTGCTCTGGTTCTCTTATTCTCTGGGTTAAGTCATCTCTTTTCTTTCTACGGTTCACGTTATCCGCCGCGGAGATTGTGATTAACTTGCCTCTGATCACTGCTTTGAGTGCCTCCCACTGTGTTGACATGCATGTATCTGAGTTATCATTGTGCAGAAGGTAGTCGACAATGGAGTGCCGAATTTGTGCAACTATGTCTGGGCACTGTAAGAGTGTGTCTCGGAGACGCCACTGCCGCGTGGGCCGTTGTATAGGTGGAAGTACCAGTGTGGCCACAACCGGGGCATGGTCCGATAGGGATGCCACCAGAATTTCGACTTCCGAAGTGAGGTCACGGAGCGCCCCGGAACCTATTAAATAATCGAGCCTAGCGTAAGTTTTGTGAGCATTTGAGAAGAAGGAGTATTCTCTAAGGTGGGGATGATGACATCTCCACAGATCCACTAGGCCCAGTTCTCTCATCCTGTCAAGCCCTTCTGGCGAGAGCTTGCCTGTCTGACCAAAGCGCTGTGCTGATCTATCAAGGGTGTTATCAAGCACTAGATTGAGGTCTCCCCCCAGGAGTATCTTGCGTTCAGCCGTTGCTGTTGCCTCTGTCAGAGCCTCATAAAAAAATCTCTCTTGACCCTCATTTGGTGCATATAGGGACCCAATTATTAACGTTTGACCCCCAATTGTAAATTGATAAGATATCAGCCCCCTCTAATTTCTGCCACTTTCTGAACCACCCTGCCCTGAAAGGACCGGGAAACCAATATAGCCACCCCTTCAGCCTTAGTAGGGCCAGGCGAGAATAGCAGGTTTGGGAACATACGAGACTTAAGCCATTGGCAGTCGCATGAGAGTAGGTGTGTCTCTTGTAAAAGGCAAATGTCGGCTTTGGTGCTTTCCAAATACGATAGAATCTCCCTAAGCTTGATAGGGTTGTTGAGACCTCTCGCGTTCAACGTGAGGACCTTGAGGTTAGCCGGAGGCATCTAAGGGTCTGAAGGCAGGATTTATAGCTAAGGGCCCAATGCTAAGCCATCGTATTTGTTCATGGTCATGGTCTCCAGGGGACTCCTGTGTCTTGTTGCGAGGACACTTTGTGTCATGAAGCAGTGAACGAGGGACCCCAATACACAAAAACCCCTTTTGAACTAACAAAACATGCATGCAGGTAAATGGTAAAAATTCGAAAAATAGTCTGTTAGCCAAGTGTGGCCGGCAGGAAGTCTTTACGGGGTCCATAGTGTGGACAAGTGCTGGATCTCCGCCCCGCCCGCCCTTATGCAATGAAAAAGAGAGATTAACATCCAACTATATGCTCACGAAGTCTGTGTCTTTGCCATGGCCATCGGTATGGACTGCAACGCAGCCTGTTGCCCCTTCGTGATCTCTGCTGGGTCAGGTCTTTTTAGATGTCGTCTGCGGCCTTGACGTCGCCATAGCGGAGTTTGATCGCCAGTGCCAGAGGTAGAGCCTTCCCTTTCTGCATCCTCTTCAGGGAGTTCCACGCCCAACAGACGACTTGCTTCCGAGAGTGATCTTAGTTGATGGAGTTTACCATCCAGTCGGAAGATGAGCCGAAACGGGTGGCCCCAGGAATATGGAATGTCCCGCTGACACAGGTGTGCAGTAATTGGTCGGAAGTCTCTTCGTTTTTGGAGAGTCAGCATGGCGAGATCTTGGTACAGTGTTGGAGTCTGATCCCCAAAGGTGACAGGGTGCATGGACCTGGCTTCACAGAGGATTTCTTCTTTTGTTTGAAAGTCCTGTACACAGTCTAATATGTCTGCCGGGGGGCTTTGTCAGGACAAGGCGGGCCCACCCTGTGTGCTCTGTCCAGCTTGAGATCAGTGTTGGGGGGGTTACCAAGGATGTGATTAAATAAGTCCCTCGTGAAGGTGAAAATATCACTTCCTTCCGCATTAGTTTTCACTCCCCTGATCCGGATGTTATGTCTATGGGAGCGGTTTTCAAGATCCTCAAGAAGTGTCTGCAGATCTATATGTTGATCATGGAGGCGATTTACCTCTTGCTGTAAGGCCGCCAGTTCAGTTGCTCTGTTGTCTCCTTTATCCTCCAGCGCGGCCACACATTCTCCAATCTCGTTGACATCTCGTCTGTTGTCTTTCATTTCAGACGTTAGGTCACGTTTGACTGTTTGTAAATCTTCGCGGAGGGTCGTGAACAACGACTCAAGGAAAGCGCGGGTCACCGGTTCCCCCTTGTGCTCTCCACCTGTGTTTTGGTTGATTCTCGTGCGCTTAAGTGTTCCATTGTGCTTCCTCCCTCGGGCCGTGCAAACAGATCTTTCAATGTTTTATCTTTCTTACCTCGAGTGGAGGTCATAATCCCGTTTTGCACTAGCCTGTCGTGTCCCCACGCGGGCAAACTCAGCGCCGGCCCCGGGTGCCGTGTAACCCAGTCAGACCAAGTATCTTCTTATCTCAGCACCGCTACGTGCTACGGCCGAAGATTGGCTTTCCCATAGTCTCCTTACGAGAGCCAGCTTGATCCGTCATGTGTTGCAGGGCCGCCCAGGCCTAGGCGCGAGGGCAAGGACCCAACTTCAATGCTCGTCTCTGCTCCAGCACCTGCTGGGGTCCGCCGTCGCTCCACGGACTTTATTGTCCAGGCCTTCCTTTTCCATTCCCTCCCAGGGAGTGATGTGCTACTGCTTGGGCTTACTGAGTTCCAAAGGGCCCGCAGCCCCGGGCGCGTCGCCCCAGGGCCCGTGAGCACAAAGAATCGCACTTGATGCCCCCAAAATGAATCCAAAGGGCGGCTATTGCCTGTCTTTTCTTTGGCGTGGCTGGGCTTCTCTGAGTTCCAGCTCCCAAGGTCCACTTATATTTATGCCGGTGCCCTGCACTGTCCGCGACTACGTGGTGGAGGGGGCCTGGATGCAAACTGTCCCCGGAATCCCCCTGGTGTATCTTACTGGATGGTCCTCCGCACTGTTCTGCTACCAGGAGATCAGGGATCAGGGCCTATATCTCAGCGGCCCCCCAATGCAGCATGGTTCTACTGTCCCCCAGTCTCGGGCCCCCGCCGTGCTTGCCTTGCGCCTCTCACTTCGCTGTGCCTGGATGTGCCATTCTCGCCCCGGTGCGGCCCTATCTGCTCGCCGGGTTGGGGGGCCACACACTCTCTTCCTGCGGGCTCAGTCCGCGCCCGCATCTCCCGCCCTCCAACAGTTATCTATGTATCCCTTCACCGTGGTGTTGCTCAGTGCGTCTCAGGTTCTATCGGAGCCAGCCCTCAGCTAAGCCCCCCACTTCCTTCCAGGTGGGCCAGGCTGTGTGGCACCGCTAGGCCGGGCGCCAGCCCTCCGGTGTTGGCGTAGGCCGCAGAGTTCGGGCCCGCAAGCCCGCGACCACGCACGCCCCAGCTGCGGCGTCCGTTCACGGACACTTCACTCCACAGCAAGCAATCTCCTCCGTCGCTGTGTGGGCCTGGTAATGTGGCACAGCCAGGCCCAGCACCGGCCCTCTGGCACTGGTGCAGGCCGCAGAGTTCAGGCCCGCAAGTTCGCGACAACGCCTGCCCCAGCTGTGGCGTTCGCTCACGGTCGCTCCACTCCCCGGCAATTGTTCTGGTCAGCCGCTTCTGTGTGGGCCCGTTAGTGCAGCTCAGCCAAGCCGGGCTTCGGCTCACGGGTGCCAGCGAAAGCCGCGAAACCCCAGGCTGCACAGGCCCCCGGCCACGCTCGCTCCAGGTACCGCGTGTATTCCAGGCCGCTCCGCAGCCCAGCAGACTCTCTGTATGGGCGATTCTGCTGCTTCAAAGTCTCCCAAACTGTTCCAGGCTTGTCGGGAGACGGGATTCGGCAGGATTCGACCCTTTGTGCCCGGCTTGCGCCGTGGAAATCGCGATTCTGGGCCAACGGCGGGCCGGAGCAAAGAAACAGCGTCCCAGCTCGCCGCCATCTTAGCCACGCCCCTCCACTTTATCTCCTTTTGACTACAGCAACTCTCTCTAGCATGGTCTCCTTGGCTATCTTATTATTCATCTTCAACTGGTGCAGAATAATGCAGCCTCTGGGGCAGAAATCTCTGTATAGACAAGACAGAGGAGGCAGAGGCGGAGCTCACCAGCCAGAGTTTTGTGCATTGTATTTTGGAGTTCATATAATGCAACTGGTGCTATGTAAAGCGCTCTGATACCTGATTCGGGTCAAGTTCGCGCTATATAAAACTCTGTAAAAAATAAAGTAGCACTGCTTTACATACTCCAAAATGGCTTTTGTGACTAGGCCTTTTGGAGTATGGAAGAGTCAAAGTCATTGTCTGCTCTCCATTTGTGCATTGTGGGTGAGGTGGGCCACAGGACACATGCATTTTTGGGGTTGTGGGTGTGTGTCTACATTGTTGTTTGTTGGTCTGGATGTGTGCCTTTCGATGATTGTGCATGTCTTGGTGCTTACCTGTGAAAGTTTTGTGTGTGTTCTTTGATGGGTGTGTGCCTTATAGGCTGTGTCTCCCATAGTGCATGTCTGCATTTCCTTAAGTCGTTGTGTCACTAACAGTGTCTGAGTATGTGCCTGTGTCCTCTGCCTGTCTTGTTGTGTGTCTGTATGCATGTGTGCCTGTTGTGTGTGGGTGTTTGCGTGTATTAAGGAGTAGGTAAGTGTTAGAAGGTGGTTCTGACCATCTGAGCCTCCCGGATTTTTTGCTTTTTGAACACCTATTTGTTGAGCTTTTACTGTGGGAGAGCCTCATAAGTTGGGACTCACCCACAGTGAACTCATGATGAAAGGGACTGCATGTGTATTTTCCCGGTGTCCCCCTGGCGCAAGTTGGCCGCTGCGCTGCAGCCAGAGTAAGGGGCACTGGGCTGGTTACATGCAGACACGTGTGTACATGCGTGCGCACAAGTGTAAGGGCTGCGCAGGGGAGATTCCTGGCGTGCGCAGCCCAGGAGCAGCTACAAAGTGAATGCACAGGAAGAGGAGCTCTCTCTGGGGTGTGGTCTGCTGAGGAAGACTGGTGCTGGAGCCTGGCGCCATGGGCAGCTGGAAGGAAGAACCTCCAGACTGGCCCAGAACCCTGACTTGCGCCAAAAGGGGAGACCGGGACAAGTGACCAGAAGCCTGGGCCTCTGCGCAAGGAGAAGAGAGGCCCAGGAGGAGAGCCAGGCGAAAGGCTGGCGCAGGGAGCCAGTGAAGACCGCTCCCTGCTGAAACCCCCCTCCGTGAGACCAGGAGGGTAAAAGAAAGTGCTCCCAGTGGCTGGGGTGTGCCGCCAGGAGCAAGAAGAGGCCAGATCGTGAAGATCGGTCCCCTGGGGGCTGAGATATGCCCCCCAGAAGGTAGGCAACCTTTGACCTCTGGCCGACCGACGACGAAGCACATGGGGCTCCGCCGCCGGTCCAGGATATGCCCATGGGGTGGGTCAGGTCCCGGGGGCTGCCCCCAGCAGAAGATATGTCGGGGAGTGCCGTCGCGCTCCCCATGAAGAATGCCCCGTGGGGTGCCAGGAGCCCACCCTGGCCCTAGCCAAAACGGGAGACAGGGGAGGGCTGTCGCGCCCCCCTGGGCATGGCGTTAGGGACCCGGGATCCCAACTCCCGGCCCCAAAGATGGTAGCAGAGAGGAGGGGGGCGCGCCGCCGCGCAACCCCCCTCGCGAGGAAGCCCAAAGCCGGGGAGTGCTGTCGCGCTCCCCCGTGGCCGGAGGAAGGCGGGGGGAATGCCGTCGCACTCCCCCAAAGAACCGCCTGTCAAGCGGCAGCCGCCGGGTCTGCCCGAGCGGGCAGACCAGAAGAGCAGCGCTGGCTCCCGCGGCCGCACACGAGGGTGCGGACCGGACCGGGAGCCAGCTGGAGCAGCCGGGGGTGGGCTCCCCGGGCTGCCCTCACCTCCCCCTTACGGGGAAACGCAGCAGGGGGTGCCCGGGTGGGGCCGGGCCCCCGAGACGTGGCAGAGGCAGCCGGGGGTGGGCTCCCCGAGCTGCCAGCAACTCACCTGGCAGTGGGACCGGGCCCCCAACACAAGGAAACGCGGAGTGAGGCAACCCACGAGGGCGGCGCGTCTCTCGCCGAGCAGCGTGGGAGCCAATGCTCTAATATTCATGGAGCCGCGAAGAAGCGCCCCAGAATGCTTTGCAGCGCCTGGACAGGCCTGCATGAATCCATGCCGTGTTCCACGTGTGGTGGCTCCAGGAGAACGGGGTCACCACCAAGTGAGTGCCAGGGTGCAGGGGGAGCTGCAGGAGCAACGCAGTCTCCCCCAGCACAAAGGAAGAAAGTCCCTCCCTAAGTCTCTGGGGACTTGTAAAGAATAACCCCTCAAGGGCTCAGCCAGCAATCCAAGCATTCTGAGGCTGGAACTTTTGTTCTGCAGCTGGGGATGCGTTACGGACTGCACCAAGGTATGAAGGTCTGAGTTGGGGATGTCTGGAAAAAGGCATTCCCTGGAGGTGAAGAGGTGTAATTGCACCAGAAATGCATTTACCCATGTTATTTCTTTTTAGAGGGACTGGAAGTCACAGATGTTATGTGAAGTACCTGTGTAAGGTGGAGTCATAAGCAAAGTGGGGTTATGTTGCAGGCATTCCTGCTAGGGTGTCTGGCTGTAAGTGCTTAATCCTGTGATTTTACCTGTGATGCCTTTTAGAGGCTGTGATTGCAATGCATTACAACTGTTATCAGCTATGAAAAGTACCTCATTTAAAGTGATGCCCAAACATGTATTCTTGCTACTGCGTTAGGGGAGGAACAACCCAGAATGTAAGCTACTAAGATGTAGAGGTGCATATTGTATGGTCAGTATAAAATGCTCAGTCAGGGTTATGTGTCCCCAGGGCAGGATTACCTATTTTTAATGCCTGTTGAGATGATGGGGTGGGTCGCCACTTGGATGGTGCCAGTTGACAAGGCCCTCGCTCCAGGTTGTGTCAACCCACTGCATTAGGGGGCAAGATGATGTGCATACATGGGAGTGGTGGTACTAGACCCCACCCCCCCTGCGGGAGGGGTGGAGATGTTATGCAATGTCACAAAAGTAATTCCAACAGCTTATGTATATTTGTAAATTGGTGCATAGTATTAAGTAGTGTGTGTGTTTAATAAATGTACTCTTACTTTTATAAAGCAAAGTACAGACTGGACAATCAATTATTGAGTGTTATTTCTGCGTACTTGTAATGGCGATTACTAGCCTACACCACTTCCCTTGAGTAAGCCTTAGACTGCTCTGCAACGCTACCCTCTGAGAGTCAAGCGCTACAATAGTGTGTTTGGTTCCCAGTGAAGGACAAATGTGACATGTTATTTGTGCAGGCCTCACAGATACTGCCTCGTTTTCCAACAGTAATTGAAAATCCATGCCTGAAATTGTGTGTATTGTTTGTCAGATAGTGACCGTGTTCTTGGTTTTTGGATATTGATCTGAGAGACCTACACATGCTTGGGATCATCATTGCCAACAACACACAAAGGAGTTTTTAATTTTCTTACCGATATGTAAACTGGCACACTATGTGTTTAGCTACTCATTCGACAACCAACTTCCTTATTCACCCATCCACTCACCCATTTAGGTATTTAAATATGTGCCTTGCTCTGTGTTGTAGGAAGGTGTAAGTTGGCTCGAATACGACTCAAACCTATCGATACAGTGAGGGTTTAAATAATTTTGAATACTTCAAACGACTAGGCACAGCAATTTAAAATAATTCACAAAATTCTAAATTTGATTAAAACAGCTCGAAGAGAAAAAAAGAGTACTTCTTGGGACTCTTGTCTTGGATCATAGAGTTCTAATACAGCACTAGAGTGCTGTTTAACCTCATCAAATGTGCCAGAACTGTCCACTATAACATGGTATTAAACATTCAAATAAAGTTTCTCAGTCTGTAAAGTTAGATTTAAACCCTCAACTTTTTCACAGGTTTTATTGTATTTCAAAATAAATGTCACATGGTTGTTTCCCATTTCTATGGATATGGTGCACATGGTTATCTTACAATAAGCACACATAGGGTTTGAGCTATCCATTTATTTCCCTCTGCTGGTCCGGTAATTTTGCAAACTGTGAAGGTGGTAGTAAATCATCTGAGGTCTGGGTTTAATCATTGTTCATAGGATACACTACAGCTCTCTATGTACTCTGTGGTGCACAGTGAAATGAAAAACAAACCATTTTAAGTAGAGCAATCTATATTTTTTATGACTCAACAGTGTATTATCAACATGCAATACATATTTTAAAATGATGTTCACTTTATTGAACCATAAATGTAGTTATTTTTAAGTTGGTTTAATAAACATTTCAGTTGAAGATGGAGGGCAGGAGGACAGGGTCATCATACAAGAGTAAGGATTCACTCAGGTATGAGGTAAGTTCTATTTTACGTTAGGCCCTTAGACTACAGCAGCAACAGCTAGGGCCTTTCAGGACTTCATCCTCTCCACTGCTGTCCCTATCTTCTACTTTCCACTGCAAACACACACCAACATTCTATTACATCATTCACTCTCAGCATTCCAGATAACAGCTTAGACTTATAGGGAATGGGGACACGCAAAATACTACACACATTCCTTTCTTGCAAACAACAAAACAAAGAACAGCAATTTACTTGCATGTACAGGCACAGTCATTCACAATTGCTCAATCTCCAGCATGTCTAACTTACGCATCCATTCAAAAACAATATGTTAAACTCTCCAATACCCAAACAGGCACACAAAGAGCACAACTCTGTGACAGGTCAACACATGATGTTCTCTGTTCGGCCTGTCAGCCTTAGGGTGGTCTTCCATCAAACATGTTGCCTGTTTCCCTCCATTTTTGCTAAAATTCATTTTTGTTGGATTTACCACTGCTAACCAGTGCTATAGTGCTTGCGCTCACTCCCCTAAACATGGTAAAATTGGTTTGCACCTGATTGGCATATTAAATTTACTTATAAGTCCCTAGTAGAGTGGTATACCATATACACAGGGCCTGTAAATTAAATGCTACTAGTGGGCCTGCAGCACATATTGTGTCACCCACTTATGTAGCCCTTTACAATGTGTTCCAGATCTGCCATTGCAGCCTGAATGCAGTTTTAAACTACTGCCAATTTAACCTGGCAATATAACCCCTTTGCCAAGCCTTAAACTCCCCCTGTATTACATATAAGTCACCCCCGTGGTAGGCCCTGGGTAGCTGATAGGGCAGGTTGCATTGTAATTAAAAGGTTGGACATGTACTTTTAATTAGTAGTAGTGGTAGTGAAAAACTCCTAAATTAGTTTTTCACTATTGCGAGGCTCACCTGTCCCATAGGATAACATTGGGTTGTCTTATTACATTTAATAAGTGCTAACTTTTGATTGGGGACAAATACGCATTTCATAATTTGGTTTCTATGAAATTGTAATTTAAATTCTACTTTAATGGTAAAGTCGGATTTTAAATTACGATTTTGAAAATGCTACTTTTAGAAAGTGGGCATGTTCCTGCCCTCTGCCATTTGGTGCCTGCAGCCTACCCTGGGTCACATGGCTGGGTGTAGTTGGCAGTTAGGACTTATGAATTACTCACCAACAGTCACACAATAGAGAGATTAGGTGTGCGTGAATGGCATGATGGGGGCGGGGCATGGCACAGCCCCACTTACAACTAAATTGGCTGTGCTCTGCCTTCACACATAGGGATTGTCACCACTACATTGTCTCTGCAGCCCGCTTGGAGCCAGGGCAGGGGAGTCAGGAAATTTCAAGCATTTCAAAGAGAAACCTCTAGAAACTTCTCCCAGATCATAGAAGGCACCAGGTAAAAAAATAGGGCCCTCAGACCCACTCTTAAGTTCACTTTCTGGACCTGTGTAAGGATGTTCAGAGGACTGCCTGCTGCTCTAGCCTGTTCTGTACTCAACAAGGCTGCCTTGCTGCCCCTGAAGGACTGCTTTGCTGCCTAGAGCCTGCCTTGAACCCTCAGAGGCCTGCCCTGCTTTTGAGCCCTACGTCTACACCTGAACCCAGGACTACCAGAGTGACTCCAAGGGCTAGTTTGCTGGCCTCCTGTTAAGGGCCACAGGGACAAAACAGGCTCCCAATAGCTTGAACCCGCACCTGGATCCAGTCTAGGTAAGACTTAACCGCCCAAGTGGTGCCCCTCCAGTCCTGGACACTTGGTTGTGGTACTAAAGGTGCCCAGATAGCCAAAATCCAAAACTTGGGACTTAAAACATGTTTGCTAAAAAATGCTCTGGGAACCGAGGAAAGACCGGGACCAGCCTGCTGGTTGATCTTCCCAAGGTGATCATTGGTTGGCCTGACTTCATGGTAGCTCCCCTACTGATTAGATTTTTGTCATTTGTGTGGAAAATAATTTATTAAAACGTATTCTATTTTTCTACATTGGTGTGGGATTTTTCATGCGTTGTGTTTTCACGTTCTTACTGTTTGTGTGCTCCATAAATACTTTACGCATTGCCTCTAAGTTAAGCCTGACTGTTTTTTGTTCCAAGCTACCCAGAGTTAAGCACAGGTGAATTTAGTGACTTTTTGTGGTTCACCCTGCCAGGGATTGTGGCGGTTACTTGACCAAAGCTGACACCCTTGGCAACCAACAACCCAATTTCTAACACTCTCCACACCGTATGTCAAAGAAAGAAATGAAACAAAAACTAGGTGGTAGCTACTGTAGTGTCGTGTCAGTTTATAATGACGGAACCCTTCTGGCTCATGATGGACTCCGTAGAACTGTGATGTAAGCTTTAGAGCATATTAAAGCAAATGCAGGTTTAGAATGTTGGGTTTGTGGTTACACGCAGAATAATAAAGAAATGTTATACTAAGCTCCGTGCGTGGCTTAGTCATTGGCGAGTACCAGGGATGGGGAGGACACTACAACTGGTGACGAGATAGGGGATATGTAACCCGAAGATCGACAGTGCTCTCCCAGAGAGTTGGCCGGGGTCCAGCAAACCTCTCTTGGGTGCCACATGCACCTCCGTCGAAGTGCAGAATCGACATTTGGCGTATGTGGAGTCAAAGCGCAGCCCAAATTCCATGTAAAGCATTTGAAGATAACAAAAGCTTCGCCAAGACACTTACGCATCATTGGCCAAAAATCTGCTGGGAAGGCCGCAAAGAGAGGTACTGTGCTACTACGCGTCTCAAAGCCATATATTCATACGGAGTGATAACGTTATAGGTGGATACAACCAGGTTTTGAATGAGCAGCAAACTGCAAGATAACATTACGAACAGAAGCATTGTGAGGCAGAGATCAATCAATTGTCAAACAGCACACAAAGAAGCTTGCAAGCAACAAAATTCTAACACAAGAAATTGTCCTCTGCTTATCAGAACTGAGTAAGAGTCACCGTATCACAAAGTTGGGTGGAGTGGCCCCAGAGGAAGTGAATGGGGTTGTATTTTTGGAGCTGTCCATACCCAAAATGGCATGCCATCAAAGCTGCTGGGTGGCAGCTCAGAACAACTCCAGTGGTCCCCAGAACAGTGAAGGACTCCCATGGAGACCACGAGGGAGGGCACAGTTCCTCTGACTTTCCAAAATGACCCAGAGGCCAGCACAGCACAGGGCCTTAGAGATGATCTGGATGAAGCAGGTTCTAGCGGACAGTACGCGGTGTCAGAAAAAACTCCATCCTCAGTGTCAGCCAATCTCGTAAATGGTTACAATACCACTGCCTTCCTGAAACCACCACCACCATTCAATACTGCCAAAAAGCTGAATATTGGCGACGGGTGGACTACCTGGATAGAGACAGTTGATGATTTCATTGATGCGATTGAAGAAGCAGATTACAAGTAGATTATTAAGCACATTAAGAATTTTGCTGGCGAAGGTGTAAAAGAAGTCATAAAGATGCCACAAGCTGATGAAATTACATACAGTCAAATCAAAGCAGCTTTGACTCTCAAGTTCAATCCAATTCCAAATGTAGATTACAAAACGTACATCTTCAGTCAAGAACAACAGAAAGCCGGTGAGACCATCAATGAATTTGTTGAGGGACTGGATATGCTCATCAAACACTGTAAGTTCAATTAATTTAATGATGAGGAAGCTGTACACCTTATAGTGATTGACGGATGCTTGTCAGATTCACTTAGACAACGAATGCTGAGAGAAACTCTTATTCTGGAGTGAGTTCTCATGGCTACTAAAGCTGAAGAGCGTGCTGATCAACAAGCTGCTGACGTGGAGGCCAGAGGTGCCCCGAGTGAATCAGTCATGAATGTGAAGAATAAGCCAAAGCACAAAGCCGAAGGACGGAGAGTGAATTCACCACAGAAAAAGAAGTTGTGCTTCAGGTGTGGATTTTCTTTTCCACATAAATGTAAATGTCCCGCCATTAGGTAAATCTGCAAATGCTGTGGAAAGGAGAACCATTTTGTAATGCTTTACAAGGTGAAGGTAAAAGTGAGTGCATTACAGGGCAAAGACAAAATGGCTGCCCTAACTTTCCAGAAGTGACGTTCAATGCATGCCCACAAGGCCAAGCGACCATGCCAGTTGAAGCAAATCGACACCAAACGAAATCGATCGACATCTCAATCTTTGTAGAACAGCTCTTCAGTATCAACATCAAGTGAAAGTGAAGAAAATGGTTGTGCAATGTTGATGTTTACCTCAGAGAGATGTGCACATGTTCGACTGGCTACCTGAGAGGAAAAATACCGGTCCAAGAAAAGTCGACATGACAAAGCACCAAAGTCATTCATACATTGTCCAAAAATCACACTAAAGGTCAACGTTTGTTCAGTACCTTTCATTATTGATAGTGATACATCAGTAAATATTATGTCTGAGGAGAAATATATTGAACTATCGCCAATGCCCTGACTTATGCCATCGAAAACTGAAGTGTACACGTTTGCTGCATCAACCCAAATAAAAATTCAGGGTTCATTTGTAGCAACAATGAAGCATAAGAAAACAAAAGTATAAGCACCCATTCATTATTTGAAGGTGTGTTGTCAAGCGCCTGCTTACTCAGCTTCAGCAAAGCTGCTGATATGGGATTGATATCTGTGAACTATAACCTGAATGTGCATCACGAAATAGTAAGTCAATTCATTTCATTGTTTCATGGGTTGGGAAAACTCAAGACTATGAAAGTCCAATTGCACAGTAATGAGGACGTCCATCCTATTGCTCAAACACAATATCATTGAACGTCCATTGGTCCAACTTCATGGGTTTCTCCCATAGTGGTAGTACCAAAAAAGGACAGTGAAGGAGCTGTACGCATCTGCGTGGATATGTGTCAAGCGAACAAAGCAATTGAAAGAGAACGACATTGAGGTCTGCACATTGCCGACATGATAACACAATTGAATGATGCGAAGGTATTCTCTTGCCTTGATCTGAATAAAGGATATCATCAGTTGGAACTCGAGAAGAATTGCAGGTACATTACAACCTTTTCTACACATGTTGGTCTGCTCTATTACAGAAGGCTAAATTTGGAGTGTCATCAGCTGCAGAGCTATTTCAAGATGTCATTCGATGTATCATTCAGCCTGTCATGAATGCTTTCAATTATAGTGACAACATATTAGTTTTCGGAGCTACCCAGAAGGAGCACAACAAAACTCTCACACAAGTGTGCCAGTTGCTCGCTGATGCCGGTTTGACTGTGAATGATGAGAAATGTGAGTTCCATAAGACAAAGTTGAAATTATTTGGCCATATCTTTTCTGATGGGGACCTGACACCTGATCCAGCTAAGGTGCAAGCGCTTTCAACTGCCAGTCCCCCACAATATGTTTCCATGTTACGTTCATTCCTTTTCATGACCAGCTTTTGCTCTAGATACATGCGAGACTTTGTCACTGTCAGTGCTCCATTAAGAGACTTGACGAAAAAGAATGTTTCTTTTCTCTGGTCACATGAATGTAAGCAAAGTTTCCAGAAAATCAAACAAGATATTGAGCATGCTACTGAGATGACATACTTTTACCCAAAACTTCATACTTAGATTGCTGTTGACACTAGCCCAGTTGGGTTAGACGCCATCCTGGCACAGCACAGCGGACATGCAAATGCTCAAAGACATATTGTGGCATATGCAAGTCGAAATTTGTCCTAAACTGAACGTTCTTATTCACAACTTGAGAAAGAAAGATTAGCCGTGGTGTGGGCTTGTGAACATTTCCACGTATTCTTGTGTGGGAAGCCTTTCATGCTTGTGAAAGATCATCAAGCATTGTTGACTCTCTTTGGCAATCCAAAGGCAAAAATGCCTCCTCGCCTTGAACATTGGGGTTTGCGATTACAAGAATACAACTATACCATTGTGCATTGTCCAGGTAAAGATCAAAACCCTGTCGACTACTTCTCACAAGTACCTCTACACTGCCCTGGCACCCTTTCTAAGACAGCTGAAGCCTACATAAATTTCATTATGAAATCCAGCACTGCAGCTGCTATTTCGTTGGAACAAATTGTCACTGCCATGAACCAAATTAGTGACATGCTAAAACTGAAGTACATTATTACACATCAGTCTTGGTACCAGCACTCTCGAGCTCTTACCAGTGACAGTGAATATCAGAAGTTTAAAAATGTCAAAGATGAACTGTCCATTACTCAGGAAGGAATTATTCTAAGAGGTTCGATAATTTTCATTCCTGAGAGTCTGTGACAACAGATAATTGAAGTGGCCCATGAAGGACATTATGGAATTGTTGCCACTAAACAAGCGCTCCGAGACTGAGTCTGGTTTCCACATCTTGACGAGAGATTTAAAAGAGATTTGAAGGCCAGTCATCTATGCAACTGCCTGTCCTCGCAAACCACTCAACAACACACCTTAAACATGTCAGAGTAGCCAACACTTGCATGGGAAAGAATTGCCGTTGACTTCTTTGGTCCTCTTGACAATGGACATCACCTGATGGTGATCATTGATGAATACTCCTGTTTTCCATTGATAGAGGATCTCGCATCTATTTCTCAAGAACGAGTCATTGAGAGATTAAATGGCACCTTTGCGACATGAGGTGTTCCTGCGATCTTAAAGTCTGACAACAGCCCACCTTTCAACAGTCGACAATTCAGAGACTTTCTCAGTCTTCTTAATGGGAATCATCAGAAAAGCACACCTCTTTGGCCACAGACCAATGCTCTTGTCGAACGTTTCATGAGTACTCTTAAGAAAGCTGTCCAGCGTGCTGTACTAGAAAAGCTCAACCGTAAGACAGTCTTAAATTTGACTCTTCAAGCACACTGTTCGACCCCTCACTCGACTACTGGTGAAAGCCCTGCAACCTTGATGTTCGGGAGAGCAATGACGACCAAGTTACCTCAATGGACCAAATGAAGATCAAGTACTGAGGAAGAAACCTGCATCAAAGACTTGGATCATAAGAGGAAAATGAAAGCCTATTCTGAAAAGTGTCACCATGGAGATTGAGTGTTTGTTCGGCTGCATAGAAAATGAAAGTCTGATGCTCCTTTTGATGCTGAACCACTTCATGTTGTGATCCCCAAAGGACACATGGTGACTGCCCAACATCCTGGAAAGTCCATTATGTGAGATTCCTTGCATTTCCGATATGGGGCTTATCACTCGTCAGGCACTGATGTCAATGTAGAGACTGGGTCTGAAAGGACATGTGATGACCCCTTGACTGATGCTGTTTCTACATCCCCAACGCTGGTCATGGCCTCTTCTACTGCCTGTCCCCAGTTTTTGAAGACACAGTCTGGATGTGTGATCAAAGCACCACAAAGGCTCGTTGAAGAGCTATGATTGTGTATATATTTGTAAAAAATGTAAATTTTTTATTTAACAGAGGGGGATGTAGTATTGTATGAGATTGTAATGACAGAACCCTTGTGGCTTCTGATGGACTCCGTAGAACAGGACGTAAGCATTAGAGCGTAGTGAAGTGAATGCAGGTTTAGAATGTTGAGATTGTGGTTGCACACAGAAGAGTATAGATGTGTTATACTAAGCTCCGTGTGTGGTGTTGTAATTGGCAAGTACCCGGGCTCGGGACGGCGCTACAACTACCATTGCAAAGGTACAAAATACACATGTCTTGCGACCTCCTCGTACACGATGCCCTATCACTACATGTCTACAGACTTACAGTGACAGTATTCAACATTTATGCAAAAGGGCAATCTAGTCATGGACGTTCAGTCATACGACTGCCAAGGCATGAAACCCACAGGATTCCTTTGATAAAGTGTCTCCATGTCATCCCTAAATCTGTACATGCAAGGCACAAACAAAACAAAATGGAAAATGTAACCATACATCATTGCAGCTGACAATTCCCTTGACCAGACTCCAGCAAAAAAACTTGTCATCAGAAATATACTCATACATAGTGACACCAGACATCCAGCTCACATTTCTAAACTACACAGCACAACAAACTTTTAACTTTCTCGATCTTCCACAAGCATTACACACATCCCACTAATAACAACATACTGCACTACACACACACACACACACACAGAAAACTTCAGCCCATCACTCCAACACACACCACACCCAGTCACGCTGGCTGGCCAAACCAATATGACCAAGTGCCAAAGCAAAACATCACTTAATCTGCACCCAGTTACTTGCCCTATGGAAACTGCACCAGAAAAAGTTGGGATTTCTCTCAAACACAATGATGATAACCTCCAGTAGATCATATTGAAAAACTATTGACACACCACAACAATCAAACTCTAGAGCAGTCCAGCAATACAACCATTGATACCAGACCTTGGCAGCAGGTAAAGGTTTTATTATAAACAATGTTCATTTTACAAAAGTGTTTTAACATTGATTTCAACATCTTAACATTGAAAATGAAATCAAACTTCTAGTCTCCAGTTCAAAATCTGCTCTCTTACCTTCTCCCTGTCAATCTTTGTCTCTCTAGGTCACGCTCTTGCACATGCACGCTCTTTCTCTCCACACTATCTCCCCCTGTCTCTTTCTCTTACATTCCACTGCCATTTTGTTCCTCTAAACGGAGGACAGAGTGAATAGATTACTATGTGCTTTCGACTCGGTTTGAGCCAACTCAAGACATTTAAAATGATTATGTTTAGGGTCTAAGTTCCAATTAAGAGTTGAGTTCATCATTTTGAAGCTTGAATCAAAAAAGCTGTCAAGTCAATCTAATTGAGGTTTGATTGATTTGTGCTAATTCAAACCATTATTTGTTTATGAATAATGTCAATGAGGTGTAGTACCTTTCTTGTGTTGCTGTTCGCTTGCCTCTTAACTATAAAGCCCAGTGTGTATTGATTGTGGCATCAATGCTTCCAATTTTTTTACTAATATTTTAATATAGATTTTAGCACCTACATTTAATTCAAAAGGCTGTAAGATCAGCGCTCTTCCATGCACTTCCTCGGTTTCAGAATAAGGGCTATAGTTGCATCAGCCATGGAGTGTAAGTCCGAGCCGCTCTTAGGCATTGTGTTGAAAACTTTAGGGAAGAAAGAAATCAGGGTTATTCAGCACTCCTTATATAAAGTGAGCGGAAATCAGTGGGGCCAGGGGCTGGCTGAGGTCTTGATGATATAATGGCCAGAACAATCTCTTCCAGGGGAAACTTTCTTTTCCAGCTTATCCTGTTGTTCCTTAGATATTGTCCCAAGGGAGGATTGGTGAAGAAACTGTCTAATCTCCACTAAATTAGATAAGTCTGTAGAGCATAGGAATTGGTAATACTCTTTGACGACTTCTCAGATTCAGACACTTCTCTTCTTCATCTCTGACACCTTATGGATGTGATTTTTGAGCCCAGTTGGGTCCTTTCACCTGTCCAAGTGTATTGTGAATCTTCATATGTGTAGGAAAGTAGGATCTGCTTTTATGGTTACCCCCACTTTTTGCCTGGTGCTATGCTGTTTCTGACTAGTCTGACTGGCATCCTGCTAATCAGGACCCCAGTCTTTCTCCCCTAAATTGGTATGGTAAGTACTTAGGTACCTCCAGATTGGACACTGGTGTACCCTTATAAGTCCCTAGTATATGGTACTGAGGTACCCAGGGCATAGGTACACCAGGGGTCCCCCATGGGCTGAAGCATGCATTATGCCACCCATGGGGGGTCACTCAAACTGTAACTACAGGCCTGCCATTGCAGCCTGTGTAAGCTGGTGCTAGCACCACTTACGACAGATATAGGTTTCCCTATATCTGAGGTCACTGCACTTAAAACCTATAAGTCACCCCTAAAGCAAGCCTTTCAATCCTGAAAGCAGGGTGCTTGGTTCTAAGTGTGAGGGTGCCCCGGCATGAGCAGGACAGCCCTACAACATTCGGAGTCCATTCTCCCGGGTTGTAAGTGCATCAGCTATTAAGATACATAGAGTGGCCATGCGTCTTTACGCGGTGACCATCTCTAAACTGGCTGTAATGAACCCTGTCATGTTTGGTATCAAACATGTTGGAATCATACCCCCACACCGCAAACAGTGTGGGAGGTCTGATTTCATGCACTGTAAAGCTCCTCCGGTAGGTCCTCAGTGCTCCCTGTACCAGTTTTCTAGACCCGAACAGCACAACATGGCTGCTGCCGACCAGAGACACGATTCTGCTCTCCTGCTGCTGAGCCAAGCTCAGGGAGCCGTTGGCTCCTGCTCTGGTGCGAAACTGGACAAAGGACATGGGAGTATCCTCCCACTGTCCGACCCCTCCCCTGGGGGGAACCCTGAATCGTCCCAGCCCTTTCCTTAGGGTATTTAAGGGCTTACCTGTAGGTGGGTCCCTAGATCCGTCGAGGAACAAGATTCATTTCAAGACACCACTTCTTCTTCGACCATCTGGGCACTCTTGACGTCGCTGGACTTCGCTCTGAGTATCGAGACTGCAACTGGGAAGACTCCTGCTGCTGCTGGTCTCGTCTTCCTGCTTGTCTGCTGCAACGGATAGACAGACGGAAATCGAACTTGAACAAAGAACACGGCAGATTGGATATGAAGGCAATTATCCTTTAAACCCATGATAATCTGGACGCTACGGGGAATCCCAGCATATGTTAACACTGGAAAAGAAGAAGATCGCTTCAGCTATTTTTGAAAGATATACCCAACCCTGATGAAACGCGTTGGCTGGGCTGATGATCGCATATTGCATATGACTGCAAATAAAGAATAATTGGAAAAAGAAACTTCAAGACTCCTTGTTCAATATGGATTTGAGATATTGATTGTATTTCACCAACTTATTGTGTATAATTGTATGCTCCTTTTCATTGCTTGATTCTAGAAAACAAGTTTTACTTTTATTGTGACTTCTAAGTGGTGGGGTCAGGAAAGGTTGAGCATTATAAAGTAATAAACAGATTGAGAACTATTATACTTGTGCAGCCTACATTGTCCTACACTGCTGAAAGTACAACTCTAATCGTCTGCTGCAACGTCCATGCCTGTGCTCCATACAGGAACCTACCAAGGCCTGTGGACATCCAAGACACCTGAAGGAATCTCCCTTGAAGTGAAGGAGTCACTTCCCTTCATCTGCAGGCACTGCAATGAAGCTGACCGGTCTGTTGATCCCGAGCTCCCACGGACTCCGAAAGGCTCAGCAACACAAGTGGTGGTTCTTCACATCTCTCGAGACCTGCCCTTTCACGAAGTTTGAGGCCAGTATCCCTCGTCGGAGCCGCAGGAACCGAACCCCTCTGCACAGCGTCGACTTGCCGTTGCAAAGGCTTGCTGGCTTCCTTTCTCCAAGAACTTCAGGCTCCAAGTAGCCCCTACCTCAAGCCTCTCCTGTGACCAAGATCTTTGTCCTCACCACATCACTTGCACTGTAGGCCTGCATCTTTGGTGACCTGCTCGAGGTCCTCTTGCGACTCCAGTGCTTCTGGCCTGTGGGGCCTCTTGAGGGTCTTCTTTGATTTCAGTGGGCTCCCCTGATTGCTTGGGCTCTGCTCTGACTCCCCTGCTTGTGGTGAGTCACATGGACCTTGCTGGTCCCAACACTGCACCTTCTTCGCTTTCCACTTTGTTTGCAGTTGCCAAGGCTTGTTGGTGCTCCCGACGGGCACCAACCCCTCATCTCTCAACATCTGACGTGGGACAGCTCGTGAATGGCCCCTGGTCTTCCACAGCGTTGCCTGGTCCTCACTGCTGCAGCTCCAAGGTCACCGTCAACTCTCCTTTAACACCCGACATCGGTGGGCATTTGTCTTCCGTGCCTCCTGGTCAATCCTGAGTGGCATAGACTCTGTCCTCTTTGCTTGTAGGTACTTCTCATCTTGAATCCACCTTTGGCTTCCGCCGGACACTTTCACCTTCTCCAGCATCAGCATTTTCCTGAAGTCCTCCATTGAGTTCGACAGCGGTTTCCGACGCCACTTAACACTTAATACCTTCCCTGGTGTAGGTATCCTGGTTCCTAGGGTATCCACGGGTGGGGTGGCTCTCCAATCTTTTGTCTTCCACGGGGTTTCTTCAGGGTCCACTGGGAAGGGTCCTTCTTCTTTAAAATTGCAACCACGACTTAACCATTGACTTGTATTGAGCCCGCGGTCGTGTTCCCACTCTGCACACGGCCTCCGTGGGGTTCCTGGTTACTTACCTTGGGTGATTCCTAGGGTCCCAGGCACTTCTACGTCTTCTGGGTATAGTCTTGACTTGAGTCGTGGTTCACATACCACTATTTTAGTATATGGTTTGGGCTACCCCTGGCGACCACTGTGTATTTGTGCTACTTAACTGTTTTTATTGCAAAGTATTGTGTGCATTGTGTATATCTCCGGGTAGGAGATATCTGTATGTGTTTGTGAGTGTCTTATGATAAATACATATTTTTATAAATACACTGTGTGGTTCCTTTTCATTTAATCTATACTAATAAAATTATGTTCTGGTGAAACAAGCTGCTTTACACTGGACTAAGCCTGAAGACTGCTCTCCACAGCTACCACTTAGAGAGCTTTCTAAGGTTTTCTAAGACCACTAAAATCACCATAAGGGTTGTCTGGATTAGTGCAGGGTGCCCACTTACATAAGTGTGCACCATATACTAAGCCAGCTTCTCACAATATGCTAGCACTGTTTGTGTTGCATTGTCCTTTTTCCCGCAATAACTTTCAAATGCTCACTCATTATGGCTCTATTATGATTTAGGTTCCTAAACATCCTGTAGTAATAAGGGCCCCATTATATGGGGCAAAGTATTTCTGGACACATATACACCTGAAAAACAGGAAAACCGGACGGAATTTGGGGAAAACACTCAGAAAAGGTTTTAGTAGCATCAATTTTGCCATATTATTTCCCTATCCAGATGATGACATTGTGTGATAATGCGACCCAGTATCGGTAACACCATGTCTTACAGTATTACTGGGCAGTAGCGGCTCCTGGAGGGAGTGCTGCGGGGTGGTGGGGCGGGGCGGGGGAGGGGCAGGGTGGGGGGTAGTAAACTCCGGCTTACAGCCGAACTGAGTTAAGTACATAAATAAATAAATAAAACGAATTACATTGTGCACGCTGCATCGCCAATTGCGCCCCGCAGCACTCCCTCCAGGAGCCGCTACTGTTACTGGGCCTATGTCTTTTTTTTATTGGAGTCTGGAATGACTTCTGTTTAGTCCTAATGTCGGCATGTTTATCAACCCTATTCAGTGTGATCTTTCCGCATTGTTTGGTACCATTGACCATTCCATCCTTCTTTCCAGACGCGTGGTCGTTTTAGAGACGTTTGCTGGCCTGATTGGAATTTTCTTGTGGGATGGGTCATGTTATCTCCTCATGGCTCTTTATCCAGTGTTCTGCATTATTCCTATTTTATAGTCACATTACTAGTGCCCCATAGCTTCGTCATTTGTCCCCCCACCGAGTTACCGATTGCTGGAGCATTAGTACCACATTGGGGTCAGAACAATTCAGCATTATGTGTGGGACTCTGAGGTCTCATTAGAAATGAGAAATTACTAGAGAGATCTCTGTATTTCCCGTCCAGATTCCCTTGATTCTTCTTCTTTTGCCTAATATTACTATTGGCAGTTGGAGTCTCCACATGAAAGTCATGTGATCTGCAAAGTTTCTACAGTTCTTCTAATACCAATGGAGCCTCTCATCATAAGGGCCTTAGGCCATTTTTGCGGTCTTGCTTCAGACAGCAGACATCCTTGTATCCCATACTTTAACCTACACTGAGAGTGGGCTTGGGGTCAGCCCTTTGCTCATGAATGGATGTCTTTCTTCTCTATCTCAGTTCTCGGCTCCTTGTTCAATGGCTTTCTTCCCTATTCTTGGCTTTACTTGACCATGAAGCAGTTTAGATTCACTGTTTTTTTATGATTGGCTGAGTTTATCCTTTTACTGCTATCAGAGTACATTGTTTTTCTTTTTCATGTTTGTATGGTATTGGAGATTAACATTGTATGTTAGTGCATCAGCCGTTCTATTTCTCCTTGTAGGTTGTATGTTTGAATTAGTGCTGAATAGGTAGCACAGCACCCTGTCTGTTTTTCCTCATATAGTTGCTTATGGCAGCTCACCCATTGCCTCATTGGGTTGCTTTTTTTCACTTTGGAGATTGCTGTTCCCTTCTGGCTTTGCTTCTGAATTCTCACATTGCAGCTGTGTCTCGCTAGCCGATCTTGCGCTGTTCTTGTTTACCTAGCTGCCTGCACATTCTGTGCTTTCTTCCTTTTGTGCCTGTTTCTCCCTGCTTGATCTGTTCACGGTGTGGCTGACCTCTGAGGCCATGATTATGAGTTTTGTGGTAAATTATTTAAACGTACTATACCGATAAATTGATATTCCACAGGGTGAAAACTGAGCTACAGTGAGTGTGTAACATGCCCCCAAGCTCACTGAGATACATCTGCGCTCTGAGAGTGGTACAGAAACCTTGGCAGCCTGTGAGCAGCATTGCCAGCCCCCACCCCACCAATTTTAAGGTGTAACTCTCTACTGGAGAAGGACAAATATCACGAAACATGTGTCTAGAGATACCCAGCACTGGCTGCACCAACATTGGTGACTATTAAAGACTTTCAACTAAAGTGAGTGTTACCATGCACTGCATTTACCACAATGAATCTAGGCAAATTGTGTGCTGGTATGCCAGGCAGTGCGCTCCCTCCCCCTTTGTTTTTACTGCACTTATAAGACCCCCCAGGATTTTGCGGCATGGATTAGGAAATTTGCGGCATAAAAATGGATATTATGCGGCAGACTATTGCGTTTTTTGCAGCATTTTTGCGGTACCTTAGTTTAATGGAATTTCATAGTTAAGTCCTAAAAAATGGGAACATGCATAAAAACATGGTGACATAAGCACACATGTTGTCTGTCACCTATGCTCTAATCTCATCTTGCAAGATTTAATGACAAAGTATTAACCTTGGATGCCAGAAAGAGATACCCATCTATGTGCTGAATTGCACAGTATGAAACTGAAAAAATCAGGGACCAATTCAGGTTTCCTGTTTGACCAAACTGTCTGATCTTAGGCAAATGCTTTATTTCACTGAGCCCTTTTTGTTCACTGTCGGATATGAGAGCAACTTCAAGTATGTGTGTTCAGGATGTGAGCTCTATACAAAAATCTCTCTTGGGTTTGCTGTAATAATCTATAATACTACTCCAGCTTCCTGCTTGACCAAATTGTGTGATCTTAAGCAAATACTTTTTCACTGAACGCCATTTATATTTGTTACAGATATGAGAGCACATTCAAACATGTGAGTTCAGGATGTGCACTGTACCAAAACTTCTCTTGTACATGGATTGATTGATTATAATGTGGTCCTATCTATAATAACAATATAGATCACATGTAGTGGGCACATGGCAACTCACTAGTCTCATGGTTCACTGATGTTATCGTTGTCGGGAGATGGAGGATTCATAAACATTCCTGAAACTACTACTTTTGATAAATGGTACTCAAAGCAATAAAATAATTGAATACACTGAAGTGAAAAACATCAAAAGTTTAAAGAAATACACTTTTTTAGATTTCTTAAAACGTTTATCTTTGGGTCAAACCAGAACCTTGACTGGCCACAATCTAAAATTCCCCATCTATAGGCAGTACAGTTACTGTCAGGATTCCTGCCATAGCTCACCTCTCGTGACTATCACAATATACTGGCATGACTCATATAATTACTCCCAACACTTATCGTGCTGCAAACAAAGGTAACCAGTGTTTTTGTTCAACTTGTACATACTGTTGGCAGGGCTCTGCCAGGGAGGACTTGGGTGAAGCTAACCCTTTCCAAATTTGCTTGTGGGTTTGATGCTGAAATCATATTCACTACAGTTTCAAAAAATTTGATTAAGGAGCCTCTATGGACAATCTAAATGAAAACAACAACAAAACTAAAGGCTGGTTGAGATTTGAAAAGCTTTCGTGAGGTGATGCCTTAAGAGATAGAGTTAATATTAGACTAAAGCCTTACTATTTGTTTGTTTATAGGTACCATATCTGCCGCTACCATTCATCAGACTGGTGTGAATGTCTGTTGCAGTGTTGCTGTTGAGTAGACGAGCCACAGCATCTTTGACTCTAGACACTCTCTCATCCCAACCCCTTTCACCCTGGGATTTGCCATTGGATCAGTGTCTCCTCCTGTAAACCGAGTGCAAGTTTCGGGAGGATTCGGGAACTAGCGTCGCCGCCCGATTGGAATCATCTGGGAACCAGGTAGGTGGATTACAGAACAATTACTTCACTTTTGTAGAAAAGGAAAGAAAGGTAAATGCTTTGTAAATAAACAAACACTGCTGTTTTGTTTGTAGAACAGTACCATTACACAGCATTTACTTTTCATTCCTGTTACACTAATGCAAAGTAAATGCTCTATAGCGGTACTCCTCTTAAATAAATCAGCACTGTTGATGACTTAACAGGTGATGTCACTGCATTTTTCAAATGCGTGTGCGCAACTGTTGCTGACAATGGTGTTTTTCCCAAAAATAGGTGAGTCTTTACTCATCCGACAGTCTTCCTTTTGACATTGCCAGTAGGGCATCCACCACGGACAGTATTATTTACCTTGGGGGCAGGATTGCTGCAAGCAAGCTGAGTGTCACGTGTTTTCGTGCCCTAGGCAGGCAAATGTTAGTACAAAGTTCATCAGGGGCGGCTCCTCTGTTATGGCGGAGGAGTGTCACCCCACTGACTCCCAGCCAAGGTTAGGGCAGGAACGAGGCCATCCTGCTGAGCATCACAGTCAGGGCGGAGTGTTTGGGCACTTGTAAGTGCTCATGTCTGTTTGGCTGGCTGTCTCAGGCCAGCCAAACAGACATGTGCACTCATGTTTCTCCAACCCAGCAGTGTTGTACAGCCGGGTTGCAGAAAAGCCCCAGGGTCCCTGGGCCTGCGAGAGCGTCAAGTCAGCCAGCTCAGGCCAATCACAGGGTTGCTCTCATGCTAGTATTACCAGCATGAGAGCAGCGCTGTGATTGCCCCCTGAGAGCCTGTGCAGCGTGACCAGCGTCAGAAGAGGAGTACAGCGCTGATCACCGGGACTGCGCCACCGAGGCTTTACTAAGATGCCTTAATCCACCAGTGTTAGGATTCATTCGACACTGCTGCCCTGATTTATGCACATTGGATTTTTCAATACCCTTTCACCGCTGCAATTATGCAGACCGCCACCTGAGGGGCTGTAATCCTGACTTCGCCTTGATACAGGTTGTTCCCCCCCCCTCTCCCCGTCCTGAGGAAGACCCGCCCCCAGAGGATACACACCACCCTCTATGCGCCAGGGTCGAAACGTCGACATCTTCCCCTAGTGGGCCTGTACCCACTTCACCCCATCCCTGCCTCTTTACAGATGATCACACTCTGTACTACATCAAGAACCAGAAAAGTACTTTCAAATTTCATGTGAGACAGGCCCCACTGTAAAACTGGTGCTACTACAAACCACAACCAGTTTACTTAAGACATTACTATGTGTAATTGATTGTTTCAACTACTCTCTGATTTCTCTCCCTATATATCCGTTCTATTCTCACGAGCACAATCCTTTTTCCACACTGCCCTTGGAGCAACCCTCTTTTCTGTCCTGAAGCGTTCTCTACAGTGATCTGTGATAATAACTGTGAGTTTAAACAGTCCCTATTGAAGCTATCTATGGTGGTTGTGTGTCATTTTGAGGATATACTTAATTGAATTGAGAAACTACTGGGGTACACTTATGATACAACTTGAGCTCTATGTGTACTATGTTCATAGATTTTGACTTAACGAATACCTTCCTAAGGAAATCAGTCTAGGACCATTGTTTTCTATACCGAGCATTACCCAGGTCCATGGACTAGTATGGGTCACCCCATTATATTGTAATGGGGCAGCGTCAGAAGAGGAGCACTGAGGCGGCGGCCGCAGGAGCAGGTAAGTTTAAAAAATATATATTTTCCCCTCCCCCCATCTCCCGTCCCCCCCATGTTGCCCACCACCCCAAAATTGGAGCAGCCGCCACTGTATTTCATCAAGGAATTCGCTATCTGCCAGGCTTCGATCCGCACAGCTTGTCTGGGGACAGACCTTAGGTGGGGGTTGCCTGCCTGTTCTTTCTGAAAGTGAAACTTTCAGTGCAGCGGGTTCAGCAACAAGTAAAAGCCAAGTTTAGATTTCTGTTTTGAGGTCCAGAAGGCCATAAAACTATAAATAAATCAGGAAAGCAACACTTTTGTAAGTTTTTCACAGCACCCGGGAATTAATTTTCATTTTGTTGATGTCTGGGGCAGTTTGCACTTAAACCTTTTTATATTTTTTTCATACAAGATATCCAGGTCCAGTTTGTGTATTTTTTTCCACATATTGAATTCTAAAGGTGACCAGATTTGCAGTTTTTCCCCTGCGTGAACAAAGAAAATAGCAAAAATGTAGCAATATTTTAGTTTTTTGGGGGAAAAATAGGAAAGAAGCTGTGTGCAAGCAAGTGCATGTTTTTCCTCAAAATGAAATCAACAAAAGGTTTACAGTGCTAAGACTACGCTTTTCACAGCCTTCAGAATCTCACAAAGTAATTGTTTACCAAAGTTTTTTCAATTTTCTAGGTGGTAGTCAATTTTCCTATGTTTAGTGCTTTCTCTCTATTTGAGGTTTGTGGTGGAAACAGGTTATAAATTCATGGGTAAACCTGGAAAGTTATACATTCCTGAAAAGTAGACAAAAGTCTAAATTCAGCGAGAGGTGATTGGTGTAGATCATGGGTACTCACAAACTTTCTCTCGGGGGCCAAATTTACAGTGTGGTTTGTGGCCGAGGGCCGCACCGGTGGGGGCAGGGTCAGTGGGGGAGGGGGGCGGGGGCGGGGCTAGAGCAAAAAAAAAAACTATGACCATGAGGTTGAACACAGGCCCCTGCAGCGGACGCCTTCGTCCACTGAGCCACCAGACCCGGCATACACACATCTCTCTCTATCTCTCTCTCTCTCTCTCTCTCTCTCTCCCTCCCTCTCTCTATCTCTCCCTCCCTCTCTCTATCTCTCCCTCCCTCTCTCTATCTCTCCCTCTCTCTCCGTCTCCCTCCCTCTCTCTCTCTCCCTCTCTGTGTCTCACTCACTCTGTTTGTCTCCCCCTCTCTCTCTCTCTCCCTCCCTCTCTCTCCCTCTGTCTCCCTCCCTCTGTCTCCCTCTATCTGTCTCGTTCCCTCTGTCTGTTGCCCTCCTCCCTCTGTCTGTCGCCCTCCTCTCTCTGTCTGTCTCCCTCTGTCTGTTGCCCTCTGTCTCCCTCTCTCTGTCTCCCTCTCTCTGTCTCCCTCTCTCTGTCTCCCTCTCTGTCTCCCTCTCTCTGTCTCCCTCTCTCTGTCTCCCTCTCTCTGTCTCCCTCTCTCTGTCTCCCTCCCTCTATCTCCCTCTGTCTCCCCCTGACTCCCTCCCTCTGTATCCCTCTGTCTCCCTCTCTGTACCCCTCTCCCTCTTTGTCTCCCTCTCTCTCTGTCTCCCTCTCTCTCTGTCTCCCTCCCTCTGTCTCCCTCCCTCTGTTTCCCTCCCTCTGTTTCCCTCCCTCTGTCTCCCTCCCTCTGTCTCCCTCTCTCTGTCTCCCTCTGTCTCCCTCCCTCTGTCTCCCTCTGTCTGTCTCCCTCTCTCTGTCTCTGTCTGTCTCCCTCTGTCTGTTTCCCTCCCTCTGTCTCCCTCTCTCTGTCTCCCTGTCTGTCTCCCTGTCTCCCTCTCTCTGTCTCCCTCTCTCTGTCTCCCTCCCTCTGTCTCCCTCCCTCTGTCTCCCTCCCTCTATCTCCCTCCCTCTGTCTCCCTCTCTCTCTGTCTCCCTCTGTCTCCCTCCCTCTGTCTCCCTCTGTCTGTCTCCCTCTCTCTGTCTCTGTCTGTCTCCCTCTGTCTGTTTCCCTCCCTCTGTCTCCCTCTCTCTGTCTCCCTGTCTCCCTCTCCCTCTCTCCCTGTCTCCCTCTCCCTCCCTCTCTCTCTGTCTCCCTCTGTCTCTCTCTCTCTGTCTCCCTCTGTCTGTCTCCCTCTCCCTCCCTCTCTCTGTCTCCCTCTCTCTCTCTGTCTCCCTCCCTCTCTGTCTCCCTCCGTCTGTCTCTCTCTGTCTCTCCCTCCCTCTGTCTGTCTCCCTCTCTCTCTGTCTCCCTCCCTCTGTCTGTCTCCCTCTCTCTCTCTCTGTCACCCTCTGTCTCTCCCTCTCTGTCTCCCTCCGTCTGTCTCCCTCTCTCTGTTACCCTCTGTCTCCCCCTCTCTGTCTCCCTCCCTCTGTCTGTCTCCCTCTCTCTGTTACCCTCTGTCACCTCACCCCGCGTGTGTCAGCCCGGGCTGAGACAGCTTCCCGGGCACACACACAGCCGCGAGTACTTCACAGGTCTTTAAAAGACCATTCACTTGTTAATGAGTCTTTGTTGTATTTCACCTCAACAACAAAGACTCATTAACAAGTGAATGGTCTTTAAAGAATTCGCCCGGCCCCCATAGTCTCTCAGAGTCCGCACTGCTGCAACCGGCGGTGTTTGCGGACACTTTAAAAAAACCAAAAAAAACCACAGGTAGGATGTCTGCAAGGTCCGCGGGCCGCCAAGGAAGGCTTGCCGGGCCGCTGGCGGCCCGCGGGCCGTACTATGAGTACCCGTGGTGTAGATCAACCATGGTTTTCCTGAAGAAACTGATAGTTGCAACAAAAACTGGTGAAAAGTAGGGCAAAATAGAAATAGGTAACAACTTTCTTTTGTAATCTTTTGCCCAAATGGTCGATTTACAATAGTAATATACTGTTCTGTCTGTCACTCTTCTGGTTTCACAGCTTAATGGTGTTTTTAGGTTGACAAAAAACAGGCGATACCCAGAGCAAACGACTGAGCTGTAGCTTGAATTGTGTTTTTTATTACAGACCATGCAACTATTGATATGGTAAAATCTAATGAATGAAAAATGGGTATGAAGGAAACCAATTCATTTTTCAAATGTGAGTAAGCTAATGAGTTTAAGAATAGTAGTTATTTGTACAACTCTGAATTTTGGGTTACCCATAAAATGTTTTGAGAGGTGCTTTTGTAAAATGTGTTTTCTTGCACTGACTTACATTTGGAAGCCAAAAACGGGAGAGAAATGCAATTAATGATAACAAATGTCCTACTAATCTATGTTTCCACCCTTTTCACAATTAAAAGAACAGTAACCCACAGTGTGGCTGAGCCTATGTCTTGCTACAAGAGAGGCCCCAAAATGCAACAAAGACTCATCAAGATCAAGACTTGTGCCCCCACCATGTACAATGCTGTCATAAATGATGTCATCTGAAATGTCAGCAGTGATGTTATAAATGCTGTCATTGAACATGTCATGAGTGATGTAATATATGAGGGTATAAGCAGTGCATGGCAAGGGTGCAAGTTATAGTTACTTCATGACATGAATTAGTTACTTCAGTTAACTATGAATAGTAAATTTCAGTATTCTTTTTAGTTTAAAATGTTATGCTGTAAGTGACATTTTCTTCTATCTATAACATCACTGTGACCTTTGTTTTTTTCAGTACATTTTTTTTTTTTTACTATACTTTGTTATTTTAACCATTGTTTTTTCTCAGTGAATTTCTAGGGTTTGTTTTTAAGGTCAAATCACCTAAATATAGTAAAGGTATGCCTATTGGCATTGTCAAGGGGTGACTATATATATATTTAAGAGTTAGGACATCATTGCAATGTCTGTCAATAAACATTTAATAAAGCATTTGGAGCCTCAACATAATTAAACGTGTGTCAGTGTCTGTTTTTTACACTCCTCAAGCCACATAATGCAGCCATAAACCAACCACAAGGGGTCCCGGCATTCCCAAGCTGAAGAGTAAAAGCTCCAGCTCTGTGAATGCTTAAAGATATCATCAACTTTTCTTGGTGTCATGTTATATAGACTCCAGGAAACATAGAGGTAATTTTTAAAGACACCCACAGCCTCTTCAGTTTTATGAGTGCCGACAGGGGGAACCTCAAGGTCCCCCATTTCCCGGATGGCTCTCCTGCCAGCACACATCCAAGTGCGGTGTGGGGGAGGCCTTCCTTTTGCGGGTGCTCCGGTCCCTTGACTGGGGTGAATGTTTTGATTTGTTCTGCATTCCATCCATCAATTGTGTGTCTTTTGCTTTCCCTCCGGTCCCACCCGTGGCACCAACAATATTTTCCACCATTGGGGACTGTGCGGGGAGGCACATGGCCCCCGCGGCTCCACCAGCTACCATGCCAGCATCCATCCCAAGTACGGTGGAAACCAGCTTGACTAGATTGCTCCCACTCTGCTGGGAACAGCTTTTGTTTTTGCTCCCACCAGGATGAGCAATCTTGTGTTTCCTGACTGTGAGAACACGGGCAGGGAGTTGAAGTGCTCCCTACCCGTGCTCTCACAGGCAGGCAACAGCAGTGTCCTGGGGGATGGTATCCCCTGAAAACTCTTATGCTGCAAACTCCATGGGTTGGGGTCCCCGGGGCCATGAAATGGCTCAGGCAGTAGGCCTGCATGCCACCCTCCACTTAAAAAACATAAAAACCTCGTAACAATGTAATGGCTCGTGGAAGGGTGGGCGCAAGCCCCTCTCCCCCTATTAAAAAAAGTATTAATTATGCCCCTGGGGATGGGGTCTCAGGGGCCATTTACTGGCTCAGGGAGGAGTCTTTCATGCTGTCGTCCCCTTCCATTACATTTGTGCTGACCCCGCTGGTCTTGGCCTATCTTAAGGAGCTTAAAAATTAAAAGGGCGTGGGCATGCCCTTTTTCAAAAAATTATTTTACCGTGAATCCTTTGCAGATCCTTGCTATGGTCTAAAAATAATACATTTTTGGCACCAGGTAGTCCCTCTGGGACCTCCTTCCAACAGGTCTAGGGGTCAGGGTATCCCAACCCTGACCCTATATGTTTTTTCTTATTTTTTAAGGATAGGTGACTGAGGCTCCGGGTCCTAAAATAGCTGCTGCAACCTTTTTTTATGGCGTGCCAGCCAATCAGATCTTAACTTTTTTTCTGTTGGGTCTTTGAATCCCTCAGTGCATGAAATATATATACATTTTGAACCTTAATTTCTCAAAAACTACTAAACAAATGCACACAAAATCACACAAAAAACACACTTTCTGGGTAAAGATCTAACTTTCTGCCAAATTTGTTCTAATGCTGTTCAGCCATTTCTTCTGTATCGCTTTTCAGTTTTCTTTGGGAGATTGCATGGGGAAAACACGTTTTGTGGCTTCCCCTTTTTCTCGGCCTATGCTTGATGGATCTCCCTGAAACTTTACCCGAAGGAGTTGAGGTTTATGGGACTTTTTTGGGAAAGTTTCATGAAGATTAGTCATACGGCGACAAAGTTATTAGCAAATCTAAAAATCAATTTCCTATGGCAACATGGTCCTAACTACAACTACCCAGTGGCGGCCGCCTCTAGATAATATATATACACTTACCTGTTGCTACCTCTTTAATTCCGAGCAGGCCGAGCAGGTGCTGCTTCCAGTCAAGTCCAGCATGTCTGCCCAGCGGTGTTTGACCTACTACTAGGCGCGCACAATGGCAGTAGTACAATGGCAGCACTGCAATGCATGCTGCTCCGCACTCGCTTTTAGCAGAGCAGTTGCCCTTACCGAGCCTGCCTCCAAAATAAGGGCGAGGTGTCACAGCATGTAAAATATTAGTGCCACCATCTCCGTCTCTTAAGGAAAAGAAAAGTGTGGGATGTCAAACCCACACTGTGCCAGCGGGAGTGGAAGCCTTGTTCTTCTCCTGGCATGACTCGGGCTGGTTAAAAAGGGATGGATACAAAAATGAAAAAATATAAGCGCATGAGTAGGGGAACAGGACATTAAAATAAAACTAAAGTAAAAAAAATAGTGCAGATCACGAGGAAAAGGGAGAAACTGGAGTAGGAAGAGTTGGAAAAGAAGCAGACAGGAGCAGGTTAGAGAGAAGACTCACTCACCCTAGTCTTAAATAACCAATCGCCATTTTAGGATGGGAGGACATATTTCATTTTGCGTAGTTATGTGTGATTTTCTAGTATTTTGTCTATTTTTCAAAACGTTTACAACATTTACACCACCATTAACGTGTACCTTTATCATCACACTTCTAAGTTTTGATAATTGATAGCATAAATGGAAGCATTACTTTCCACTAAGAAGCAAATGTTTCTTTTTAGCGGAAACAGCTCCTTTTATGTATGCTTTTTTCACGTGCCTGAATACAAGCAATAAATCCATTGCTGACTTTTCCTTCATGCAGTGAGTGGCTCGATGTGATCTTTTTACTAGCCCTCCGGGCATACACTGGTTTCTGCAAATGGCTAGCACATGTGGCACTTCTCGCTGAGAAGCTAGGATAACACTTGGGGGCATATTATCAAGAACGGCGTTATAATTATCGCCGGTTTAGCGGCAGAAAACTGCCGCTAAAGCGGCGATAATGGGCTTGATAATATGCCCTTGAGAATTCCAATAGAAGTCCATGTTCTGGTGTGATCCTGGGCTTCTATTGGAATTCTCCAGGGCATATTATCAAGCCCATTATCGCCGCTTTAGCGGCAGTTTTCTGCCGCTAAACCGGCGATAATTATAACGCCGTTCTTGATAATATGCCCCTAAGTTAGGGGAAGTGACTTCAGGAACATTGAGAACAAATGTAACAAAATCATGCATGTTTTAAAATGTTTATGTCCGCAGAGCAGGGTTTTGTAGCAGTTGCCAGGCATTGTGACCACCTCATTACGTATTCGTTGTCACAAACATAACAAACCTGACTTCCCCAAAAGGGAAGGTCAGAACGTGCCAAATGTAATCGATAAAATCGTGAGTGCTGTCAAATGTGTGCAGGGGGCATTAGCAGCTACAGCGGGCGATGGGGTTCTTTACGGGCCTCTTGCGTGTGCAAGACTGCAGATAAAAGTTCGTAATTAATGGTGTATGGCAAACCCACCATCAGTGAAGGGGACTATGTGGTCCGTCGGCTAGATTGCCGACTTTGGTGCTGGAAACCAAGGTTCGAGACTCGGGGTCGCGTCCACATCCTGTGATTCTGGGCAAATCACTTAGGGGCATATTAGCAAGGGCTCTATCGTCGCTTTAGTGGCACTTTTTGCCGCTAAAGCGGCGATATTTCTATCGCCCTATCAGCAAACTGTCGCTAACAGGTGTTAGCGACAGCTTTTAGGCGATAGCGACTGGTTTGGGTGCCGCTTTGCATGTCAGCGATATTTATCGCTAATGACATGCAAAGGAGGCGTTCCCAACCTAACAGCGACTGAAAGCAGTCGCTAACATCGCTATCGCCTATTAGCAATAACCGCGAAGCGATAAAAAAACGCGCGCTAACCGCGATTAGCGCTGGTTTTTTAGAACTGGTAAAAACATGACTTACCCATTATAGTCAATGGGAGGTGGATTCTACGGCTAAGTCCCCACCTGCCTATTAGCGAGATTCCCCTTAGCGATAGGATTTTTATCGCTGGAAATCTCACGTTAATGATGGGATTCGCCGCTATCGCTGGATTTTTATCGCCGTGGAGATAAACGTTGGTAATACTGCGTTATCTCCGCGATCAAATCCAGCGATAGGCGGCGATAAAAAAAATCGTGCTAGGCACTGTTTGCGATAATTATCGCAAGTTGTTGCTAATATGCCCCTAAATTTCCCTGTGCCTGAATGTGTCCTTGTGTAACGTAACCGGTGCTCATGTAAAGCGCTCCAATACCTTCGGGTCGAGTTCGCGCTATATAAATCTGCAAAAAATAATAATAAATAACATAGAAAAAAGGGCAGAGATGATAAAATAGGAGAGCAAGCAGAAGGTGGTGGATGACGTCAGAAAAACCTGTTCTTAAATGTTGCTATTCCCTTTGCCCGCAGACGTCTTTTTTTATAATTTAAATGCTGGCCCTCGAAATTAATAGTTGATCTTGTTTAATTTACAAATAGTCTACACAGTATGCCAGAGGGGCATAAATATGTTAAAATTCGTAAAGAATCATCTAACGATTTGCTTCTTTGTTGAAGTTCTTGGAGGGAAAAAAGTCTGGGAAAGGAAGTACATAGCTATGAATAATGAAAGTTTAATATCCTTGTTACAAATCTTTTGAGTTCAGCAGGTAGATGATAGCGGTTTTATTTGGTACCAATTTCATTTTTTGGTTTGATTTATTTTGGGCACTTTGCTCAGCATCGGATTGTGCAAAGGCATCCGAGTGTAAAATATATCTGAGCTGACTCATGACCAGAAACAAACCTTGGAAGGTTCCAGGCATGATCTACAATAACAATAAAAATGTTTCCATCCATTGCACACAGTGGTGATTTTATAGCAATACATAGTTTGTTGCTGTTCTTTAAAGCGTGTGGCAGCTCTTCTGCTAAAGCATTATCAAAGAGGGTGGAAATTGTGTAGTAAAGTCACGTATGAAGAGGTAAGTTCTAATTTGCAGGAGAGTTGTGGTATTTTTTTTTCTGTTGACAGGCATATTGCGCCATATCATGGGAATGTAGCTGGAAAAGACCTCTCTTCTGTTTTTTTTTGTTTGCAGAATTTTTTGCAGTGTTGTGACTTCCTGGCTTCTAACGTTGCATTACTTGCCTGAGGTAGATCTTTTCTGAGCCTGGTATCCAGAGGTGCAGTTTCTGGTGGCTTTGGGGTGGATGAATCCGGACTAGTAGAAGATGCAGGCTTGAACAGGGGAGCCAGAGAATTAATTTGAGGGTTGGCGGGATATGATCTAATTTCTTCTGTCAAAATGTGCTGCAGCGTGTACATTGCCTGTCAAGGGGACCAATGTGTTGTTGGTAAGACTGTAAAGTAGAGCATTACCTCCATCTAGGTGTGAAAGTGTAACAGCACTGTGGTTTCATTTTAGAAATGTTTCACATTGTTAAGGAGGTAGAACTGGTATCAGGCTGTTATAGTTTACTTGGCAATGTGTTCTTTGAAGGAGAGGTCTGTGTTGAGGTTGAATTCAAGTGATCTTGATTGGATGTCAGCTGGGGTGTGAAGCTGTTCAAGTTCCTTTCGAAAAGCCACACTCGACTTTGTAACTGTTTGTTGTGCCAGAATGAAAAATGTTCTGTTTGGGTACCAGCTACACTTATCACAGTCCACAGTTATAATTTTCCAAAGCTGACGCTCGAGAGTTGGTGTTTTGTTTAGTGTTATGAAGTTCCTAAACTTGGAATGCAAGCAGCTGAAACCTTTAATGAATGGCCTTTAACATTTTCTGTCTTGTCTCCTTTGTCTTACAGTGCACGTCTGTATACACACTTCTGTGCTAGTGTAAAGAAACTCTTTGGTGTGTAGTAGTCCATGTTTTATAAATCGTACTCGAGAAGGGCTGGTTTTGGCACTGGCATGCATCAGTCGTGCAGGTAAGGTTGTGCCTTGTGGTAGGCATCAGTTGCTGGGTTGATGATGCAATATGAGTCTATTTGTCAGTTGTCTCCACCACACTCCCTGATGAACAGTGTTTCTTCATGAGAGCATTCAGTGTCCTTTAAAAGAGTATCAAGGTGTCGTCAATAGGAGTGGACGTCTCACATTTAGGACACCACCTGTTGTCATTCATAGCAGCTTAAGTAAAGGTCTTGAAGATGGTTGTGTTGTTGATGGAGGCATGTTGAAGCTGCTGTGGCATCTTGCATAATAGTCCATGCCTGTGCCTTGGCATCTTTCAGTTGCATTGATCTATTCTTTGTTATACTGCTAACATGCATGAAAACCAGTGATTAGGCTTGGATGTTTGGGTGCAAAGGTCATGTGGTGTGTGGTGTGTGGGGACAGGTTTGACTTCTCTTGATTTTTGGCTGTGTGGCTCCAGGGAAAAAAGGCCTCCAATGTGTGGCAGCCACACTGATCACCAAATTCCACGCTGGACTCCTTGTTTAGTTTATGTTCTGACAGCTTATGATCTCGCCACGCCCTCTCAGGTGCTACAGTTTATTTTTGACATTTAGTTTGATACTTTCTCAATTACCGCACATTTTGGTAGCAGTACAATGTTTGTTTTGTGCAAGTTGAACATTATTGGTACATTTGTTAGCAAAGGTGGGCTACATGCATCGGTGTTGTTTAGATTTGAATTTGGTTATTTGCACATGCACCTGGGATGTGTACACTAGTACGGGTTAAGAGGTGGTGGTTTTAATGTTTTCATTATGGTGGTGTGTCAGGTCCCTTATACACTGCTGGCTGTGTCTGTTGAGCCACAGTACATCTGTGTTTGGAACTAACTAATGTGCGTTTTGGCTTTTCACTTTGAGTTTTGGCCTGCTTGTTTTGCAGTACAAAAGGCATGACTGTTGTCACGATTATGCATCAATGTTCATTTGTGATTCTTTGTGTAATGCCAACCTCGTTTTAGGTTTCTCTTAATCAATGCTGTGAAGCTGTCAAAGCCTCATCGAGGTAATATGGGCTGTAATGCGAGATCTGAAATGGTTGGCTTTCTGACTGGATTTGCTGCAGTGTCATGCTTCAGGAATGAGGTTTTACTTGTTCAATGTACTGTTTCTATGACAATTACTGTTTTCATTGGTTTGACTCTGTCATAAAAGAAGAGCAGTGTTTGCACAAAAATATTTAAGTCAAGGAGTGCCCAATGGCAACAAGGGTCAGCAAGTTTCTTATCTTTTAAACATCTCGTTGCCTCTATTTAATTTGTAGGGCCATTTGTATATGGGGTGAAATGCTCACCCTGGCTACGAAATGTTCTTCATTGAAGGATGGTAAATGTTACGAAATGCTGATGCTTTTGTTCAGAATATTGTAGACCGAAGTTCAACTTTCATAAACATTTTCCACCCATGCCACACCTGCAGCCAGTTCTGCCTGTTTATCCGATATGTCTATGTTCTAGGATTTGTAGTTTGTCTTTCATTTGGTCCGCATAGAGTTTCCGAAGATGTTACATCATTATCTAGCCCCTATGTCCTCATAATACATACATTCTTCTGTCCTTACAGGAGTGTAGCTTTCGTTGGTGCAGCAGGTGCAGTGGCACCGGGCCCAGAAGCCTGAGGGCCCACTGAACACTGATTATTGCTCTATTTTATCATTCAAACAGCAGCCGGGTGGAACTTGTCCTTCCTTGCACTAGGGTTCATGACACACTGGCTACGCTACTGTGCTCCAGAGCTCCCAGGAGACCCATCACCCTGTCCTCCTGTGGGGCACATTACCCAGGGCTCCCCAGAGCTGCACCTCTATTGCTCTCGTGGTTAAATCTTCCATTGGTCGTAGCCTGCAGTGTAAAATCTCTGGGCTGATTCACAAAGGGCCTCCGCACTCGTGGCCCCGCAGACGTGGAAGAGTCTCAACTTTCGGGGTAGAATCTCCTCGATGAGAATTCTCATTGCGAAGATTCCGCTCCAAGGCTGGAAACTCCCCCATGACTGTTCTCATTGCGGGGATTCCGCCGGAGTACAGCGACTCCCCCATGGCTGGTCTCATTACGAAGATTCCGCCCCGAGGATGGAAACTCCCCCATGACTGGTCTCACTGCGGAGATTCGGCCCGAGTACGGAGATTCCCCCATGGCTGGTCTCATTGCGAAGATTCCGCCCAGAGGATGGAAACTCCCCCATGACTGGTCTCATTATGGAGATTCCTCCTGAGTACGGAGACTGCCCCATGGCTGGTCTCATTGCGAAGATTCCGCCCCGAGGATGGAAAATCCCCCATGACTGGTCTCACTGCGGAGATTCGGCCCAAGTACGGAGATTCCCCCATGGCTGGTCTCATTGCGAAGATTCTGCCCCGAGGATGGAAACTCCCCCATGACTGGTCTCATTATGGAGATTCCTCCCGAGTATGGAGACTCCCCCATGGCTGGTCTCATTGCGAAGATTCCGCCCCGAGGATGGAAACTCTCCCATGACTGGTCTCATTGCGGAGATTCCGCCGGAGTACAGAGACTCCCCCATGGCTGGTCTCGTTGCTAAGATTCCGCCCTGAGGATGGAAACTCCCCCATGACTGGTCTCACTACGGAGATTCGGCCCGAGTACGGAGATTCCCCCATGGCTGGTCTCATTGCGAAGATTCCGCCCCGAGGATGGAAACTCCCCCATGACTGGTCTCATTGCGGCGATTCCGTCGGAGTACAGAGACTCCCACATGGCTGGTCTCATTGCGGAGATTCTGCCGGAGTACAGAGACTCCCCCATGACTGGTCTCATTGCGAAGATTCCGCCCCGAGGATGGAAACGCCCCCATGACTGGTCTCATTATGGAGATTCCTCCCGTGTACGGAGACTCCCCCATGGCTGGTCTCATTGCGAAGATTCCGCCCGTGGATGGAAACTCCCCCACGACTGGTCTCATTGCGGAGATTCCACCACCACTGTGGGGGCTCCGCATTGGGTGCGAGGCCCTTTGTGAATCAGACCGTAAATGTCGTGCGTCAAACTAGAATGCAGCTAATAGGTGACGAACATGCCGCTTAGTTTGCTTTAAGATAGGAGTGCTTGTGATCGGGGCGGACGTGTGCTTCCCTTAAATATTTTGCTTTGCTGTCCATATTGCTGGCAAAGATAAGTCCTGTTGTTTACACCCTCTGCAGCCCTTCACGAAAACTTTTGGATAAAGTCATGAGCAAGTAGCATACTTCTTGCTAAAAGTGTACGTTGGCATAGATAGGTTTTTTGGCGTTTACTGTGTTGCCTAGGCGTTAAATCACCTACTGCCCTTTGTTAAGCGGACACTAACCACACAAGGTGTGCTATAAAAAGATTGCGTAGCTGAAACTTGTAGAACCTGATTTTTCAGTGCCACGCATCTCTGTGACATTCCACAAGTCACCTGGCCTCTAGAAGGCCTCGAGTATTATAGGAATGCTGGGTTTCTGAAAATGTCCTTTGTTTGCTAGCATTGTGGTAAATTATTGTGTCCTGTGTTCATTGAGTGACTGCTTCAGCTCTGTGGGACTATAAAGGTTCAATTACTTTATCTGACATGTCTGAACAAGGAAACAGCTTGTACACTGCCAAACCGACCGTAAGCACATTAGTTTCATACCCGATTGTTTACGCTTCTCACCCTATGAGGAAACAGCTGTCGCAAGCGCCAGATTTCTTAACTAATTCTGGGCATCCAGACGGCCAACCACAGAAGAATGAAAGGCTGGCATTTGCTGGTTGAACACAGATTTCTTTAGAAGGAACACGTCTCTTTAGTTGTCCTGCTACAGTAGTACGAAGACCAATACGGAAAATCCAAAATGAAATTTAGACCTAGGATTGTGTACCAACTTGTAGTGGTGTGTATCATGTCATCCAGCTGTGCTTCACTTGACCTTGAGGACAACCAAAGTCAGTTCACTACCCGGAAGCTTTCACTTGACCTTGAGGACAAACAAAGTCAGTGCAGTATCTTGAAGCATACCAGTGGTTGAGATTAATTAAAGCATTCCATCCATCACTTTTTGCATACTTTAGTATGTCACCTTAAGTGGGACGGGTGTGCCCAGATGTGGGTCCCGTGCACACTGTGTGCCTGGAACCAAGCTATAACCAGTTGATGAGCCCATAACAAGGGCGAAACCGGTCCTGGGTTGTTTGAGTTCCGGTTCAGGGAGGACCTGGCTTGGCAGTTCGGACTGCACTGTTTACATTGGAGCAGGGTCAAAACGGATTTCCATATAGATGGGTCCTAACTGAGGTGGTATGGTTTGCAACATAAAGATGGACTGGGACGCGGCCCAAGTAATTACAAGAGGCTGAGATTAAATTAAAAAACAACAATTGATGGACAGAATGCAGAACAATGTCATACATTCACCCAAGTACAGAGATCTGGGCCTAAATCCATTGTTTATTTGCTCCCCATGCCATTCCAGTTTGGACCCAGCCACATGCAAATCAGTCTTGACCCTGCGCCCAATGTGAACAGTCCAGCCCGAACTGCCAGGTCAGGTCCTCCCTGGACTGGAAACAAGCATCCTAGGACCGGTTTTGGGGTTTCACCCCTCATCAGCCAGGTTAGCTTGACTCCAGTGGCATGGAGAGCACAGGACCCAGGTCTGGGCCTACCCGTCCCACTCAGGGTGACAAATGCAAAAACAACAATTGATGGACAAAATGCAGAACAATGTTATACATTCACCCCAGTAAAGAGATCTGGGCCTAAATCCATAGTTTTTTTGCTCCCCATGCCATTCCAGTTTGGACCCAGCCATATGCAAATCAGTCTTGACACTGCGCCCAATGGAAACAGTCCAGCCCAAACTGCCAGGCCAGGTCCTCCCTGGACTGCAAACAAGCATCCTAGGACCGGTTTCGGGGTTTCACCCCTCATCAGCCAGGATAGCTTGACTCCAGTGGCATGGAGAGCACGGGACCCAGATCTTGGCATACCCGTCCCCCTCGGGGTGACAAATGCAAAAACAACAATTGATGGACAGAATGCAGAACAATGTCATACATTCACCCAGTACAGAGATCTGGGCCTAAATCCATCGTTTTTGTGCTCCCCATGCCATTCCAGTTTGGACCCAGTCATATGCAAATCAGTCTTGACCCTGCGCCCAATGGGAACAGTTCAGCCCGAACTGCCAGGCCAGGTCCTCCCTGGACTGGAAACAAGCATCCTAGGACCGGTTTCGGGGATTCACCCCTCATCAGCCAGGATAGCTTGACTCCAGTGGCATGGAGAGCACGGGACCCACGTCTGGGCATACCCGTCCCACTCGGGGTGACAAATGCAAAAACAACAATTGATGGACAGAATGCAGAACAATGTCATACATTCACCCCAGTACAGAGATCTGGGCCTAAGTCCATCGTTTTTTTGCTCCCCATGCCATTCCAGTTTGGACCCAGCATATGCAAATCAGTCTTGACCCTGCGCCCAATGGGAACAGTCCAGCCCGAACTGCCCCTTGCTCACTTTGCCACTGGATTCAAGCTAGCCTGGCTGATGAGGGCTGTTAGCCCGAAACCGGTCCCAGGATGCTTGTTTCCGATCCAGGGAAGACATGGCTTGGCAGTTCGGGCTGGACTGTTCCCATGAGGCACAGGGTCAAGTCTGATTTGCATATAGCTCTGTCTGAACTGTTGTGGCGAAGTGAGTTAAAGAACGATGATGGATTCAACCCAGATCTGTGACTGGGGGTGAGTTTCTGAAAAGCTTCAGTGCTCCGTCCCTTTGTTCGCACTAAGTTGGCAGGGTATGCCCAGATGTGGGTCCCTTGCTCACTTTGCCACTGGATTCAAGCTAGCCTGGCTGATGAGGGCTGTTAGCCCAAAACCGGTCCAGGATGCTTGTTTCCGGTCCAGAGAAGACATGGCTTGGCAGTTTGGGCTGGACTGTTCCCATGAGGCACAGGGTCAAGACTGACTTGTCTATAGCTGTGTCTGAACTGGGGTGGCGAAGTGAGCTAAAGAACGATGAGAGTTTCAACCCAGATCTGTGATTGGGAGTGAGTGTCTGAAAAGTTTCAGCACTTCGTCCATCATCTCCTTGTGTTTGCTTTGTTCGCCCTAAGTTGGCAGGGTATGCCCAGACGTGGGTCCCTTGCTCACTTTGCCACTGGATTCAAGCTAGCCTGGCTGATGAGGGCTGTTAGCCCGAAACCGGTCCCATTATGCTTGTTTCCGGTCCAGGGAAGACATGGCTTGGCAGTTCAGGCTGGACTGTTCCCATGAGGCACAGGGTCAAGACTGATTTGCATATAGCTCTGTCTGAACTGGGGTGGCGCAGTGAGCTAAAGAACGATGATGGATTCAACCCAGATCTGCGACTGGGGGTGAGTGTCTGAAAAGTTTCAGCACTCCGTCCATCATCTCCTTGTGTTTGCTTTGTTCACCCTAAGTTGGCAGGGTATGCCCAGACGTGGGTCCCTTGCTCACTTTGACACTGGATTCAAGCTAGCCTGGCTGATGAGGGCTGTTAGCCTGAAACCGGTCCCAGGATGCTTGTTTCCGGTCCAGGGAAGACATGGCTTGGCAGTTCGGGCTGGACTGTTCCCATGAGGCACAGGGTCAAGACTGATTTGCATATAGCTGTGTCTGAACTGGGGTGGCGAAGTGAGCTAAAGAACGATGATGGATTCAACCCAGATCTGTGACTGGGGTTGAGTGTCTGAAAAGTTTCAGTGCTCCGTCCCTTTGTTCGCACTAAGTTGGCAGGGTATGCCCAGATGTGGGTCCCTTGCACACTTTGCCACTGGATTCAAGCTAGCCTGGCTGATGAGGGCTGTTAGCCCAAAACCGGTCCAGGATGCTTGTTTCCGGTCCAGAGAAGACATGGCTTGGCAGTTCGGGCTGGACTGTTCCCATGAGGCACAGGGTCAAGACTGATTTGTCTATAGCTGTGTCTGAACTGGGGTGGCGAAGTGAGCTAAAGAACAATGATGGATTCAACCCAGATCTGTGATTGGGAGTGAGTGTCTGAAAAGTTTCAGCGCTTCGTCCATCATCTCCTTGTGTTTCCTTTGTTCGCCCTAAGTTGGCAGGGTATGCCCAGACGTGGGTCCCTTGCTCACTTTGCCACTGGATTCAAACTAGCCTGGCTGATGAGGGCTGTTAGCCCGAAACCGGTCCCAGTATGCTTGTTTCCGGTCCAGGGAAGACATGGCTTGGCAGTTCAGGCTGGACTGTTCCCATGAGGCACAGGGTCAAGACTGATTTGTATATAGCTCTGTCTGAACTGGGGTGGCGAAGTGAGCTAAAGAACGATGATGGATTCAACCCAGATCTGTGACTGGGGGTGAGTGTCTGAAACGTTTCAGCGCTCCGTCCATCATCTCCTTGTGTTTGCTTTGTTCACCCTAATTTGGCAGGGTATGCCCAGACATGGGCCCCTTGCTCACTTTGCCACTGGATTCAAGCTAGCCTGGCTGATGAGGGCTGTTAGCCTGAAACCGGTCCCAGGATGCTTGTTTCCGGTCCAGGGAAGACATGGCTTGGCAGTTCGGGCTGGACTGTTCCCATGAGGCACAGGGTCAAGATTGATTTGCATATAGCTGTGTCTGAACTGGGGTGGCGACGTGAGCTAAAGAACGATGATGGATTCAACCCAGATCTGTGACTGGGGGTGAGTGTCTGAAAAGTTTCAGCGCTCCGTCCATCATCTCCTTGTGTTTGCTTTGTTTGCCCTACATTGGCAGGGAATGGCCAGACATGGTTCCCTTGCTCACTTTGCCACTGGATTCGAGCTAGCCTGGCTGATGAGGGCTGTTAGCTCGAAACCGGTCCCAGGATGCTTGTTTCCGGTGTTCCCATGAGGCACAGGGTCAAGACTGATTTACATATAGCTGTGTCTGAACTGGTGTGGCGAAGTGAGCTAAAGAATGATGATGGATTCAACCCAGATCTGTGACTGGGGGTGAGTGTCTGAAAAGTTTCAGCGCTCCGTCCATCATCTCCTTGAGATTAAATTCAAGCATTGCATACATCACTTTTTGTATACTCCAACTGACACCACTTCCTGGAGCCAAGAAACACAGTAAGTAAGTGGACCAAAGGGGACTCTGGGGACTGTGACCCGAAGTGAAGTCACAATATGGAGACTAGCTCCTCAGCCATAGGTTGTTTATTGTATTAGTAAGGGCAATTTACAAATAAAGAAATTTCATGGCCTGTGTGCATGGAATTCCCTTGACAAGACTACATCTGGCAATGACAGAGGTAAAAGTAGCCCCATGGGACAAGATCCGGAACCAAGGACAAAGCTGAAGAGAGCCATGTGTATGCTCCACCATCAGCTACCCTACTCCTGCACAGTCCACATGCATTACTTGTAGCCTAAGGGGTGGGAGATATCAGTGAGGACTTAAAAAACACGAAGAGAGAGAAAGAACTTCACCAGCCTCCATCTGGAACAGACAGCACAGCCCCCAGAGTCCGACTCACACTGAGCACTGCTAGGTGAGCCCGGGTACCCCCTGATAATAAGTGAGCCACCTAAAGAGAGAAGTGGAAAGCAGACTAGTACCCCAAGAGAGAGCAGTCACAACAAGAAGCACAAACAAAAATGGCCCCAATAAATACAATACGAGGGCGAATAAAAGTGCACAGTAAGCAGGCAGAGGAGGAAAACAAAGAAAAATAAACCTGCTTACAAGCCTCACAGGACCAGTCAAGGAGTCAGTACCATAGCATGTGAGAGAAAACAAGCTGACGCCTTTCTTTTACCAGCAATGTAAAATTGCAAGGCTCCCATAAAGATCTTCAGATCAGGCAGCTTCATTAGACATAGCTGGACAGCGATTTTGGACACAATAGGCCCATAACAAAGCATTGGTCAACCATCTTAAGTTCAAGAACTTTGTGATTGTTACCTAATCAATGAAAACAGAAGCAAATAAAGAGAGTTTACTGCAAGACTTTGACAAAAGCAAATCTGCTTTCAGTTACAATCAAGCAAATAAAAATAGAGGAAGGAAAACTCAGATGAACAGAAACATGTATACTGACTGAAAATCAAGTAAAGGGGTCAGCTTCATGCCTGCGATCACCAAAGCAGCTCATTATAATCCCCAGCCGGGGTTATCTTGCCTTACTGGGCCCAATGTTATACTGCCCCTGCCCTGATCGCGGGGTCGCTGTGATCCTCTGTGCATATCTGTGGTCTGGTTGCCGTTGCTACGGGGAAGGGGACCAACCTGGGAAAACTCTGGTGAACCTCCTCCGCAGACCGCACACCTCCACATACGTAGTTGAATTACTAGAGGAGGATAACTGCGTCCTAGACACTTTCTCCGGAACCCTCCAAACAATGTACACGTTCTACAACTATTTATACACTGCAACCCTGACCCAAGACGAGGCCGAGTTGATAACATACCTTGACACATTGCAATTACTCTGGCTCGACAATGCGCACAGGGAATTTCTCGATATGCCCATTGCGGTGGAAGAAATTACACAAACTATAAATTCCCTCCCGTTCGAGTACTCCCTGCGGAAGGGTAGTCTTCCCCCAACATTCAGGCTGTAATAGTTTCACTCCTCAAGCTGGACAAGCCCGTCTCCATGTGCGATTCCTATAGGCCAATATCGCTCATCAACATGGATAATAAGATATTAGCAAAAATTCCGACTAATCAACGGTTGCCCCTATTACCCAACATTGTGAGACCGGACCAATCCGGCTTCATTCCTGCCCGTTCAACTTCACACAACGTACACACCCTATTTGCAGTGATGCACCACCTTGACCCGCACGTACAGGCAGTGGCCACCCTGCTCGATGCCACGAAGGCGTTCAACTCGCTAGCATGGGACTACCTCTTCCCCCTACTCCAATGACTGGGACTCAGCCCTACCTTTTTTCGCTATATTCAACTCCTATACACACATCCAACAGCGTGAGTCCGCCTGAATGGACTAATCTCCGATCCCATACTGATCACTTGTGGCACGTGACACGAATGCCCCCTTTCGCCTTTTCTATTCGGCATAGCAATGGAACCCCTGGCTGCCAGGCTCAGGCAACATCACACACAGTTGGTATCGGTTTCTCCTCATGTGGGCTGATCATCTCGGTTTACGAGGATGACATCACACTGTATATATGCGATCCACAAACAAACCTGGTGCCGATAATACAAGAAGTGATTCGATTTGGGGGTCTCTCTGGCAAAAACTGGGCAAAATCCACGCTTTTCCCCCTTACAGATCATGCACGTCCATTCAGCACTGAATACCCTTTGAAGTGGGCGGAGGGCCCAGTATGGTATTTGGGTATTTGGCTCAGCCGAGACACGCAGGAACTGTGGACAGTCAACTTCAGGTGCGCAATTGAATGACTTGAAGACATGGTCCCCATATGGTCCAAACTGCCTCTTTCATTAGCTGGCCAAATCGCCATCGCCAAGATGGTGGTGCTACGTAAATTTTTATATTTATTTCTCAATGTCCCTTTACCACTCACGAGCGCCTTCTTACAATGTCTTAGGTCTAACCTAATCACCCTGTTGTGGGCAGGTGGCCAACCTCGCATTTCTTGGGACGTTCCGGCAGACACTCGCAGGCTCACTGCTATGTTATTTATTTATTTAGAGGTTTTTTATAGCGCTGGCTGGACCCAGAGGTATCAGAGCGCTTTACATGGGTAAGAAGGTGGTCACGGTATAAAACAATCAGTCAATAGCATGTAAAACCAACATGTCAACAAATTAGAAACAGCTTGAGTTTACATAAATCAAATACACAGGTAGGGAGAGGGGGTGCTATATACATAAGTAAAACAAGGAAGTGGGAGATCAGATTTCGTATGGTGGTATGGGAAGGGGAAAGGCATGAAGGGCAGCAGAGGGTAGGAGGTTAGACGTGAGACAGGGAGGAAGCAAAGGGGGGAAATTTGGTAGGAGGGGGGTAGTGGGAGGGGGAGAGGATGAGAGAAGTGGGTAAGGGGGAAAGCTGAGCCAGTAGGGTGTAATGGAAGGGGAGGGGGGAGGAGAGAGAACGGTAGGAAAGACGGGGGGACCAGAGAAGTGGAAGGGGAAAGGGCGAGTTCAGGGCGCTGGTTAGGATCCCCAATATTTATTGAGGAGGTGCATTTTGAGGTCTTTTTTGAAGCTGGAGTAGGAAGGGTTGCATCGTAGGTCTTTTGGGAGGGCATTCCAGATGTTTGGGGCATTGCCGGAAAAGGAGCGGGACTGAGTGGATTTCTTTTTTTGCAGGGGTGGGACTAGGAGGAGAGCGTTGGTGATTCTCATGGTTCGTGTGCTGCCTGCTTTGCAGATTTTGTTGGCCAGGTATGGCGGTGTATTTTGATGGAGGACTTTGTGTGTAATGCAAGCAGTTTTGTAGGCGGACCTGCCTTCAATGGGGAGCCAATTAAGGGTTTTGAGGGCAGGGGAGATGTGGTCGAAGTGCTTGCAGTCGGTGATGCAAGGTTGGGCACAGATTGGAGCGGGGCAAGGTGGATCTTGGGGATTCCGGTGAGGATGGCGTTGCCGTAGTCAATACGCGAAAGGACAAGAGATTGGACAACTATTTTAAAGTCATCAGTAGGGATAAAGGGCTTAATTTTCTTTAGATGACGGAGAGTGAAGAGGGCTCCTTTAGCCGAGTTTTTGATGTGCACATTGAGAGTTAGACTATTATCGATGGAGATACCCAGGGATTTTACAGAGTTGGACAAGAATAGGGAGCAGTTGAGGGCATTGAGGTCGGAGATCCAGGTTTGAATGGGGAGATGGTTGTTTTTAGGGGAGAAAGAGAATGATTTCAGTTTTTTTGGGGTTAAGTTTGAGATGATTTAATTGGAACCAGGATTGAATCTTGGTGAGGGTGTTGTTAAGGTGTAGAATGGCGTGGGTTTTGATCTTATGGTAGAGTTGGGTATCATTGGCATAGAGGTGGTAGTTGATACCAGCTTGTTTAAGAATGAGGGTGAGGGGTTCCATGAAGGGGTTAAAGAGAGAGGGAGAGAGAATAGATCCTTGGGGTACTCCTAGGGAGACCGGAGTGGGGTTTGATAAGCAGTTGTGAATTTTGATTTGCTGTGATTGGCGTTGGAGGTAGGAGACGAACCATTTATGTGTCATACCATTGAGGCCGAATCGATCTCTGAGAACATTAAGTAGGGCAGAGTGGTTGACTGTATCGAACGGAGCGGAGAGATCAAGGAGGATCAGTAGGCAGGTCTCGCCATTGTCGAGGGAGTGGTGGATGTCATCGACAATGTTAAGCATGGCAGTTTCGGTGCTGCAACCTTTCCTGAAACCTGATTGTAGGGGGTCCAGTAAGTTGAAATTTTCAATGTGTTTATCTAATTGGAGCAGGACACATTTTTCGAGGGCTTTGGAAAGAAGGGGGAGGTTAGAGATGGGGCGGAGATTGTTAAGGTCATTGGGGTCGGCCATAGGGTTTTTAAGAATGGGAGTGATTTGTCCAAGTTGAAGGGAGGTAGGGTCACAACCTGTGGCAAGGGAGGTGTTGATGATAGAGGTCCAGGATGGGGTAATGATGTGTTTTAGGTCTTGGACAAGGTTGGAAGGGAGAGGGTCTTTGGTGTGGGAGGACGGTTTTAGTTTGGCAATGATGTTAAAAACTTCATGCGCAGATACAGGGTGGAAATTATGCCAGGAGGCATTGATTTTAGTTGTGAGTTAGGTAGATTGGTTTTAGGAGGTGTGGTTATGGGTAAGTGTGGGGAGTGGTTTGGGGGAGGTATTGTAGAGAGTGTGTGCTAAAAGGTAAGGGAGAGGAAAAGTAGTATGTAGGTTCGAAGTGGGATCAGGGGGTGTGGTGATTGCGGAGTGAGTTTTTGAGGAGATGTCAGGAGTGAGTTGGGGGTGGTTGGGATCAGAGTTGAAAGGAAGGATTGATCTATTTTCGCGATTTTTTCCGAGAAGAAGTGGGCAATTTCTTCACATCTAGTCATCGAGGCCAGCGGAATTGGAGGTGCGGAGGAAGTTTGGTTACGAACAATGTTGAACAGTTCTCTGGGTCTGTTCTTGGCCCGATCGAGTTGAGTTCGGAAAAAGGATGCCTTTTAGTTAAAAATGTGTTTCTTGTATGTTGATCTCGCTAATCTGAGGAGAGCCAGATGTGAGGGAGAGGGATGCTGTCTCCATGTTCTTTCAGTCAGTCTGAGTGTACGTCTTTCTTTGTTGAGCTCTGAGTTAAACCATGATTTGGAAGGGATATTTCCTTGATTTTTTAGTTTCAGCAGGTCCAATTGGTCTAAGGTATCGGTGACTGCTTTATTAAAGTGTTCAGTAAGCTCATTTGCATTTTGTGAGGTAGGGATGAGGAGAAGTTGAGCATGCAGTTTGGACTCGAGTACATCAGGGGGGATAAGATTTAGATTTCGGGTCCATTTCTTAGGTTTAATGATTTTAGTGGGGGGGGGGTGCCGTGGTAGCTATGGTGAACAGTATGAGGTGGTGGTCAGACCAGTCGATGGGGACGATATTGGACAAGATGGCCAGATCTTTATTGGTAATGATAGCGTCCAGGGTGGCTCCTTTGGTGTGGGTTGGGGACTGACATAGTTGTTTGAGGTCATTGATCTCGAGAAGATTGGTGAGGAGGGTGATTGTGGGATCATCGGTATCGTTCCAATGGAGGTTAAGATCTCCAAGGAAGAGATTTTTAGAGTTGGATATTGAGGCTTGTGTCAGAAGGTTGGATAACTCATCAACGAAGGGATGAGGATCTCCAGGAGGGTGGTAGATATTAGGTAGGGGAATAGGGTGGGAACCTTGTACTTTTAGTTCTGCTTCAAGGTATTCGAAGGTGGAGTGTTCGGATTTGTTAACAAGGGAGAGCTGAATTTCGTCTTTGAAGATGCTGGCTAAACCACCACCTATTCTGTCAGGTCTGTCTTTTCTAAGGATAGAATATCCTGGAGGGGAGAGTAGGTCAAGTATGCTCGTAGAATGGTCATTAAGCCAGGTTTCTGTGAGGAACGCGATGTCAATGGATTCGGTAAGGATAGTTTCGTAAATTTCAGTGGCATGTCGGACAGCGGATCAACAGTTCACAAGCATGCAGGTGAGTGGTTTAGGGTTGCATTTGTGGGGTGCGCAAGAGTGGATGGTGGTGAGTTGAGGAGGGGGTCTGGGTGAGACGGGAGAGAGGGGGATTCTGTTCGTCCCCAGTATAACGGGGATGTTAGAGTAGTGTGGTGGAGGATTATTGATTGAAGAGCTGGGATGGTAGGAGTTGCATAGGTCAGTAAGGTCGGACGGGGAGAGATGGCAGGAGGTGCGGAGAGGTCTATGCATACGGCAGCAGAGAGGAGTAGTTCTCCAAGGTTTGTAGTTGGTGATGTTTTTTCTGCCTGCGTAGGGGGAGTTTGCCCGACAAAGGAGGGTTCTGGAGCTGTGGGCATTAAAATCTGTTCTAAGAAGAGTGAGATCTCTCTTCAATGTGGAGAGGTCACGTTCTATGTTGCGTAGAGACTGGGTTATTAGAGTGAAGGGGGACATAGTTGGAGGGGGGAGGCGGATAGGGGGTGTTCAGTATTAGCTGCAGAAGGAGGTCCGTTATTTGGAGGGAGTGAGAGGTCAGTGGGGGGGGGTAGGAGGAATGCAACGGTCGTAGGGCGTGAGAGGATGCGTGAAGGGGGACAGGGGATTCGAGACCTCAGGGGAAGAGGTTTGAGATGTTGGAAGGGAGTGATGATTGCGGAGAGGGACAGCTTCAGGGTTAGGGGCGATGTGTATTTCTGGTAGTAAGATAGGACTTCGGAGAGGAAGATGATGGGGTCGGAGGTGGCATGATAGGGGATTCAGGGTGGAGAGGAAGGGATTCAGGTTGGGGGAAGGTAGGAAGGAAAGGGGTTAGAAATATAAGTATTAGGGGAAGGAAGGGACAGGACGTTAGAGTGTGTGTGGGGTTGGGAGCGGGGGTGTGTAGGGGGATATCAGGAAGAGGGAGGGTCGTTAGGGGGAGCAGATATATGGAGGTCAGCGATTGAGGAGTGGCGTTAGCTGTAGAGATGTCAGGGAAGGGGGAGAGTGAGGTTATTGATTGGGGGATGGTGTTGTCTGAAGGGATGGTATGGGGGAGGGTGGGGTAGGATGTGAGGGAGAGAACGGAAGGGCGTTGTGTGGTTGGGAAGAGGGATGGTTAGGAGCGGATTTGTAAAGTTGGAAGGTCAAGGTGCTGAAGTGGTGTTCAAAGGTGGTGAGGTGGGATTCTGCGGCTTGAATGAGGATGTTACCCGTTTTGAAAATGGAGATGTCAATTTCACCAGGAAAAGCTGGGGAGGGCGTGGTAGATAATTTAAAACCATAGGGAATTTTGATTGAGTTGGTGACTGGGAGATATTGTAGGAAGATGCTTTTCCATTTGGAGAGGCGTTTAGAGTAAAAGATGTAGTTAGTTTTAATGGGGGAAGTGCGGCTGATGTAGTTATTGACAATAAGTGTTTCAGGGTTTCGGATGAGGATTTCGTGTTTAAAATTTTTCTTAGCGTTTTTTGATAGATTCAGGGGGTAGAGAATAGACCATGAGTTAGGGCCATGTTTGGAGAGAGTAGAGTCATGGGGGTGAGGGTAATATTGAGGGGGGCATGCTGGGTCAGTGAGGTGATGGTGAGAGTTGCGAGAGGGTAATGTGGGCAATTAGGGGGTGGGAGGACAAGAGCGAGGTCAGCGCTAGAAGGGAGACGGGTGGGAAAGTCAGGTAGGGGCTGGGGCAAGGGTATGCAGTGACAGTGGGTACAGGAGGAGAGGGGGGTCAGTGCAAGAGAGGAGAGGGGGGACAGGTCGGTGAGGTTCGTTGGGAGACGGAGAGGGATTAAACAATCATTATAGGCCTTATAAAAGTGGGAGGTTCGGTGAAAGGAGATGAGATGAGAGGAGGGGGGACGGTGCTAGGGGAGGAGAGAGGGGGGAATGGTAAAGGGGGGAAGAGGGGCGGGAGAATATTAAGGAGGGGAGCAATAGGTGTGAGTATAGGGCGTTAATATATAAATACATTTACAAGCATAAATGATAAGAGAAGTCATGGCATAAATAAAATAAAGATAAAAATAGTATTAGGAGGCCTAGTAGATCAGTACAAATTACAAAGCAATCATAGTCATAAATAGTCGTAAAAGTTGCAGGTAACGGAAGAATATAAAACATTAGAGGGCCTAGTCGGTAGTCAGTGGTGAGATATAATTCTAGCAGAGATTTAAATCAGAGCAGAGGGGCACAATATAAACAGTAGAGAGCCGTTACAAGGTGGCTGACAAATTGTTGGAGTTATCAGTAGTCTTTAAGTTTGTGATTAATTAGTCCTTAATACTTTTGATTCTTATTTATAAATTCACCATTGTGAATGTTGCCCCGATGGAGGAGGAGTGGTCTGACAGGAAATGACAGAGGTGTCTTTCTCAACGGCACTCTCCACGGACATGGAATGTGCCAAATATAATTAGGGAGTTCTGTGTTGTACGCACCCACCTACATTGATTTTCTGCATATTCCATCTCACCTGGCAGTGAGGAATGAGACGCCCAGGATTATTGGTCTGTGCAGCTGTCTTCTGGAGAAAGATTATTGTGCTCCTGTTCCTGTTGGTGCATATTCTATCTCACCTGGCAGTGAGGCATGAGACGCCCAGGATTATTGGTCTGTGCAGCTGTCTTCTGGAGAAAGAGGATAGTGCTCCAGTTCCTCTTGGTGAATGAAGCTCACGTTGACTGATTCAACGTTGGCCGAAGTGATGTGCTCAGGACCCTGCATGGCCTGCTCACGTTTATCAAAGAGGAGGGTGAGGAGCGGGACAAGTGGATATATAGATAAGCATATATGTCAAGAAAGCATTGTGGCCTGCTCACGTTTCTCAAAGAGAAGGTTGAGGAGCGTGAAAAGTGGAAGCCTTATATATGCCAATATAGCAGTGGTCTGCACCGTGGTAAGGTGAAGTAAACCAGGTATTATCAGCTCGTAAGGCAGAATCGGCAGTCGGATATGGGTGAGGATAGAGAGCTGGAAAATTTAGCGGTGAGCTGCGTAGAGGCAGGAAGCGGTGAATCAGTAGTTTAAAACATGCGGCCGTTAATGCAGCGGGAGCCCCAAAGGAGACGGGCAGGCATATGGATGTTAAAGGGATAGCTGGAAGGAGATCGGTGTTCGGCCATTTTGTGGAGCCTTAAGAGGAAGCTCCTCGGCATCGGTGCTGAGGCCAAGGAATAGTGGAAAACTGGTTAGGTAGCAGGTCGTGAGGATGGTTGGACGCAGACCCAGCGCTCAGAGTATGGGCTGCGGTTCAGGACAGGGTATCCGGTAACAGTTATGGGTCACAGCTCCAGATTCGTGCACCGCCATTTTGTGGTGCATTGAGTGGAGGATCATAGGCGGCAGTGGAGTGGCGAAAAACAGGCCAGGATAGGCCGCGGGTAGCTGGGAGCTGAACCAGATGACCTCTGTGCCGTACGAAATAAAAGGTGGGAGGGGACCCAGAAAGCGGTCGGGTCGCAGAACATTAGGAGACTTGCGTAGGGGAGCAAGGGGGTCCTCGTAGGCATTAATCAACAATCCACAAACCTCTCGTATCCCGGTTTGGTTGCGGGCAGCGTTAGATGCAAACCGGAGTCTTAAGGACAGACGGGCGTTCAATAATCAATGGCCGTTGAATCGGTAGGGGCCCAGGCAGCTGGGTGTTTGGAAGTTAGAGGCCCTTCTTAGGCAATCCGGGCTGCAACATATACTGTTGTAGCCTACGGGAGGCTTGTCGAGATGGATCGATGAAGGAGGAGTTGCAAGGACGATCATTCGAGCAGCTCAGGCTAGTAGGCGATCGGCGAGGAGGGAGGCTGGTGAGTCGTCCGTATGTAGGCGACCGTCCCCATGGGCAAGCTCAGGGCTGCTTTGCCGGCGACAGGGGAGATGCAGCGAGGTCTTTGCTGTATTGAAGCGAGCGGTGAGGTATCGAAGGCGAAGGCTCGTCGAGATTCGTGGAGAATCGTCTTGCCAGGTACGCAATCGAATTGTTTAGGGGTCCGGTTTCGTGATCGAGGCGGATGGCGGGTTTAGCAGGGGATATTAACCGAAAAAGGTAATCCCAACCTGGGAGCTCACACAGAGAGCTCCTACTTGGTGGCCATCTTTTTTTTTTTTTTTTTTGATTGTCCTATTCTGATTTTTTTATGTTGATTCTCCTAGCCAAACTTAGAGCTGCCATAAACTGGGGAAGGCGCCCGGCACCAAGGGTGGAGGACTGGTTGCGGGTACTGCTGCTTATTTTTCCGACCCACTGTCATATTTCTGGGAATTGATGCCACCACGGTCCAGTCCTAAATATACCTGGGAACCCTTACTTGCTTGTTTGAGATCCAGGGACGCTGACGCTTCATAAATACTGACAACTCTCCTCGATGTGCCGCATGACCAGTGAATACATATAGTCAATAAATCAATCAAATAATCTTTATTTTGCTATAATTTCTATAGCATATAAATTACAAAGGATTAATCAGTTAATAAAATAGTTAAAAATACAAAGGTAAGAAGATTTCCTTAATTCTAGATTTTGAAATAAGGGCACAACTGAAAGGATTCGCATAAAGCTCCAATAAGTCCAATGACCTCAATAAGCTTTTAACATACTGTAACCACCTTATATTGTGTGCAAAATCCAATTTCTGGCAGCCTAATAATACCCTGATTCAAATTTAAAGTCTTCCTTCTCCAAATTGAGTGCCACAGTAAAATGGGTGCTAAACAGACTAACGGGCACATGCATCAAGGTAATCATTTGCTATTACCAAATAGCGAATTTTAAGGATTCACTATTTGGTAATCGCAAATGCCTATGCATGAAGGATTCACAAATAATCTTGCGAATCCTTAACATTCCATAATCGCTACAGGCCCATAGGAATGAATGGGAATGCATTCACAATTTATGATTACCAAATTGCTAATCGCAATTTGCGAATGCAAATCCGAGGGTGCCTGGGGGCCTAAGGCCCCCCTGAGGCACCCCCCAAAAAAGGTAAGTATACACATGTGTAGCACACACATGCCCTAAGGGCATGTGTGCACTACATAGCGCATTGAAAAATGCATTTTTTTGTGCATTTTTCAATGCATGCACGAATTACCATCAACTTGAAGCTGATGGAAATTAGCGTTTCCTAAATGCACAGTTGCATTTAGGAAAGGCTACATGCATCTCAAATAGGGAATCGCAAATTGCGATTCCCTAAATGCATTCGCAATTTAGGTAATCGCAAAAAATTGCGATTACCTATATTGCAAATGCAAAAAGGTACATGCATCAGAAAAGGCATTTTTCCAGTCGCAGACCGGTAAAATGCTTGATACATGTGCCCCTATATCTGTTATGAATGGCGCTCCAAGTTCAGCATGGTAATTGAAACTCGAGCAGCTACTGAGGAGAGCTAACAGCCTTTTGTAAAAGCCATCCTGTATGCGCTGCAGGATGTCGATTGCCACCAGACCCCTGCCCCATAAATGGGCGTAGAAATTGCTTTAGCATGATATATTTTCTTAATTTCAGGGATAGGTTCTGACCCGAGTTTCCTATTAAATGTAAAAGTTGCCATTATGCTTTTTTCCATTAACAAAGCTCTGTTAGCTATCATGTTATTCCCAGTTTGTTTGGCATCAAAAAGGATCCCTAGATAGGAGAAATTCTCCACCACCTCAAGCCTTTGTGTATTTATAAGAAAGGGTGACAATTTCTTCAGGCGGCCTCTTGAGACTAGTACATAGGTTTTTGCTTCATTTACTCGGAGGTCCACTGTTAGAAATGGGGGTCTCTAGTTGGCAGAGGTAGGTACCTTTGTCCAAATAGGTACCCTTGCTTTTATCAGGATAAGGGCGGTACACACTTTAGATAACCCCTGCTCACCCCCTGGGTAGCTTGGCACGAGCAGACAGACTTATTCCAAAGGCAATGTGTAAAGTATTTGTATTCAAAACACACGGTAATACAGTGATAACACCACAAATGGACACCACACCAGTTTAAAAAAATAAAGTATCTTCATCTAAACTCAACAAGACCAAAACGACAAAAATCCAACATACAGGTAATGAAATACGACCTTAAAACAGTTATCGCAAAAATAAGGCTTGTAGAAAACAAATAGCTCCACCTGGGGCTATTGCGACGTCATGACAGCAATAAATCCAAAGTACGGCACCGACCGCGAGGAGCGCGGCGTCGGGCACGGAGTCACACGGACCCCCAAACAAACAGTACCTTGGAAACGAAGTCTATGACGATGCACGGCGTCGTGGAGGTGCGGCGACGGTGCCGAGGTCAAGGCTGGCTTCCCGGCTGCATGGGGAGGCGAGGCGTCGTGTCCACGAGGAGGTGGCGTGGCGACAGGGGAAGGAGGTTGCATCGGCGGTGAGGCGTCGGTTCCGGTGATGATGCGAAGCTGGCAAGTACATGAAGTCACCCTCGGCGGTTATTGGCGCTGCGATAACTGCAGGCGTCGGCGGGCGATGAAGGGCGTCGCAGCTGCGGTGCAGGCCGGGCGGTGCGTCGTTCACTTCACGAGCGGTGCCCCAGTGCAGGTCACAGCGTCACAGCGGCGTCGCTGACGGCATCAGAAACAGGTTTTCTTGCTTCTATTAGGATTCTTCCAGCTCCCAAAAGCAGGAACGACCTCCAGAGGCCCAAAACTGGAATAGGCACCTCCTGGCAGGTCAGACCTCTCAGCAAGAGGGTCCAGGGGAGCTGGGGGTGAAGTCTTTGTGTCCCTGAGACTTCAGAACAGGAGGCCAGCACACTTTAGCCCCTTGGAGATCTTCTTCAAGCAGGTTAAAAGGAAAGTTCCAGTCTTTCTCCTCTCCTTGGCAGAAACAGCAACTGCAGGCTAACCCCACACAGCAAAGGGGCAGTACTCCTCCTCACAGCTCTTCAGCTTTTCTCCTTTGCAAAGGTTCCTCTTGAATCCAGAAGTAATCTAAACTTCTGGGGTTTCAGGTGTAAAACGTATACCCCAAAATGTCTTTGTTCTCTTTGTGCGAGGGTCTCTGAGCCCAGTCCAAACCAGTTCTGTCCTCACTGGTGCAGTATGGTCACAAGGGGTGGAAACAGCATTGTGCAAGGGAGACAGGCCTTATTCAGGTGCAAGGAAATCTCCTCCCACTACTATATATGCAGCCAAGCCCCATTCAGCTCAGCTCTGAGTCATCCAGGAAGGGCCAGGCACACCTCAACCCCACAGTGGCTGTCTACAGTGAATGCACATCCCTAGCCCCTGTCACTCCAAAACCAGACAGTCAATACACAAACAGGCAGAAGCACACAGAATGGTTAAACAAAAAAATGCCTACTTTCTAAAATTGCCATTTTCAAACACACAATTAAAAAACCATCTTTACTAAAAGATGTGTTATTAAATTCTGAGTTCAGAGAGCCTAAAATGTATTTCTGTATCTTGTCCCAATGGGAAGTTATACTTGTAAGATGTTACAAAGTATTTCCCATTCTATCCTATGGGACTGATAGCCTTTCAATAGTGAAAAACGAAATTGGCAGTATTTCACTATCAGGACATGTCACACACACCAGCACATGTCCCACCTTTCACATACACTGCTCCCTACCCAAGGGGGTAATTTGGGCCTACCATAGGTGTGCCTTACATGTAAGAAATGGGAAGGTTAGGGCATGGCAAGTGGGTGCACTTGCCAGGTCGACATGGCAGTTAACAAACTGCGCACAGACACAGCAGTGGCAGGTCTGAGATACCTTTTCAGGGCTACTCATGTGGGTGGCACAATCAGTGCTGCAGGCCCACTAGTAGCATTTGATTTACAGGCCCTGGCACACTCAGTGCACTTTACTAGGGGCTTACCAGTAAATCAAATATGCCAATCGCGGATAACCAATCATGTTCACAATTTACAAAGAGAGCATATGCACTTTAGCACTGATCAGCAGTGGTAAAGTGCCCAGAGTCCTAAAATAAACAACAACAGGTCAGGAAAAAATAGGAGGAAGAAGCAAAAAGTTTGGGGATAACCCTGCAAAAAGGGCCAAGTCCAACATCCACGTTTTCCATAAAGGTCTTATATACCCCGATCAGTATCTGCAGCGATTTTCCAAATCTAGCAATTAGCACAGCATTGTCTGCATATAATAATAATGGGAGGGGGTAGAATTCATATATGGGACGTCAGGGGTAGATTGAAAACAAAACCAGGGCGAGGACGCATCCCTGTCTGACGCTCCTCATAATCTCAAATGACCTAGTGCATTCCCCCTCCCTTCCATACCGCACACAGGCAGACGCCTGTGAATACATCTGACGAATGAAGGCTATATTGGTCTCTTCTACCCCCACTGATTCCATAATGGACCATAGTTTGGAATGAATGACACAATCAAAAGCGGCTGAGAGGTCCATAAAGGCCATATATATTTGGCCCCTCTTATGCGCTGTATATTTATCAATCACCAGATTCAGGTTTACACATTGAGCTATGGTCCCTTTCCCCTTTTTAAAGCCATATTGTGATGTTATTATAATATTCCATTTCTTCATCCAGTCCCCCAGCCTATTTAGTAGTAGCCTCCCCATTAATTTGACTGTGCCATCTATCAATGATAAAGGTCTGTAGTTCATAGGCAGGGCCTTATCCCCTTTTTTCATATATGGGGATAATGATGTTTTTTTCCCAAGAGTCTGGTGGGCCCACCTTGGCTATAATGTTCAGTATGTTTGTTAATAACGGCGCCCATAGCTCTTGGTGTACTAAAAAGAAGTCTACATATAGTCTTCTCCCATCACGCAGATAGGGCTTCCCTGCTTTTAGATATTACTCTACAAAATCTTGTTGCGATGCTCGGGAATATGACAAAGTCAATGGCTAATTTTGTATTGGCGTGTATTGTAAAATGTTGAAGGGATCCTCTTATTTTGGCTGGTTGTGTGACCCAGGATTCTAGTCCAATGCATAAGGAAGTATGCACTTGCATGTCGCTGTATCGTCTTCCTTTCTCTTTGCTGTTTCTTTTTTCTCTCTTTTTCCATTTTTTTCTAGTTTCATATGAATGTTATTGGCTGTACCTGGTCGAGGTATCTCTTATAATGTCACAAAATGTCACTAAAAAGAACTTAAAAAAAGAAAAATTAGAACCAAGTGCTGCTGACAATGAAGATCTTAATAGGCAATATGTTCTGCAGGATAATTAAATAACTACTGCCTGCTCAATCTGCCATGTATCAAAAGGTACGAGATGTGTTAAATGCATATTTTTCCAAAAAGAACATGGACTCTGAAGTGTTCACATTCAACAGAGCATCACAAGAAAAGGTAAACCAATGAGTGAATTAATTACCAGCTTTCGTTTATTGGTTCAACACTGCAAATTCAACAATTTCTCTGATGAAGATGCCATCAGACTGCGAATCATCAAGAGATGTCAGGCTGAATCACTCTGATGCCAGTAGTTAAGGAAAATGTACTCCCTTGAAGAAATCTAGGACATGACTTGCATCAATGATCAAGCTGAAGTTCAAGCAAAAAAATTGAAATGGACAAGGTAGAGAAGCGAGAACAAGTGCTTTGGCAACAAGCTCATCCACCTAGAAAACCTCCCCAGGAACATACCCAACAACCCAAATCAAAAGATCAACTTTGACGCAAAGGAAGGAATCACAGTCCAAAAAAGAGAGAACGTTATTGATGCAGCCAATAACACCCTCATGATCGCTTGTGTCTTGTTGTGGGGAAGAATGTCGAAAATATGGTAAGTGCAAAGGATCCAATAAAGGCCAGAAGACAAAAAAACACTATGAAGCGTCACTCTGCAATGCCCTGTAAAAAATAATGGAGTAGCTTCTCCAGATCTTGTAGAACAACAGGTACAGTATTGCAATCATGGAGATCACCATCCACAGAATCACACAGAATCTCACTGTTGTTACATTCACAAGGGAGTGATGAATATCTTTTCATGGTGTCTGATGAGCATAGTAAAAATAATATCCCCATCTAAAATTTCTAATGTGAAGTCATCCAACAAGCATCCTTAAATTACCTTTGCGTTGCCGAGTACAAGAAGATGAACCCATGCCTATGGTAAAATGAAACAGACATTCAGGTATACACATGAATGGCCAAAGAACCGCTAACATGCCTTGGCAAGTTCCAGATGACACTTGCTTGAAAAGGTTGCACATTCAAAGCTGAGATACATGTGTTGGATGAAACTCTCCTGGCTGACATCTGAACTACTTCAAGGTAGATAACTTTCCACCTATGGTTCAGAATTACCCAAAACTATTAACAGTGCATGAAAAAATGAAAAACCTCATGATACACTTTCACATAAATGAGAACATCAAACCGGTTGCTTAGCACCACAGGCGAATACCTTTTCATCTACAAACATCAGTACAGGAGGAGCTACAAGAGCTGTTAGCAGCTGGCATCTTTGCGAGTCCTGAAGGCCAACTCCATGGATTTTGCCACTGGTAATGGCACTCAAAAGCAACATAGAGGGCAAAGTACCTCTGTGCGCTGACATGAGGATACCCAACACCACCATACCACCTGGGACCTTAATTAGCAGATATAATCACACTCCTCAACACAGTCCACGCATTCCCCCAATTGTACCTTAACAAATGGCCCCACCAGCTAGACCTTCATTAAGACTTCTGGTACATCACAACATTCACTTTGCAGCTTGGATTATTCAGATACAGAAGACTAAGGGCCTGATTTAGATCTCGGTGGACGTGTTACACCGTCACAATGGTGACTGATATCCCGTCTGCCAACATATAAATCCCATAGGATATAATGGGATTTAAATTTCAGCGGACGGGATATCCATCACCGTTGTGAAGGAGTAACCCGTCCACTGAGATCTTAATTAGGCCCTAAGTTTTGCAGTATCAGCAGCAACAGATATATTCCAAAAGCCATCAGCCCATCGTCAATGGACTGAATAACATGAACAATATTTGGAACTTCTGTGGAAGAACACTACCAAACTGTTCAGCAAGGTACTAACTTGAATATGAATGCTTCAAATTGTGAATTTCGCAAAAGTATATAATATTTTATGGACACTTGTTCTCAGACAAAGGAATAATCTGGACAAGCCCTCAATGAGACTTTGGCCCCCACGGACATCAGTGACATTTGGTCATTCTTAAGAATTGGCAGCTATTGCTCAAGGTACATAAAGGACTATGCCATCATCAGCATGGCTCTCAGAGAGCTAAAGGAACAAGTATGTGGGTTTTATTGGACCTGGGAGTGTGAACATGATTTTCAAGAAATAAAAAAGACAGTCAAGAGTGCCACCAACATGGCATATTTCAACCCGCCTCTGATGCGAGCCCAGTAGGTTTAGGATGCATAATAGCATAACATTGCAAAGGTGATGGCCATCACCAAATTGTATTCTAGGCCAGCCACAACTTCTTAGATGTTGAAAAGTCAAACAACAAGAGAAAGAGAGGCTGGCAGTAGTGTAGGTGTGTGAACAATACCAAATTTCCTTCTACGCAAAACAGTTCAATATAGTCACAGAATATATTGAAATATGAAAGCTAAGATGCCTCATTGAATTGAATGATGGGGATCAACCTCTAACAATTCTTATATACTATCACTCAACATCCAGGTAAAGACTGCAAGCCAGCAGACTACATATCTTGAGACACTTAGACAGCTACAAAACACCCATCATATAAGCCGAAGAATGCACCAACTTTGTTGCAAGCCAAGCAAAACCTGCATGCATGTCCCATCAAGCTATTTGAGAAGTCACTGAAACTGACCCTATCTTAGATGAGGTCAAGCAAAGGACATAAGAAGGAAGACAGAGGCACGTTGAAATGATTCTCTCCCATATGGCACGGACATCAGAGACAACAATTGATGGACAGAATGCAGAACAATGTCATACATTCACCCCAGTACAGAGATCTTGGTCTAAATCCATCGTGTTTTTGCTCACCATGCCATTCCAGTTTGAACCCAGCCATATGCAAATCAGTCTTGACCCTGTGCATATTGGGAACAGTCCAGCCCGAACTGCCAGGCCAGGTCCTCCCTGGACTGGAAACAAGTATCCTAGGACCAGTTTCGGGGTTTCACCCCTCATCAGCCAGGATAGCTTGACTCCAGTGGCATGGAGAGCACGGGACCCACGTCTGGGCATACCCGTCCCACTAGGGGTGACAAATGCAAAAACAACAATTGATGGACAGAATGCAGAAAAATGTCGTACATTCACCCCAGTACAGAGATCTGGGCCTAAATCCATCGTTTTTTTTGCTCACCATGCCATTCCAGTTTGAACCCAGCCATATGCAAATCAGTCTTGACCCTGTGCCCATTGGGAACAGTCCAGCCCGAACTGCAAGGCCAGGTCCTCCCTGGACTGGAAACAAGCATCCTAGGACCGGTTTCGGGGTTTCACCCCTCATCAGCCAGGATAGCTTGACTCCAGTGGCATGGAGAGCACGGGACCCACGTCTGGGCATACCCGTCCCACTCGGGCATACAAATGCAAAAACAACAATTGATGGACAGAATGCAGAACAATGTCATAGATTCACCCCAGTACAGAGATCTGGGCCTAAATCCATCGTTTTTTTGCTCACCATGCCATTTCAGTTTGAACCCAGCCATATGCAAATCAGTCTTGACCCTGTGCCCATTGGGAACAGTCCAGCCCGAACTGCCAGGCCAGGTCCTCCCTGGACTGGAAACAAGCATCCTAGGACCGGTTTCGGGGTTAGTGGGAAGGGTATGCCCAGACGTGGGTCCCGTGCTCACTACACCACTGGATTCAAGCTAGCCTGGCTGTTGAAGGGTGATGCCCTGAAACCGGTCCCAGGATGCTTGTTTCCGGTCCAGGGAGGACCTGGCTTGGCAGTTCGGGCTGGACTGTTCCCACAAGGAACAGGGTCAAGACTGATTTGCATATGGCTGGGTCCAAACTGGGGTGGTGTGGTGAGCAAAAGAATGATGGATTTAACCCACATCCTTGTGACTGGGGGTGAATGTTTGCATTGTCCAGAATTCCGTCCATCAATTATTTCTTTTGCATTTGTCACCCTAAGTGGGAAGGGTATGCCCAGACGTGGGTCCCGTGCTCCCTACACCACTGGTTTCAAGCTAGCCTGGCTGATGAAGGGTGATGCCCTGAAACTGGTCCCAGGATGCTTGTTTGCGGTCCAGGTAGGATCTGGCTTGGCAGTTCGGGCTGGACTGGTCCCACAAGGAACAGGGTCAAGACTAATTTGCATATGGCTGGGTCCAAACTGGGGTGGTGTGGTGAGCAAAAGAATGATGGATTTAACCCAGATCCTTGTGACTCGGGGTGAATGTTTGCATTGTCCAGCATTCCGTCCATCAATTGTTTCTTTTGCATTTGTCGCCCTAAGTGGGAAGGGTATGCCCAGACGTGGGTCCCGTGCTCATACACCACTGGATTCAAGCTAGCCTGGCTGATGAAGGGTGATGCCCTGAAACCGGTCCCAGGATGCTTGTTTCCGGTCCAGGGAGGACCTGGCTTGGCAGTTCGGGCTGGACTGTTCCCATGAGGCACAGGGTCAAGACTGATTTGCATATGGCTGGGTCCAAACTGGGGTGGTGTGGTGAGCAAAAGAATGATGGATTTAACCCAGATCCTTGTGACTGGGGGTGAATGTTTGCATTGTCCAGCATTCTGTCCATCAATTGTTTCTTTTACGGACATCAGAGAGCCATCCACTTTCAAACACGTACACAATGAGATAATTGAAACTGCATGTGACATCCTAGTGTGAGATACAAGAATCTTAGTCCCCATGGCTGTCAGAAGACATGTCAATGATCTGGCATATAAAGGACTCTCTTAATTTAAAAAGTGCCTTCAAAGCTTCTAGCTGATCCCCATGTATTCAGAGCACACAGAGCCTATGCATTGAACACAAGGTCTCACACAAGAGGGTTTACTTTACACCTAGGCAATGAAAAACAGTCAGTACGCAAAAAGAACTTAAAGACTTTTCTGACAAATTTGACCAAGAACTACATCCAAAAAATGCCAACTATACATATATTGTCATCAACTGTTTCAGCAATTTCAGCCCTTGTTCTGATCATACTTCTTAATTTCTGTCACAAAATGTTTTGGTTATAGTATTGACCGTGTCATCAGTGACGGAGCTAAGATGAAGTTGCATGTCCAATCTTCACTAGCTCATTCTGTTCCTTTCTCAAGTCGAAATTTTAGCTCTTGTATAGTGCATGCATGCAAGACTGGATCCTTTTTAGGCTTGGCTGCAGAAACCTTTAGATATCTTGTGGACCACTTCTCATCAATTCTTCAAAAAAGTACAGTAAGAAGAAGTACAGTGAGAGAATGGATTGTGGTCAACCCCCTTCAGCCACAGGTTTTCATGTGTTTTCCATGATATGTCATGGTTTAGGCATGCTGTAAGTGAAGGTCGTTGTATTTTATGGATGGTTGTATTGTCACATCTGTGTTCCCTTATGGTTTTGGTAATAGGGCCTCAATTCGTCCTTTTATTATACTGCAGATGCAACATGGCACCAAGTTTCTAATTGAGAGCCACTGTGTGTTCTATTTTTAAATGTAAGAAACACGGAGGGTCCAGATTTATGGTCTTAGCCCCTCTGTTCTGGAACTCGCTCCCTATGGAGATGAGGTCTCTGACCTCTCTCACTCTATTCAGGAAACAGCTAAAGACCTGGTTGTTCGCACAGGCGTATGGAACTTAAGCCATCCATTCCTGATGCCACCTTTTCACTCCCCCAGCGCCAAGAAACCTTTGGTGAACGCGCGCTTGATAAATGCTTTTAACATAACATAACATAACATTTGAAGCCTTTATTTTAGTGACATAATGGCATTTTAATAGTTGATGTATGACTTTCTTGTTTAGAATGTGAGCACTGTTTGGAAACTTAGCCTGTCCCAATGAGACAGTGCTATTCATTAATTGCCCTTGCACATTCAGTTATTTGACTTTGCTTCCATGTTAATACTTTTATTTTTTGACTTCGCTTTTTTCATAAACTAAAGTCATGTCCGCACTTATGCTTTCTTAAAGATGTACCAAAAACACTGACCCTCTGTGAAAAGTATCTTCTAAGCAATATTTTGCTGAGTAGTGGAATCAAAGAAGTTGAATGCTTTTGCTAGCAAGACTAACATTCTAAGTTTTCACTATTTGCATAAACTACATTAAATGCTGTAATGATGTTTACATCATTTTAAATTGACAAGTATTTGCTTAGCGTTTTGATAAAGAGGCTGGTTATCTGTGCTAGGTTGTGTGATATGACAAATAACCCATTTGAATAACGTGTTTTGTCCAGAAAGTTCGCCAAGCAGGACTATAACTTTTGGCGCTTGTGGCAACCAATTAGGTGGGTGGAAAGGTTGCCTGGCAGCACTGAGAAAATGAGGTGATATTGGATTCGCTGGAAAAAAGAGTTATAATTTCGTCTAGTGAAGAGATTTTGCTCAAGACTGTGACCCCAGATTAATGTCAGGCAGCTTAAAGCATTAATGTCCGACCCCATGGCTGAGGCCGAGGTTTACATCGGTTATAGTTGTCCTTCCCTACCCCTTCAACATGCCTGTCTGCATCACAAAGCACCCCTGCGTGCAAACAGTTCCATGACCTGTATGCAGCAGTACGCAGCAGTCTGTGGGTTGTAGGCTGGTAGTTGCGATCATCTTGTGCAGTTAGATCATAGCTGCTCATGTCGTGCATGTAAAAAACACAAAAACAGCATGGACCTCAATTTACCAAAATGCCAGGGGTAGTGGAAACGACATCACACGTCATTGGATGTTTACTTTCACTCACACACACATGCTACCACACACACACACACACAACATTCACACATACACACACTGTCTCATATATAATCGAAATCTCACCTGCAAGCATGCACACAACATACATTTGAAATAATGTTTTGCTTACCTCACCTGACTTGGAATGTCTTCTTCCATCTTAGGGGCCGATTCCGATCTCGGTCGGAGGCGCACCCAATACTATTCGGTCGGGAAAAAAGCCATGCGAAAGCCAGTTTCCCGACCGATCCGTACAGCACACCGAACGAGCAAGTACGATGCGCACAACAGCAAAAATTCCGGCCGAGCCGTACTCACCCAAACCAGGTCCTGTTCTCCGACCGAGGCGAATCCGGAAACGCCGAATCGAGTCGCACGGAAGGAAAAATGCAGCCCCGTCCGGCCGGACAAGTACGATGCGCTTCCGTACGCGCCGAACCCGTCGCTACGCACGGCACGTCAAAGCATCCGGGAGAGGCGCACATAAGCTCCGAATCGCGCCACAACACGATCCACGGCTACGAGACGAACACAGCACCGACGAGGACGACGCGAAGCGACGAGGACGAAGCGAAGCGACGAGGACGAAGCCAAGCGACGAGGACGACGCGAAGCAACGAGAAGGACGAACGACACGAACCAACCATGAATCCCTCCGTCCCGATCATACCAATATTCTACATCTACTACCGGAACAGGCACGGACGCGTACGGCGCAGAAGGTAAGTCAGACACCAACCACAAAACACATACAACACGTACACGACACATCACACACATACACTGGGAATCTGAATATACTTACACCAGCAACAGCAGCACCATAGGGGCGGGATGCCCATCACCAATGCCACATATGCACACAGGGGCCTGAATGCGCGCCACCACCCCAACCCAGGGGGCTGGATGCCTACCACTACTACCACCCTTAGCCAGGGGGCAGGATGCCTACCACTACTACCACCCTCACCCACGGGGGCAGGATGCCTACCACTACTACCACCCTTAGCCAGGGGGCAGGATGCCCACCACTACTACCACCCTTAGCCAGGGGGCAGGATGCCTACCACTACTACCACCCCCACCCAGGGGGGCAGGATGCCCACCACTACTACCACCCTTAGCCAGGGGGCAGGATGCCTACCACTACTACCACCCTCACCCAGGGGGGCAGGATGCCCACAACTACTACCACCCTTAGCCAGGGGGCAGGATGCCTACCACTACTACCACCCTCACCCAGGGGGGCAGGATGCCCACTACTACTACCACCCTTAGCCAGGGGGCAGGAAGCCTACCACTACTACCACCCTTAGCCAGGGGGCAGGATGCCTACCACTACTACCACCCTCACCCACGGGGGGCAGGATGCCTACCACTACTACCACCCTTAGCCAGGGGGCAGGATGCCCACCACTACTACCACCCTCACCCAGGGGGCAGGATGCCTACCACTACTACCACCCTTAGCCAGGGGGCAGGATGCCTACCACTACTACCACCCTTAGCCAGGGGGCAGGATGCCTACCACTACTACCACCCTTAGCCAGGGGGCAGGATGCCCACCACTACTACCACCCTCACCCACGGGGGGCAGGATGCCTACCACTACTACCACCCTTAGCCAGGGGGGCAGGATGCCCACCACTACTACCACCCTCACCCAGGGGGGCAGGATTCCTACCACTACTACCACCCTTAGCCAGGGGGCAGGATGCCCACCACTACCACCACCCTCACCCAGGGGGGCAGGATGCCTACCACTACTACCACCCTTAGCCAGGGGGCAGGATGCCTACCACTACTACCACCCTCACCCACGGGGGGCAGGATGCCTACCACTACTACCACCCTCACCCACGGGGGGCAGGATGCCTACCACTACTACCACCCTTAGCCAGGGGGCAGGATGCCCACCACTACTACCACCCTCACCCAGGGGGGCAGGATGCCTACCACTACTACCACCCTTAGCCAGGGGGCAGGATGCCCACCACTACTACCACCCTCACCCAGGGGGGCAGGATGCCTACCACTACTACTACCCTTAGCCAGGGGGCAGGATGCCCACCACTACTACCACCCTCACCCAGGGGGCAGGATGCCTACCACTACTACCACCCTTAGCCAGGGGGCAGGATGCCTACCACTACTACCACCCTCACCCACGGGGGCAGGATGCCTACCACTACTACCACCCTTAGCCAGGGGGCAGGATGCCCACCACTACTACCACCCTCACCCACGGGGGGCAGGATGCCTACCACTACTACCACCCTTAGCCAGGGGGCAGGATGCCCACCACTACTACCACCCTCACCCAGGGGGGCAGGATGCCTACCACTACTACCACCCTTAGCCAGGGGGCAGGATGCCTACCACTACTACCACCCTTAGCCAGGGGGCAGGATGCCTACCACTACTACCACCCTTAGCCAGGGGGCAGGATGCCTACCACTACTACCACCCTTAGCCAGGGGGCAGGATGCCTACCACTACTACCACCCTCACCCACGGGGGCAGGATGCCTACCACTACTACCACCCTCACCCAGGGGGGCAGGATGCCCACAACTACTACCACCCTTAGCCAGGGGGCAGGATGCCTACCACTACTACCACCCTCACCCACGGGGGGCAGGATGCCTACCACTACTACCACCCTTAGCCAGGGGGCTGGATGCCTACCACTACTACCACCCCCACTCATAGGATGGACAATGCATGACACAACAAGCACACCACAACCTAGGGAATGCAAGATTAAGACATCCCCCCACCACCATGACAAGCGTGTGAGCAGGCTGTGTCAAATGCCTACAACACCGAACATGACTTTGAACATACAATGTGACCCCCTAGCACATGTGCCACACATATATGTGTGTGGCACCCACAATGCAAGCAGCCCATGACCATTGTGGCAATGGGGCCTAAACCCCCATCATCACAGTGACCAAAAGGTAAGTGTGGGGTCCATAGCTGAAGCACATTTTGACCATTGTGGCAATGGGGTCTACACCCTCATCATCACAGTGACCAAAAGGTAATTGTTGACAAAGAAAGAGCTGCAACTGCCAAACTGCATGGATCATTCCTGGTCACAGAACCAAAAACTCATCTGTGGCAAAGTAGTGTATGTGTCCCATTGCAACATAAATTGGGGGAGCCAAATACTGCAGTGCAAATGAAACATTCCTTTGGCCATGTGCAGACAAACAACACCCATGGGGGCTGAGACCGTCAACAGTCATCAATGACACAATGACAGAAGTGACCATCAGAATGCAGAACCACATATTTGCACCAATGGGCACACAAATGCAGATACCCTGTGGAGACAGCAGATGTGAGGTGAACAGATACCATACCATGGCAGCAATGGGACACACAAACCATGATCACTGTGCTGACCGATGACCTAGGAGTCCCAGGGACAGCAGGGGAAACACACCAAACAACATACAGCCAATGGCACACCCAAGATATGCCAATGCAGTGGTGCAGATGCACAAACACAAACAGGCAGACCAACACTGTCATCATACACAGCAGGTGAGGGGTGGGGGTGCCAGTGTCCCCAGGCAACAACACAACACATGAGGAGAGCTGAATACCAATCATACAGATGTGCATACACTGCTACACTAAGGTAACTCATGGATCCAAATCCTCTATGTAGGCAAGCAGGCATTGACAGGTGAGAGGGAGCACAAAACACACATGTCACACAGGCACGTAGGAACAACAACTGACACAGCAAGTCACAGACACACCACAGCACCACCCCCAGGGCCCCCACAATGTGGTGACCCTGGGCTGAATAAAAATACCACTGTGATGACAAAGCTAAATGTCGATCACACTGTGAACCACAGTCAGGTGTCCTGAGCAACTAACTACCATCACACCTACACAAGCACAAATCAATCAGCATGGCCAGTAAGCCAAGGCCAACATGGAGGCAGGGGCCTAGCCGGGCAACAACTCTCATCTGCACACACTCAACACCACACCCCTCGACCTCCAACAATGTGCAGCAGTGAAGTACACATGCACTGGTGACATTGCACATGCACCCATGACTATTCCAGGGTGGTGGGTGGGAACCAAGGTGTAGAAACACATCACACATGGACACTCAACAAGACTCCTGAATGTCTGACACACTGCACACTACGCTGTACATGGACATGACGGCAATACCACACCGACCAATGGGATCTCAGCCACAGTCACACACCAATGAAGAAGCCAAGGTCACCCACAAAGAACACACATAGACAACAACCAACATTGCAGCCCGGACCCTAAGGAGTGCCAGCAGTCACACACACAACGTGTCACAATCACTGAAAGATAACACAAACTGGAAATCACATGACAGGGGCAAACAACAAGTGCCAAAGGGAAACCTGACTGTGACCCATCTGCGTCTGCACACAAACTCTGCCCTGACAGCAAACACACCTATGGGTGACACCCTGATGACCAGTAATGTGCCATGCACCCACATCACAGAGAACACAGGGAGAAGACTTTGGGGGAACATAGCTCAAGTCAGCAAGCATCACAAACAGGTACAACACTAGGGATCACAGCATGCGCAGATGAATGGAAGTGAACACACAGACATGCACATACAACACACACCTTGGGCGCAGGCAATGTCACACGTGTACACACTGCCATGAGGGGACTCCACTCCTGTGTGAGGAAAGCTGTGCCATATGTTGCCTCAGTAGGGCCCCATCATGTCAGCTGAGCACTTGGTCACACAATCAACAATTAGCACCAAATGAGGGCTCCCATCACATCAGCCTGGTCATGGATGTGCCAACGGAATCATCAGCACAGATCCAACACACTTGTATGGCAATGTTGCACTGACTACACGGATGAGTCCCTCCCCATTGATGCCCAAACCTGCATGTCCACTGGAGATGGCAACACGGTCAGGGAAGTAGACAAATGCAACGATGGCAGGCACAACAGATGTGCAGGGGTGGAAGCCACAGATATGAAATTGCCAATGTAAGTAGGAAACCCATTGCCAAATACTGAACACATGACACCCTCAGATGCTGCTATTGATGACATGGATACACCACATGATAGGACACATTCCCCCTGGACCACATGGGTTCCTGCACAGTAACACTTCATAATCATGAGACCAGATATCACCATCACTGCAGCAAGGGCATGGTTAGCTGCACCAACAACATGTACATCTGAAGCATGAGCACTAGAGAAAAGAAAGTTGCTTTATTCAGCAAATGTGTTGTTTGATAACGACGTCCAGAAGAAATTAGAGCAAAGGCCAATGGCCAGTCCATTGTCAAAGTTCAAACAGGGTGACACTGGCAGATGTCACCCTACGCATGCCTGCACAATACCAGGGACAATCCACTAGGAGGGGCAACCGGGGGGCAGGCCAGGCACCGCAGGGACAGGATCAGGGCTCACCAGGGGAGTCAGGGAAGGGGTGGTGGGTGCTGGAGAGCCACTGACAACTGCAGTGGAGGTGTCTGACATGGTGTGTGCCGGCACAACTGGGGGGCATGACACAGATGTCGTGGGTGCCGGCACAACTGCAGTGGACCCTGCAGATGGGGTGGATAGGTCCGCCACTGCAGTGCCCAAGTCAGACAGGGCGGTAGTGGACTCCACTGCAGTGCCTACCTCCAGGGGAGGAGAATGGGGAACAGGCAAGGTGGGTTGGACAGAGGGGAGGACACCCTCACCACATCAGTGGCACAGACAAGCGCAGCGGGGGTGTGGTGCTGGGAGAGCAAGTGGCAGGGGGAGAAGGCCGGAGCATCTTGGGGATGGTATATCTGTGGGTGGGGGAACCTGGGGCAAGGTGTGGTGGGGGCACCTGTGCAGTGGGGGCCTGAGGGATGGAGGACGGAGACCTTGTGCCTGAGCTGCAGGGCGGTGGCGGGGTCTTGCTCTTAGCACTCCGGGGGGACTTGCGGGTGGGGGCCTCAGTCCGTCTGCGCCTGGGGGAGGGTGTCCGGGGGCGAGGGGCACTCTGCTCCGTGTGGGTGGGCTTCCTCTTCCCCCGGGATGCTGGAGCAGCTTCATCGGTGGGGAAGAGGCCGAGGTCACAGAGGAAGAGCTGCTGTGACTTTGGGGTTGCAGGTGAGGCAAGGGAGGGTGCTTTGGAGGGAGAGGGAACTGAGGACTGCGCAGTGCATGTGGATGCGTGTGTGTGTTCCAGGGCCCCATCCCCTGTGAGTCTGGCTTCAGTCCCCTGAATGTGCGTGCGTGTGCGTTTTGTCATTGGCGTGTGTGTCAGTGTGCTGGATGTGTGTGTGCTGGTGTGTGCCTGTGCCGGTGTGTGTGTGCCTGGGATGGGTAAGGTGCTGGGGAGTGTGGATGGAGCAGAGGCAGGAGGGGTGAGGGACCGTTTGAGGAGGGACACTGCTGCCGTCAGGGAGGAGTCCATGGACCTATTGCCCCTCTGTAGGTCAGACATGCCCGATGAGATGCCCTCCATGAACGACACCAGCTGAGTCAACAGCGCGGTGTGCGCATGGAGGACACTCAGCATGGCTGTCTGCCCTACATGGAGCTGGCGAAGGAGGTACACAGACTCCTCACTCAGGGCAGCAGGGGACACAGGGGCAGGGGGTGCGGTGCCTGGCCCAAAGGAGACACGCTCCCGGACATGGGAGCCTCCACGGACCTGGGGAATGGGAGCCGATGGGAGGGCGGTGGTGGTGCTGGTGGTGGCGGGGACAGCAACACTAGCTGGGGTGTGGTGGCTGCTGACACCCGCCTCCACAAGGGAGTCATCCTCCGAGTTGCTCTGGTCCTCAGCTGAGGTGGATGCTGCTGAGGACTCCTCGGTGTGGCTCCCCTCGCCCTCCGTGCCACTGGGTCCCTCCGACCACTCCTCGGCTGCTGACCCAGTCTGGCTCTCCGGCTCCTCCTGGTCCGTGGAGCTGTCCCCTTCCGTGGCCGTGGATGTATCTGCAAACAATGGGGAAACAGACAGACATCAGTCACCTGCACCAAACGCACACACCACTGTGAGCACAGCACATTACAGAGCAAGCCCTGGCATCATTAGTTGTACATTGCTAAAAGTGCCCTAATTGAACAGGAGAAGTCAATTGACAGTCTGATGCCAAGCATGGCACTCACATCCCACATGGCCTTGCACCCATCTGTCTGGTGTCTGTTGGATTGCAACACCCCAGTGTTGACACATGCACCAAGTACACAGTAGTTGGACAGTGCAGAGGACACGGTGTGGACACATCACAGCTCTTGCCACTGAGTCAGTACAGGTTTACGGATGTAAGGGATGCCCAGAGTCAAATAGGAAATGCATGTGATGCATACCAGCGACAGACACCATGATGCAGCCATGTCCTGATAGCCAGCGCCACTATGGTGTGCATGTAGCACATGTCACTCCCCTGCAGGATCACCAATCAGTAGACACATGCCATGGCGGAGGCATGACTGCAAAGTCATACATCACTGTCTCAGTGATGTATGACTTTGCAGCCAGACAACAACACTCTGCACTGTGTCACAATAGTAGGTCATGGGGAATGCAAGTCCTGGAGCTGCACAAGTGCACATGTACATCCCCCCACAACACATCCTCTTAACCCTCATCTGTCCAGGTCATACCTATTGGACATATGGGAGACCTGTGACACTACCCTCTGAACCTGAGCCCCTCACACTCTGCTGTGCATGGGGAACAGCTGCCTGAACTTCACATTTACATGCCCCAGTCTGCATGGGCAGCTGATCAGACACCTATGTGTCACACAAGTATCGTCTCCTATGGTCACATCTCCAGTGGCATGCTGAGCCCCTACCAAGAAACTCCACAGCAGTCCTGGCGACTAATCCACAGCACACTGACACAGAGGCAGACACCTGAGGGGTCAAATCACTGTGCACAATGTGTCCTCTGATACACGGGAGTGGGAGTACAGAGTGTATTGTATGGCCTGGAGTAGGCATGACTGTCCAGCCCCACATGAATGAGGGATGAGCCCTGGACTGTAGGCAGCTGGCTAAGTATGTGTGACACACGTCATATACATACTCCTGGGGCCCAAACATTGTTCCCACCCGCAGCATGGGTGTGTGCCAGGTACCCCAGCCACATGTGGTGGATCAGCTCAGCAATTGGACCACAGATCAAAGTAACACGCTGAATACATGTCAGAATACAGGCATTGTGTAAGCAATGGACCCACCCATGATGCCCACCACAGAGTCAGGGAAACAGATGCTGTCTCCCACCTTGAGTCAAGCAAACTGCAAGGACACAGTCCTAAGTGACAGAATTCCCTGCATGTAAGGGCCACACCTGCGTATCAGATGAGGAGTGGGCAGTGCACAATAGAGGGACATGGCTCCTGGACAACATGACTGCTGTACTGTGGCAGTTCAACCTGGCCCGAGGAGGGCACATAGCATGTTAGACAGAGTACACAGTGCAGTCTTTGACTCACCCCCTCCTTGCTGCTCTCTGGCCTTCAGCTGCCCATCCAGGTCTGGAAAGACCACCGCCAGGATCCTGAGCATGTGGGGGTCAGGGTCCGTGTTCCGCCCCTCCTGCGAGGAGGCGACAGCTTCAGCTGGACCCGTGCAATCCTCCGGGTCCAGCCCCGAAGGTCCTGCCACCTCTTTTGGCAGTTGCGGATCCGGCGCTTGTAGACCCCCACGGACCGGACAGCCCGGACGATGTCCTTCCAGATCTCATGCTTCCGATGGGCAGAAGCCTGTCAGGATGACAAAGTGATAAGGCCATTACTACACATGCAACATATCCGTGCATGACACAGTTGCATATACATGTCGCAATCACAGGGGCACATGGTGTACCCAGGCAGTGCACGGCTGCCCATGGACAGTTTTCCAGAAGTCACTACATGGTATCATTGCATGGGGAGTAAAACCCTGTTCAGAAGCACTGTCACTGCACCATACCTGTCCAGTGCAAGTCACTACACACTATGGGGGTGACAACTACTCAGTGAGCCTGCTAGCCAGTGGTGTGCTGACTCTCAGCCTTGCTAGTCAGACAAAATGCACATTCAGAAAGGCAGTGCACAGAACACTCACCTGCTCCCCTGGTGTCCCATACAGCTTGCTGTACTGTGGAAGTAGGCTGTCCAGCAGGGCCTGGTTCTCTTCAAGGCTGAAGGCTGGGGCTCTCTCCACAGTACGTGCCATTGCAGGGTCCAGAGGGGCAGAGACAGCAGCAGTGCAGTGGCAGATGTCGTCCTGGAGCATGTAGTGCAGGCAAGTGGGCTCTCAGGGGAACATGCAGCAATATATATGTGCTGGAGAGGCAGATACTGTCCCTTGTGTCTGAAGTGATAGGTCCAAGTCGTTTGCATCTTCTGAATCTGGCCAATCCATGGAATAGCAGCACCAAAACACGCCCACAGCATCCTTCAAAATTTCAACTTCATGACATACATGATTTTGCAACATTGTTGTGGGTGACCAACTGATTTTCCAGCAACCGACTCGTTCGAATATTCGAAAACGCGTCCGTTGCCAGGCAAGCCCATTGTCAATGGGTGCGCACCGATCGGTCCATTGCAGTACAACGCGCACAGGGGTACAACGCGTACCCGCACACATTGAATGCAATGGGCCGGCCGGAGGCACCGATCGGTCCATTGCTGTTCAACGCGCACAGGGGTACAACGCGTACCCGCACACATTGAATGCAATGGGCCGGCCGGAGGCACCGATCGGTCCATTGCTGTTCAACGCGCACAGGGGTACAACGCGTACCCGCACACATTGAATGCAATGGGCCGGCCGGAGGCACCGATCGGTCCATTGCTGTTCAACGCGCACAGGGGTACAACGCGTACCCGCACACATTGAATGCAATGGGCCGGCCGGAGGCACCGATCGGTCCATTGCTGTTCAACGCGCACAGGGGTACAACGCGTACCCGCACACATTGAATGCAATGGGCCGGCCGGAGGCACCGATCGGTCTCATTGCAGTACAACGCGCACAGGGGTACAACGCGTACCCGCACACATTGAAAGCAATGGGCCGGCCGGAGGCACCGATCGGTCCATTGCTGTTCAACGCGCACAGGGGTACAACGCGTACCCGCACACATTGAATGCAATGGGCCGGCCGGAGGCACCGATCGGACCATTGCTGTTCAACGCGCACAGGGGTACAACGCGTACCCGCACACATTGAATGCAATGGGCCGGCCGGAGGCACCGATCAGTCCATTGCAGTACAACGCGCACAGGGGTACAACGCGTACCCGCACACATTGAAAGCAATGGGCCGGCCGGAGACACCGATCGGTCCATTGCTGTTCAACGCATCACTGTACATGTGACTGGCATATGTCAGCATGCCTATCTCAGATGGACATATGCCAGCCACAGATAGCTCCCAGGGAGTGAGGGGCACACCTACATCACGACAGCCTGTCCAAACCTTATCATAAGGCATGTAAGGATGCATTTCCTATTGTGTGTATGTTGGTGTACATGTTGTCCTGTGGGTGTCACCTGTGGGCAGCCACCCCCAGGCTGTGCACGTGTTAATGGGGACAGGATCCTGGGTGTTACGTGTACGTGACCACTGTGATGTGCAACTGTTCATATCTGTGCATGTGCCATGTTCACATTTCACAGTGGTGTATGTGTATGTCATGTCACATACCCCGTGAGTCCCATGTGGGATGGTATGTTTGAGCCAGGGTGTCCCAGTGGCACAATAGTGATGGCCCTCCACAGTCTTTGTGCATGTAGTGTTTACAATGTCTCTGATTTCATGTGCACAATGGGAGACAGTCTCCACATCCACGTTGTGTGTGCATGGACTCTGATGTTGTGCGTGTGTGTCACAGACGTCCATGGCTCTCCTGCCATGGCAAGTGTGGCCACTACCTGTGGGGGTCATGTTTGTTTTGTTGTGGTGTACACATGATACTCCAGGTGATGCCAGTGTCCATGTGGCATTACAGGGTCCCTGGGAATGTGCCTGTCGTTGAGCTGTGGTGCCTGGGGCACATCTGTCCTCACATGTCACTGGGGGTGACTGTGACACAGCATCATGATATCCAATGGGCCAACCTGGGACAAATTGATGCCACCTGTAGGACCGTGTTGACAGATGTTGGCCATGTATGTACCATACATGTCGTTCCGGTACTGCACACTTCATGTAGTTGTGCCTCATGATGATGTATGTTGGGATCTTGAGTGTGTTCAATGCCGCATATGTGGGGTGACTGACGATCTTGCTTACTTCTCCTCTGCACTGCAGGGCTCCTGCTGTCCATCGGCCATTCCCAGACCTGGCAACGATGGTGGAACGGGACAGCATCCGACGGTACCGCTTCACCAGGCAGCTGATTGAGGATTTTGCAGTGCAGTTGTCCCCACATTTGCAGCCTGGCCGGCCGTATCCTACAGCGCTGACCCCCAAGGTGAAGGTGATGGCAGCCCTACACTTCTTTGCCACCGGTACCTTCCAACATACTGTGGCGTCTGCTGGTGGGATGTCACAGACCATGTTCAGCCGTGTGCTCCGCGATGTTTTGGCGGCAATGTTGCTCTTCCTGAACCGGTACATCTAGTTCCCTAGACTGCGACGACTCACTGACGTGAAGAGTGACTTTTATGCCCTGGGGAGGATGCCGCATGTCATTGGCTCCATTGATGGGACACATGTGGCTTTGGTACCACCACAGGCCCAGGAGCAGGCCTACAGGAACCGCAAGCACTACCACTCGGTCAATGCACTGGTGGTGTGTCTTGCAGACATGACCATCACACACGTGTGTGCCCGTTTCCCTGGTTCAGCACACGATGCCTTTGTGATGAGGAGTAGTCGCATCCCCAGGTTGATGGCACAGATGCAGAACCAGCGTGCCTGGCTTGTCGGTGTGTACTGACTTTGTGCCATTGTGTGTGATCTGATCTGTAGTATTCCGCCCACTTTTCCAAGTCAGCTGATGTGCACTTGTCTGTCCGTAGGTGACTCGGGATACCCCAACATGCCGTGGTTGCTGACACCCCTCAGGAACCCTGTGACACCTGCCCAGATGCGCTACAATGAGGCACATGGTCGGACCAGGAGAGTGATTGAGCGGACCTTTGGTCTCCTGAAGAGCCGCTTCCGCTGCCTGGACAAGACCGGAGGGTCCCTCCCATATGCCCCTGCGAAAGTGTGCAAGATTATCATCGTCTGCTGCATGCTCCACAACCTGGCAGTGCGGAAGGAGTTGCCTCTCATCCAGGATGACGATGACCAACATCCGCCACCTGTGGAGGATCCTGGCCTGGACCACGATGCCAGTGACGATGATGATGATGATGGTGATGGTGATGTCCGCACACAGCTCATCACCAACTTCTTTAGCTGAATGTGAGTATCCTGAGGTGTCATGTCAATGATGTGAGTTGGCATGATGTGTGGGTGGTGCTCTGGTGCTGTTGGAGTGTGTCCATGGGCTACTTGACTGGATGTGTGTTGCGATGTGTGCTTACAGGTGGGCTGTACTCCCCAACAGTGTTCACATGCTAACTTGGTTCTGGGTGGGTATCTTGTAACATGTATTGTGCATGAGTTTTGCTGTTCTGTCCTGTACTCCATTGCTTTTGACTGTGTGTCATTTCTGTCCTTCACAGGGTACTTTCAGATTCGTTTGGTCAACTGTGTCCACCGACGACGTGATTGCACATCCAGGCTGGTAGCTGTTGTGTCCCTACAGGTGATGTGCGCCACACCCATGGACTTCCTTCTGTCTACAGTTGTTGACTGTGTGCCCGCTACCAGGTGGGGTTACCTTGCATCTGTAGTGGTTACGGCATGTTGCTACTGTGTAATAAACCTGTGCTTCACTTAGTGATGTGCGTTGTCTGTGGTCACACATTTGACTGCCATTTGCTTACTGCACCTGTGGGCTACTTGACTACAACTGGGAATGGGTGTGGTGTCTGTGCATTGCACCGTCTTCCCTGGCAACATCAGTGTAGGCAATGAGTCAGATGGCCTAGGTGTGTATGTGTTGTGTAGCCCTGGTGGTGTGTCTCCCTCATATGTGTCACGTTGCCTGTACTCACATGCCTGTGTTGTCCTTGCTGTTGCAGTTCGCATACACAGTGTAATTTTGCTGTTCATCATCCCCATAACAGCACCCACGTTGGAATCACGACAGAGGCAAGTATGGTGTATTATTGTGTTTATTGTGATACATCTGTGATAATAGTGCATAGGATGGATTGTGCTGTACATGAATCTTGCAATCCCAAGTTCCTAGATGAATAGAAAGTCCAGGTAGACAGGATCCCCAGTATCGGGGCCACAGTTGTCTGACACATTGTTCCAACTTGTACTCCCCATGCAATGTGTGGGAGTAGTGTTGCCATCAACAGGGTGAACAGTCTGTGCACAAAGGCGAAAATCCAGAACAGGTTCAGGCTTCCTGGGAGTTGCGCTTGGCCATCAGCCTCTCACTTTCCCCTCCTCGGACGACCCCTCTTCTTGGGGGGGGCCCTCAAGTGCAGGCTGCTGCGGTGCAGGGGACTCTCCGCCAGAGTCCTCCTCCCTCCCTGTGGCAGTTGCAGTTTGTTCGGTACCAGATGTTGTTGGCACACAGGGAGGTGTGGACTGGTTGCTGTTCATCTGGCGGAGGCATTGTAAAATGTCCCTGTGCACCGCCGTCATCTCATGTAGTACATCCCACTTGGACTCCACGCGGGTCATGTGGGAGTCCACACGTGACATGTGGGAGTCCACACGTGACATGTGTGACTCCACGTGGGACATGTGGGAGTCCAAGCGGGCATGATGGGCAGCCTGCTGCTGTTTGATGTCTCTGAGGAGCCCCACTACCTGGCTGAGCTCTCCGGTGCTGGACTGGTACGCATCAGCTATGCGTACCAGTTGTGGGTCTTCATGCACACCAGCAACGTCTGCAAGCAGCGACCTCTGTCTCCCACCCCTCCCACCACCCCTGCTGACATGTGCAGTGTGTGCAGTTGCACGCACAGATAACCCTGGTCCACCTTGGGGGTTGGTGGTGGTGGTGGTGTCCATGGCCCCAGGTTGGTCCAGGGTCACTGCGCTGGTGTTGTTCCTTATTCTGTCCATGTCGGCAGGGATGGTATTCGTGGTGACAGTCGTTGGAGGGGTGGGTGCAGGGGGTGCAGCTGGTGGACCTGCTGGTGCTGCAGCTGGTGGTCCTGCTGGTGCAGCATGTTGACTTGCACCGGATGTGCCAGGTTGTTCTTCATCGTCCGAGGAGGACAGAGGCTGTACGACGCCAGTGAGCTCGGCATCCTCTTGAGCCTGGGACTGGGACTCCTCAGCGTCTGCTGCTGTGTCCCTATCATCACCTGTTTTTGGGAGACACAAACAATGTATGTCATGTTTCTGCAGGCATCAGTGGTTGACACACCTGACAGTTGTGACTGTGCCTCGGGGTGCGGGCCTGTACATTGTATTGTCCTAAGTCGTCACAGTCAGGGGTTGATATTGGTGTGGCACATTGTCCTGCATTATTTGGGCATTTCTATGTATTCTCTGGGGTGTGAACATGGTCTGCATTGATTGTGTTTGGTTGACAGCCAGACCTCCTTCCCACCCACCCACCCACCCAGTCAGTTATCCCACCATGGAACGTGCTTGCATTGCAGGGAGTGTAAGTTGTCTCTCAGGATGTCAGTCAGTGGTGTCCTGCTGTTGGTTGGTGCACAGTTGCCAGCAGGGCCTTGTGCTCCCCACAGCAGTAGCCAGTGTCAGCCATCTTGTGAGTCCTTCTCCACTCCCTGTGATGTGAGCATGGTTCAGGGTGGTGTTGATGGGCCAGTTGTGAGGCTGAGCAATGTCTGTGACTACGACTCCCATCATGCTATTGCCTCCACCCCCTTCCCAGCATGCCCATGCTTCCTTCCTTTTGACTCTGCTTCCCTGTGGGGTGGGCTGGCTGTGCTGACAGGATGGCTGGGAGTGTTGTCCTGGCAGTTGTTTGGCTAAGAGTCCCAAGAGTGTCCCTGTGCTTCACACAACATAACCCAGGGTGGTGGTGCTTTGTGGGATCTTGTGTTAGGATGGAGGGCATTGCATTCTACCAGGTGGGTACTGTGGAGTTTGTGTTGGGGGGGTGTGAGGGGAGGTGCTGGTGACTATGGTCAGTGCTGCAAGTCCCCCTTCCCACCCAGCCAGCCAGATATCCCACCATGGAACGTGCTTGCATTGCAGGGAGTGTAAGTTGTCTCTCAGGATGTCAGTCAGTGGTGTCCTGCTGTTGGTTGGTGCACAGTTGCCAGCAGGGCCTTGTGCTCCCCACAGCAGTAGCCAGTGTCAGCCATCTTGTGAGTCCTTCTCCACTCCCTGTGATGTGAGCATGGTTCAGGGTGGTGTTGATGGGCCAGTTGTGAGGCTGAGCAATGTCTGTGACTACGACTCCCATCATGCTATTGCCTCCACCCCCTTCCCAGCATGCCCATGCTTCCTTCCTTTTGACTCTGCTTCCCTGTGGGGTGGGCTGGCTGTGCTGACAGGATGGCTGGGAGTGTTGTCCTGGCAGTTGTTTGGCTAAGAGTCCCAAGAGTGTCCCTGTGCTTCACACAACATAACCCAGGGTGGTGGTGCTTTGTGGGATCTTGTGTTAGGATGGAGGGCATTGCATTCTACCAGGTGGGTACTGTGGAGTTTGTGTTGGGGGGGTGTGAGGGGAGGTGCTGGTGACTATGGTCAGTGCTGCAAGTCCCCCTTCCCACCCAGCCAGCCAGATATCCCACCATGGAACGTGCTTGCATTGCAGGGAGTGTAAGTTGTCTCTCAGGATGTCAGTCAGTGGTGTCCTGCTGTTGGTTGGTGCACAGTTGCCAGCAGGGCCTTGTGCTCCCCACAGCAGTAGCCAGTGTCAGCCATCTTGTGAGTCCTTCTCCACTCCCTGTGATGTGAGCATGGTTCAGGGTGGTGTTGATGGGCCAGTTGTGAGGCTGAGCAATGTCTGTGACTACGACTCCCATCATGCTATTGCCTCCACCCCCTTCCCAGCATGCCCATGCTTCCTTCCTTTTGACTCTGCTTCCCTGTGGGGTGGGCTGGCTGTGCTGACAGGATGGCTGGGAGTGTTGTCCTGGCAGTTGTTTGGCTAAGAGTCCCAAGAGTGTCCCTGTGCTTCACACAACATAACCCAGGGTGGTGGTGCTTTGTGGGATCTTGTGTTAGGATGGAGGGCATTGCATTCTACCAGGTGGGTACTGTGGAGTTTGTGTTGGGGGGGGTGAGGGGAGGTGCTGGTGACTATGGTCAGTGCTGCAAGTCCCCCTTCCCACCCAGCCAGCCAGATATCCCACCATGGAACGTGCTTGCATTGCAGGGAGTGTAAGTTGTCTCTCAGGATGTCAGTCAGTGGTGTCCTGCTGTTGGTTGGTGCACAGTTGCCAGCAGGGCCTTGTGCTCCCCACAGCAGTAGCCAGTGTCAGCCATCTTGTGAGTCCTTCTCCACTCCCTGTGATGTGAGCATGGTTCAGGGTGGTGTTGATGGGCCAGTTGTGAGGCTGAGCAATGTCTGTGACTACGACTCCCATCATGCTATTGCCTCCACCCCCTTCCCAGCATGCCCATGCTTCCTTCCTTTTGACTCTGCTTCCCTGTGGGGTGGGCTGGCTGTGCTGACAGGATGGCTGGGAGTGTTGTCCTGGCAGTTGTTTGGCTAAGAGTCCCAAGAGTGTCCCTGTGCTTCACACAACATAACCCAGGGTGGTGGTGCTTTGTGGGATCTTGTGTTAGGATGGAGGGCATTGCATTCTACCAGGTGGGTACTGTGGAGTTTGTGTTGGGGGGTGTGAGGGGAGGTGCTGGTGACTATGGTCAGTGCTGCAAGTCCCCCTTCCCACCCAGCCAGCCAGATATCCCACCATGGAACGTGCTTGCATTGCAGGGAGTGTAAGTTGTCTCTCAGGATGTCAGTCAGTGGTGTCCTGCTGTTTGTTGGTGCACAGTTGCCAGCAGGGCCTTGTGCTCCCCACAGCAGTAGCCAGTGTCAGCCATCTTGTGAGTCCTTCTCCACTCCCTGTGATGTGAGCATGGTTCAGGGTGGTGTTGATGGGCCAGTTGTGAGGCTGAGCAATGTCTGTGACTACGACTCCCATCATGCTATTGCCTCCACCCCCTTCCCAGCATGCCCATGCTTCCTTCCTTTTGACTCTGCTTCCCTGTGGGGTGGGCTGGCTGTGCTGACAGGATGGCTGGGAGTGTTGTCCTGGCAGTTGTTTGGCTAAGAGTCCCAAGAGTGTCCCTGTGCTTCACACAACATAACCCAGGGTGGTGGTGCTTTGTGGGATCTTGTGTTAGGATGGAGGGCATTGCATTCTACCAGGTGGGTACTGTGGAGTTTGTGTTGGGGGGGTGTGAGGGGAGGTGCTGGTGACTATGGTCAGTGCTGCAAGTCCCCCTTCCCACCCAGCCAGCCAGATATCCCACCATGGAACGTGCTTGCATTGCAGGGAGTGTAAGTTGTCTCTCAGGATGTCAGTCAGTGGTGTCCTGCTGTTTGTTGGTGCACAGTTGCCAGCAGGGCCTTGTGCTCCCCACAGCAGTAGCCAGTGTCAGCCATCTTGTGAGTCCTTCTCCACTCCCTGTGATGTGAGCATGGTTCAGGGTGGTGTTGATGGGCCAGTTGTGAGGCTGAGCAATGTCTGTGACTACGACTCCCATCATGCTATTGCCTCCACCCCCTTCCCAGCATGCCCATGCTTCCTTCCTTTGACTCTGCTTCCTGTGGGGTGGGCTGGCTGTGCTGACAGGATGGCTGGGAGTGTTGTCCTGGCAGTTGTTTGGCTAAGAGTCCCAAGAGTGTCCCTGTGCTTCACACAACATAACCCAGGGTGGTGGTGCTTTGTGGGATCTTGTGTTAGGATGGAGGGCATTGCATTCTACCAGGTGGGTACTGTGGAGTTTGTGTTGGGGGGTGTGAGGGGAGGTGCTGGTGACTATGGTCAGTGCTGCAAGTCCCCCTTCCCACCCAGCCAGCCAGATATCCCACCATGGAACGTGCTTGCATTGCAGGGAGTGTAAGTTGTCTCTCAGGATGTCAGTCAGTGGTGTCCTGCTGTTTGTTGGTGCACAGTTGGCAGCAGGGCCTTGTGCTCCCCACAGCAGTAGCCAGTGTCAGCCATCTTGTGAGTCCTTCTCCACTCCCTGTGATGTGAGCATGGTTCAGGGTGGTGTTGATGGGCCAGTTGTGAGGCTGAGCAATGTCTGTGACTACGACTCCTATCATGCTATTGCCTCCACCCCCTTCCCAGCATGCCCATGCTTCCTTCCTTTTGACTCTGCTTCCCTGTGGGGTGGGCTGGCTGTGCTGACAGGATGGCTGGGAGTGTTGTCCTGGCAGTTGTTTGGCTAAGAGTCCCAAGAGTGTCCCTGTGCTTCACACAACATAACCCAGGGTGGTGGTGCTTTGTGGGATCTTGTGTTAGGATGGAGGGCATTGCATTCTACCAGGTGGGTACTGTGGAGTTTGTGTTGGGGGGGTGTGAGGGGAGGTGCTGGTGACTATGGTCAGTGCTGCAAGTCCCCCTTCCCACCCAGCCAGCCAGATATCCCACCATGGACTGTGCTTGCATTGCAGGGAGTGTAAGTTGTCTCTCAGGATGTCAGTCAGTGGTGTCCTGCTGTTTGTTGGTGCACAGTTGGCAGCAGGGCCTTGTGCTCCTCACAGCAGTAGCCAGTGTCAGCCATCTTGTGAGTCCTTCTCCACTCCCTGTGATGTGCGCATGGTTCATGGTGGTGTTGATGGGACAGTTGTGGGGGGCAATATGTGTGACTGCGACTCCCATGATGCTATTGGCTACACTGACTTGGCCAGCATACACAGAATTCCTTCCTTTGAGTGGTCTTCACTGTGTGTTGGTGTTGTTGTGGTGGCTACATGTGTGGATGTGTGTGTTAGTTCTATTTGTGCCACTGCCTAGCTGTAGTTGTGGTTGTGTTTGTACATGTGTTGGCACAGTTGGATGTGACTTTTTGGATGGCATGTGTTGTGTTTATCTGACTGACATACACATTTTGGGATGATTCTGTTCTAGTTGCTGTGTAATTGCTATGAGTGCATGGTTTGACTCTCCCCTTGACAGTGATGTGTGTGTTTTGTGGCAGTATATTGTGTACATTTGTTGTGTACTCACCAGGCTCTGGGATGTCCTCTAGTCCATATATGCTCACTGGCGGTAGGATGGCCCGCACCTTCTCCTCCCAGGGCCTGAGGTATATTGGCTTGGCAGGAGGGCCACTGCCGGTGTGTTGGCTGTTGATGTAGTCTTGCTTCAGCAGTTTCCGTACCCTCCTGCGCACGTCATACCACCTGTTCTGGATGTCGGTCTTTGTGCGCCGACATGGTGATTGGGCGTTCACCCTGTTGATGATCCTCTCCCACATCTTGGTTTTCTGTGACATGGGGTCTGTTGGACCAATGTGCCAAACAGCTGTGGCTCTACCCTGAGGATCTCGTCTACCAGGACTTCCAATTCACAATCTAGGAACTTGTGATTCTTCTTGGGGGGCATGGTGATGGGTGGTGATGGTGGGTGATGTGTGTGTTGGTGTGCAGGTGAGGGTGTGTGGGTGTGTGTTGTGCTGGGTGTATGTGAGGTAGGTATTTGTTGGTGTGCTGATGGTGTGTGGCTTGTGTGAGGGATGAGCTGTGGGTGTGTGGTTGCTTTCTCTTGGGTGCTGGCAGTGAAATGGCATTTGCAAAGGCTCATGGTAGTGATTTGTGTCCTTTATATAGGTGGAGTTGTGGGTGTGTCTTTGTTCTCTGTCCCCACCCCCAGTATTTATTGGCTTGGTAATTGCTTGTTTGGCCTTTTTTTGGTTGATTTTTCCTTTGTGCTGTTTGTATATGTTGGAAACGTTCTTGTGACCGAGTCGGACCCTGCATTGGTCTCGTACGGTGTTTTCCGTTTCGTTCACGCTGTGTCTGTGCAGTTTTGTATGCTGCGTACGCGTCGGTCGCGGTGTATTGTGTTGCTTCGGCTCGGTTTTGTATGCGTGTCGGTCGTACGGCTTGTCCTCCGTCCGACTCGGTCGTGTTTTTCGCGCCTTGCATCGTACTTTGCGGGTTGGAGTTGGCGGGTACGATTCGGTCGGATTTGTTCCGGGTGCGTGTCGGTCGGTTGGATTCGCGTGTTTTTCCGGCCGGATTGCTATTTTCCGAGCGGCTCGGTCGGTCGGCTTGGTTTCCTGACGTGTCGGTCGGATTTATCGCGGCTTGCATCGTACTTGGCGTGTCGGGCGCCACTGGTACGTGTCGGTCGGTAATTTTTCCGGCTCCGAGTCGGTCGGTGCTTTTTCCGGCCCGAATCGGAATCGACCCCTTAGTGTACATGATTTTTTATTACACTAATATTGAATAATATAATATTATTCACTATTAGTGTAATAAAAAAATGGCAGAAAATAAGAAAAGTGGAGCCCGAACCAACGTTCATAAGGACGATCTGCCCCTGTGTTCCCGTCACCTCAGAGACCAGGGGTTGCAAAGGTAGTGCCAAGGGTCTTAATGGGCACGCCAGGGGGTGCAGCTGCGACCCCTGGCGACCCCTAAATGATATCCATGAAAAACACCACGGTGAACAGCCCCTAAAGCTGCAGCACTGGGCTAACGACGGGCCCCACGCGAAGGGAGGGATCTGCCTGCTCCGTGCAAGGACATTGGAGGGGCCACCTGAGGATGAGGGAGTGTATGACGCTATTGGCCAATGATCCACTGTATCATTGCAAACCAGTGCATGCACCAAAGGAATTATTCAGTCCCTCAATGTCGCAATGAGCAGTCCCGAGCAACGCCTCTCCTAGGGGAGTGATAGAGGCTTCTGAGATAGTACTGTGGACATTGGCGTCCGAGGGAAGTAGTGTCCCCCTCATCACTTGGGCATGCTGGCTAAGGCCCAAAGCACACCATCTGCAGGTGTTCCCACACAACTAATGGCTTATGTGGCTCTCCAGTGGAGGAGAAAAAGTGGAAGCCTACCCCAGCACCAATGAGGCCTCTCACAAAGTTGGGAAAGGATCAGGTCGGGCCCCAAAAGAAAGGGGTAATGGGCCATGATCGCCGACTGGGCCCACAAGACGAGGGGCCATGGGCCTTGAGCGCAGAGGCATAGTGTTCAAAAAAGTGATGAAGGAGGTGCAACCAGGAAGGCTGGTGTGCCCATTTGATGAGATCCCCCCTCTCAATATGATGGTTTCACCATTACGGATATAGATCTAAGGAAATGGTGGGTGAGTACAGATTGGTCCACTACTTGTCCTGGCCAGAAGGAAAGTCAATTAATAAGTAAATTGACCAAAAGGAATGTTCTATATCTTATTTCTGCTTCAATGAGGCCATCAAAATGATCAGAAGGTATGGAGTGGTGGCAAAATTGACAAAAATGGACATATAATGAGTATTCTGTCTGCTACCAACACAACTGGATGCCTTTTTTCTATTAGGGATATACAGTACCATGATGACTTGTTTTTAGATGAATTGGTGGGTTGCTGCAGCAAGTGTGCATGCTTGAAGAAGGGGATGGAACAAGTGGCGTGGATCTTGGAGTACCATTGGCACCAGAGAAAACCTAGGGCTCAGCAGCAACTGATACATTATTAAGTATAGATTTGGTTCTACTGGTATCACACTTAACAACACAAAAACTGGAAACTTTGAAGACTTTACTGTTGAAGGTGGTATGCATGAAAAGGTGTAACTCGAGAAGCTGGTTTTAGGCCACCTGAAGTTTGATTGCAAAGTATCTGCTCCAGGTTGCTGCTACGGGGGAGCAACACAAGCGAACAACAGCATAAGGGTTACTGAAGGAGCAGGACAAGAAATGGGGACTTGGATAAGAATCTTAGAAAGTTCTAACAGTACGATGATGTGGCTGTAAACAGAAGCCTTAACATGGATGCAAATATTTTCGGACATTGCAGGGACATGCATTTTCAGAATTTCCTGGATAGAGCAAGGATGTCCTGAACAGTGGCATAGACTGGAAGAGACACAACCACAGCATAGCATCCAGCTGTTTTGGCTGCAACACTATGTGGCGAGGGCTTGACTAACAGGAAAGTGACTTTTGTGATAAACTATAAGGCGGTAGTGAAAGTGGTTAAGAAACTGTTGGCGACCAGAGTGCTCTGAATTTGCTAAGAGAATTGGGTTTGAGTTGTTTACAATAGAAGAGGAGCGGCCCGTGCAGGTAAGAGCGGTGGGGTGGGGGTTGTGGGACTCAACAGACGACGACGAGTAAAAATGTAATATTTATTTAATTCTCCCTCGTACTAAAATGACTAGGCAGGTGGAAGTCCAGTAGGATGTGGCACTAAGTTAGACCAGGCAGGTAGCATTAGGTGGGAGTGTGCTAATGGATTGTGTTTTCAATGCAGAAAGGGGGTGAGCAGCCTAGAGAAGAAAGGTTTGAATTTGTGGCCATTCTATAGTGAAGCGAGCTGGGGAGCATGCAAAGAGACAGTCTTACGGTCAGCAGTTAGGATTGATTGACAGTAAGGTGGTGGTGGTTAGGTGGCAATGTATGGGCACATAAGGTAGGATAGCTACTACTTGGGTTTTTAGAAATGAGTAGGAAGAGGCCTAGGCCCGATTTGGTCATGGTGCACCTGGGAGACAATGACCTGCTATGGCTTACAGGGTTGCAATTGTAGGAAATGATGAAGAGGGATCTAAAGGTCATACAGTATAGATGGAACAGGGTGAACGTAGCCTATACCCTGCTTCTGCCCAGGAGAGTATGGCAGCGAATGTGCAAACCAGCAGAGGTGTCTGGGTTTTGCAAGTTTTGCTAGACTTTTGCAAAGCACTCAGCATCAGGTTAGTGAGCCATGTTCTGATAGAGCATTATAATGGCCCGTGGCAGAACATGGTACATTTATCATTACTGGGGAACAAAATGCATTTGATGAAGGTAAATGAGGTAATGGAAGATTGGTTGAGTTGGGGGAGGCAGAAAGAACAACATGGGGGAGGGTTTTTCTGATGACAGAAAGAAAGAGATCTGGATATGGACGGAGGAGATGTAGGAAGGATGAGGGAAGAAAAGTTCCGGATCGAGAAGGAGACAGCCTTGGCCTAGTGCGGGCAGGCTAGAAGCAATGTCAATGGGGGATCAACAATAAAGACGTTAAGTAGGAATGTGTTAGACAAAACATGTTAAAATGTTGACTGCTGAAGGGGGAAGGGGGCTATGAGTATGAAAGGCAGAGACAGATTTTGATCAAGTTCAGGACATAAATCAACGTAGCTGAAAAGGCAGCAAAAAGCTACTTCACCTGAGTACCTTCAGGGTTACAGATTTCCGTCCAGCAGGGGGTGCCTTAGCTTTTCAAACTTTGGAGGCTGATAAAATATTAGTCAACATAAACTGGTTCATAAATGAACTTATAAAATGCAAATATTTTCTTTTAGTAAGTATATAATGTTTAATGTATTGAAGAGATTTGCAAACCACTATATATATTCCTCTCCATGAATTATGAGCATATAAAAAATTACATGAAAGGCATAGGATAAAGGATCTTCTGTGTTTGCAAGGGAGGTTTGCACTGCTAGTACCTGTGCAGTACCTGTAATGTGTGTAAGAGGATGCTAGCACTTCTGTTGCCCATGTCGGGCTTCCTTTGTGTGTAAGATGGAAACCTGCTGACAAGATACCTAAGTGCAAAAAAATGGTTTCCCCAGCACACGCTAATGTCAACATGTATTACATGAATAACAGATGTCAACAATTCTTGTCCTTCTTTGTATTTGTTAGGTTTATTCTCATATGTTCTTGTTTAGTTCCATTTTTTCGCCTCTTTTTATCCAACACGTGTTTCGTTGCCCATGGCAAGTGGCCGCGACTTCCTCAGGGCTAAAAGATACAAGCATATGTATTTGCTACTAGAACATGATCGTTTTTTTCTAACAATTTGAATTATAGGTGACGTGTCTATATCAATTTTCCTTTTCATTCAGGTGACTTTTTGTGTGTGGCAACCCATGCACATTGATTATGTCATACAGTAGTGGATATACAAAGCAAAGAAAGTTATATTCCCCAGAAAGAATTTGCATCCCAATTATTGCAAACATTTTTTGTTATTTGGTTAATCTTATCTTCGATTGTTTTTTATCTATGTCATAATTATCTGACAACCGGCTTAGTTTAGACATTTGTATTGACATCTTTGAATTCATTTCTATTCGTTTCATACATTAGTTTTCATTTATCTTTTTATCTTTTATATTTTACATTTGTCTTGGAAACATGCTCCTTTGATTAGATCTCTGTAAATCAGTTTACTTCAATGTGCTTCATTTTAATTGAGCATCAAATCTGAGATCACCTTGAAGAAAATGGGTTCAGAATTTGTGCTATCTAAAAACTCATGTATGGTTTAATTGACAATGTTGGTGCTTCACATACGACAACAACATTGGCCGTATATACAGTGCACATCATAAACTGATGGTTGGCTTTCGGCAGTGTTGCCATGGGCACTGGAGGTGAGGAAAAGTTCTTGTTTAGAACTATTACTTTTAACAGATGTCAATGCAGTGATGTAATGTACTAAAGTGTAACACAAAGCCATTCAAGAAATAACATATGTTTCATCAGAAAGTGTTTTTATTATGTTTTGATAGGGCGTTTTACTATGTGATTTACATGCTGAATATTGTGGTTGCTAGGCTTGTACTCTGGCTTGTAAAGCGTAGCCAGATCCCTGACTCGACTCTCCCTATAAATTTCATGACTCACCTAACTTTAGTAAGCCAGACAAAATAGTTTATTCTCTAAGGAATTTGCCCTGACAATATACAATTAGACATCATTTGAACAAGTAAAATAAATCAAGAAAAGACAAGAAACATCTCAAACTGTCAAATACAATACATTAAAAAAAGAAAACAGCTGAAATTAATCACATAACAATTTCAATCTCTATATATCATAACTATTATCCAAGACAAATTTTTAAGCCACGGCTACCACATAAACAATAATTTTTAACTGTTCAATAACTTCTCCAAATGCAGAATATAATGTGCATGGAATAGGAGACGCCTCATTTGATAACAATATTTTGTGCTCTCACTGACGGCCTACATGTTATTCACATAGAACTGTACAAGCAATCTATTAGAACACGTACAAAATTTCAAGACATATATGGGAAACCGTTCATGTCAAAATTACAACTATGCAAATATGACTCCTCTTGCTATAAATCAAGGACAATATATATAATACAAAGCACACTTGAATGAATTTAACAAGTGATCAAAACTAATATGATGCACAACGGAATAAGTATACAATTTAGCAAACCAGTATTATATATGGCAGAATGAATTTTGGTACTCAACAATAATATGTACAACATACATGAACTGAATAAGGCACACAGTGAAATAAATGTAATTCACACCTGAGTGAGTAATTCACTCAAAAAAATAACAATCACTGAAAATAATATGACACTTGCTGAAGTCAGTGGCACATGCTAAGATTAATATGATCTATAGAAATTTTCAAAACACATGACTAAATTAATATGAATCTGATGTATGCTTAGATGAAAATGGCACACAATGAATAAAATGACATGTTGAAATGCACACATTGCAGTAAATATGACATTCTTTAAAGAGAATTTGACACACAGGAAAATTGAGAGGACACAGTTGAAATCAATATTAATTGCGGTGAACTGAATATCATGCGTTGAAATTAACTTCACATACATTGATAAAGGTATGAGTTGTATGATACAACCACGCATGCCTAAACAACACTGTCTGAACCATGAATGCGTCTTTACCACACATGCCTTTCAGTAGCGGCTCGTGGAGGGAGTGCTGCGGGGCGGTGGGGCGGGGCGGGGGAGGAGCAGGGTGAGGGGTAGTAAACTACGGCATACGGCCGAACAGAGGTAAGTAAACAAATAAATAAATAAAGCGAATTTCATTGCGCGCTGCATTGCCAAATGCGATGCAGCGTGCGCAACGAATACGTTTTATTTATTTATTTGTTTACCTCTGTCCGGCCGTATGCCGTAATTCTACCCCCACCCTGCCTCCCCGCCCGCCCACCGCCCGCAGCACTCCTCCACGAGCCGCTACTGATGCCTTTACGACACATGCTTTACAATAAATTTCGCTGTAAAGGCATTATTGCTAAAGGGATATGCGTGGTAAAGTCACAACCAGTCCTCCCGCGCCCTACCACCAGATACCCCAGCCATGCAATCCACCCTGCCCTTAAAACTACCCTGACTCCCCAACCAGAGCCTAAAACCCTAGCCCTGCCTAAAAAGCTACCCCAAACCCTGGCCCCCCTGCCCTGAGCCTTAAAGCTGACCCCCAGCCCTGAACACTGCCCCATCTCCTGCCCTAAGCCCTAAAACCCAGCCCCAGCCCTTTAAACTAGCCTGAAACCCCGCCCTGAGCCCTGAAACCCTGCCCCCTGTCAAAAAACTACCTGACTCCTGTCCCCCGCCCTGAGCCCTACAATTGACTCCCACCCCTGAAAACTGCCCCTTCCCCCGACCCCGAGCCCTAAAACTCAGCCCCAGCCCTAAAAACTATCCCGACTCCCCCTGACCGGAGCCCTTAAACCGGCCCCTAGCCCTAAAAACTACTCCTCCAAACGCTGCCCCAGCCCCACTTATCAGGCTGCGTCCTGGAGCTTCCTCGCCTTATACTTTCTGTTCCACACATCTGCATATGCGTGGTTTAGGCATATGCGTGGTTAAGGCGTATGCATGGTTAAGGCGTATGCATGGTTCAGGCAAGTGATATTCCGCTTGCATTGAAATGGCATGCGTGGCTCAGCCCACATTGTAAAGGCCGTTCCCCATGAATATGGCATCCCTTAAAAGGAATACAGCACATGTTGCATTGAATATGACATGTATTAAAATAAACAGGACGTGGATTCATAATAATGACAAGAATTGAAAAGATTATGTTTAGTATTAACATATGATCTGTGCTGAAATTAATATGGCATGTATTTAAATTGTATGGCATTTCATATGGGTAGTTTGTCAGTAAGAAGACGTTTGCAGCCTGTAGTAGCTTCATCAATTATTTTTTAAGTTCTGAAATACTAGTTCATAAAGCGACTTACCTTTAAAATATTACATAATGTATTTATACTAAAAAAGACAACAAAAGAGGAACAGTTATTTTTCAAAATGTCCTTACCTCCATTATTTTCTATGGGATGTTGCTGCAGTGCTAGTTGTTGGCCATGAGTAGTGCTGGACTTCCTAAAAATTAGAAAAGTGTAAGTTACTACAAAAGTACAGTTTGTGACTATAGAAAGGTAGTGAACTTACTCAAAAGTGTAAACTTACTCGAAAGTGTAAGTTACGTTTATCTCCCTAAAAGTGATATTGTGGACACTACGGAGTCACTACAAATCGAACCTATGTTTTTGTTGTTGGGAATGGGTTTAGTAACCTTTTAAAGAGATTATGGAGCCCTACAACTAAACCTTTTAAATAAAAAGTGTCAGCAAATCAATATTTAAAGTTGCAATAATGCTTTCGTATTATTCCTCCATTTCTTGACTATAACTTTTTATCAGTTAAATATGTGGGTTAAATAAAACTATTTAACCCCTTCGATGCTCATGACGGAATGGTTCCGTCATGAGCATCGGTGCCCCTGTGCTCATGACGGAACCATTCCGTCATGAGGCCAGGGGCACGAAATCCCTCTGCTGCAGACAGCAGTGGGATTTCCTTTTCTCCCCACAGCCTCGGGAGCTGGGGAAGAGCTTCCCCAGCTCCCGAGGCCCCCTCCCTTTCAGTGAAATGAAGATCAGCGCGCACGTCGCGCTGACTTCATTTCACTGAAAACGAAACTAAAATGAGCCTTTAGGCTCATTTCAGTTTCACTTTCTACGTGCTCAGGGGGCTATCTCAGCCCCCTGAGCACGTAGAAAGACGGGAGAGGTATCATTGGAAAGGGAGAATCTCCCTTTCCAATGGTACCCCTCCCAGTGGATCCCTGCTTGGGATCGCCCCAGGAGGGCGATCCCCAAGCAGGGATCCACCCACTAAGGCACCAGGGAGGGGGAGCGGCCCCTTGGGCAAGGGCTTTTGCTCCCCCAAAAAATTGCCAATGTTCAGTCTTTCTGCCCCCTGGGGGGGCAGTAGCCCCCAATCTGCCCCCCCGGGGGGGCAGAAAGACCACTAGACACCAGGGATTTTTATTTGGTGCATTTTTTTTAGGGTTGGGGCTGCCCGAAACGGGCACGCCAATGCCCCCACCCCCCAGCCACCATTACAGCCTTTCTGCCCTTCCTGGGAGGCAGATGGGGGCAGTAGCCCCCAATCTGCCCCCCCGGGGGGGCAGAAAGCCCACTAAATGCCAGGGATTTTTTTGTGTGCAATTTGTTTTAGGGTGGGGGCTGCCCGAAACGGGCACGCTAATGCCCCCACCCCCCCACCACCATTACAAGCCTTTCTGCCCCCCCTGGGAGGTAGATGGGGGCAGTAGCCCCCAATCTGCTGCCCCGGGGGGGCAGAAAGCCCACTAAACGCCAGGGATTTTTTTTGTGTAATTTTTTTTTTAGGGTGGGGGCTGCCCAAAACGGGCACGCTAATGCCCCCACCCCGTCACCATTACAGCCTTTCTGCCCCCGGTGGGGCAAAAGCCCACTAAACGCCAGGGATTTTTTTGGCGCGTTTTTTTTGGGTGGGGGCTGCCCGAAACGGGCACGCCAATGCCCCCACCCCCTGCCACCATTACAGCCTTTTTGCCCCCCCGGGGGGCAGAAAGCCCACTAAACGCCAGGGATGTTTTTTTGTGTAATTTTTTTTTAGGGTGGGGCTGCCCAAAATGGGCACGCTAATGCCCCCACCCCCATCACCATTACAGCCTTTCTGCCCCGCCCTGGGGGGCAGATGGGGGCTGTAGCCCCCAATCTGCCCCCCGGTGGGGCAGAAAGCCCACTAAACGCCAGGGATTTTTTTGTGCAATTTTTAGGGTGGGGGCTGCCCAAAGCGGGCACGCCAATGCCCCCACCCCCGTCACCATTACAGCCTTTCTGCCCCACCCTGGGGGCAGATGGGGGCTGTAGCCCCCAATCTGCCCCCCGGTGGGGCAGAAAGCCCACTAAACGCCAGGGATTTTTTTGTGAAATTTTTTTTAGGGTGGGGGCTGCCCAAAGCGGGCACGCCAATGCCCCCACCCCCGCCACCATTACAGCCTTTCTGCCCCCGAGGGCAGAAAGCCCACTAAACACCAGGGATTTTTTTGGATGCATTTTTGTTTAGGGTGGGGGCTGCCCGAAACGGGCATGCTAATGCCCCCACCCCCCCACCACCGTTACAGCCTTTCTGCCCCCCCCTGGGAGGTAGATGAGGGCAGTAGCCCCCAATCTGCTGCCCCGGGGGGGCAGAAAGCCCACTAAACGCCAGGGATTTTTTTTTTGGGGTAATTTTTTTTTTAGGGTGGGGGCTGCCCAAAACGGGCACGCTAATGCCCCCTCCCCCATCACCATTACAGCCTTTCTGCCCCCCCGGTGGGGCAAAAAGCCCACTAAACGCCAGGGATTTTTTTGGCGCGTTTTTTTGGGTGGGGGCTGCCCGAAGCGGGCACGCCAATGCCCCCACCCCCGCCACCATTACAGCCTTTCTGCCCCCTGGGAGGCAGATGGGGGCAGTAGCCCCAATCTGCCCCACCGGGGGCAGAAAGCCCACTAAACGCCAGGGATTTTTTTTTGTGTAATTTTTTTAGGGTGGGGGCTGCCCAAACGGGCACGCCAATGCCCCCACCCCCATCACCATTACAGCCTTTCTGCCCCCCGGTGGGGCAGAAAGCCCACTAAATGCCAGGGATTTTTTTGTGCAATTTTTTTTAGGGTGGGGGCTGCCCAAAATGGGCACACCAATGCCCCCACCCCCGTCACCATTACAGCCTTTCTGCCCCGCCCTGGGGGCAGATGGGGCTGTAGCCCCCAATCTGCCCCCGGTGGGGCAGAAAGCCCACTAAACGGCAGGGATTTTTTTGTGCAATTTTTTTTAGGGTGGGGCTGCCCAAAATGGGCACGCCATCGCCCCCACCCGCCGCCACCATTACCGCCTTTCTGCCCCCTGGGAGGCAGATGGGGGCAGTAGCCCACAATCTGCCCCCTGGGGGCAGAAAGCCCACTAAACGCCAGGGATTTTTTTTGTGCAATTTGTTTTAGGGTGGGGGCTGCCCAAAATGGGCACGCCAAGGCCCCCACGCCCTTGCCACCATAACAGCCTTTCTGCCTCCCTGGGGGCAGATGGGGCAGTAGCCCCAATCTGCCCCCCGGGCGACAGAAAGCCCACTTGACGCCAGGGATTTTTTTTGCGCATTTGTTTTTAGGGTGGGCGCTGCCCGAAGTGGGCACGCCAATGCCCACATCCCTGCCACCATTACAGCCTTTCTGCTCCCCTGGTCTCCCGATAAAAATGGTACCTCACACGCGTGGGTGGGGCAAGTACCCGCGACAGGCAAGGGCCCAAAACCTAGTGAGGCGACATCAAAATTACCTATCACAAACCAACCTGGTTTCAAGGGGGTCCCATGAGTTTTGGCCCGGGTTCGGCGGCCATCTAGGGAAACCTACCAAACCCACACATTTTTGAAAACTAGACACCCGGGGATTCCAGGGAGGTATGGCTTGCGTGGATCCCCCAACGTTCTCTTACCCAGAATCCCCAGAAACCTGAAATTTTGCTGAAAAAAATCACTTTTTTCACACATTTTTGTGTGGGAAAGTTGTGGCATCACCGGGCTGAAACAAATTTCCTACCACCCAGTGTTCCCCAGGTCTCCCGATAAAAACGGTGCATCACTCGGGTGGGAGGCCCAAGTACCCGCGACAGGCAAGGGCCCAAAGCGTATTGAGGCGACATCCAAATTGCCTATCAGAAGACAACCTGGTTTTGCAAGGGGGTCCCATGACTTTTGGCCCGGTGCTCGGCGGCCACCTAGGGAAACCTACCAAACCCACACATTTCTGAAAAGTTGACACCCGGGGAATTCCAGGGAGGTATGGCTTGCGTGGATCCACCAACGTTTTCTTACCCAGAATCCCCCAGAAACCTGAAATTTTACAGAAAAAAACACTTTTTTCATGCATTTTTGTGTGGGAAAGTTGTGGCATCACCGGGCTGACACAAATTTCCTACCACCCAGCGTTCCCCCAGGTCTCCCGATAAAAATGGTGCCTCACTCGGGTGGGAGGCCCAAGTACGCGCGACAGGCAAGGGCCCAAAACGTATTGAGGCGACATCAAAATTGCCTATCAGAAAACGACCTGGTTTTGCAAGGGGGGTCCCATGACTCTATGGCCCGGGGCTCGGCGGCCACCTAGGGAAACCTACCAAACCCACACATTTCTGAAAAGAAGACACCCGGGGGATTCCAGGGAGGTATGACTTGCGTGGATCCCGCAACATTTTCTTACCCAGAATCCCCCAGAAACCTGAAATTTTACAGAAAAAAACACTTTTTTCATGCATTTTTGTGTGGGAAAGTTGTGGCATCACCGGGCTGACACAAATTTCCTACCACCCAGCGTTCCACCAGGTCTCCCGATACAAATGGTGCCTCACTCGGGTGGGAAGCCCAAGTACCCGCAACAGGCATGGGCCCAAAACGTATTGAGGCAACATGAAAATTGCCTATCAGAAGACGACCTGGTTTTGCAAGGGGGGTCCCATGACTTTTTGGCCCGGGGCTCGGCGGCCACCTAGGGAAACCTAGCAAACCCACACATTTCTGAAAAGTAGACACCCGGGGGATTCCAGGGAGGTATGGCTTGCGTGGATCCACCAACGTTTTCTTACCCAGAATCCCCTGCAAACCTGAAATTTTGCTGAAAAAATCACTTTTTTCACACATTTTTGTGTGGGAAAGTTGTGGCATCACCAGGCTGACGCAAATTTCCTACCACCCAGCGTTCCCCCAGGTCTCCCGATAAAAATGGTGCCTCACTCGGGTGGGAGGCCAAAGTTACAGGGGCCTAAGCGCGAACTACCCCAAATAGCCAAAAAAAGGCTTAGCACAGGAGGGGAAAAGGCCTAGCAGCGAAGGGGTTAACTTGCATAGTTAATGTAAATAATTATCTATTTTGAACAAATTTAAGTGTTCGAACATATTTGATCCGCTTAAACCACAAATGCAATATCTAGAGTTTATTCTTTTTTTTTTAAATAATCTTTATTGCTTTTTAAACAAATACATACCTCCCACTTCACCTCCCTCCCCCTCCCTTTCTCAGATACATACACAAAAAAATATATATATAGGAACTTTCTCTTTGTTACACATTTCATTATTGTCATGAAACAAATCTCGATTCTTTTATTACTAAACAATTCATCACAATCGATTCCCATAAGCTGCTACTAGTCCTTGCCCCTCTACCATCCTTCCACGTAGTGCATCTACATTCAGCTTATCCACTCACAGCCTGTCTTTGCATCCATTGAATAAGCGAATTCCATATAGCTAACCCTTGTTTACGTTTATTCCTTCCCTTCCTTTTGTATATGGCTACCTCTAGACTGCATGTCGCCAGCAATCTCGATCTCCATTGATAGAATACCGGTGGGTTTGGATCCAACCAAGCTGAAGCGACACACATCCTTAGGACCGCCATTGCCACAAAGATCAGCCCTTGCATATATTTTGGGCGTTTTATATAACCTATGCCTAACATTATTTCATCAACTGAAATTGCAATTCTAGCTTCAAAAATCTCTGACAAAAAAAACGATATATCATCGATCAACTTCGTTAAAACTTCACATGTGGCAAAAATGTGTACACTATCAGCTTCAAATAATTTACACCTAGGACATGACGTTCCTTTTCCAGTCCCCCATTTAGCTATTTTGTTTGGGGTGTAGTATAGTGAAAAGAAGGTTTTATAGTATTGAGCTTGTAGTTTTGTGGACATTATATGGGACTGAAATAATTCGTAGGAATGGAGAAGTATATCAGTAGGTACACCTAATTTAGTCTGCCATTTGGCCATACATTTGTCCATATCATCTGGATAATATATATTCATCTGTTCATATATAGCCCCTATCTTTATTGTTGTTTTTTTGGCCATATTCTCCATAGTTTGAATTACTTGAAATTTTATCCCACCTCCCCCTTTTTACATAGAAAGTCCCTGACCTGTAGAAATTTAAAGAAATCCCTATGACCTAATTTATAGTCCATCTGTAATTCCTTGAAAGATTTCAACCCCTTAGTGGAATAAAAGCATCCTAATTGTGTAATCCCTCCCTGTATCCATCTATCCATACAGGCATCCCTGAAGATCTCTGGAAGATTATTATTTTTATGAATTGGAGTATAGTGAGATAGCCGACCAATACTCATTAGTTTACGTACATTATTCCAAACCTTATGAATACCAAAAATGGTCTTGAACCTAACTTTTTAAAAATAACTATTGTTTAGGTGGCGCCATAAGTATCCTTTAGCTTCTTCACCCAATAAAAGTTCTTGTGGTGTTGGGATACAGCCATTTATTCTATTATCAATCCTAATTGATAGTAATTTGGCGCAAAATTTCAATGTAGTAGCCCAGTAATACAATTTAAAATTAGGCAACGCCAGTCCCCTCTATCCTTGGGTAGGGTAATAAATCTCATAGCCCGACGCGGTCTCTTATATCCCCATAAAAACCTGGAAAGCATGTTATCTATAGATTTAAACAATTGTGGTGGGAATTCCAAACAAATAGTTCTGAAAAAATATAAAAATCTAGGCAGAAAGAGCATTTTGATCAGGTTACATCTACCCCGATAGACAAATGTAGATTATTTAACCTGATCATGTCTTTTTTTGTACGAAATATTAGGGGTTCAAGGTTATTATTGACTAGGCTCTGCAGATTTGCTGTTACCCCCAGGTAGGTAGCTTTCTCCATTACCCGATCATCTCTCATCATAATTTTACTATTGAGGATAATCTGTGTTTTGTCTTGATTCAGTTTGTACCCGGATACTCTTCCAAAAGACTCGGCCTCCTCTTCTATGACTCTAATTGCATTGATAGGGTCGCTAGTAACGAGAGCGATGTCATCCGCATATGCCAATGTTTTAGTAGGCTGATCTCGTACCCATATTGGCGATATTAATATATTATTTTCAAGTTTGCGAATGAAAGGGTCTATGTACATCGCAAATAAGAGGGGAGAGCACGGGCACCCCTGCCTTGTCCCTCTACTGATAACTACCTTATCGGACACTGCTCCATTAACCATTATAACCGCTGTTGGATCGACATATAGCATTTGTACTGTTTTAATAAATGGTTCCCCCAGACCACTTCTAGACATTATCATCCAAAGATATTTCCTGGAGACCCTATCGAAAGCCTTCTCGGCATCTAATAATATGAGTGCCATAGGGTCCCCTGTAACATCTGTCCAGTCAAACAATGAGATTACCCTTTGGACATGATCAGTTGTAGATCTCCCTGGTATGAACCCATGCTGATGTACCGATACGATTTTATGTATGATTGGTGCCATGCGGGTCGCTAATAATTTAGAGTAGATTTTTGAGTCTCCATTTATCAAAGTGATAGGACGATATGACCCGAGTTCTGTAGGGTCTTTGTGTTTTTTTAAAAACACTACAATCTTAGCTAATGACCATGATCCTGGTGGTTGTCCCCCTAAAAATATGCGTGAATAAATCATACAATATTTTTTTAACTGTGTAGAAAATTTGACATAAAACTCTGAGGGAATCCCATCCATACCCGCCGCTTTGCCTATAGCTAAACTGTTTATAGAGAGAAGAATTTCCCCCACTGTGGTATACCATCCAAAGTTTCCTGATCCTCTACCTCCAGTCTTAGAGGTGGATTCTGATCCATATATTCTTCAATTATACCCTGTCGTGTATTTAATTCCCCATATAGTTTTTGATAAAATTGTTGAAACGCAGCTCTTATTTCATTAGGGTCGATCTTTAACCCATATACTGGATCTCTGATTGCCCTTATTAGATTGGCTGTGCTTTGTTCTCTAGCGCGGACTGCTAACTGATGTCCTACCTGTTCACTAAGTTCATAAAAGTTTTCCTTGTGCATTGTTGCTTTAGCTATTGCTTTTTCCGTTAGGATATCAATAATGTCGTTTTTAGCTATCGCAATGCCCCTCAATTCATTCTCAACTTCCCGTCCCTCTCGTGCAGCTATTATCAATCCTTCCTCGGCTATCTTTAATTTTTCTTGTAGGACAACCATTTTTTGTTTGGCTTTTTTATTGGCATTTAGTGAAAATCGCAGTGTCTCCCCTCTGATCCCAGCCTTTAGGGCATCCCACATCACATCAATTGGCGCACTACCTGCATTATCTTCCACAAACCCCGGTATCCAAATCGTCATATGTTTACAATATTCCTCATTCGCCAATAGATCCCTTTGAAATGTCCAAGTTTTCAAATTGGGATTTATTTCTCCATGTTCTATATTTACAACAAGAGGATTGTGATCAGATAAAACTCTTGGTAATTTCTCTATTGTGCAATTAGAGATTAACGTGCTAGAAACCAGAACATAATCCAATCTAGCATGCCTAGAATGTGGATGGGAATAATAAGTATACCCAGGATCACTTGTATGTTCTATTTGCCAGCAATCAATCAGGCCATGTCTCTCACATAGATTTTTAAAAGCTTGAAACACTCTTGGCTTCCTGCCCCGATATTGAAATCCTAAATCTACTGACCAGTCGCGTGGGAGGTTTAAGTTAAAATCGCCACAAATTATCACTGGGAGAAGCTAGTGAGCGAGTTCATTAGAGATATATTCCAGCACCTCCGGGTCATCACTAATATTGCCATATATCGTACATAAGGTCATTTGTCTACCATTACTATGTCGACATTCTGTAATCGACCAACGTCCATATTTGTCAGACGCTGATCGGGTAAATTGCATCTCTCCCCCTTTCGCGAGTATTGCCACCCCCCTCATCCTTACTCCTTGTGTTGAGGCCGTAATCATTCTGTACCCTAATGTACTAAGCAAATGCCTTTGTGATCCCTCAATATGTGTCTCCTGTATGCAGATAATATTAGCTCCTATTGATTGCAGTCCAATAGCTACTCTCTGTCTTTTTTTAATGTCGTTAAGGCCGCAAATATTGATGGTAAGAATTTTTAACCTAACCATATTGTTTCTTGTCCATCCTTACGCGTGATATAATCCTTTCTGTTTTGTTTCTAGTTATATAGCTTGTATCCTTATTTCTCATATCACTATCTATATTTATTTTAGATTGGTTCCTATTTGCATCATTTCTGCTCATCCCGGATCTGAGAATCCCCCCTTCCTCCCCCCGCCCTCCCCCACCCCTCCACCCTCCACCAATTATTAGGCAACCAGGCTCAAGCATGAGCCTGTGTGAGGACATCAGAAGCTATCCACCTTTCTAACCGCTCTCATACAGTTACCAATACAATACATAGTACCAACATCACATATAGTCTGGCCACAGTCCCCTGAGCTAAATTTTCCCAAGAAAAAAGAAAAAGAGTGGACGAACCAACTTTTCATTTTTTAGATCCCCCAGATTCCAACACAATATCATCCAACATCTTTTGGGCTTGAATTTCTGAATTGAAATTGAAATGTTGCCCCTTATAGACCACTTTGAGCCTAGCAGGATTTTGCAGGAATACTAGTGCACCCGCCTTTTGAAATGGTGTCATTAATTGTCTAAGTCGCCATCTACGCTCCACTGTCGCGTGAGGAAAATCTGGTTTTGCAAAGTAAGCAAACCCCTCACACTGCTTCCTAGCGTTGGGTCGAGCTAGATCGTATACCGCCTGTCTTAGTATAAAGTTGCCGAAAAAAACCAAGATAGCTCGAGGTAATGATTTCGATTCGGTGGCATGCTTGGCTTGAGATAATGGAAATCGGTGAGCCCTCTGCACTTCTTTGTCCCAGTCCCAAGATGATAATTCAGGCAGTGATTCTTTGAGCATCTTCACCACAAATTTCCTCGTGTCATTTCCTTCGAGATTCTCCGGCACTCCAAGCAACCGCAGGTTATTCCGGCATTGACGATTCTCGTAATCCTCCAGCTTCCACATCACGTCTTTTATGGTTTTGTCCTGAAAGGTAGACTGTACCTGGAGGGTTTCAACTGATTTCTCCAAAACTTCCGTCCGCGACTCCACCATGCTCATTCGTTCTGCAATGTCCGAACAAATTTTCCTTACTTTTCGCACAGACCCTTGTAGATTTTTTGTAGCTTGTCTTGCTTGTCGGTTGTCTGCCTTGACCTCGTCTTGAAAAGATCTCAGGGATTGTAGAATAAGAGCAAATGACGGGTCAAGGGGGGTACCTTTCTTATTTTGCTCTGACTCGCCTCCTATAGCTCCCGAGGGTTCTTTGTCTACCTCTAGGGTCTCCTGAGGCATCATTGATGAGGCTGAATAGTCCCATCCCAACTCGTCACTTCTCTCTTGATCTTTAGAGGCATTTCGACGCATCCTTGAGACTCTCTTGAGTTTTTTTTTTGTTGGTTGTTGGTTTTTCTGCAGGACTACTATCTTCTGAAGGCGAGGGGTCAACATCTTCCCTACTGTCAAAAGTGCTAATATCTGATTGCTCAGACTCATCAGTAAGGGAGAAGAACTTTTCCCCAGTTACATCCAGTGTTAGCGCGCATTGTTCAATGAGCCCTTGCACTACTGCCCTCTGGGGAGGCAGTAAGTTACCATGGGGGTCTGAGACATCTGGGATTGTGTCTTTGTCGACCAGATTATTGGGTGGGGTTGACTCTTGTTCAATTAGTAAGTACTTCGCTGTCTCACATTGATTATTAGCCCCTTCCTCCACTTGTAATCCCTCTGTTATCCGTATATTTCCCACCAATGACAGATTCAATCCGGGTTGTTCGATGTCAGTTGGTATTTGCTCAGACCTCTCAGTTTGCTCAGTGCCCAAACCTGGACTCTCTGTAGATGTTTTTTCCCCCCCGTGACCTAAATCTTTTGAATCACTCTTGGGTAAAAATAAGCTGGTAATAGCCGGTTGAGTTTTCCCCAATTCACCGGGGGTTTATTTTTCCGACTAGTTGCTTTTGCTGTGGAGTCACATTTCTTTTTTACCCCGATACAGGCATTACCTTACTTTGTTTGTCCGTACGAGAAGGGCGATCACCTCTCTGTATGTCCATTTTCGCTTCTATTCCGTTTGACCGCTCCGTGGCAGCCACCGCTCCTCGCTTTCCTCTGCCTCGAGTTGCCATCGGCACTGACAGCTCTTCCGGAGACGCGCTGGGTTTCCACGGAGACCACGTTGCGGCGTACGCGCGCCCGCCTTCTGCGACCTCCGTCAATAGCAGCCGAGCTAATCGCTCCCAGCTCCGGAGCTCTGGCCAGGTACTCCCGCAGCTACACGAGCTACGTCTGCCACAGTTTGAAGCCGCTTCTACACACACCAGGGCACCGTGAGTCCTGCCACCGCACACGGTCCCTCGCATACCGCGCCTGCCGTGGGTTGATTCCGGGATAGTTGAAAATATGTGAAGACCAGGTAAGAGAGCGGTTTTCACAGGCTTCTTACTCCGACGCCATCTTGCCTCGAGAATCCATCTAGAGTTTATTCTTAGTAATGGAGTTGCGTATATAGTCCCAGAATTTTGAAGGTATGCACATCTAAAGTAATTTTTTAAACAACATTTTTCTCTCACACACAGATTTGTACTTCCTTTCTGGCACAGCTCAAACTTTCCCAAATCCTAAACAGTCAGGAGAACAGTGGAAGCCAAGGGCTCGCATAACTATTTTAGTTTTCACCACAAATCCAAACAATCAGTCTTTTAGGATAGACATCCCAAGTTCCCAGCACCAACGGTAATCGTTTATTTCACAATATACCTTAAAATTGGAATTGTAGCTTATAGACAAAATCATAGAATCTCTTTCTGCATGAAGGGACTGTTTTCCTACAGGTGTTATTTTTAAATATAATTATATACACCAGCCTGGCCGCACCGAACAGAAACAAAGACATTGTTATGTTGGCTCAGTGACAGCCTAGGAAACAAAAGGAGACACAAACCATCATTATGTTGTTGGAAAATATATTTCAGAAACCTGCATGAACAGATGCCTGCCACGCGCAGCCTTTACAGGCTGTGTTTGGGTTGGCCCCATTTAAATGCTCGAGTGTGAGACTGAGTACAGGCCTCAGGCTGGGCCTGCCTTACAAAAAACACCACTAACAATGCTTCTAATTTAATGTATATTAAGTAGCGCCATTGTTTGCATACTGGTGTAATGTAATTGTCATTCTCAAATTAACCATTTTGAAAAAGAAGGGGTATATCCCTCGTGTTTAGTTGAGTTTAATTTTGTCAAGTAGGAAACCATGAGAACAACGTGTTAAAGAAGGCCTACTGCAACTTGTCCAAACACGTGACCTACAATCTATAAAAGCATACAAACAAAGAACAAAAACACTGGCAAAGAAGAGGAATATTGTTTTCCATGGGCGTGTAAGGGCTAAAGGAACATTTCATACTAGTCACAACATTTACTTGACTGCTACCGTTTTGTGGGAATGCACATTTTAAACACTATCACAGGCAGACATTGGCTGGCTGCCATTAAAGGAGGAACCGATGTTAACAAGCAGGTCATAGAAAATACATGAGCCACCTGCACCGTCCCAAACCATCCACCCACTGCATCTTTAGACAATGCTGATACCAACAATCATTCTTGTCTTCCTCCTCATTTCCCTCAACTACACAAAAGGCCTGACTGTGAAGCAATGTTCCCTCTAATTTTTTTCCTCTGTGTGTGGCAGTGTAGGGTCTCTGTGCGCTGCAGCCATGGCTATGTGCGCCAGGAACCAGACAGCGCGTCTGGGTGCAGCGCCAAATATCACTCCAAACTTATGCTTAAACAAGTGAAAAGACTGTGCATTTCCACACATACAACGCCACGTTAAGGGTCTTAAGGCAGGTTTGCAATTTAAATACACACGCCATGACATGAATTGGTTACACAGGCAAGTACACTTCGGGTTTAGAAAAGCACAAGACCCCAATCGTGGTACCATCATAAGATTTTACTGCTGTAGGTGTAATGTTACTTGTTGTATTATATATCTGGATGCACAGACAGAAAGAAGCAACAAAATACCAGCCAGGCGGCACAATAGGCTAAGCAGAGAGATTTCTAACTTACTTGTTACCTAAAAGAAATGCAGCAAGTCCAAAAGAACGACGTGTGCTTTACAAGTCGGGCTTTTGGACTTTGGGCAGCCAACTTCAACTAGGCACAGCCAGGGCCGCCTTTAACACTGGTGGCGCCCTGTGCGACAATGTTTGTTGGCGCCCCCCAATGGCCACCTCTACCACGGATTCCCTCACTAGCACCCTTTAATAGCGGCCCTCAAGTCTCCAGAACCACCGTCTCTCTGATTTATTTAGTTTTATAGCACCACTCATACCAGTGTAAGGGGTCAGAGCATTTTACATAATACACACATTGCACAGAGACAATCATAGGTGTGTAAATCAGTGTATTGGAAGTGTTACATCAGACAGGACTACAAGGTGTAGTGTAGGAGTAACATGTCATCGATACTAGTAGGCAATATAGTTTAAGAGTGCTTATTCTGAAAAAGTACAAATTCAGAATTTAAAATGTAACACCATTCTTAGAGGTTCTCTTTAAAAACGAGAATTGTTTTTTTTTACCCAAATGAACCCTTTTGGCAAGTTTAGGATAATGAAAGACTGGGCAAAAAAACATATTGCTCTAACATAATACTTGCAGTTAACACGCAGCTGAGTGATGACAGTTAATAGCTCAATGCTCTATATTAGGATTTTGACTTACAAACCACAAGTAACAAAATGAGCTCTCTTACAGAAGCAGTAACCCACAGACCTATTTACATTACATGCACTTTGTTATCTGCATGGTACATGTTCTTAGCAGCCGGCATTTTAACCCACTGCGCGACCTTTGGATGAGTCAAAACTTCCACTGGACAAACCTCCGTCTCTTTCCAGGAAGACGATTAATCACCGGAGTTATCTAGACATTTTAATTGATGCCTGAAAATTGTTGGAGGCCAGGAACATGCAGGTACTTTAAAAATGTTAATATACTTACAAAAATGACGCCTCCACCCCAAGTCAGTGCCCGGTGTGGTGGCACCGATCTGGAGCCGGCCCTGGGCACAGCTTTCAGCCAAAGGGTTTGTCTGCATGGAGAAACTTCTGCCATTCCCTGCATCCAACTCTTCCCACGAGGACAACACCCTCATTATATGTATAGTCAGCTGCATGCAGCAAAGCCTAGCAGCGGCCTTGGCCTATCTCCATGCACAGCTCACAATCTGGCAGCCAACTACTGCTGTGTATAACTTTTAGGAGGCTTGGCTGCAGCAAGCCCAAAAGCACGATGTGTGCTTTACACATAGCTGCCAAGGAGTTAAAAGTTGCACGAGAGAACTCTGATCTCTCTGTAGCAGGAACATGAATAATCACCGCGTTATCTTAAACTTACCCACGGATTCACTGAGTGCTGGGTAAATCATTCCTGCTGCTCAGCCTGGTCTCTGCAACTGGAGTCTGTGGGGTCACTCGCTGCAGACAGGTGATCTGACAGTGTTGTGATGCACTGGGGGCAAAACTGGACCATCTGCAGCTGTAGATTGTAGTAAGGGTGAGAGGTCATGGCGTGGCGCGCTTCCGAGCTGTGCCCTATGCCTTTAGACACGTGCCCGCTCTCAGTCTCACCATGACTTGTACGGTCATCAGGGAACCCCCTCGACCAGGGAGGGAGTACTGTTGAGGAGGCCATGGAGGTCGTTTAATTTATTAATTCTGCGGGCTCCAGAAGCAATTCTTTGTTGTGACAGGAATTTGAAATGAAAACATCCTGTTGCTACTCAGCCTGCACTGACCAGAAGCCCCTCAGTGACACTGTAGGGCTGGAGGACAGGAGTGGCGTCCTGTAGGGTGCAGCTCTGCAGCCCTGCCAAGTACCACGCATCACGCGTTAGACTAACGCATTTCAGTGTGGTGGTCCGCACCACCGCACTGAAATGCAAAGTCACGCATAATAGCGCTTCCTCAGCTGTTAAGCCTGGAGCTCCCATATAATAAATAATGCATGATACAAGCTGCAGGGGCAGTGCGCAATGCGTGCTGCTCCCGGAAGGCTTGGGGGCCACGTGACAGGTGTAGTAAACAAAGAAAGGAAAGCGTGGGCATCTTTGTCACTCATTGAGTGTGCAATCCTGGTCACACTCGACTGCGAAGTGTATCTAGAGAGATTTCCGGAAGCATTGTTGTGACAAGGGCCTCCTCCAGCGTGCTGAAGTGCATGAAATTACACGTGCTGGTAGGAGAGCGTGAGATGAATTCCTCCATCAAGGTTGGAGTGTGTAAATATGCCGAAAACTGGGCTCGCCCAGCACGACAGAGTAAAGAAAGGGACAGTGGAGCTTCGGAACGGCATCTGAAAGATTCGCCTCTCTCAGCACAGTGCCTTGTGCCCAGCACTTCACAATGTAAGGATTTCTCCCTCGACGTGCAGGTGCAGCCTATAGCGCTGATAGGACTCTTACTGCTCGAGGCGCCATTGCCAACCCGAAAGTGCAGGAGGGTCGCATAGTTGACCTCACTGTTTTGTGACTGAAGGCTGTCTTTCGTCCATCGAGGGCCTGACTGGGAAATGGAGCAGAGAGGATACTGCGGACTCGCCAGTGATGGCGTAAACCAAGCAGACACAACACCTCTGATTTTGGAGGGAAGGGTATGTTTGCTAAGAGGATAGTCCCAATGTAGTCAGTGGAAGAACCCTCGCTCCAAGGTGGGTGGGAAGGGGGCACACATGGGACCCCTTCTACAGTGGGGCACTCAAAGTCAGTGCCCTCCCCCCGTTATGAATTCATACTACGAATGAAAGAGTGAACCACGTCCTTCTGTTGCACCATCTTGTGGTCATGTATTGGTGACAAGATGGCTCAGCGAGTGAAGCATACAATGATGACAACTGCTCATGGTATGTTATGTGCATTTGTATAGTGCTTGAATAACATGAGTATGGTCTCATAGCACTTTTAAAATCTAGGGACCCTCTGTGGTTCTGGGGTACTTGTTGACTGGAGTCAAAGCGGCATGGTTACCTGGTATTTGGTTCTGTTTCATACTGTTTGCAGGAGAGTCATATTGGGTCGGGTGCCGGTAGGGTAAGAATAAAATAAGGTGGATTTGTAACATATTCCCTTGGGGCTCTTGGCGCTGAAATAACAGATGTTTTCTTGTTACCTAACTCAATAGTACTCATTTTATCAACCTCGAGAGGATGAAAGGCTCCTTGGACCTGCGAGGATAAGAATTTAAGGGACCCTTATGTCAAGCATAGATTCCTGGAGTGAATGCATTAGTCCACTGAGTCACTGCCCCAGTATATAAAATAGACTACTTTATTATTTAGTGATGGATTGTATCAGGCAGTGGCCGGCTGGACCCTACTATGGATCTGTGTCGCGCATAATTGCGTTTGTGTGCACAGATGTGCGTGTCTAAACACACTGCCATGTGTTTCATTCCACTTCATGTTTCAAGGCATTTTCGCTCATTATGCAAGTGTGATAAATTTAAAGTTTACCCGCCGGTGACAAGTTTAAATCACAGCCAGGCCAACTCGGCATTTCATCTCCCATTGTTATTAAATTCAGTACTTTATTGGGCAACAGTAGCATCTTTTTCTACAACATTGACAATAAAACTGTGCTCTTAAACACTATAGATAAAAAATATTCCTCATTGATGTCTCCTACTCGACCCTATGCTCATCACAGGTTGTATTTCCTACTATTTCGTGATAACCAGCTTCTCAGTGTTGGAGGTGGTTTAGCTGCTAAGAAACAAGAAAATCCACGCATCTACTCTCAGCGTCTGTTTCTCCGACGCAGAGCCACCATGTGGTAGAAAAACCAATGCATCGCCGCTGCCAAAGAATAGACGCAGTGCTTGCTGTGTGGCTGAAAGATCGCTGCACCCACGAGTCCTGAGCACTGTGTCACGATGTCCGTGGTGCACTCTCTGGCTCAGATGCGGCCCTGCTTTGTGGCTGAAGAAATCAACGCAACACCTGCTTCGCGGCTGGGAAATTGATGCAGCGCTTATTCCGCCATCGCCACATTGACCCACTGCGTCTGTATTTTCGATGCATCATCCCTGTGCGCCAAGTTCTTTATCGACATTGCTCAGCAGTAAGGAACCAAGGCCGCGTGTCCGGTGATCGACGCATCACCTCCCCTGACAGTAAGGAACTGACGCATCACATCCCCTGTGCTGCAGTAGGGAACCAACGCCTATCGTCCCCTGGCAGTAAGGAACCGATGCATAACCTTCCCCTGGAAGTAAGGAACCGATGCATTGCTTTGCTTTTCTCGGCACCTCACCTCCCCTGTGCCTGTTTTTGTCTTTGATTTTGACACATCCCATCCTCTTTGTGATAAAAGTGACCCATTCATAGTTTTCTATGGACCGAACTGTTTTGAACCTATAAAAAGTGATATCTTTACTTGGGTATGTTGGATTTTTGTTGTTTAAGTCTTGTTTTATTGACATAAATATTGGTTATTTTTCTAAACTGATGTGGTGTAATTTTGTAGTGTTATCAGTGTGTTACTGTGTGTATATGTTCAAATGCTTTACACATTGCCTCTGAGATAAGCCTGACTGCTTGTGCCAAGCTACCACGGAGGTGAGCAGGGGTTATTTTAGCTGTGTAATCCCCTTACCCTGACTAGAATGAGGGACCCTACTTGGGCAGGGTGCAAACCACTGCCAACTACAAACCCCCATTTCTAACAATAATGCTAAAGTCGGAAACAACCAGGTACAGAGAAGTGCTGGAAGCAGCAACAGATAAGGGGGAAAAAGCGCTAGCAGCGAAAATAGCCAAATACAGAAAAGCGCTAAAGGCAGTGAAAACCAGGTTGAGAAATTATTGTGGTACTTACCCAAAAGCTTAGTAAAGAGAGTCATCATACCACCGCTGTAGGCACCGTGACCCAAGTAGAATACCAGGGGTTGTGAATATGAAGCTGTTGATCCCTGAAGCGGACACCACCAAAGGTGCCTGGTGCGATCCGCACAACTTGAAAGTGATTCAAGAGTTGAAAATTTCTGAAGGACGCACGAAAAGAAGCTCTGCCCATTCTGATTGGCCATAACGAACCTGAAGGAAGCACGTCGCAAGGACTTGCCGATGGTATGAATGGTGCAAGTCCAGGTGAACAGCCGCTGCCTTCCTGAAACCACCACCTCCATTCCACACTGCTAAAAAAAAGAATATTGATGATAGAAGGCCTGCCTGGACAGAAATGTTTGATGATTTCATTGATGCACTAAAAGAAACAGATAACAAAAAAATTGTCAAATATCTCAAAAATCTTACCGGTAAAGGAGAAAAAGAGGTAATCAAGAAATGACTGCAAAATTACAGCGAACTGACAAAGTCACATACTGTGAAATCAAAGACTTGTTAAATCTCAAGGTCAATCCAATGCAGAATGTTGATTATAAAAGATATATAATCAGTCAGAAATGACAGAGAGCAGGTGAAACAATTAACAAATATGTTGAGAGACTTGATAAGCTCATCAAACACTGTAAATTCAATTAATTAAATCATGAAGAAGTTATACGTCTCTGAGTTATCTACAGATGTCTGTCAGATTCATTCAGACGGCGAGTGCTGAGAGGAAACCCTTAGTCTGGAGCGAGTTCTCATGGCTGCAAGAGCTGAGGAATGTGCTGTTCAACAAGCTGCTGATATGGAGGCCGGAGGTGCCCAGAATGAGTCAGTCATAAACATGAAAAGTAAGCGGAAACACAACGTTGAAGTACACAAAATGATGTCTCTAAAGAAAAAGGAACTGTGCTTTAGATGTGGATATTTGCTTCTACACGAAGGTATATGTACTGCCATTGAACAAGTATGCAAAGGCTGTTGGAAGGAGAACCATTTTGTAACGGTTTGCAAGGTGAAGGAAACACTAAGTGCATCACGGTGACAAAACAATATGGACGCCAGAACATTCCAGAAGCGACCTTCTACATACACCCACAATGCCAAGTGGCAACATCTGCTGGGGCAAACCAACACTAAACAAAGTCCATCGTCGACTAAATCTTCGTAGAAGAGCTCTTCAGTTTCATTTGTCAAGCGACAGTGTGGAAGACAGATGTGCAATGTCCATGCTTGCCTCAGACACATGAGTGCATGTCAGACTGGCTGCAAGCACAGAGGAATACGAGTCAAAGAAAAGTCGATGAGTAAAATCACAAAAGTCATTCAAACATTTTCCGAAAATTACACTAAAAATAAACGGCTGCTCCATACCTTTTATTATCGACCGTGTTGCACCAATAAACATTATGCCTGAGGAGAAATACAGTGAACTGTCTTCATTGCTCTGTGTCACATCGTCAAAGACTAAAGTGTATACATGGGCTGCATCAACACCATTAAAGAGTCAAGGTTCATTCATAGCAACCATGAAACACAAAAGGACAAAAGTACAAGCACCCATTCATGTACTTCAAGGTACTGCATCAAGTGCCTGTTTACTGAGTTTCAATACTGCTGCTGATATGGGACTGATATCTGTGAACTTCAACATGAATGCTCATCGAAATAGTAAGTCAGTTCCCGTCTTTGTTCATGGATTGGGAAAACTTAAGACCATGAAAATGCAACTGCATATCGATGAGAAAGTTTGTCATGTTGCTCAAAGACACAGACGAATTGCATTTCATCTACAAGAAGCTGTTGAGAAAGAGCTTGAGACATTACTAAAGCATGATATCATTTAGCGATTTACTGGTCCAACTCTGTGGGTTTCGCCCATAGTGGTAGTGCCCAAAAAGGGAAGAGAAGGAGCTGTACTCATCTGTGTTGATATGCGTCAAGCCAACAAGGCAATTGAAAGAACAACATTCCTGTCCGCACATTGCCGACATAATCACAGAGTTAATTGGTGCTAAAGTCTTCTCTTGCCCTGGTGTGAACAAAGGGTGTCATCAATTGGAGCTCAAAGAAAACTGCTAGTACATTACCACCTTTTCTACCCATATTCGTTGATTCAGATATAAACGATTACGTTTTGGTGTGTCATCAGGCTGCAGAACTTTTTCAAGATATCATTTGACGTATCATACAACCTGTCATGAATGCTTTCAATTACAATGATGGCATATTAGTTTTCGGAGGTACACAAAAGGAACATTATAAAGCTGTTACACAAGTGTGTTGTTTACTTACTGATGCGCATTTAACTTTGAATACTGAGAAACGTGAGTTCTACAAAACACAACTTAAATTCTTTGGCCATATCTTTCCTGATGGGGGCATGATGCCAGATCCAGCTAAAGTACAAGCTTTATCAACCACCAGTCCCCCACAAGATGTTATCATGTTACATTCATTCCTTGGCATGGCCTGTTACTGTTCCTGATAAATACGTGACTTTGCCACAGTAAGTGCTCCCTTAAGAGACTTAACAGAAAGAAATGCTTCATTTTACTGGTCACACAAATGTGAACAAAGTTTTATGAAAATCAAGCATGCAATTGAGAACGCCAATGAAATGGCCTACTTTTTTGATCTGAAACTTCATACAGAGATTACTGTTGACACAAACCCGCTCGGGTGGGGCGCGATCCTTGCCCAACTCAGTGGACACCCAAATGCTTGAATGCATATTGTAACAAGGACAATTGATGGACAGAAAGCAGAACAAAGTCATTCATTCACCCCAGTACAGAGATCTGGACCTAAATCCATCGTTTTTTGCTCCCCATGCCATTCAAGTTTGAACCCAGCCATATACAAATCAGTCTTGACCCTGTGCCCTATGGGAACAGTCCAGCCCGAACTGCCAGGCCAGGTCCTCCCTGGACTGGAAACAGGCATCCTAGGACCGGTTTTGGGGTTTCACCCCTCATCATCCATGATAGCTTGACTCCAGTGGCATGGAGAGCATGGGACCCACATCTGGGCATACCCGTCCCACTCGGGTGACAAATTCAAAAAGAACAATTGATGGACAGAATGCAGAACAATTTCATACATTCACCCCAGTACAGAGATCTGTGCCTAAATCCATCATTTTTTGCTCCCCATGCCATTCAAGTTTGAACCCAGCCATATACAAATCAGTCTTGACCCTGTGCCCTATGGGAACAGTCCAGCCCGAACTGCCAGGCCAGGTCCTCCCTGGACTGGAAACAGGCATCCTAGGACCGGTTTTGGGGTTTCACCCCTCATCATCCATGATAGCTTGACTCCAGTGGCATGGAGAGCATGGGACCCACATCTGGGCATACCCGTCCCACTCGGGGTGAAAAATGCAAAAAGAGCAATTGATGGACAGAATGCAGAACAATGTTATACATTCACCCCAGTACAGAGATCTGGCCCTAAATCCATCGTTTTTTTGATCCCCATGCCGTTCCAGTTTGAACCCAACCACATTGGAAACAAGCATCCTAGGACCGGTTCTGGGGTTTCACCCCTCATCAGCCAAGATAGCTTGACTCCAGTGGCATGGAGAGCACGGGACCCAAGTCTGGGCATACCCGTCCCACTCGGGTGACAAATTCAAAAAGAACAATTGATGGACAGAATGCAGAACAATTTCATACATTCACCCCAGTACAGAGATCTGTGCCTAAATCCATCATTTTTTGCTCCCCATGCCATTCCAGTTTGAACCCAGCCATATGCAAGTCAGTGTTGACCCTGCGCCGAATGGGAACAGTCCAGCCCGAACTGCCAGGCCAGGTCCTCCCTGGACTGGAAACAAGCATCCTAGGACCGGTTTCAGGGTTTCACCCCTCATCAGCCAGGATAGCTTGACTCCATGGGCATGGAGAGCACGGGACACACGTCTGGGCATACCCGTCCCATTCAGGGTGACAAATGCAAAAAGAATAGTTGATGGACAGAATGCAGGACAATGTCATACATTCACCTCAGTACAGAGTTCTGAGCCTAAATCCATCTTTTATTTGCTCCCCATGCCATTCCAGTTTGAACCCAGCCATATGCAAATCAGTCTTCACACTGTGCCCAATGAGAACAGTCCAGCCCGAACTCCCAGGCCGGGTCCTCCCTGGACTGGAAACAAGCATCCTAAGACCGGTTTCAGGGTTTAACCCCTCATCAGCCAGGATAGATTGACTCTAGTGGCATGGAGAGCACGGGATCCACGTCTGGGCATACCCGTCCCACATGCATTTGAATGCATATTGTGGTACATGCAAGCAGAAGTTTATCAGAAACTGAACACGCCTATTCACATCCTGAGAAAGAAAGTTTAGGTGTGGAGTGGGCTTGTGAACATTTCCATGTATTTCTATATGAAAAACCTTTCACATCTTTGGCAACCCAAAAGCAAAGATGCCTCCTAGAATTGAATGTTGGGGTTTGCGACTACAAGAATATGACCACACTATCATGCACCGACAAGGGAAATATCAAAACCCTGCCGACTACCTTTCATGAGTGCCGGTACAGTGCCCTGGTAATCCTTCCAAAGCGGCCGAAGCCTACATTAACTTCATCGTAAGGTCCAATACACCTGCCGCTATTCCACTAGAACAAATCATTGCTGCAACGAGCAAAGATAGTGACCTGTTGATGCTAAAAGACATTATTTGCACATCAGTCCTGGAAGTAGCACACTTGACCTCTCACATAGGAGAACAAATATCAAAAGTTCATAAATGTCAAAGATGAACTGTCTGTTACTCAAGAAGGTATTGTCTTATGAGTTTCAAGAATTGTGATACCCGAGAGTCTGTGACAACAAGTAATTGAAGAGGCCCATGAAGGACATTGTGGAATGGTTGCCACTAAACGACCACTCCGAGATCAGGTTTGGTTTCCTTATCTTGACGACAGAGTTGAAAGAGAGTTTAAGGCCTGTTATTTGTACAATTGCTTATCTCCCAACACCCCTTAACATTCCTTGAATATGACTGATTTGCCAAAGCACTTATGGGAGAGAATTGCTGTTCATGATGGATATCACCTGATGGAGGTTATGAATGAATACTCCTATTTTCCATTGGTAGAAGATCTCTCATTGACCACTCAAGAAAGAGTCATCGAATGGTTAGATGGCATTTTTGCAAAATGGGCGTTCCTTCAATTTTAAAGTCTGACAATGGCCCACAATTCAACAGTTGAAAATTGAGAGACTTTCTTAATCATCTCAATGTGAAGCATCAGAAAAGCTCACCTCTTTGGCCACAAGAAAATGGCTTTGTAGAATATTTTATGAGCACACCTAAAAAGACCTTCCAGCGTGCTACATTGGAGAAGCTTGATCTGAAGCCTGCTCTCCTTGCTGGTCTCTGAGCTTACAGGTCGACTTCTCATTCAATGACAGGTGCAAGTCCTGCAAGGGGAGAGCCATGACGACCAAGTTACCACAATGGACCAACAGTAGATCTACAACAGATGGTGAACGTCGTCAAACAGCCTTGTGCCGTAATCAAAAGATGAAAGTATATGCCAACAAGCGTCGATGTGCCAAAAACATTACTTTCAATAAAGGTGATCGAGTATTGATGCAACAACAGAGAAAACGCAAATCTGATGCTCCCATTGATGATGACCTTTAAAAGTTGTCACTAATAAAGGACACGTGGTGACTGCTCACAGTCCTGGAAAGTCCATTACGCAAGATTTTTTGGACTTTAGGCATTTGCCTCATCATTCGCCAGTACCTGATGTCAGCGATGAGACTGGCTCGATTGAGACTGTAGAGAGCCCCTTGACTCCGTCTGTCTCTACATAAGCAGTGCCAGTCATGGACGCCTCTCTTCTCTCTTCCCAGCCTCAGAGGACAAAATCTGGGCATTTGGTCAGAGCTCCACGACGACTTATCGAGGAGTTGTAATATATATATAGTCTGTAAATGTTTAATTTTTTTTATAAAACAAAGAGGGAGATGTAGTGTCTTGTGAGTTTGCGATGGTGGGACTCTTTTGGTTCCTGATCGACTCCGTAGAACTATGATGTAAGTGTTTGGGTGTGTTGAATAGAGTTAATGTTTAGAACGTTTGAGTTCGCAGTTACATGCTGAGGAATAAAGATGTGTAATACTAAGCTCCGTGTGTGGTGAATTCATTTGCAAGTACCCAGGCTGATGAGGACACTACAGTATCCTGGACCCAGTAAACAAATGTGCATCATTTTCCAACATCCTTGGTATTCTAAAGGTATCCAAGGTTTGTAGAGCCCCAAGAAAATAGCCAAAATATGGCTAGATTGAGTCCTTTTTGGGGTAAAATGGGGAAAAAGTGCTGTGTGAAGAAAGAAATGTTTTCCCCCCTAAAATAGCATCAATGAGAGGTTTGCTTTGCTAAGATCACCATCTTCCCAGCTTTCAGGATACCCAGAGTTGTATAAAAAAATGTTTTGCCGTTTACCGTTGACCATTTTTACCAATTTTTAGTCAATTTTTCCTATTTTTGTAGTTTCAACCTACTTACAGTTTGTCGTGTATACAGGTGGTATTCTGGAAAGCTATACATTTCTAAAAAGTAGACAAAAGTCTGAATTAAGCAAAGGGTCGTTTGTGTAGATCCCTCAAGTTTGTCCCAAAGAAACTAATCTTGAAAATAAAAAAATAATAAAAATTGAGAAGGAAAAAATAGCCATTGGTGGCAATGTTTTCATATGTAATTTTTTATTACAATGACTGATTTACTAAAGCTATATACCGTTATGTCTGATAGACTCTTCTGGTTGCAAGGATATATAAAGTTTGTGGGTTCTCAAAAAACAAGTGATACCCTGAACCAACAACTGAGCTGCATCCTATATTGAGTTTTCATTGTGTACCTTCCATACAGCTATTGATATGGTAAAATATCATAGGCGCTGGAAGTAGGGGTGCTGCTGCCGCCCCACAAATAATGATGCTGGAGTTTAGAAAGTGAATGAGCAATATAGATGCCTTTAAATATTGTGTTTATCTTGTCACATTTGATGCTCCTTCAAAGACAAAGGTCAAATATCGGGCTATATCTTCTGACAAATTGCTGATTATTCAGAAACTGCAGTGTACTTTTATTTCTCTGCCTCCAAAGTAAGATTATTCTGTAAAAGTGATCTAAGTGGCAACCCTAATGGGCTACAGGAAACAAAAGGAATGGTTGTAACATGCAGTTTTTCTAACACACAGCAACATTCAAATATTGGGAAATTACATATACACATATTTCAAATTATATCAACAATTAGAAAAGCACAAATGAAGCACTTTTCTGTAATTCTGAAGTGTGATGGGAACAGAAAATTAACTGGATCAAAATAAATCAAGATACTTTACTTGGAGATGAGCAAATGCTGAATATTCACTGAAACCCTATTTCCACACATTATCATTTTTGTGCTATATAGCTTTATCAGTAAAACTGTATGTCTATGAAAGTTTAGTGGCTGTTTCAATTGAAAAAGTGCTGTCTGTATATGACAATGCGCTCCCACACCAGTGCTCCAAAATGCACCAGCAGCTACTACCACACCGTCACCACTACTGCTGAATGAGCATGGCACATTTGCCACATGTGTTTTTTTTGTATGATGCTTGGATATTTCACAAACCCTATAACTTTATTGATGTACCATTAATGGCAGCACCCCTACTCTAAAAATTGTTCCAGCACCACTGTAAAATATAATGAATAAAAATGGATATGAAGGTAGCCTGTGTTTTGTGATATGTGCACAAGATACTGAGTTTAGGAACAGTGGCTAGTTGTACACTATTGAATTTGGGGTTGTCCATACTATCAGGAGACATTTTGCAAAAGGCTTTCTTTCTTGCACACCAACTTACAACTGCAAGTGAAAAATGCAGAGAAATCCAATTGGTAATAACAAATGTCCAACAATCATGTGTTCCCACTTGTCTTCCAATAAAACAGTAGCCCACATGCATGGCTGAGCCTAGCACTTGCTACACAAAATACCCCGGAACACGACGTGGAAGCATCACATTTTTCACACCAAATTCAACGTATTGTTTACAATTTGGGTAGCTGTGAAATTTGGGCCCTAACTCAGACACCACCCATTGAAACCTACTAAACCCAGACATTTCAGAAAACTAGACATCCAGAGGAGTCCAGGATAGTGTTACTAAGGGGATACCGCAATGTTTTTATTTACTTAAAGGGCCTTGTAGACCTCAAACATAGGCAAAAAGCATCCATTTCCTCACATTTATTAGGGCTAAAATTCCAGAAGCGGTGGGATCGCCAACATTTCTATCACCCAATGTTTTCACACATCTCCTAATAAAAACAGTACCCCACTTATGTGGGCTGGCCTAGCGCCTCAACACAAAGCACCCCAAAACAAGATGCAGAGACCTCTGATTTTACCAGTCCAAACTGACCCTTTTATTGCAATGTGGGTAACGAATCACTGACAGAATATCGACTACAGAAATATCGACGACAAAAATATCGATGTCCACAATATCGAAGTCCTATCTACATTATGGTAAGTACAAAAATATCGAGAAAAAAATATCGTTGTCAAAAATATCGTTGTTAAAAATATCGTTTTTTTTTAATGTTTAAAAAATAATGTAAAATAAAGTAAAATAATACATATCATTAAAAGAAACATAGTTAAAATTATTTAAAAATATTTAAAGTTATAACTAATACATATAATGTAAAAATAAATTAAACATATATACGTATAAAATATAATATATATACTTAATAATATTTATAAATAATTATTTTAATAATTTATAAATTGGTAAAAAACATTTACAAAATTATAAATACATATATACAAAAAACAATAATATAAATAAAAATATAATAAATATATATAGCAAATTAAAAATTACAATATTTTTAATCTTTTTAAAATAAATTATACACTACATTAACTAAAACAGTAGAGAAAATATTGGATAGCGGAGGGGATAAAATTACTATTCCCACTCAGAGAGTGTAACAGTAGGGAAAGTGTTGGATAGCGTAGGGGTAAAAATTACTATTCCCACTCCAGTGAGTGCAACAGTAGGGAAAGTGTTGGATAGCGTAGGGGTAAAATTACTAATCCCACTCCAATAAGTGCAACAGTAGGGAAAATGTTGGATAGCGTAGGGGTAAAAATTACTTTTCCCACTCCAGAGAGTGCAACAGTAGGGAAAGTGTTGGATAGCGAAGGGGTTACAATTACTATTCCCACTCCAGAGAATGCAACAGTAGGGAAAGTGTTGGATAGCATAGGGGTAAAATTACTATTGCAACTCCAGAGAGTGCAACAGTAGGGAAAGTGTTGGATAGCGTAGGGGTAAAAATTACTATTCCCACTCCAGAGAGTGCAACAGTAGGGAAAGTGTTGGATAGCGTAGGGGTAAAAATGACTATTCCCACTCCAATAAGTGCAACAGTAGGGAAAGTGTTGGATAGCGTAGGGATAACAATTACTATTCCCACTCCAGAGAGTGTAACTGTAGGGAAAGTGTTGGATAGCAGAGGGTTAAAATTAACATGCTTATGAATTAATTTAAAAAAAAAAATTAAATTAATAATTACTTTATTATAATAAATTACTTCCCACCCTATTCCCCTATAAACCCACAACCCGCTCCTAAAATAAATTAACACAATTAATATAATTATCAATTAATAAAAATTAATTACCAATTAATAATTAATTAACAATAAATTAATTATCAATACCAGAAAATAAAAATGTATAATTACTTTATTATAATTAAATTACTTCCCACCCTATTCCCCTACAAACCCACAACCCGCTACGGAACTAAAACGCAAAATTTAATTAAAAATAATTAATAATTTCTAAAAATTATTATTTAATTTACTATAATTAAATTACTTCCCACCCTATTCCCCTATAAACCCACAACCTGCTACGGTACTAAAATGCAAAATGTACTTTTAAAAAAATTACTAACTTCTAAAAATGTAATACATATATTTTTAAAAAAATACAATACTTAACAAAAAATATAGAACACATACATATAAAATACATACTAAAATACATAACACTAATATAAACATCGATATTATTAACAACGATATTTTTGCAAACAATATTACTGACTTCGATATTAACAAAAACGATATTGCTTACCTTCAGGTCGATATTCTGGTCACCGATATTCTTGATGTCGATATTCTGTCCCTTCGATATTTCCAACTCGATATTTCTGTAGTTCGAAATAAAAAACTCGATATTATGTCTGTGCACCGTGGGTAACTGGTCCATGCTCGGCCCTCACCCATGGGCACTTTCCAAACCAAGACATTTCAGGAAACTAGATGCACAGAGGAGTCCAGGGTGTTGTGACTTGCATGGATCTCATCAGATTTTTGTTTTTACCCAGAAGCCATTGCAAACCTCAAACTTTAGCTAAAAACATGCATTTTTCTCAGCTCAGCTTATGGAACTTTCTCCCATAGAAATGTGAGAAAAAGATGTGTTTTGGGCCACAGTTCTGGATATCTAATTTTTAGAATTGTCTGGGTTTGGTAGGCTTCCTTGACTGGTGGCCGACCCCAAGCACGAATAGTGCAGCCATTCAGCATGGAAAATTGGGATTTGAATGTAAAAACGACAACCAGAAGATTCAAAATTTCTTTTGAAAGACTGTTTAACTGTTGGGTGTGGGGCCTGATGTCAGGATGGGCCAAACCCCACCCCATTATATCATAAAAAATATTCCTGCATTCAGTGTGCATTCTGCCCCACTCATATGCATATTGGGGCAAACCTCCTCTCTGCCCTATGGGTGCAAAAAGACTGTGTTTCCCCTTTTGGGGGCGGGAGTGTGACCCAATGCTATGGTGGAAAGCCTCATCCCCTTTTTTTAATCTAAATGCAAACTCCAAGGGGTCTAGTAAGCTTTCTACACCTCGGGCGGAACAGATTATAAGCAGTCTTTTAATTAGGGAAAACCTCCTATCTGCCCACTGGGGAGCAGAAAGACTCTATTGCCCCTTCTGGGATGGGGATATGGCCTGATGCCGAGGTGGGTTACCCCCATCCTTTTGTTTGTTCTTGCTCCATTTTGATATCTCTGGTGTTTAGTGGGTGTTCTGCACCTCGAAGTCAGGACAAATTGGGGTAACCCCATCATCTGCCCCTCGGTGGGGCATGAAGACTGTTCCCCTTTTTGGGGTGCAGGCATGGCCTAATACCAGGGTGAGATGTCCTCATCTCTTTGTGTTGCCCAATTATAAAATCAGTGGTCTTTAGTGGGCCTTTGTACCACCCATGGACAGATTAGGGGTATATGCTCAATTGGAACAAACCTCTTGTCTGCTCCACAGGGGGGCAGAAAGACTCTGTTGCCTCTTCTGTGGTAGGGGCATGGTCCAATGCAAGGGTGGGATGCCCCCATCCTCTTGTTTTACACAAATGTAAAATCCCTGGCTTTCTACCCCCATGGTCAATCTGGGGCACAGCCACCCAATCAGGGTAAATCTCCTATCTGACCCCTCTCCAAAGGGGCAGATAGACTATATTGCTCCTTCTGGGGTATGGACCGATGCCAGGGTGAGCCACCACAATCCTTTTGTTTGTTTGGGCACCATTTTGAAATCCCCGGTCTCTAGTTGGCCTTCTGCTGCCTAGGAGGGACAATTGGGGCGAACAGCCACTTTCTACCCTGGGGGCAGAAAGACTGTGCTGCTCCTTATAGGGTTGGTATAAAGCCCAATGCTGGGGTGGGACATCGCCACCCTTTTTTTTGCCCCAGTGTAAAATCCCTAGTGTCTACTCGCTTTTCCAGCCCCCACAGGGGCAGATTACAGACAGACTCCCAGGGGTGAGGGAGAGCAGAAAGACTGTATTGTCTCTTTAGGTGTCTAGAGCATGGCCTTATGCCAGGGTGAACTGCCTTATGCCTTTCGTTAAAAAAGAAAATCCCTGGTGGCTAGTGGACTTTGTACATCCCCCCGGTGCTAGATTGGCAGCATGCCCCCCAATCTGCCTACCGAGGGGAGCAGAAAGTCTATCTCTCCCCCTTTGGGAGTGTGGGCATGACCCTATCTCAGGGTGGGCTACCCCACCATATTTTTATTGTTTTTATTTACATTCCCTTGTGGCTTGTGTGCTTTCTGCCGCCATGGGGGGTTGACTTGGGGAAAACCCCCAATTTGCCTCATGACAATTCCTGGTGTCTGGTGGGCTTCCTACTACCCTGGGTGGCAGACTGGGAGCAAGCGCCACAAACTGCCTCCAACAGGGCAGAAATACTGTCTTATCCCTCTTTCGGGTGGAAACGTGGCCCTATGTTAGGGTGGGCTGCTCCCAGCCTTTTTTAAATTTTATTTTATTTTTTTCGGTGGCTAGAGAACTTTCTACCTTATTGGGAGGAAAGACTGGGGGAAACCCCCCAATCTACCTCCGGGGTGAAATAGAAAGACTGATTATGCCCATGAGGGGAAGCAAAGACCATGGATCTGGGAAGTACTCCACCCCCAAAAAATAATCCCTAATGTCTAATGGAAGTGCTAGGTGATCACATCCTACTGCGATCACCTGGCTCTTTGAAGGGCAGGTGAGGTATTGCTGGACAGTTGAGTTTTTCAGCTTTCCAGCGATACCTCCCTTTTGACACAGATTCCCAAGAGTGTGGAGAATGGGGCTTGTGAGAAGTTGGCCTGGCATATGCTGTCCACTAATTATAGTGTTACAGCAAACAAATGATGGACGGAATGCTGACAATGCAAACATTCTCCCCCAGTCAAAAGATCTGGGTTAAATCCATCGTTCTTTTGCCCACTACGCCACCCCAGGTTGGACCCAGCCATATGCAAATCAGTCTTGACCCTGTGCCCCATGGGAACAGTCCAGACCGAACTGCCAGGCCAGGTCCTCCCTGGACCGGAAACAAGCATCCTGGGACCGGTTTCAGGGTATGTCACCCTTCTTCAGCCAGGCTAGCTTGAATCCAGTGGCACAGTGAGCAAGGGACCCACGTCTGGGCATACCCATCCCACTTAGGGCGAAAAGTGTTACAGCAAACTGCCAGGCCAGGTCCTCCCTGGACTGGAAACAAGCATCCTAGGACCGGTTTCGGGGTTAGTGGGAAGGGTATGCCCAGACGTGGGTCCCGTGCTCACTACACCACTGGATTCAAGCTAGCCTGGCTGTTGATGGGTGATGCCCTGAAACCGGTCCCAGGATGCTTGTTTCCGGTCCAGGGAGGACCTGGCTTGGCAGTTCGGGCTGGACTGTTCCCACAGAGGAACAGGGTCAGAGACTGATTTGCATATGGCTGGGTCCAAACTGGGGTGGTGTGGTGAGCAAAAGAATGATGGATTTAACCCAGATCCTTGTGACTGGGGGTGAATGTTTGCATTGTCCAGCATTCCGTCCATCAATTGTTTCTTTTGCACTAATTATAGTGGGCACCTTGCACCAGTCCAAACAACCCCTTATTGGAGATAGGTTAAAGACAACCTTTATTGAAAGCTATCCTAGTGGTAGCTATGGAGAGCAGCCTTCAGGCTAAGTCTTGAAGGAATGTAAAGCAGCTTGTTTTACCAGTCTATAATCTCTTGAGTGACCAAATGAAAGAGCACCACACCAGGTATATATTCAAAATATATGTATTTATTGCTAAACACACCCCTCTAGTCTCTTTATGAGGCTAGAGTTCGAAGTACATAAGTTATAAGTTATTTAAAGACAGTAATAGCACAAATACACGTTTGGGCCCTAGGGGCGTACCAAACCATATACCAATAAAGTGGTATAAGAACCACGACTGAACTAGACACTAGGCCTAGAGCCTCTAGAAGTGCTTGGACCACAAGGAACCACCCAAGGTAGTGACACAGGGGACCCACGGGGGACGCGTGCAGTGTAAATACACAACCGCGATACGCCGTTGACTTCTATGGAGAAAGTCGCGATCAGGAAATTAAAGAAAAGGGACACTTAAAGGAGGACTTGGAGCAAACCCTTTGAGAACTAGTACTTTGAAGAGTCTCTACCCACGGGAGCACCGGAGTACTCGTGTTACCTCACCCAGGGAAGCCGGGTGCATAGGTGTCTTTCGGGGTCGGGTTTCGTCGTCGATTTGAATGGCGATCTGCTGCAAAGTGCTGCTGGCGACCAAGTGGAAAGTGTCCGGGTGGATCCAAGAGTGGATCGGAGATCTGAAGAACCTGAAAGCAGAGGGGACAGAGTCTGGGTCACTAGCCAGTGACCAGGAAGGCGATGGACAGATGCCCACCGATGTCGCTTGCTTCAGATGCGTTGACGGTCGTCTTGACTCTTCAGCCACGAGGTCCAGGAGGCGTTGTCGGCAACCAGGAGCAGGATTCAGGCTGGTACACAATGTCTGTCGAGTGCTGAGGTGTCGGCGACCGGATTGGACCCAACAAACCTTGGCAATGGCAAGTCTTGGTGAAGATGAAGATCGTCGATGGTGCAGACCAGCAAGGTCTGGGGAACTCACCCAGCGAGGGTAAGTGAGGGCAGGCCTGGAGCAACCAGGATGCCCAAGAAGAAAAAGATTGGCCTTCGTGAAGGGCTACTAGCCAACGGGCTAGCGACCGCAAAGGAGCCTCAAGACGTCGCACGTGGATCTGGCTCACAGGACACTCGTGGAGTGGAGGCCAGTGATCTTCGGTGCAGTTGGTGCTGGAGGCTAGGGCTACTCGGAGCCCAAAGCACGACTTCGTGGGAGACCCAGAAGAGGATGCACTTGCAAGTGTGCTCGGTGTCCAGGGGTCACGGTCTCACGTTACCCACGATAGCTACGGGCCTCAGCTTTGCTGGGGACTCAGGGTAGCCTCGGCGAAGTCTGAGAATCTACCTCTGGTGATGTGAAGACTTCAGCGTCCGACGGGAGCTTCAGAAATGCAGACCGGACAGATGCGTCTTTGGTGCCTGCCAAGCAGGGGAGTCACTCCTTGACCCCAAGGGAGATTCTTCTGTCCTCTAGTCTTGAGTAGAGCGTCGAAGGTCCAGGATTCTGTTTCAGAGTTTCGTCCAGGGATAATCTAAAGTCCTAAGGACTGGGTTCCTATACTTATACTAAGTATAGGGGTTGGACTACTCTGTGGCCCCACCTATGGGTGGGTCAGGGCAGAGGGTGGCTACACCCTTTCCCTTTGTCCAGTTCGCGCCAAAGCAGGGGCTGCAAGCCCCTGATCCGGTTTGAACTGGGGTATGCACAGGGACACCAAATGTGCCCCCAGTGCAGGACTTCAAAGCACCCGAAAGTGCTCCCGCCCAGCCCCAATACACATTATCCTGTCTGGGGAGGTGGTCACACCTCCCTGGGACAGGAAACCTATTGTCCAGGCCTCCCCTGCCGGAGTTTCGTCCAGCAGCAGGAGGCCAGACTCGTGTCTGTGGCAGCAGCATCCATTTTGTGATGCCAGGGCTTTAGAAAGAAGTTACCGGGCTAGCCAGAGTTAACATGTCTTTCCTCTAGAAGGGTGGAATGCTACTCCCGCCGCCAGAATTGGCGGGGGGTAGTATTCCAAGATGTTTGACACCAAACACGACATGTTTAGGTGCAGCCATTCCAAAGTTAGCATTTAACGCGAGGTTATAATGCGCTTAAGAGTATATGGTCAGGCTGCACTACAAACAGCATCAGAGAAGGGTCTCCGAACGCTGCAGAGGGGCCCTGCTCATGCAGGGGCACCCTCTCACATAGGAACCATGCACTCTGCCTTTAGGATTGATAAGGCCTGCCTTAGGAGTGACTTATAGGTTTATATGTGTGTATGTATTTAGTGATATAGGTAACCTATATCACAGTAAGGGGTGCATGCACCACCTTACCCAGGCTGCAGTAGCAGACCTGTGGTGTCAGTTTGGATGGCCTTCCAGGGGTGGCATAATACATGCTGCAGCCCCTGGTAGGCCTCTGAGGTACCTATGCCCTTGGTACATAGTATACCATATACTAGGGACTTATAAGGGCACTCCAGATTCCAATCAGTGATGTGCCTAAGGCACATGGAAACCATTTTAGAGAGGAAGCAGCTAGGCTGGGGTTCTGATTAGCAGGGCCCCAGCCAGACTAATGTCGAAAAACAGTGAAGCATCAGCAAAAAGTGGGGGTACCCATGTGAAGCAGATCCTACTCTCCTACACAACTCCCCCAAACGTAGGGACATTAAACTAACCTTGCCCAGTTAAGTCTTCATGTTCTAAGTGGAAGTACCTAGAGAGTCCATCTGCATTGGCATGGTTACTCCCAGGTCTATGTTCCACTGTAAAGTCCATCCCCTGTAGGGAAATGGACCACCTAAGCAGTTTGGGGTTTTCACCCTTCATTTGTTTTAGCCATAAGAGGGGCTTATGGTCTGTCTGAACCAGGAAGTGTGTACCAAACAAGTATGGCCTCAACTTCTTCAGAGCCCAGACCACAGCAAAGGCCTCCTCTCTATGGCTGACCAACGTTTCTCTCTAGGGGTCAGCCTTCTGCTAATGAAAGCTACTGGCTGATCCTGACCTTCTTCATTCAATTGTGACAGTACAGCCCCTACCCCCAATTCAGATGCATCAGTTTGAACAATGAACTTCTTGGAGTAATCAGGACTCTGTAGAATGGGAGCAGTGCACATGGCCTGCTTCAGGTCATCAAATGCCTTTTGACAGCTAACTGTCCACTGAACCTTTTTGGGCATTTTCTTAGAAGTTAAGTCATTCAGGGGTGTCACTATTGATCCATACCCCTTGACAAATCTCCTATAGTACCCAGTCAGGCCTAAGAAGGCTCTCACCTGAGTCTGGGTAGTGGGAGCAGTCCAGTCCATGATAGTCTGGATCTTGCTCTGCAAAGGTTGAACCTGGCCTCCACCCACAAGGTGGCCCAGGTACACAACCTGACTCTGCCCTATCTGGCACTTAGTGGCCTTGATAGTCAGGCCTGCCTTTGCAGGGCCTGTAAAACATTCCTGAGGTGGACCAGGTGATCCTCCCAGGTGGAGCTAAAGACAGCAATATCATCTAGATATGCTGCACTATAGGCTTCCAGACCTGTGAGAACTGTATTCACCAGCCTCTGGAAAGTGGCAGGTGCATTCTTCAGACCAAAGGGCATCACCACAAATTGATAATGCCCACTAGGGGTTGAGAATGCTGTTTTGGGCTTTGCAGTATCAGCTAGTCTGATCTGCCAGTAGCCAGCTGTCAAGTCAAATGTGCTGAGATATTTGGCTGAGGCCAAAGTATCTATGAGCTCATCTGCCCTTGGTATTGGATGGGCATCAGTCCTAGTGACTGCATTGAGACCCCTGTAGTCCACACAAAACCTCATCTCTCTTTTTCCACCACTGGTGTGAGGTTTTGGCACAAGGACCACTGGACTAGCCCAAGGGCTATCTGAGGGTTCAATAACTCCCAACTCCAACATTTTCTGGACTTCAGTCCTGATACAGTCCCTGACATGGTCAGGTTGCCTATAAATCTTATTTTTAATAGGCAGACTGTCCCCAGTGTCCACTTCATGAGTGCACCAGGTGGTCTGACTGGGTGTCAGTGAAAACATGTGTCTAAACTGATTGAGCACCTGTCTACAATCAGTTTGCTGCTGGGTAGTGAGGCTGCCTGCCAAGGCTACACCATCAACTGACCCATCGTCAGGGTTCTGTGAGAGCAGGTCAGGGAGTGGGTCACTCTCTTCCTCCTGCCCTTCATCAGTAGCCATGAGCAAGCCCATGTCTGCCCTGTCCACATATGGTTTTAACCTGTTGACATGGAGAACCCTGTGGGGACTCCTGGGTGTTCCTAGGTCTACTAAGTAGGTAACCTCACCCTTCTGCTCAACAATAGTGTGGGGTCCACTCCATTTGTCTTGGAGAGCTGCTGGGGCCACTGGCTCCAACACCCACACCTTCTGTCCTGGCTGGTAAACAGTCAGAACAGCTCTTTGGTCATGCCAGGCCTTTTGAAGTTCCTGGCTAGCCTCAAGGTTTTTAGTTGCCTTTTTCATATACTCAGCCATCCTGGAGCGGAGACCAAGTACATAGTCCACTATGTCTTGCTTTGGGGGCTTGAGAGGTAACTCCCATCCTTCCTTCACCAAGCACAGTGGACCCCTCACAGGGTGGCCAAACAGAAGTTCAAAAGGGCTGTAACCAACCCCTTCTGAGGCACCTCCCTATATGCAAATAAAAGGCAGGGCAAGAGTATGTCCCATCTTCGCCTAAGCTTTTCTGGGAGCCCTTTAATCATGCCCTTCAAGGTTTTGTTGAATCTCTCAACTAAACCATTGCATTGTGGGTGATAGGGTGTGGTGAACTTATAAGTCACTCCACACTCCTTCCACATTGCTTTTAAGTACCCAGACATGAAGTTAGCACCCCTGTCTGATACTACCTCCTTAGGAAAGCCCACTCTTGAGAAAATTCCCAGGAGGGCCCTTGCCACCACAGGTGCTGTAGTGGTCCTGAGGGGAATAGCTTCTGGGTACCTGGTGGCATGATCCACTACCACCAGGATAAACCTGTGCCCAGATGCTGTTTGGGGATCCATGGGACCAACAATGTCAATCCCTACCCTTTCAAAGGGCACCCCCACCACAGGTAGTGGTATCAGGGGGCCTTTGTAGTGCCACCTGCCTTGCCACTGGCCTGGCAGGTTACACAGGAGCGACAAAACTCCTTGGTGTCTTCAGACATGTGGGGCCAGTGAAAGTGAGGGACAATTCTGTCCCAAGTCTTGTTCTGGCCCAGGTGACCTGCCAAGGGAATATCATGGGCTAGGGTCAATAGGAAGCCCCTGAACTTTAGAGGTATAACCAACCTCCTGGTGGCACCAGGTTTGGGGTCTCTACTCTCTGAGTACAGGAGTCCATCATCCCAATACACTGTATGGGGACCACTAGCTTTCCCAGCAGCCTCAGCAGCAGCTTGCTGTCTGAGGGGTTCAAGGGAGGGGCAGCTCTGCTGCTCCTGGCTCAGATCTGCCCTAGAAGGTCCCCCTGTCCCCAAGAACTCAACCTGGTCAGGTTCAAGTTCCTCTGGGACAGTTCCTTCTTCAGGACTGAGATCATCCCCCTCAAGGGACTGATCTTCTTCCTGAGCCAAGGGGAAGGCACTGCCTTAACCCTACTACTCCTCCTCTTGGAAGGCACTTGGTCCATTATTCCAGAATCCAAGGCCTGTTCAGTGCTAGACATTTTGGCTTGTGACCTGGTCACAGCAAACACATCTGCAGGGATCCCCAGCATTTCTGCATGGGTCCTGAGCTCCACTTCTGCCCAAGCAGAAGTCTCTAAGTCATTGCCAAGCAAGCATTCGACTGGTAGGTTTGCACTCACCACAACCTTCTTAAGGCCAGTTACCCCTCCCCAGGAGAAGTTAACAACTGCCAGAGTATGGTCTGTTCTGACATTGCTAGCATTGGTCACTTGGTACATCTCACCAAGTATAACTTGCCCAGGATGCACAAGGTCTTGTGTCACCATTGTGACACTTGCCCCTGTGTCCCTAAATGCCAAAGCCTCTCGTCCATTGATTAAAGGCTGTTGTCTGTACTTGCCCAGATTACTGGGACTCACAGAGGAGGTCACATCCATGCCTCCATCACAGACTAACACAGCCTGAGTTAGTTCTCTGACTAGGTCAGAGCCCAACTCAGTACCCAGGGTGAACCCTACTAAACCCTTGGCTGGAGCACTCCCACCAACTGTAACTGTACTAGGGGGAACAGGTGCCTTAGGGGCATTGGTGGGTGCTGGACTTGAGTCTTTGGACTTGGTGCAATCACTGGTCCAGTGGGTCTTTTGCTTACAGACCTTGCACCATGGTTTTCTTTGGCCTTTCCCTTTTGTAGACTGTGAATCCCCACCTGAAGAAGATTTTTGGGGGCCTGATGAAGACTTTTGATCTTTACCCTTCTCCCCACCCTTTTCAGAGTTCTTAGCATCTTGCTTCTTAGTGTCCCCACCTTGGTTCTGTACTTTCTGCTTCACCCTGGTTCTGACCCATTTGTCTGCCTTCTTTCCCAATTCTTGGGGAGAGGTCAGATCAGAGTCTACCAGGTATTGATGAAAGAGCTGATTTTGACAGTTATTAAGAATCTGCTCCCTCATTATCAGATTGTACAATCCTGAGAAGTCACACACCTTACTGCCCATCAACCAGCCTTCCAGAGCCTTGGCAGAACAATCCACATAGTCTACCCAGTCTTGAGTCTGTGCTTTTGGGTATCTCTGAACTTCAACCTGTACTGTTCAGTGGTTAGGCCAAACCCATCAATAAGAGCACTCTTCAAGACCTTGTAATTATCAGCATCCTCCTCTCTAACAGTGAGGAGCTTGTCTCTACCTTTGTCAGCAAAGGAGAGCCACAAGATTGCTGCCCACTGCTCCTGAGGGACCCTCTGTACTTTACAGGCCCTCTCTAGAGCAGTCATCCATTTGTGGATGTCATCCCCACTCTGGTAGGGAGGGACAATCTTGCTCAGGTTCCTATGGTCATAGGACCTATCCCTATCTCTAGGGACATGGCTGCCACCATGGGACTCTAGTCCCAACTTTCTTTTCTCTCTAAAGAGATCTAGGGACTCCCTGTCTAAGGCTACTTGCTTCCTTCTGAGTTCAAGCTGAGCTTCCTCATACTGAATCAGCCTTGTTCTCCTCTCATGAGAGGATTCCCTCCTATGAGATGAGACAGAGCTCCCTATTGAGGTGCCAGAGTGGTTAGACTCCTGAGAAGGAGATCTAGACTTTCTGGGCACACTCATAATCCTTCCTGGGGGACAAAGAGGGCATCATCCTGATCATCCTCTTCATCTTCCACAGGAGGGATTGGGTTATCCAGGTCAGGGTCATTGTCACCCTCCTGGCCAGTTTCAGAGGGGGGACTGGGGGTATTGCTACCCCTGGCCCCACCCTCATCTTCTGCCCCACCCTCAGCTCCTACCCCTTCAGTCCCCAAGGGCTTACTAAGGTCATAAGCTACCAACAACTCCTTAAGGTGTTGGGTGGTGGGACTTTGGCCTGTCCTTAATTTCCTCAAGTTACATAATGCTCTCAATTCCAAGAATGGGAGTGTATCATACTTGGAGGGGAGAAGCCCAGTGGCTTCTGGCAAGGATTCTCTAGATCCTACCTTTAAAGACATTACTAGTGTGGTGTGGTGTATGCACTACCTACTCTAGTGTGGCCTACTAAACTCTCTTGAGTTGTAGAAAGGGTGTGCTATCCCTTAACACACAACTCTAAGTTCAGTAGAACTTACTGTATTCTAAGCTTAAATTATATGTACCTTAGGTACCTTTAGTGGTTTTCAGTTGATCAATTCAATTGAGATTATCTGGTAAAACAATAGCAAGCTGGAATCCCACACGCTGCACACCAATGTGAGAAGTTGGCCTGGCATATGCTGTCCACTAATTATAGTGGGCACCTTGCACCAGTCCAAACAACCCCTTATTGGAGATAGGTTAAAGACAACCTTTATTGAAAGCTATCCTAGTGGTAGCTATGGAGAGCAGCCTTCAGGCTAAGTCTTGAAGGAATGTAAAGCAGCTTGTTTTACCAGTCTATAATCTCTTGAGTGACCAAATGAAAGAGCACCACACCAGGTATATATTCAAAATATATGTATTTATTGCTAAACACACCCCTCTAGTCTCTTTATGAGGCTAGAGTTCGAAGTACATAAGTTATAAGTTATTTAAAGACAGTAATAGCACAAATACACGTTTGGGCCCTAGGGGCGTACCAAACCATATACCAATAAAGTGGTATAAGAACCACGACTGAACTAGACACTAGGCCTAGAGCCTCTAGAAGTGCTTGGACCACAAGGAACCACCCAAGGTAGTGACACAGGGGACCCACGGGGGACGCGTGCAGTGTAAATACACAACCGCGATACGCCGTTGACTTCTATGGAGAAAGTCGCGATCAGGAAATTAAAGGAAAGGGACACTTAAAGGAGGACTTGGAGCAAACCCTTTGAGAACTAGTAATTTGAAGAGTCTCTACCCACGGGAGCACCGGAGTACTCGTGTTACCTCACCCAGGGAAGCCGGGTGCATAGGTGTCTTTCGGGGTCGGGTTTCGTCAGTCGATTTGAATGGCGATCTGCTGCAAAGTGCTGCTGGCGACCAAGTGGAAAGTGTCCGGGTGGATCCAAGAGTGGATCGGAGATCTGAAGAACCTGAAAGCAGAGGGGACAGAGTCTGGGTCACTAGCCAGTGACCAGGAAGGCGATGGACAGATGCCCACCGATGTCGCTTGCTTCAGATGCGTTGAAGGTCGTCTTGACTCTTCAGCCACGAGGTCCAAGAGGCATTGTCGGCGACCAGGAGCAGGATTCGGGCTGGTACACAATGTCTGTCGAGTGCTGAGGTGTCGGCGACCGGATTGGACCCAACAAACCTTGGCAACGGCAAGTCTCGGTGAAGATGAAGATCGTCGATGGTGCAGACCAGCAAGGTCTGGGGAACTCACCCAGCAAGGGTAAGTGAGGGCAGGCCTGGAGCAACCAGGATGCCCAAGAAGAAAAAGATTGGCCTTCGTTAAGGGCTACTAGCCAACGGGCTAGCGACCGCGAAGGAGCCTCAAGACGTTGCACGTGGATCTGGCTCACAGGACACTCGTGGAGTGGAGGCCAGTGATCTTCGGTGCAGTTGGTGCTGGAGGCTAGGGCTACTCGGAGCCCAAAGCACGACTTCGTGGGAGACCCAGAAGAGGATGCACTTGCAAGTGTGCTCGGTGTCCAGGGGTCACAGTCTCACGTTACCCACGATAGCTACGGTCCTCAGCTTTGCTGGGGACTCAGGGTAGCCTCAGGGAAGTCTGAGAATCCACCTCTGGTGATGCGAAGACTTCGGCGTCTGACGGGAGCTTCAGAAATGCAGACCGGACAGATGCGTCTTTGGTGCCTGCCAAGCAGGGGAGTCACTCCTTGACTCCAAGGGAGATTCTTCTGTCCTCTAGTCTTTAGTAGAGCATCGAAGGTCCAGGATTCTGTTTCAGAGTTTCGTCCAGGGATAATCTAAAGTCCTAAGGACTGGGTTCCTATACTTATACTAAGTATAGGGGTTGGACTACTCTGTGGCCCCACCTATGGGTGGGTCAGGGCAGAGGGTGGCTACACCCCTTTCCTTTGTCCAGTTCGCGCCAAAGCAGGGGCTGCAAGCCCCTGATCCGGTTTGAACTGGGGTATGCACAGGGACACCAAATGTGCCCCCAGTGCAGGACTTCAAAGCACCCGAAAGTGCTCCCGCCCAGCCCCAATACACATTATCCTGTCTGGGGAGGTGGTCACACCTCCCTGGGACAGGAAACCTATTGTCCAGGCCTCCCCTGCCGGAGTTTCGTCCAGCAGCAGGAGGCCAGACTCGTGTCTGTGGCAGCAGCATCCATTTTGTGATGCCAGGGCTTTAGAAAGAAGTTACCGGGCTAGCCAGAGTTAACATGTCTTTCCCTCTAGAAGGGTGGAATGCTACCCCCGCCGCCAGAATTGGCGGGGGGGTAGTATTCCAAGATGTTTGACACCAAACACGACATGTTTAGGTGCAGCCATTCCAAAGTTAGCATTTAATGCGAGGTTATAATGCGCTTAAGAGTATATGGTCAGGCTGCACTACAAACAGCATCAGAGAAGGGTCTCCGAACGCTGCAGAGGGGCCCTGCTCATGCAGGGGCACCCTCTCACATAGGAACCATGCACTCTGCCTTTAGGATTGATAAGGCCTGCCTTAGGAGTGACTTATAGGTTTATATGTGTGTATGTATTTAGTGATATAGGTAACCTATATCACAGTAAGGGTGCATGCACCACCTACCCAGGCTGCAGTAGCAGACCTGTGGTGTCAGTTTGGATGGCCTTCCAGGGGTGGCATAATACATGCTGCAGCCCCTGGTAGGCCTCTGAGGTACCTATGCCCTTGGTACATAGTATACCATATACTAGGGACTTATAAGGGCACTCCAGATTCCAATCAGTGATGTGCCTAAGGCACATGAAAACCATTTTAGAGAGGAAGCAGCTAGGCTGGGGTTCTGATTAGCAGGGCCCCAGCCAGACTAATGTCGAAAAACAGTGAAGCATCAGCAAAAAGTGGGGGTACCCATGTGAAGCAGATCCTACTCTCCTACAGGGCTGTTTTCAGCCTTCTCTGCACTCACAGCGAAACCAGGAAGCCCTTACCTGGTTGCTGGTTCTGCAAGTGACATCATCACATCAGTGATGTGATTGTGTCAGTTGCAAGACTGTCACACCCCCATTTGGCAGAGTGGAAGAGTTTACTGCTCCAACCAAGGGGACGGGGGTGACGGGGCAGCACTGGAGCAGCACACAACAGCTGTTGCACCAGTGCCAGATCAGATGCCTAAACATGACCCCAGCCAGTAGCACTTGGCTGTGAGTGCTGTTGATGGAGAGGTCACATCAGTAGCACTGAGGGGTTAATTCCTCTTTCCCATTCCATAACTCTCTAAAATAGCTCTAATGTTTACAGAACCTATCTGTGGCTGGGCCCGCAGCAACTTGGGCAAACTCACAGGCCCAAAGGACTTGCATAAGACCTCAAGCGTCTCCTTTGATGCAACTAACTGGCAAACAAACCGGGTGCTGGACTACAACCAAAAGAGTAGGTCTAATGAAAAAAAGAGCAAAAGGTGGTGCAGTCAGTAAGTGGGCTCACCACACAAAGTCAATCACCACTTTGCCTACTTGCACTTGTAACAGTAGGTTTTAGGGAGCTATTCTTTAATCTGTAGAACGATTAGGAGGACTGGCTGGAGGCCTTCATGCAGACAAGGTCAACAGCCAGTACAGATTCAGCAGGAGAAGGCAGGCTAATTCCTGAGCAGGAGTAAAGATGCAGCACACAGGTCCTTGCTCTGAAAGCACCAACAGTAGCAGTGTCCAAGGAGGTCGGTGTCCAAATAGTGTTCAACAAACTGAAGGGAAGCTCCAGCTTATATGTCCATGTTCATTGAGCCTTGACCTACTGCTCATAGGGGTCAGTCAATTCTCTAAGTTCAAAATGTCCAGCCAAGTAAAATAGGGCTATGTTTCCATATTTAGAGTGGTTTCTGTGAAATATCCCGTCCCAGATTCAATTGTAGGGTTCACTGCCTGAAAGTAGATGACCAGGGAGCCGATCTAGTGGAAATCTACTGTATTCCCTCCCAGCAGCCATGAAAACAAGGAACAACACAGGAAACAGCGAGGGTGGGACAATCCTTGCTATCCTAATTGGTATCCATCTTTCATCTTGCATTTTACAGTCCTATAAATAAATTAATGTCTGCAAGTAGCGAAGGGTAACCTTAATAAAAGGTGCAGGGATAGAGTTTAATTTGAGCTGATGGTTTCCGGTGCTCGGCACCGGCACTTAATTGGCAACACCAGCACTTATGACAGCCTGCCACATGGTGGCGATGCTTGTCTAAATTGGAGATGCACACAACAACAGCTGTCTGTTAATTCCATATAAAAATGACTAATACCTGCCGCCATTCTTAAGGTTTTGAGAGCTTGGAATGATCTGAGTTATCTCACTTGTAGGAGTGTGATGGTTTGTGGTTCTACTGGCACTGGCCGTGGTGGCAAGGGCAATGGATGGTGTAAAGTGCAGTGGGCTCCTGACGCTGGCACTGGCACTTTTTTTTTCTTTTTTTACAAATGAAGCACTAGTGTTCAAGAAGTATTTACTGTGCACATATGCACTTATTATTGCTTTCGATATGGCAAATTTTATGTTCATAATGTTTGTGAATATCCAAAGCATACTAAAAATAAAAAGTTCACTGTCTGTCACAAGCCACTTTACGAAACAGAGTGAAACACGAGGTAGGCAGCTTCCTGCTACTGCACTACAAAAACTAAAATACTGTGCACGACCCAGAGCTTTTGCAGAGGACATTTAGGGGCCGATTCCGATTCGGGCCGGAAATCTCTCCAACCGAGCCGGACCCGGAGAGATTCCCGACCGAATCGGACTCTGGCAGTCCGACCGAATGAGTACGATGCGCACGTATGCCATCGGACTCGATTCGGTCGGACTCCCATTGAAGTCAATGGGAGCCAGTCGTACGACGCGTACACGGGCTCCCATTGACTCAATGGGCACGACGTGAACAAGGGCGCCCCCTACAGCGTGTTCGCGTCGGTGCGGGTCGCACCGTACATGCACGTGTAGGGGGGACCCATGGCTCCCCCCTGTGTGCGACTCGCATGCCTACGCTTCCAGGGGGTCCGACATGGACCCCCAAAGTGCGGCTCCGACAGCTCCTTGGAGCCGGACTGCGCGAGTCGGTCGGAGAGGTCGCGATGCGCATCGTACTTACCCGGCCGGGGAACGTCTCCATTGCGCGGTGCGAGTCATCCCCGTGCGAGTCGGTCGGAGCGGTCGGGTCCTGCGAACGAGTCGGTCGGAGATTTCGCGAGCGCACGCATCGTACTCGCTCGCCCGGACGCACGTACGATTCGGTCGGGAAACAGGGCTCCGAATCGGATCCGGTAAAGCCGAATCCGATTCGGAGCCCTACCGGCCGAGATCGGAATCGGCCCCTTAGTGGGGCTGGCCCCTGGAGACTATACAGTGTGGAAACCAATGACGCGTTTTCCCATCTCAGGGTACACCCAAGTCTGGGCCCTCAGCAGCACCATATCTGCAGTTTAAAGAGGATTTGGGACTTCCACAAGTTCTGCTATAGAGGAAAAATGCAGGCGGATCTAAGATCAAAGGAAAAAAATGCAGGGATATCATGAAAATTTGCTGTAGCCTAAACTTTCACCCTTAAACGCATTCATCTACATGATCTATTCATTTGCAACAGGATTGTCACCTTACAGTCTTACTTAGGGAAACAAGTCATAAATATGGTGCCAGGAGAAGTAACAGCGCTTATCAAATCTGTGTTAAGGTCAAAGAATGGTTTAAAACACCATGAGGAATACTGTGGCAGCAATACTGCCATCAGAACCACTGTGCTCTATAGAAATAATGCCAGGTTTGAGATTCTCCATAGAGATAAAGCCCCCCCTCAATTGTCACGCCGAAGGACAAGTCCCTGGAATGATAGGACCAGATCGGGGTAATAGATTGCTGGGCCACAGAATTTGGCCTCATGATGTAGTGCAGTAGAACAATGTTCTGATCATAATGTTCTGCTTAAATTGAAACAGTTTATGTTGGCACTTGCAACTTGAATCTCAAAAAGCCTAAAAGCATTTTAAATAATACTAATGATTGGCATAATAAGTGTTTCTTTTAGAGATGCAGCCTGGTGGTTACAGAGATGTGAGCTCAGCTAGAAGGGTCAGTTTCCTCAAGGTGCTTCCCTGTAAGACCATGAGTGCTATTGCTGATTTTACTAAAATCTATGCACAATGGTTTATTTTTAATGATACCGGGGAACCCATACCTCGATCAGTGGCTCACTCAGAGTTATGTTCCTACAAGCCTCAAAGATCTGCGATTGGTATTGCATACAATTACTCACATTCGTGTTGGTGCTGTCAACCAGGAACACATTCCAAGATCTTTGTTCTCAATGAATCTCGCAACCAATCAGATTCTGTTTATGATAACAGCAAGCTGACTCAGCATTGTGATTGTGGTGAAAATCAAACTTAACTAGAGCTCTCCTATTGAGACATAATGAACTGAAAAACAAATTTTTGAGGCGGCTTTTATCCGTTCCTCAAGGTACCCCCTCATTCACTGCTCATGAGGAGCTAGGTATGACCTACATCTCCGACCTGATAGCATTTCGCCCTGTATCTCTCTGGTTAAAAATCTGGGCCGAGAAGGGGACCACATTAAATAAAGCGATCCTAAAAGATTATTTGGCTCTTGACCACGCCTCCCGGGTACCGTAGCTTAGTTACGTTGAAAAGAGCTTAACAAGCTTGGGGAGAGGAGATCTCTATACTAATCCCAACGTGACTAATAAGAAGGATCTGAACCTTATTAGGGTGGCCTTCTATGAGTATCAGACCATGGCAAGGAAGGAGAAGGAGTTACCGAAGCCTAGTGTACACCGCTTCATCACGTTAAGGACCACTCAGATGGTGGAGCCGTACTTACTGGGATTCATAAATTCATATGATCGCTTTCTACTGACAAGGTTACGGTTCGATCTTTTTCACCTCCTTCTTGCCTATCCCAGGGGTCAGAACAATGTACAAATCTTGTCGTCCTGTGGTTGCGATGGATTATCTCCACAGGACCTGGTTCATTTTACGATGTTGTGGCCATTTTATGATACCCCCAGAAAGTCCTTTTTAATTCCCATTTTGAAAAAGGGCAATTTTAGGCAAGTACGACCCGCTTTAAATTTTTCACAAATGTTGTCGAGGAGCAATGTTTTTACGTCATGAATTTTTTAAAATCTGTCATCAGGCTAAGGGCCAGCTGTGACTAACTAGCTTGATTCCCGACTCCATTGTTGGCACCACGCACCTTGTCTGTTCACCATGCTGGTTCGTTCATCAATCGGATCATGTGCGAGGACTCATTGTATCACCTAGAGTGATTTGTTTATCCAGCATCATCAGTGTGTTATTGGAGCCTTGGTAACTCTGTAATTTTTACATGTATATAGTATTGTTAAATCTGGTATGACCTTGTGTGGATCATATTTATTATATTTTATATATTTTAACTTGTCCTTTTATGGTTTCAATACATGAAATCGAAAAAAGATTTAAAGAAAGAAAGAAAGATAAATGGGCACCAACTACACGTTGAAGAAAACATGAGAAAAATCTTGAGAAAACTTAGACACAATTAACTGACTTCTGCCCCTGTTCATACAGAATTGTATTAATACCTAAAATACAACGTCCCTTAGATATCTATGTTTGTTGACATAGAGAGTCACAATGAGCTGTGGTTTTCCATTTTGCACAGACTAGTGAGCTCTGCTTCTGATTAGTAAAAAAAATCAAAATCAAAATTCTGTTCTTAATACCCAGGCTTACTCAAAGCTCTTCTCATGATAACAAGGACATGCCCAAATAGCCATTCATACTATTAGCTAGAGTATCTCAGAAAATATCCACTTGATAATACCGAACACGATCCAGAGCTGCTCTTCTCTTTCCAATAGACAGACTTAATTGTTTCTTTGTTCATGATAATTCCCAGACTCTCACATCTATGATGTTGATGATACTTAATCAATAATAGATCTGATCCTCTTTCTGCCTAGAGTCACTCAGAACTCTCCTCTCAGTAATATACAGACTAAAGGGTTTATTTAGCATTTGGTTGACATCGGTTGACATTGTACTCTGCCAAAAACATGGTGCTGTACCCTGACTGGCAAGCTTGTGCTTGCCCCATTCTATTTGGTTTTTGTGGGAATCTCTAACCCCATTGTGGAATATTGTGATTCCTTGTTGTCCCTTGGTACCAAATCCTGCTGTGATATTGTTTCAGGTTCCATATGAGGCAGAGTGGTTATCGTTATTCGATTTGTGTCAAACTCTTTGCATTTAGGCTCAGCAGTTGTGTCAAGTCCCACAAGGGTATACGGAGAGTCCCTCCATTTTCAATCAGGTCCTTAAAAAGAATTTGGAGTCTTTGGTTATGGCCTGTAACTCTGTCCTGGAACAGTATATTGACGACCTGCTGGTTGCGCCAAATACTCAGGAAGCTTGTAAAACTGACACTATTGCATAGTTGAACCACTTGGCTGAGAATGGACATACAATGTCCCCTAGCAAAGCTGCAGTACTATTTGATACAAGTCTTGTATCTTGGTCATCATATTGAGAAAAGAATTAGAAAGGTGTCGCAGGAGAGAATTTTGCGATTTTGCAAAGGAAACCATCAACAACCCAGAAAGAGGTCAGGATGTTCTTGGGAATGGTGGGCTACTGTCACCAGTGGATACCCAACTTTTCCCTAGGGGCCAAGCCTTTACAGAGTCTGACACACAAAGATGTGTCAGATCTGATGGCCTAGGACAAGGATTGTTTGGCTGCCTTACTAGAATTGAGAGAAAGCCTCTGCCGCGCTCCGGCACTAGGAATGCCTGATTACAACAAAGCGTTTTCACTTTATTTGCAGTGAGAAGGAGAGCTGCGTTTTCTCAGTGCTTAAACATAAACAAATGGAAGTGCACGTAGACCTGTGGCTTACTTTTCAGCTACTTTAGATCCAGTAGTGGCAGCATTACCTGGATGTCTTAAATCTGTGGCGGCCGTGGGTGTCAGAATAGAGAAGTGTGAAGGCATTGTCATGGGTCATCCTTTAACGGTGTACGTGCCTCACTCTGTGGAAATACTGTTGACGCATACTCACACACAGCATTTAACAACAGTTGCCTGATCCGGTATGAACTGATCATACTGGCGGCTGAAAATGTAACTCTAAAAAGATGTTCTGTTTTAAATCCTGTCACCCTGTTGCCTCTTCTTGAAATCGACAATGATGAAAATAAAGAGGAGCATGATTGTCTCAATGTCACTGAATTGTGTACCAAGCCAAGACCAGATATACAAGATGAGCCACTACCTGAATCTGATTGTACATTGTTTGTGGATAGCTTGTGTTTGAGAGACCATGAAGGAAATTTACTTTCAGGATTAGTAGAAGCTTCGTGGCTCCAGGGAGTGTTTTCAGCACAAGTGGCTGAATTGATTGCTCTTACTAGAGCATGCTGTGTCTCAGACCAGCAGAGAGTGACCATTTTCACTGATAGTCAGTACGGCTTTGGTGTCTTTCATGATTTTGGACAGTTACGGTCCCAGAGGGGGTTTATGACCTCCTCCTGTTTGCCCTTTCAGAATGGGGAGCAAGTCTGAAAACTCCTTGAAGCATTGCAGATACCTACACAATTGCTGTGGTTAAGTGTGTTGCACATTGTAATAGGAGTGCTTGTGTGACTGTTGGCAACAGATTTGCTGACTAAGTTGCCAGATACTGTGCTTACAATCCTTGTACCTTTAATGGAGACTATACATATTTAGGGAACAGATGAGACCAACTACAACCTTTTGTTAACTACAGCTGATACTTGGGAGGAAGTTAAGAGGTTGCGGGAAGAAGTGTCAGAGGCAAAACAGCATAGTTGGGTCAAAGCAGGTTGTGTCAAGAGGGATGAGGATGAGATTTGGGTTTCAGGAGATGGGAGACCAGTGTTATCAACAGTCTTTTACCCCAGATGGCCAGACATTATAATGATCCTACTCATGTGGAAAGAGACTTGATGGTCAGGTTGTTTAGGGAGACTTGATTCAATCCAGAGTTTAGGTTGATAGCTGACGTACTGTGCCATAGATGTGTCGTGAGTCAACAGAATAATGTGGGGAAGAGAACTGCAATAACGCTGAGGGCCAGATGTATCAAGCAAAATTGCGTTAGCAAGCGCCAAAATTCGCAGAATTTCGGCGTTTGCGAACGCAATTTTGCTTAGTGGTACGTATTAAGGCAAAACTGCCTCGCAAAATAAGGAATCGCAAAATTTGCGATTACCTATTTTGCGATTGCATTTAAGGAATCGCAAATTGCGATTCCTTAAATCCAATGTAAGAAGCACCAAAAAAGTGCAATTTGTCCTTAAGGAATCGCAAAGTAATATGCGATTTCTTTGAAAAATGCACTTTTTAGCATTTTTCAAAGTGCCATGTGGCGCACATACATGCCCGTAGGGCATGTATGTGCGTCACATGTGCACACTATACATATTTCAGGGGTGCAACAGGGTGTCAAAAGGACACCCTGGCACCCATGAAATTGCATTCTCAATTTGCGATTCTCTAATTGCGATTCGCAAATTGAGAATGTCTTCCCATTCATTCCTATGGGCCTCTACGCCCATAGGAATGAATGGGAAGGTATTCCTTAATTGCGAATCGCAATTTGCAATTCGCAATTAAGGTATATTAAGAAATCACAATTATTATTGCGATTCCTACATACATAGCATTTTGCGATTCCTTAATAGCAATTCGCTAAAATTCGCTATTAAGGAATCGCAAATGCAATCCTTAATACATCTGCCCCTGAGTCACATAAGGAGTTAGGTGGTCCTTTCAACAGGATGCAGATGGATTTCATTGAAATGCCTCTGTACAATGGATTGAGGTTTGTGTTGGTTGTTGGGTGCATCTTATCATGATGGGTTGAAGCATACCCCACAGGAAGGAATTACGCACATTTTGCACATTTTAAATTTCCCCATGGATGACATGGTACATGTTATCTTGGTATAGTGTTCCTGAAGATTTCCCATGTAGAACAATTTTATGATCCTGTATGGGAAATAAAACATAGAACTAGATGAGGTGTTAGTGCAGCGAAAGTTATCGGAGATATTTTTGGAGCCATAATCCCATCTGTAGCATTAATTCTGAATGATCTGAAAATTAGAATGCTGTCTACAATAGTGGATAAATTGGCTACTAGTACTGCAAATTCTTTATTGCGTGTAAATACTGAGATGGTTGCGATAAGGTCTATGGTTTTAGAGAACCAACTTGCGTGAGACCTTTTACTCGCAAAGGAGGGCAGAGTTAAAAGTTCAGCAATGTTGTACTTATATCCCAGACGAAAGTAACGATCTGGAGGAATATATTCAGAATATATCTGGGTTGACAAAAGATTTGAAAGGGTTAGAAGTGACAGGTGCTTGGGTAGCCATTGGGAATGGATTTTCTGTCATAGGCAAATGGTTTGGAAGCTTGAGAAAGGGAATTTTGGGCATCATTTTGAAAACTCTTTTGATAATTGCCCTTTGTGCAATATTCCTACTTATGATCTTCAAGGGATACAAGTATGCACAAGTTAGATGAGGAGTGGGGAGGAAGAGAGCAGATGTAGAGTTAGAGGAGAGTCAGAGTAGATATTATGATGACATGAAAAGTCTGTAGGATTCTAGGTGAAGGATACGTAAGACCACAAGTTTCTAGATGGTCCGTCTGATAATATCAGATTGTAATCTGTGATGGCTTGACTCGCCGTCAGAGGGGGGACTGCGGCAGCGTAATTTTGGCTCCACTCTTTCATGCTTAACTAGGTCACATATATGTTTACACATGGCCTTATATACTTGTGTGATGTAACATTACTAATGTAATGTAGTGCACATGATCAGATACAGAAAGTGCCCTTACTGTGTAATCTTGACATTTATATGAGTGAGCATATTAAAGTTTTCCCTTACAGTAACAATGAATTGCAGTTCACATTTATATATCTTCTCTTGCGTGGTTTGCATAATATTGCTAATTCTTATATATTCACATATTCATTTAAATAATAATCTGTGTTTGTTTTATAACTGAAAATGTATCCATTTGAATAGTGTTCTACATCTATATTGTAACCGAATATGTACCTGCAATTATGCATTTAAACGTGTACTGAAATGCTTGCTGCGCTAAGTTGAGAAAAGGCATTAAGCATTGGAATTTCTTAATGTTTAATTTTAACGTGAGTGTTTGCTTTGGATGCAATGTTTTTATCTCCTCTACAGGTGCAGTTGCATGAGCTCATAGTTAAAGAAAGGCACATTGTGTGAAAGAGATAGTGCAGCTCGAAATGAGTATCTTTTGGTAAGGACAAGAAGTTTTAACAAACGAAGGGCGAACTACTGTCCATGTAGAAGAGGGAAATAGGAGGAATCCATGGATGTTCTAATGTGTGGACCAAAGGAAAGAAATCTTGAGTGTAGTTGCCATGTTTTGTTGTCTGAAGATGGAAAATAATGAGACATGTGATTCTCGAAGACTCTGTTGTAGGTATAATTGAGGATCATACTTTGGCTTGATTCATATTCCCTTTAGACTCTGAGAGATACAGACGACTTTGTAACATCTCTGTTGTGTGGCTTAATGGTATGCAATATTCTTTCACTTTAGAGAACTTCTACAGAGGTTCTACTATGCTGACACCTTTCTCTGCTTCCCTGACTTAAATAGAGTTTCCTGATTTTTAGTTTAGAATAGGGTTTAGTAGATCTTCCTAAACAGATTGTATGACTTAACAACTACTGCCTAAACCACGACTTCCTAAACCACGAAAGCTAAACAACGAACAATGCTTAACCACTAGTTTTTTTACAACGACTTCCTAAACAACGAAAATACTTTAAATTGCCCATTACTAATTGACGCCAGTATGTTCTCTTAAATAAACATGTTCAAGCTGTGCCCATTAGAGAGCACAATCAAGCAGAGTGAGATGTAAGGCTGTGCTTATCTTCTTATGCACCTATCAAGTGACGAACACAAACACATCAAGCTGTGCCCCTCTGCGCAAACACAATCAAGGACAGTAGACTCCTAAGGCTCAAATAAATTGAAACCACGACCAAAGCCAAACCACTTCTTTTTTCACGAGTTACTATACCACGAAAATGATTTATTTGCCATGTTACTCGAATCTACCACCAAGTTCAAATCTACACATGATAAAAATGTATTTAAATTAAACAACACTTCTTATTAAAACTATTTTTATTAAAGAAACTTTCAATTTACATTCAAATAATCATTTTTTTAAAATACAGACGAACTTACAAAGATACAGTAATGTTCGGCAAAAAACTATAAAATATAATTCCATCATCTTTTTTCTCTCACAAAATAAAATTATTAAAAAACACTTTCCAAAACATATTTTCATTTTTAAATTTTTTTCACTCATATAAAACATTTAATTAACGTCCACCCCCCCTTTTGTGACCATTTCATCTGTGAAAACCAGATAGGAACAGTCGCATCGAGCACAGTTCTAATTCGCATCATTGAAAAACAAACCTACAGTGCCATCTCTTGGCCTAACATTTTAAATTTATATTTAGTCTATTATAACGACAGCGTAATTAAAATGAATGGTTCTGGACTTCGTGGTTCAGGACTTCGTGGTTACAGGACTTCGTTGTATGTGATTCTTCGTTGTTCACACTTCGTTGTTCAGGTAAGTCGTTTTTCACACTTCGTTGTTTAGGATGTTTCCCTCCTAAACAACCTCACATATAAGCAGGAGGATCAAAGCTTTCAATCTACTCACCAGACTTTGTTTCTCATTCTCTGTATAGCAGCTACAGAATTTCTTATTTGCTTTCTGTTCTCGAGGATACATTTTGTTCAAAGATTTGGATATCCATTAGTAATTGTGTATTTTTATACTATGTTTCTGAGACTGATTTATATCAGCTTGGCTTTGAATTTGTAATAAAGCTATACTTAATTCCATCCTCCGACTCATCAGAGTTTTACTGTATGGCCAAATGGGTTACACTGTAATTGTTAAATTGTAGTTGATCCTAACTCCTTTTATTTCTCAGGCACCTATAACCTTCCATTGCAGGAGGCAAGAAAAAGGAGCCCAAATTCTATGCATTTTCACCATAAAGTACGCCGGCGGAAGGGTGATCAAAAGGCTCCCCTGCCGACGTGCACCCATAGGTTCAGCTGAGCGCAGTACGTGCACCTGTGAATAAAAAATATCTGGTGCAGCTGTCCCTGCATTTATGCGTTAGAGGACCACATGCAGTACTTATTTATTGAAACGCCAAGTGCAGGCCTCTGCCAAGGCCCTGCACAACAGGACCCAAACCACAGACCAACTTGAGAGCATTCACAAAGCAGGAAATGTTATCCCATCAAAACACTTGCAAACCTCCTGGAAGAAGGACCACTGAATACTCTTTGTAGTAAACCAAGACCCTCTTTAACCTGAGAGTCCAAAAACGGGGTATAAAGTGCCATAAAGAACAAAAGGGCCCGCCCCACGAGCTACTTCGCATTGAACATCTAAAGGACTGAAAAAAATATAAGCACTGAAAAAAGGGAAAAACCCATCATAGAACAGCTGCTCACTATACACGCTGTCAAGGGTGAAATTATATACAGCTGTACAGATAAATAAGAATGAAAATCTCACGTGTCAGAACCCCTTAGAGAGGTGAAGGAAGACAGTGTGTCTGTATTTGAGTTGTGTGCATCAACGGCTATGCTGTGCGTGCCTGGTATGTGCATGCACTATGCAAAAGGTAGACTCTTTAGCTTTATAGAGCATGTTTTTATTTTACTTACTGCGGTGTCAGCCATTTGATTTAATTTTGCCTGACTCTATTTATTAGTGCGTGTGGGGCGCCATCGTGTGGACACCTTCACATATTACACCTGTTTCCATACAAAAATCTATGCTGCCAGTTTTGAATTAACAAATTAGCGCCGCTTTCTGTTATTAACCACTTGATCAGTTGGACAAAGAGTATACCGTGTTTTCTGGAATTGAAATAAAGGTAAAAAAAGGTATGAACGCCAAATGTTGATGCCATTGCATTGTGCTTTTGTCTAATTCTTCATCCCGTTTGATCTGAAAGATCATGCATAAGTGTGGTGTAAAATGGAAAACCAGCCAGGACGTACGTGTTGCTATCCTCATCCCTCCAGATACACTGGAACAACTGGGGCCGTATTCTCACAACCTTCTCCGTAAATAATTTACTGGAGTAAAGCGTGCTTATTCACAGTAACTACGAGTAATCAAAACTTATTTTCTGGAAATTCATGATTAAGGGGCTGATTTGCGGCTGCCCGCGGCCCACGCAGGGGGCCACCCTAAAAGGGCGGCCCTCTTAGTGCCAATTAGGCACGTACACCACCCCTCTAGTGGTGGGACTCGGGGAGGAGTCCCCTTGCCTTGGCGCGCTAGGTGCGTCACTTCTGGCACACAGAGGGCGGGGGAGGGTACTTATACCTCCCCCCTCCTTTCTGGTGTCCTCTTTGCGCCGGACACGCCGTCTCGACTGTTTGTCTCGTGTCGTTGGCTTGTCCCTGGGACTGGGTTTGGAGGTCGTGTTCTCCTCTCCCCGCCTTGCGGCCTGGTCGGGTCTGCACATCGCCGAAAGAGAGGTTAGTGTTAGTCCCCACAGTTGGCCACGGCCTGCGGGTTGCTGAGCAACGCTTCCCGAGCCCCTCCTTCCACTCTTGTCCGAGAGAGGGCTCTGGCCTGGCTGGGGGTATTTCGGAATGTGTAACGCATGGTTGTGCCTTGGTCGAGCGGTCAGCGGCCCGGGATTTGGGTCGGGCGGCTAACTCTAAGGGTCAGTTGGTCGGGCCCGGGTTTGGCGAGTCAGCGGCGATCATGCTCTCCCCCCTTTCGAGGCGGCACCTACATAGTTGGTGTTTCCCCTGTTGATAAAGTATTGACCCTGCAGCATATTCTCTAATTACTTAAGTACTGTGAGCGTAGGTGGAACAGAGTGTTGGCTGCCGCGGGGGCGTTCTATCGGCGATAGCGTGCACGTGGGTCGTTTGATCGGCCTTTCCCCGGGCCTCCTGTCCTAAAGATTGCGCCCCGCCGGCGACCCCGGGGTATTGTACGAGGGGGTGCCGGTCTGCCGTGAAGGGGCGGAGGTCGGGTGCTTTGGAGTCCGGCGCTGGGGTACGGGCTTGCTCTCTTGTGTCTTTCTTGTGTTATTGCGGGTTTCCCTATTCGCATCGATGTCGGTGCTCCCGCATCTTGAATAAATGATGTACTTTTAGGCGCCAATGCCACTGTACAAGGAGGATGCGGGGATCCCTGGGGGTCATGTTCTGTCGGGGGCGGGCCTGGCCTGCATGTGGCAACAAGCGTTGGGGTGGGCCCAGGTCCGAGGACGGGGGTGCCGCAACCCACTTGGCTCCTGACGAGCTCTTTTCCGGACTGCCGGCCATCCTCTGGGTCGGGTTGATGCACGGTGGGGGAGGGGGCGGCGAGCTTCGCGTGGCTCCCCCTCCATGGTGGTAGTCAGTGGCATTTTGTGGACTGGAGGTCACCGCTTCAGGCAGTTTGGACCGCTGTCGCGGGAGGGCTTGCCCGGGCACCCCTCATTTGGAAAAGTCACGAGGTAGTCCCCCGCCGCCCCCCAAGGGGGGAACACACAGTAGGTTTTGGGCACCCAGGTCGCCATCGGGTCAGCGCATATCAGGCGGAGGTGTCGTCGCACTACGAGTGGCGCACGTGTGCGGCAGGGGTATGGCTCCTGGTGCCCTGCTGGATGGGGGGCCCAGTGCCCAATCGGTTTGAATGGGGCGGGTGTGCGGCCAGAACGTCGGGGGGGTTCACGGGGCCCAGGGCTAGTTGGAGCGCAGGGACCTGTACGGTTAGTTCCCCGCTCCTAAGCGCCCGGTCGAGGTACCGCACCGCGGTACCCGCCCCCCCCCCCTTTCTCCCTCTGGTTTTGATGTTGGGGCTCCACAGGTTGCTTGGGAGCCCACAAATGGTGCAGGTGGTCAGGTCCGTACCTCCGGGCGGTTCCGTGTGGGGGCGACTGACAGGGTGGGATGTCGTGTTGCAGGGCTGCATGGTGCTGCGTAAGGCAATGGTCGGGGATCATCTTCTTCTTCTTCTCTGGGCAGTGTGCGCATACCAGAGCGGGGGCGCCCTGGCAGGAAGAGGGTTGACGCATTAACGTAAAATTTGTCTCCCCAGAGGCATTCACCTACTGTTTTTTCCTCCCCAATAGATTTCGGCAAGTTTCAGTCCACGCATGTCTGTATGGGGAAACGTTTCTGTGTCAAAGTTGATGGTAGATGGAGAGTAATTTCTAAAGTACATTGCATGTGTTGGCAATGGTTCCCTGTGCCAATCTTAGTCTAATTTTGGAGGAGTCCATATGTGACACCAGAGGCTTAGTGGTTGGGCACTGGCCTCCCGTGGCAGGGGGCATGGGATTGAGACACCTCTGGGTGGAGAGAGACTGGTGCATGTTACAGCTTTGGAATGGATGATTCAGGACACTTGCAATTGACTCGGGTCACGTCGTCTGGGGTCACGTTTTTCGGTTCACCGTGAAGCGAGGTGAGTGGCGTGCAAAGTTCTTCCCCCGTGTCGTGATCACTCCCAGGCGGGTCGGTGACAGCTTGCCCGCCTCCGGGTGCGCAGGGGGCCATCTTCCGTGAGTAGATTCGGGCGGCAGTTTCAGGCTGCCGGGTGCTCCAGCTGGACCACACCTCAAGAGCTTGGGGACCAGGGTCCTTGTCTCCGACTGAGTGTGACCCCCGCTGAGACCCCCTCCCCCCAGTCAACTTTTGTCATCACATGGGCAGGGAGTCCAGCCCCATTTTTGATTTAGTCTTGAGCAAATGGCCAGGCAGCAGTAGTTGGGGATGCCGCTGGCGGTGCATGACTACCGGTGCAGTATCCACGCTTGTTTTGTGCCCCCGAGGAGGATTCCGGGGGACTGCGCCACAGGCATCACAGTGCCCTGGGCTGACCCAATGGGGGTGAGGCCACGCGGGTGCGACACCGCAGAATCTTGTAGCAGGCAATTTGCAGGGAATTCAAAAAAGTGAATGTTCTATGTTTTCATGTGTTCGTGTTGCGGGTTCTAGCTATCTCGTCTTTGCACACCAGTTAGTTCCTTTATGGGTTAGACCGCCAGAGCTTAGGCTGGCGAGTAGGAGGGCTGCGGTGCACTGTGCAATGGCATACGCCCGAGATGTCTCTCCCAAGTTGGTTGGGCCCAGCCCTTCCGGGTGCTGTAGTTACGGTGCAGCTGGTGGGCGCCGGTAAAGGGGGTGCTTCACATGAGCAGGCCATTGCTCTTCCAAGTGGGCATATGGAAGTGCCAAATATGGCGGCACGTTTAAGCCACATGTTATGTGGGCCTTGGGCCGTGGTTGGTGCGACGTACATAGCTGTTTTGTCCTGCTAATTGTTTCTATATTCATACAGTGTCTCCGTCGCCAGGAGGCCAGGCGCATCAGGTTCGGACAGCTCCCTCGGAAATAGGACAGAGGTGACTTTTTGGGCTACACGCACGTGTCCCCACGTCTACAGCAACCCAGAGTCACGAGGATACTCAGGGTAAGTTAGGTTGCTGCTAGGGAGGGAGCGTTAGGTAGGACATCGCCGGGCACTCTTCACCTGCTCTTACCTCACCGAGTCGATATTCGGAGGCCTGAGGGAGACGGATGCTGGTAACAGTTTTATCCATTCGGGCAAGGCAACTAACTACCTACTTGGTGCGCCGCACAAGGTTTAAACAATGGTGTAGCCTTCCGGTTTCCTGCATCATGCGGCGGGTGCTAATAAGCACAGTGTGGCTTGTCGGGGCGGTCCTACGTCCGGCCCAGTGGTTGGGGCGCAGGTACATAGCGGGATTTCCAGTCTGTAAGGTCTTTGTACAGATCCTTCCCCCCTTCAGTGGTCACCGGTCATCTCCTGTGACTCTTTGCCAGGAGACTGAGTGGCGCATTGAGGAATTGGAGGCATTGCGTTTAGGTTGTGGCTAGGTGTCTTTTGAGTGACAGGTACGTACATTAAGTGAGATGTATCACATACCGGGGTAACAGACAGGAGGCAGAAGGGTCCCAGCAGGACCCACAAACTGGTGGGCTGCATTATGACATGACACTGGGAATCTTGATATCAATGTAATGGGACTCTCGCATTGTGGGCAGAACTATACAGTTTTAACTGCACATGGGGAATTCCTTTAAGGAATAATGGTCAGATTATTAAGCGAAGAAACCCTCCTGGTGGAAGGCCACGTGTTCTAACCTCTCCGGAAGTGGGGCCCTCACAGTGAGGTAGCTCCCAACTCAAAGTCACGGCTAGGTCCTACTGGGCTTTCAGCCAAATGACCACTTGCGCAAGAAGGTCAAATGGTGTTTTAAAAAGGGGCATAGGATGGGTGATGGAAAAGCAAAGCTGTGCAGTTTTAAGTTGTGCAACTTATATGGCCTGGGAAGAGTGTGCGCAGAACAGCACAGTAGTTGACAGAACATGGGAAACGCTTTTCCAAATCTGGCACCAGAACACAAGGTTGGTCAGGGCCAACTTGTCTGTTGGGTGACTTGTGTAGGCGAAGGCTCATTACAGTTCCTGCACAGTGCCATCATTTCAGAATTGAAGCGTTGCCTTGGGTATCCCTGGGCATAAAGGAAGGCCAGACAAGCAGCCAGGGGATCACAGAGCAAGTGCACTCTGTTCTTAGCGTAGTATATGCAGGCTGCATCACCTACACCAAGAAAGCAAGCATTTCTTTAAGTGTTGGATTGGACCCATACAGGACATCAAGGAATAATTTAGCTATGCTAACTTGCCAGTAAAGATAATTTTATTTGGGAGCGATTGAGTGCTGCAGGTGGCCATCCCTTGCTTGAGATAGATGAAAGCTTTAGGTCCCTGATAGTACTCACATATCGGTCTAGTGGCTAGCGGGCAATCGCACCCCAGGTTGGGGGGTCAACTCTGTTAAATCCTAGGGGGGACTAGGAGGGTACGGGACTGGTACTTAGGAAACCCTGACGGAGCATGGGAGATGTTGGCAGTAGGTCCACAGCACGCCACCAGTTCTCCCCCACCAGTGATATTAAAAGTAGCCCCAATTTTCACCATGTGAACAACACATTAGATGGCTTGGGATACAATTTCAAATTTGAAAATAAATCCCTAGGCAGTCATATGGTCAAATTCAGTCAAAGACTCATGTCAAAAACAGGCATGATGCAATTAACTCAGTGTCAACTACAGACATTACTTTTATAAAAAGTTTCTATTTATTATTAATCTCATTTAAAAAAAAAAAAAACACACAAACTATTCTAGACATACATGTGTATACAACTCATCAGTACAATAATTCAATCATTACAATTTGAAAACAAACAACATAAATACAATGAAGTATATTACAAAAGATCCAAAATTGGGTACGGTAGAAAATTAATTAAATTGATAACAGAATTATAAAACCAAAAATGATTGAACAGTGGCTACAAGATGGATCTTCTTCAACGCGCGTTTCGGCGCACACTGCGCCTTCATCAGGAAAAGCCACAAACAATGTCCTCTGAAATAAATTAAAACTATATAAGATATAGTAATATAACACTGAGTTACAAAATTTACAAATTTAATTGATCAACTACAATCCTACACCAGACCTAATAATTATATTTCACCCAGTAGGTGTCCTACGTGATCAAAAGGATAGAATTAGATAAAATGAAAAAATTACCATCACCAAGCAGTAATCAGAAATGAACACAAAAAAGACAATTAGAATAGAATCCAATATATGTGCTCATATCTATGTCAGAACATAGAGAATGAAAGAATTCAGAAAGAAACTCTAACAAAAGCCCCATAGAAAGTGAAATAGGCAATACCAGATAATACATGCAGAGCTGTGATGTTAAGAATAAGCAGAATGAATGACGCCCTCTTACTGAATAAGTGCGAAGGATGAGGTATAATTCCTACAAGTCGACAAAGTAGGCTGCTAGGACTGATAAACAGCAATTCAATTCTGCAGATAGACATAAAGTAAAAGAAAGATGTCCTAAATATTACCTAAAATCTACTCTCAATAATCTATAATATTTATATATATCGAAATTTACACTCCAAGATTACTGCAAGTGTATGTCAAACATGTAAAGAACAGGAAAATTATCTTGATTGATATGTTGTAATTCTGTAGGATACTTGGGTGCTTAAATAACAGCAAACACTAAAGATAATAGGTTGAAAAACCTAAACTTTAAGCCAATAATGCGCTTTCATATATAAATAATCAGAAGTTGTACCGGTACCTTAGTTGTGCTTGAATAGCTGGTACACAATGAGCCAAGTATAACGCGATTGTTTAAATTTACAAAGGTCGATGTGAAGGAGTGAAGGAATTATTTAAGACTGCCAGAAGGCTGAAGTCAATGATTAACGCTGTATGAAAAGAATTGAGAAAAAGAGGGAAGAAAAATCACAACAAGATTGTGTATAATTTAAAAATATCGTAACCAGATTCTAGTTACATAAACTGACCACGGGTTCTCCATTCCTTCATTATAATACCTTGGTTGCGCTCAATGCGCTGGCACACGATATGCGAAACACGAGGAATTTAAAAACTCTTCAAGAGTCGATGTAAGTTCGGTAATGGTAAACAGCCTGCGTTCTGGCGTCTTGGATAAACGCTGTTTTAAAAAGAAACGCCAGTAAACATGAGTCTAGGACTATGTATGTGTCTGTTGTCCACAAAGATTAAATACGTGCGCGGTGATGAGTTCTTACCTTGATACTAGCGGAGTAATGGCGCTCCCACTTCTGCAAGATAGGCGAGTGGAATCACTAATGGACGGGCTCTCCGAGTTTAAATCGGCAGCCTGAATTACATACATAGGTCACCTGACTACGTGATGAATGGACCTAGACAGCAGACTGGTGTCTAAAAGGCCGTATAACAACACGAATTGCCTGACTTCTAAAAAATAGAAATAAACGGCAGACTAATGGCTGGGAAGCCGTATAACGGTATAAATAACCAATTAGATAAAGAGAAATAGAATATAGAACATGTCTAGAATGTTGAATAATACCAAAATATTTCAGGGGAAAAAGCAAGACCTGTCAGCAGTTATTAACAATCATGTCATAATTCGACCAAAATGTTATTTACGAGTGTATGCTATAGTTCAGATTTCCATATAAAAATGTAAAATCTGGTTATCTATTTATTGTTACAACTCGATGGATATAAGTGACTGATAATATATAGTCTCAGCCGCTTGCAATTGTTAAAAGTGACTAAATTTAAACAAATGAATATAGAAAGTCAAAATGGCGGTACTGCATACCCCAGATTGAACTGCATCCTTGGACATGTGAATGAATATATTCTGAAGGTGATAAGGTGACACTAAATCTCGAAATGATGCAATGATGATTAGGACGGAAAAAGAATTATAATAAATTAGGTATCATCCAGAAACCAACATGATATAAGGACTTAGAGAGAGTGTTCTAACCATTATTGAATAATATGGCGTTTTCCCAAGGTAACTCACTGTTGAGACCTCGTTTATATGTATTTAAGGTAAATATCCAAAACACTTCTCTTTTTTCCTTATATCGTTGCTTCTATTTTCATCTAAGCTCTCAATTTTTTCCAAAATGAGCCATTTAACATCATTTACTGTATGTCCACAGTCAAGATAGTGTTTGACTAAAGGTGCATTCAATTTATGTGTTCGAATGGCCGAGCGATGTTCAGTTAGACGTGTGGACACTGCCCTAGACGTCTCTCCTACGTAGCCTAAATTGCATGGGCATACAATAAGGTAAATGGCATTCTTCGTCTTGCAGTTCACTAGTGTTTTTGCACATATTGTGTGTCCATTATGGGTGAAGGTGTCCCCCTCAATTACTGTATCGCATGATTTACAGTTGGAACATTTATAAGTTCCTCTCACTGGCATCGTGCCATCTATAGACTTCTGTATAAAAGGTGCACTAGTGTGGAAACGTGAGTGCACAATGATATCTTTGATGTTCTTATTACGTCTATGGGCAAACAGTGGTTTTGTCAGTTTGAGCTGTTGTTCGGGGTCACTATTCAATATGTGCCAATTAGAATTGACTATTTGTTTGATTTTTTCATTCATCATTGAATGTTTCGTAATACATACAAGTTGTGTCGGCTTAAGACGTTGGTTAGCTTGTAGTAAATGATCTCTATCGTAAAATCTGGCGCGTTTCAGTGATTCTCTGAGCAGGCGATGTGGATATCCTCTCGCTGTGAATTTGGGATACAATTTCACCTGTCTGTTGAGCTACAGCGGGCTGTTCCGTTGGGGGGCTCCTTAGCGAGGTGTATCACGTTGGCCTACAATGCAAAAGCTCATAGGGGCATAGTTTAGGCACAGGTGTCCTCCATTTGCCGGAACTTCTGAGTCCCCGTAAAGCGCCATATGGCTTCAAGCTTTAAATCTTGAGGTTCCATAGGAACATTTCAGCCTACTCCGCAAACTACAGCAGAGACTGGTAGGGGGGAGGTCCCCTCAAAACATCCTGGCCATCCACCTTGTTGTTCACAGCAACTGCACATGTGAGAGTTTCAATTTCCTGTGCATAGTTCATTCAGAAACACAGTATCATTTTAATTTAAATAATCGCCGTAGTTGCAAGTTGCAAGTGTGAGATTCCCTCAAGGTCAGCAACTGCCCACATGGTTAGCAATGAAGCTGCCTGGGAAGTCTGGGTGCAGTCACCACAGATCAAACTGAACAGGCAACAGTACGGCAGGAAAGGAGGGATGTTGAAGTGATTGCCCACTTAGCAGTATGACTATTGCACAGGAGGATGGAGGGTGATTCAAGGGACACGGGTGGTGTGACTGCAATGCTAGACTGTCAGCTTATGCTGGGTAGGAGGTTCCGCATCACCAACCAGAAGGGTGCCAAGTGGCAAAAACCAGTAAATATGTTTAATATATGTGTGTCTCTGGCCTTACGGCTGTGTAGAGCCATTCTCATTTGGAGGTACGCCCAGGTGAAATTTGTGTGCTTTTAAGGTTCTCATGACCAATGCGGTTTGTGGTATCTTGTCAAGGGGAAGAGATATAAGTTAGGCACTTAATCGCTTACAACGTAGCACAGTAAGGCGGGCGGTGTTTTATTGCAAGTTGCAACCGGGAGAATCCCTCATTAACGTCAGCAGCTGCGCACATGGCCAGCAGTACGCAGCCTGGGAAGCCTGGGGGCGAATACCACAGATTAAACTGTAAAGGCAAAATTCCTGTACGAAAGAAGGGATAAATGGCAAGTACACAAGGACTCCCTGGCTTAATGTCACATATTCCATGGCGGGATAGTCACCAAGGTTGGGACAGGCTATTGGGTATGCCTTGCCGGGTCAGTGACACACACTTCACATGCACTGGAGCCCCTATAAAGGATAAATGCTGGAAACACAGACTGGGGTACGTTGGGCCCAAAAATCCTCTTCACCAAGCTGCTGGGCATTTTGTTGCCAGGTGAAACTGGGAATCTTGGATTCCGACACTCTTGCTGGTTTAAGCATCTAAGGTCACAGATGTATAGCAGGTACTGTGCATCTGTGATCGGACGGCAGTTAAGCAAGCCTGGTGAGCTGCGTAAGTTGTCACTCCACGAAAGGGTGAGGTGTCTCCAATAGTGGGCACAATACATATATTCTTTAAAACCCAGATTTGACACCATTAAGGTGTTCACCAGGGTTTAGCAATCAAAGGGGGTCTGTGCAATTGTCTGGTCAACGGGGCGAAGTAAGTGCACCCCAGAACCGAGGGTAGGTGACATGTTGTTTCAGTTAAGCTCAAATGCCCCGCCCAGATAGCTATATTAGCCAGGCTGGGTGGGGACGCTGTCAGCCAACATAGTGTGCTGCTGTCCCAATAAATGGGGAAACAAAGTGTCAAGCACAAAAGGCTACTATGTAAAAAGAACATTTGGCACGTCCAGTATTCAACAAAATTAAAATTTAATGGAGCAGAATCTTTGGAGTCCCCTTAGTGGACCTCAGGACCCACCACCTTGAGATTAGATTCACCTTGGCCTCTTTAGGTGGGCAGGTCCACCTGGCATTCTAGGAAGGCATGACAACCCTTGCTGGGGCAGCAGTTGGTTATCAGTTTGAACCCGCCAGTTGGGACTCGTTGAGTTCGGGGGTGGGGTGTGCTATATCTTAAACCCCCCCCCCCAAAGGTAAATGCATATCCTTGCACACTGGGCTCTGCTGATTACAGCACACTGGACGGTGGTCAATGTAGAGCAGTAATTTGTTATGCTCTTGGAGTCCCATCTCCTGTTGGCACTGCGCTCCCGTACAAGGGGAGGTCGGTGGGTTGAGATAACGGTATTGGTTGGCCCGAACAATAACTTGCAGGGTAAACTGGGCTGTGGTTAAAAAAGAGTACGGTGTTCCCAACCTCCCCGTCATACATTCCTGTTCACCATGGTTTAGCAATCAGAAAGGTCTGTGCAAATGTCTGGTCAACTTCACAAAGTATGTGCACTCTGCTCCAAGAGCAGGTTACGGGTTGCTTCAGTAAGCATAAAAGTCCCCGCCCTGTGCTAGAGGGATTGCAACTACAGGTTGCAGGAGGTTGGAGCCTAAAAAGGTCGTGCAAATGTCTGGTCAACTTCAACGAAGTATGTGCACTCTGCTACGAGGGCAGGTTACGGGTGACTTCAGTTAAGCACTAAATTCCCCGCCTAGATAGCCATAGTAGATAGGCTGGTTGTGGAAGCGGTCATATAACAAGGGTGCTGATGTCCCATAGAGTGGGGAGACAGGTGTTAAGGCACTTAGAGTGCTAGAAGGATTGCAACTACAGGTTGCAGGAGGTGGGAGCCTACAGTAGCTTGAAGGGTAATATAGCTATGGTAAGAGAAGAGCTCCCTCCTGGGAGGCCATCACATTCCTACAGGTCATGTGAGGCAGTTGAACTTCCCGGAGAAGGATGAACAGCGTCATGCGCACGTTCACAGACCAAAGGGTTTTTGGCTATATCAGGCACGGGCTAATCCAGGCTAACACCAAAGGCTATTTTGACAAAGATGGGGTGCACTTGTCACAGGTGGGAATGGACCTGCCTCTTGGATATGCAGGAGGCCCTGGAAATTGCAGGTTGCAGGTGAGAATACAGCTGTGTTGGTGGGGGGGCTCTGGAGGTGACGGGGGCCGCCTCCAGAGCTGTGGCAGAGTTACAGGGCGATCTGGAAGCATATGGGTACAGAAGGGTACCTCTGCATGAGCACAATAGGGGTGCCAGAGCCAAATCCCAGGAGTCCTCATGGCAGGTTCCTGGAAGAAGTCCGTCGGCGCCCCGCTAGTCCTTCGGGCGGTTGTGGGCCTGAACAACCAGGGGCTTGCCTTGCTACACTCCGCCCTGAAAGGGGCGTGAGTAATAAGGGATCAATGTGTCACGTGATCCGGCAAAGAGGATCACCCCATAAGGTGTAGCACTGATTGGGTTTGCCACAGTGCAAGTTGGCTCATCAAGCGGGCACGGCAGCATAGGTCGGTTACCGCTGCCTGCCCTTGGATCGCCCGTAAGATAACCCACCATATTGCATACTTTTGTATGGAATAAACCTGCAGCAATATTTTCCCAAACAAAAGTTGTGTTGTGTATTTATTTATGTCATCATGCATGCTCTGACAGTGGGTGGGGAGTGTTGCCTATAATGGCACTATGCGGCTGCCCAGCGGCCACACAGGGGGCCACCCTAAAAGGGCGGCCCTCTTAGTGCCAATTAGGCACGTACACCACCCCTCTAGTAGTGGGACTCGGGAGGAGTCCCTTGCCTTGGCGCGCTAGGTGCGTCACTTCCGGCGCACAGAGGTCGGGGGAGGGTACTTATACCTCCCCCCGCCTTTCTGGCGTCCTCTTTGCGCCGGACACGCCGTCTACCACCCTACCTCTTACCCGGCGTGAGGCTGGCAGGCAAAGTACATTGTAATGTTTTCTTTTGTGTTGCAGGCGGAGTTACAGGGCGATCTGGCAGCATATGGGTACAGAAGGGTACCTCTGCAGGAGCACAATAGGGGTGCCAGAGCCAAATCCCAGGAGTCCTCATGGCAGGTTCCTGGCAGAAGTCTGTTGGCGCCCCGCTAGTCCTTCGGGCGGTTGTGGGCCTGAACAACCGGGGGCTTGCCTTGCTACGCTCCACCCTGAAAGGGGCGTGAGTAATAAGGGACCAATGTGTCACGTGATCCGGCAAAGAGGATCACCCCATAAGGTGTAGCACTGATTGGGTTCGCCACAATGCAAGTTGGCTCATCAGGCGGGCACGGCAGCTTGGGTCGGTTACCGCTGCCTGCCCTTGGATCGCCCGTAAGATAACCCACCATATTGCATACTTTTGTATGGAATAAACCTGCAGCAATATTTTCCCAAACAAAAGTTGTGTTGTGTATTTATTTATGTCATCATGCATGCTCTGACAGTGGGTGGGGAGTGTTGCCTATAATGGCACTATATATGTTGGCGGTAATGATACTCCGTAGCAACGGTGACGGAGTATCCTTACCGCCAACATAATGATCCCCCCGCCTGATTAGATGCGGGTGGAATATATATATATATATATCATCAGCAGGTCCCGTAGTGGTTGCAGGCAGCAAAGAACACACGGGCTCAGACCACAGCTGCAGGTGAAATAGTGAGATTTATTCAAAAAGTTAGTAGGTCCACATTACGCGTTTCGGCCGCCGACCTGCGGCCTTGATCACATGGACATGCTACGTGCAAGTAGAAACTTTATAGGCAGGTAAGTGAATTGCATTACGTTAAAGGAGTCACAAATGCATGTGCTTTACGGTAACTAGGTAACAGAATGACAGTGCAAAATAACTTACTGACGTATTGCTGTGGTACAAGACATACTACATCACGACAATGCCCAAAGTCAAGGATATGTATCCTTATAGAAAAAAACAAGAGCTTCAGAGCACAGTGAAAGAAGAAGAAAATGAAAGTGGCGGCACAATGCGGGGATGAAAAAATGAAATGAAAACAAGTGAAAACAAGGGAAACGCCTGGCTTGCCTGGATAATGTCACAGAGTCTGACAAGTGTGGGAGGTGAGAGCCGAATGTAACGTGAGATGCAAGTGCGATCTCAGCGGAAAAGAGACACAGTAAATCATACGGCTGACTGACGGCACAATACTGACATTAGAGAACCCACAACTAAAAGCGCAGTGGCTCGGCAAGTATAAGCTGACGCGCACTGATATCCCACAGAGCCGTCCCTATTAGAACTTGTAAAAATAGAAGCCCTTAAAAACCAATAGAGGGGCACGCTGTAAAAAAACAGCATAGAGTGAGTGAAATCAATATAACAAACATAAAACAACCAAGTGGTGGGCGGCTAAAATAGCAAAGTATGCTGCACACCATAAAAGAAGGAGCGAGGAAATGCTAGCTCAGACTAGTAAAATGAACCAGGCACTGTACAACAAGTTACCGTGTGTAAAAGAGATGCGAAGTGGTGCAATAATATACAGTGACAAATGAAAATGTAACTAAGAAAAAAAAGGAGACTATCTAGTCAGATACCCCGAAGAGACAAAAGTTCAAATATGAACTAAGCTCAAATCCCAGCCGGGATTGAAAACAATTCTATGTATAGAAAAAAATATAACAGCTTAATGCGCAGGGGATGATACCATAGTGGGCGGAACAAGAGAGAGAGAGAGTAGATATAGAAAGTAGAGTACAGATTAGAGATAGATAAACATACCTAATATATACAGAGCTGTATCTATAGCTATGGTAGGTATATATCTAAGCAAAATGCAAAAGTTGTTTATCGAATATAGCATAAGACAATGCAGATCGATACAGAATAAAAGTAACAATCATCATAACAACAGATTGAAGAGATCCAATGCAACAGAGGTGAGAAACACAGAGCCAGAATAGTTTCAAAGGTAGTTGTACAAATCCTCACTGCTATTGAGGCCATTAGGTGTCTTGGTGTCGAGCTCAAGAATATAGCGACTCTCAAGTTGTCTGAGCTTTTTCTCACTGGCCTTCCTCTCCTAAGAGTGGGCACACTGTCAATCACAAAATATTGGAGGTGATCGAGGTTGTTGCTATGTACCTCCTTGAAATGCCTGGCTACGGGATAGCTAGGGTCATTGTTCACAATAGCCCTGAGGTGTTGTAAAATCCTCATGTGTACCTGGAGTTTGGTACTCCCCACATATTTGAGATCACAGCTACATTGGAGGATGTAGACAGCGTATTCTGTCCTGCATGTGTATTTATGTTGCAGTACTATGGGCTTGTTGCTGAACCTGGCTCTGACCTCAGTGGTGTTAACGCCAAATTTGCAGGCTCTACAGGTGTTACACCTGCGAAAACCCTTGATGTCAGATAGCCAATTAGTTGTTGTCATGATCTCGGGGCTGCTCTTGACTAAGGCGTCCCTCATAGAGAACTCCCGTCGATATGTGATGGTGGGTTTGTTGGCAGGACTGGGTCAGATTATATATATATCAAAACTCCAAAAGCACCCTTTCACCTCCTTGATGTAAAGACACAGGGCACGATCTCCTCTTGTTTCTTCCGCTTTTATTATTATAAATCCAGAGTCATAACGCGTTTCGGTCAGCAAGTGACCTTGATCACATAACGAAACGCTCTGCGGCATTAACTTTTAGTACAACCCACTTGTGTCACGTGATCACTTAATCAAAGGACATAGTAAACAGACTAACATTATAACTAGAATGCTTGCTTGCTCATACATATGGCCCCCATTTGAGAACAGACTTCCGTTATATTCACAAATGTAAAATTTATCATGCATCTCAAAGCTTCCTGTTTCAATACAATCATGAGTTAATAAACATTATTGGAATATAAATTCATTAAAATTGGTTCTTTTCCTTTCTCTTACCACAGTTAAAAAGACTCTATGTACAGTTTAAGTCATCAGGGAACTATCCGGATTAAAAAAATATTATTTTTTCTTTTTTCTCTGCCTAAATGCATTTATGCAGTTTGTTCCCATGTTTAATATAGTACATTGTCAGATACGCTTTTCCTGTTGGTATGTTGGACAACCAAATTTAAAGAAGTCTAAAATGTAAGTCATAGCAGCATTGTATGTGCAAATTGCACCTGATAGTCCCTGATAAAGTGCTTATGTGCTCGCTAGCTTTCCTATAAGTGCATAGTGCTTTAAAGTGCCTGGTGCGTCATAGTGCAAACATGAACTTGTGCAAATCTATTTTTTATTTTTTTTATTTTCTTTTATACACACCTCTAAAAATATATTTTTGTTATTTATGGCTGTTTGGGTTTAAAAACAAGTTGAAGGTTAGGCGGCAGGCTTACAGTTGATAATGTACCTCCATACCGCATGTCACATTCCTTAGTGCACAAATTCTCTAAAAATAACATGATAGATTGGTGAAAATCTGGCACAACCTATATGTATACCAAAGGGAGTCACCGTTCCTTAGTGGAGATGGAGAGGAGGGAAGTAGGGGGTACTCTTGTCGTGTGCTACTCTGCTTGTGGGAGGCAGGGTGTCCTCCTCTTGATGCCCTCACACACCCCGAAGGATGTCATGCTTCATCATTGGGCTTTTGCTCATCATCGGGCCGGCGCTGCAATGCCCTACGGGTCCCCCGAAGGGTCTCTTTTTCGGAGATCTTTTGATGAAGCCGTATGGGTGCGTGGGTGTAAGTGGCAGTGAAGTCCTAGAAAGTGTATTAAAAAATGGCTGGAGGGAGAGTGATTAATTTTTAATAAAGTGATCCCTCTGTCATTATTAAAACAAAGTGTATGGAGCTGCTTTAAGGGGTATTATGTCCCTTGGTAGCTGGGTGATTATATGTCCCTAGTGGGCATATGTTATAGTCAACATGTTTCGCGCTTCAGTGGTCTCAGGGGGAGATCCAGGGCGCTTTATCAGGACCGAATAAGAAATTTATATCTACAGTGGCCCGAAAATTTCGGTGCCCCCGGATAAATGAAAGGATGCGAACCAAAAACAGGCGATAAGCCGCGGTAGCAGCAGGGAATCAACACCTGCCTTTAGCTGGTGTTAAGCAGAACGACTACCTGCAGTATGAAAGGGAGCCCAGCCCAGAGCCACATCTGAAGACCCACAGATGCCATCGAGACAATGATCATGCAGCTCGGAGACCCATGAGGGGCACAACACCCACCCCCACCACCCCCAGGCCCCCCCCCGGACCCCATCCCAGGACAAACACATACCTTGCACGACACAAGAGCCACAAAAAGTGCATGATGTCGCACAATGACAACAAGAAACACATGTGTGGGCAGAAGAACGAGAAACAGTCACTCATCATTGAAGTAACAACCAAAAACTTTATTGAATACAACACAAAACACCAATGCGGAAGACTCCTGTCGGGTCCGTCTGGGACAATCCTGATGTCACAGCCTGGAAAATAAAGCACAAAATCAGAACGTGTGTCATGCACACATCAAAGGAGCAAGATACAGAGAAACAGAGAAGGAAAGAAAGGCAGAGAGAGAAAGAGAGAGAAGGAAAGGAAGGGAGAGAGAGAGAGAAGGAAAGGAAGGCAGAGAGGGAAAGAGAGAGAAGGAAAGGAAGGGAGAGGGAGAGAGAGAGAGAAGGAAAGGAAGGGAGAGAGAGAGAGAAGGAAAGGAAGGGAGAGGGAGAGAGAGAGGGAGAAGGAAAGGAAGGGAGAGGGAGAGGGAGAGAGAGAGAGAAGGAAAGGAAGGGAGAGGGAGAGAGAGAGAGGGAGAAGGAAAGGAAGGGAGAGGGAGAGAGAGAGGGAGAAGGAAAGGAAGGGAGAGGGAGAGAGAGAGAGAAGGAAAGGAAGGGAGAGAGAGAGAGAGGGAGAAGGAGGGACACTGCCGCCCCACGCACCCAGGCACCACTGCTCACCTGCTGCCACCGGTGTGTCTCCAACCACGTGCCGGTATACACTGCAAGCCACCAGGTCTGCAATCTGTAATCGAGGCCAGAGTCAATCATGGCAGAGTCCATCACACTGCACACGGCAACAACGCCTGCCTGTCCTCCGCACACATGCAGCCGCACCCTACCCCCTCCCGCCGGCCAGCGCTGGCTGTCCGCACTTGCGCATCCAGGCCCCACTGCTCACCTGCCGCCAACGGTGTGTCCACCAGTGGGCACACCATGTGCCCGTGCAAGCTCCAGGCCCAGGTCCCGCCACCATGGCATGCTCCACATCATGTGGACCCGCGCCGCGGCCCAGCAGGTCCCACACATGACGCTGAGTCCTGAGGCATCAATGGCAGAGACCACATTAGTGCACACGCCATCATCGCAGGCTGCACACCCGCTCAGCAATTTCGGTGCCACTAACCCTGTGCAACGCCAGTCAGTGCCACATGGTGGTAGGCCCGTGACGGCCGCAAGGCTTCGGGTGCCACTAACCCTGTGCAACCCCAGTCAGCGCCACGTGGTGGTAGGCCCGAGACGGCCGCATGGCTCCGGGTGTCACTAACCCTGTGCGCATCAACTCATGGGCCCTTTGTGATTGAGTATCGTGGAACGTCCGTTATCCAGTCACCACCGGCAGTGGGGAATGTGACGTTGTCGGCCCCTTATATTGGTGGGGTCACATGGCCTGTGACGCCTGTGCCGGATGGGTGTGGTGTGTGTGCAAAGCTGCCCCAGGGAGTGGCCGTGACATGCTGACAACTAGACCAGTGACCTGCAGACCACTAGTGTGTAAACCTGCGACTTGTAGCTAGGTGGCCCCCCCCTCGGACCGTAAGCGGAGTGGTCTGGCCTGGCGTATGCCGGACCAGCGCAGGGCTTGAAACAATGACTCGGGGCTCTGGGCGTGGTTCAGTCCATGTCCGGACAAGGAAGTGACTGATGCGTGTGTCCCTATTGTGGTGTCTGCAGCACCCGGAAAGCAGTTGGCAATGTAGCACACTGTGACTGGAATCCCACTAGATGAGCATGATTGATGTTGGGGAGAATCACTGAGCCTACATTCATCCACACATTCATACCTGAATGATGAAAGATATGACACAGCAGTGCGTTTCTGAATGTTTAATGCACATCCAGTGGAGGTTTGCAGCTGGAGCAGTACAGGGCCATGCCAACCCCACTACACAATATGGGCCCGTGGAGGGCCAGCCAGTTTCCATCGGGGAATGACAAGTACAGCGAAAGAGGAAGGGTACAGTCCGCAGTGTGGTTGCCGTGTCATTGGTCACCAAACAGGATATGGCAGTCCATGTCGCGGTCCAAGGTGAGTGCAGCAGAGTGTATCGGGGGTCAGTGGGAGGTCATGGGGCCATGTGCGGCACCAAGCAGAAACAGGCCAGGTGGCGGACATGAATGCTAGTGCTTCCTTCTGAACTCACCATTATAATAAAGGGGTAACCCAGTATAGTGTCAACGGACCTGGGTATCGATCGATAAGGAAAACAATTGGTCCTAGACACTCCTAACCATACTCAATTTAATAACTGTAGGAGAGTATGCTATGAAATCAATTCATACAGGTGAAATTATATAATGTAGAGGCACATTCAACAGGGAAAAACTCATAGGTAAGAGGCCACCCAAAATTCATTAAATTGCAAACATCAATTTATTTTCACACTGGGTCTTATTCACAGAATGAAAGACATACACAGAGGCATAATATGCAGCATGTAATATTAGCGCGGTTATTTTCAAAGAGAGAGAAAGAAGTGAAAGTAGGTGCTCATGTGTAGGATAAAAAATGAAGATGAAGATCATCAAGAGGCATTTAAAAAGAGCAATTTAAAATACTGCGGCCGATGGGATCCGGCATAGATTCCTAACAGAGCCGGTACCCCTACAAGATAGGGGTCTTCCTCAGGACAGGGGAGAGAAGGGACCTTAGAGACACCGACGGATGCAGCACGTCTCCGGTTTGCTCTGACCTAAGAATTGAACGTCCCAATGGCAGCATACGTTTAGAAGGTCTCACGCCGCACCATTTCAGCAGTACTGTGGGGTGATTTCTCCCCAACCCTGAAGTAATCTCAGGATAATTTGACTGAGTATAAATTGGAACCACTTACATCACATCACGACCCTGAAGTAATCTCAGGATTATTTGACTAAACAGAGTTTGGATCTATTTGCATCTCACCACGACCGTGTTCGGGTCCCTTCTTTCCCCTGTCCTGAGGAAGACCCACAGCAGAGGAGTCTACTTACCCTTTTGCGTTAGGGTCGAAACATCGACATTCCCCCAGTGGGCCTACACCCAACATCTACTTCCCTCATATCCCAACCACAGATGAAGCCTCACTGTGCCACAAATTGTAAAACATTTATCAAATATTGCGAATGAGCTTAGGGGTAGGCCCTATCTTGTAGGGGTACCGGCTCTGTTAGGAATTTATGCCGGATCCCATCGGCCATAGTATTTTGAATTGCTCTTTTTAAATGCCTCTTGATGATCTTCATCTTCATTTTCTATCCTACACATGAGCACCTACTTTCACTTCTTTCTCTCTCCTTGAAAATAACCACGCTAATATTACATGCTGCATATTATGCCTCTGTGTATGTCTTTCATTCTGTGAATAAGACCCAGCGTGAAAATAAATTGATGTTTGCAATTTAATGAATTTTGGGTGGCCTCTTACCTATGAGTTTTTCCCTGTTGAATGTGCCTCTACATTATATAATTTCACCTGTATGAATTGATTTCATAGCATACTCTCCTACAGTTATTAAATTGAGTATGGTTAGGAGTGTCTAGGACCAATTGTTTTCCTTCTGAACTCAAGGCCATCCACGTCCTCGTCCCCGGATGTGTGCTCTGCCCCACCTGTGGGTGGTGCATTTCCGGCTGCGGCACTGTGTGCCACTGACACATCAGGTGCCGGAGTGGAAATGCCTGCCGCACTATGTGGCAGTGACACACCAGGGGGCGGAGATGTGGATGGTGTAGGGGCAGCAGCATTCATCTGCGCCACGCCTTGTGGCAGCAATGCCATGATGAGGACATGCAGGGCATGGTAGATCCCAGCTGCATTTCGCTGATGTGCAGCGGTGGCTGCCATCCTTTCCGCCTCCATCCGCACCATGTCCTCCATGAGCCTCCGCATGTGTGCCATCTCACGGCTGAGATCGCTGGAGCCACTCTGAGCGGACAGGTGTTCTTGTCTCAGAGTCATGACTCCAGCGATGTCATCCAGGGCTCGTTGGAGACCATGGAGCGGCGTATGGGTGTCCGTTAGGGACTGGAGGTGGTCCCTGATTGGACTCAGACACCCATGGATGGCGTCAAGTTTGGTAGCCATGAGGTCGAACCCCACCCGCACCTGCTCAGCCATCTCCCTCTGGACCTCCAACACACGGCGTTGGAAGGCCATGTGTTGTTCGGGGGGGTCTTGGGAGATAGCCGGGGTTGTGGGTGTCTCCTGCTGGGTGGTTTGTGTAGTGGGTGGGGTCTCCTCGATGCAGCTGGGCTGCCCTGGTCCTGGAGGTGATTGGTGGATGAGTTCAATGATGTCTTGGAGGGCTTGGGTGTCGATGCTGGTGGTGTCCTCCTCATCATCAGTGAAGAGTGGCTGGGACTGCTCTGCAGGAGGGGTTGACGGTGCCCCTGCAATGTGAAGGGGAGATGCTGTGTTACAATGTGTCCACATGTATGTAGCCGCATGGTACATGTTCACATTCAGACAGCATGGAAATGTACATTGTGACAGGCTGTTGATCAGGGCCATGATCCAGAGTCATTGTGGGTGTGCACTGTGCTCTGCTTGATTTTGCATGTGTGCCATTGTGGCCATCTCCCCCCGTCCCCCCAGTACCTGGTGGTTACTCACCCTGTTGCCGTTGTGTTGTGTCATGTCGAGCAGTATCCGGTGCCCCGACTCCTGCCACGGTCTCCACACTGATGACTGTCGACACCAGCTCCTCCATGTCATCCAGCTCCAGCTGTGGCGCTGGGCTCCCACCTCCAGTCTGCATTGCTGCCTTCTGGTTGCCTGCGAGTTTCTCCTTGGTCTTGCGCTTGATGTCAATCCATCGCCTCTTGACCTCGTCCATTGACCTCTTGTGCTCTCCGACGGCAATCACCTTGTCCACAATGGACCGCCATATTCCATTTTTGGTGCCCAATGACACATTGGAGGCGACGAACAGTTGTTGATGGTGTTCTATCACCTCCGTGACCAGGATCCTATTCTCCTGCGGACTGAACTTCGTCTTCCTCTTCTTCTTGTCCTTGCACTTCCCTGTCCCCGAGGTCCCAGGTGTGAGAAGTTGGCCTGGTATATGCTGTCCACTAATTATAGTGGGCACCTTGCACCAGTCCAAACAACCCCTTATTGGAGATAGGTTAAAGACAACCTTTATTGAAAGCTATCCTAGTGGTAGCTATGGAGAGCAGCCTTCAGGCTAAGTCTTGAAGGAATGTAAAGCAGCTTGTTTTACCAGTCTATAATCTCTTGAGTGACCAAATGAAAGAGGACCACACCAAGTATATATTCAAAATATATGTATTTATTGCTAAACACACCCCTCTAGTCTCTTTATGAGGCTAGAGTTCGAAGTACATAAGTTATAAGTTAGTTATCAACAGTAATAGCACAAATACACGTTTGAGCCCTAGGGGCGTACCAAACCATATACCAATTAAGTGGTATAAGAACCACGACTGAGCCAGACACAAGGCCTAGAGCCTGTAGAAGTGCTTGGGCCACAAGGAACCACCCAAGGTAGTGACACAGGGGACCCACGGGGGACGCATGCAGTGTGAGAACACAGCCGCGAATCGCCGTTGACTTCTATGGGGAAAGTCGCGGTTGGATTTTTAAAGAAAAGGGACACTTAGAGGAGGACTTGGAGCAAACCCCTTTAGAACTGGGTTGTTCTAGAGTCTATACCCACGGGAGCACCGGAGTACTCGAGTTACCTCACCCAGGGAAACCGGGTGCATAGGTGTCTTTCGGGGTCGGGTTTCGTCGTCGTTTTCAATGGCGATCTGCTGCAAAGTGCTGCTGGCGGCCAAGTCGAAAGTGTTCGGGTGGATCCAAAGGTGGATCGAAGATCTGAAGAACCTGAAAGCAGAGGGGACAGAGTCTGGGTCACTATCCAGTGACCAGGAAGGCGATGAGCGGATGCCCACCGATGTCGGGTGCTTCAGGTAGGTTGACGGTCATCTTGACTCTTCAGCCACGAGGTCCAGGAGACGTCGACGACAACCAGGAGCTGGATTCGAGCTGTCCCACAACGTCTGCCGATTGCTGAGGTGTCGGAGACCGGATTGGACCCAACAAGCCTTGGCAACGGCAAGTCTCGTGGAAGTAGAAGAAGGACGGTGGTGCAGACCAGCAAGATCTGAGGGACTCACCCAGCAAGGGTAAGTCAGGGCACGCCTGGAGCAACCAGGGACGCCCAAGCAGAAGAAGATTGGCCTTCGGGAGGGCCCACTAGCCAACGGACTAACAACCGCAAAGGAGCCTTGAGTGGACGCACTTAGAGCTTGCTCACGGGACACTCGTGGAGTGGAGGCCAGTGATCTTCGGTGCAGTCGGTGTTGGAGGCAGGGGCTACTCGGAGCCCAAAGCACAACTTCGTGGGAGACCAGGAAGAGGATGCACTTGCAAATGCGCTTGGTGTCCAGGGGTCACGGTTCCACGTTACCCACGACAGCTACGGACCTCAGCTTTGCTGGAGACTCAGGGCAGCCTCGGGGAAGTCTGGAAATCCACCTCTGGTGATGCAAAGACTTCGGCGTCCGGCGGGAGCTTCAGCGATGCAGACCGGACAATTGCTTCGTTGGTGCCTGCCAAGCAGGGGAGTCACTCCTTGACCCCAAGGGAGATTCTTCAGTCCTCTAATCTTAAAGTAGAGCGTCGAAGGTCCAGGATTCTCTATCAGAGTTTCGTCCAGGTAAATCTAAAGTCCTAAGGACTGGGGTCCCATACTTATACTAAGTTAGGGGGTTGGACATACTTTGGGGACCCACCTATGGGAGGGTCAGGGAAGAGGGGTGGTTACACCCATTCCCTTTGTCCAGTTTCGTGCCAGAGCAGGGGCTGGAAGCCCCTGAACCAGTTTGAACTGGGGTATGCACAGGGACACCAAGTGTGCCCCCAGTGCAGGACTTCAAAGCACCAAAGAGTGCTCCCGCCCAGCCCCAATACACACTATCCTGTCTGGGGAGGTGGTTACACCTCCCTGGGACAGGAAACCTATTGTCCAGGCCTCCCTGCCGGAGTTTCAGTCAGCAGCAGGAGGCCAGACCCGTGTCTGTGGCAGCGGCATCCATTTTGTGATGCCAGGGCTTGGAAAGAAGTTACCGGGTAGGCCGGTGTGTACATGTCTCTCCCTCTAGAAGGGTGGAATGCTACCCCCGCCGCCAGAACTGGCGGGGGGGGTAGTATTCCAAGATGTTTGACACCAAACACGACATGTTTCCGTGGAGCCATCCCAAAGTTAGCATTTAACGCGAGGTTATAATGAGCTTAAGAGTATATGGTCAGGCTGCACTACAAACAGCATCAGAGAAGGGTCTCGAACGCTGCAGAGGGGCTCTGCTCAAGCAGGGGCACCCTCTCACATAGGAACCAAGCACTCTGCCTTCAGGATTGATAAGGCCTGCCATAGGAGTGACTTATAGGTTTATATGTGTGTATGTATGTAGTGATATAGGTAACCTATATCACAGTAAGGGGTGCATGCACCACCTTACCCAGGCTGCAGTAGCAGACCTGTGGTGTCATTTTGGATGGCCTTCCAGGGGTGGCACAATACATGCTGCAGCCCCTGGTAGGTCTCTGAGGTACCTATGCCCTGGGTACATAGTATACCATATACTAGGGACTTATAAGGGCACTCCAGATTCCAATCAAAGATGTACCTAAGGTACATGGAAACCATTTTATAGAGGAAGCAGATAGACTGGGGCCCTGAATAGCAGGATCCCAGTCCAACTAAGTCATAAACCAGCAAAACACCAGAAAAAAAGTGGGGGCAACCATATAGTCAGATTCCACCTTCCTACACCAGGCTGGTCGTCCGGGGTGCTTGTGGGGTTCCGCTCGTCCTCTGCGCCTGCTCCGGCTGCCTCCATGGTGCTTCGGTGTTGGTCATTTTGTGTTTGTGTGTTTATTCTACTTTTGTAGCGATTTTCCCGCCTGCCGTGTGTGTATGGCAGGCCTGGTGCTGCTTATCGCTGATTTCCTCATTGCGAATGGGCTCATCGCACGTGTTTTGGTGTTGGGGTTTGTGTTTTTGACTCCGTCGCGGTGGTTGTTTCGCGGACATTGGCCGTGTTTTCGGAGGACTATCAATTGGTACCGCCGTGTTGTGAATTCCAGGTTAACACGGGGTTATTTTCCCACAATAGACTGCGATGTGTAAAGTTGTGTTAACATTTTTTGGAGATGTTTAGCGCACGTTCTTGTGAATATCCCCCTAAGAGAACTAGTATTAATTCTCTATAACCTGTGTCCTTGAATGGTTTAACTGGCTATATGGCGGCGGTACTCTCGTAGCCATGAAGAAAACATAATCTATGTATTGATCTATGGAGCTGCAATCTGGTCTGAGGCCCATAAATTAGAGGGAATTTTACACAAAAGGGCTTTGGGATCAAGTAATTAAATTCCCAAAGAGGCCATTGGGCTCGATTTGTCTCTCAAATACGGTTGGAAATTATTTTGGGAGCAAACTGTATAAGACAATTCAAGGTTTGGCAAATACCGTCTGATTGCCTTTAGGAAGAGAGAGAGAATTTATCAGGGTAGTACTATTCTTTTATTGAAAAACCAAGGAATTCATATTTTGCCCCCTCAATCAAAATTCAAAATGAAGGTCTGGGAGAATCTCCCTATGGTTCTATGAAAGCAGACCTGAGTTTATTAAAGGGCATGCGTTGCTTACTTGACTGTTCTGTTGTCTACTTTTCATAATGGCTTTTGGTTATACAGTCCTTTGTATAATCTTGTTGTTTAAACCGATCCACTGCTTCTGATGCCTTAGACTCAAATCACTTTTCGTCCCTGCAGTTTTGTCTAATACCTACTAACTCCTCTTTGGGGATATTATTGATCACGTTTTTTGATTGTTTTGTCCACGCAGCCGAGCATTAGTAGATGTTAGGAGCTTTGGGGCAGATTTACAAGCCCCTTGCGCCACTTTTGCGTCATTTTTAACATGGTAAAAGTGACCCAAAAGTGGCGCAAGGGGCTTGTAAATCTGCCCCTTAGTGTGGAGTCAATCAATCAATCAATCAATCATGTCACTTATAAAGCGCACTACATACCCGCGAGGGTCTCAAGGCGCTGGGGGAAGAGGGGGGTGGTGCTGCTACTGATCGAAGAGCCAGGTCTTGAGGAGTCTTCTGAAGGCCAGTAGGTCTTGGGTCTGTCGGAGGTTGGTGGGGAGGGTGTTCCAGGTCTTGGCGGCGAGGTGGGAGAAGGATCTGCCGCCGGCGGTCGTTCTCCGGATGCGGGGGACTGTGGCGAGGGCGAGGCTGGTCGAGCGGAGCTGGCGGGTGGGGGTGTAGAAGCTGAGTCGTCTGTTGAGGTAGGCTGGTCCGGAGTTGTGGAGTGCTTTGTGTGCGTGGGTGAGGAGCTTGAAGGTTATCCTCTTGTTGACAGGGAGCCAGTGCAGGTCTCTCAGGTGGGGTGTGATGTGGCTGCGTCGCGGGATGTCGAGGATAAGACGTGCAGAGGCGTTCTGGATGCGTTGCAGCCGTCTCAGGAGCTTAGCCGTCGTTCCTGCGTAGAGGGCGTTTCCGTAGTCCAGCCTGCTGGTGACGAGGGCCTGGGTGACTGTTTTTCATGTTTCGGTGGGGATCCACTTGAAGATCCTGCGGAGCATTCGGAGGATGTTGAAGCAGGATGAGGAAACGGCGTTGACCTGCTTAGTCATGGAGAGGGTGGGGTCGAGGATGACCCCTAGGTTGCGTACGTGGTCGGTGGGTGGCGGGGCTGTTCCCAGTGATGTTGGCCACCAGGAGTCGTCCCATGCTGAAGGGTTGGAACCAAGGATGAGGACCTCCGTCTTGTCCGAGTTCAGCTTCAGGCGGCTCGTCCTCATCCATTCGGCGCCGGCCTTCATTCCTTCGTGGAGGTGGGCTTTGGCGGTGTGAGGGTCTTTGGTGAGGGAGAGGATCAGCTGGGTGTCGTCGGCGTAGGAGATGATGTTGAGGTTGTGCTGTCGGGCGACGTGGGCGAGGGGTGCCATGTAGATGTTGAACAGCGTTGGGCTGAGGGAGGAGCCTTGGGGTACGCCGCAGATGATCTTGGTGGCCTTGGATCGGAAGGGGGCGAGGCGGACGCTTTGTGTTCTGCCGGAAAGGAAGGATGTGGTCCAGTCCAGGGCCTTCTCTGGATCCCGGCGTCGTGAAGGCGTGTTCGTAGTGTGTGGTGGCAGACCGTGTCGAAGGCGGCTGATAGGTCCAGGAGGATGAGGGCTGCTGTTTCTCCGTTGTCTAGCAGGGTCCTGATGTCATCGGTGGCGGCGATGAGGGCGGTTTCGGTGCTGTGGTTGCTGCGGAAGCCGGACTGGGAAGGGTCCAGGATGTTGTTCTCCTCGAGGTAGCGGGTCAGTTGTTTGTTGACGATTTTCTCGGTGACCTTCGCGGGGAACGGGAGCAGAGAGATGGGTCGGAAGTTCTTGAGGTCCTTGGGGTCTGCCTTGGGTTTCTTGAGTAAGGCGGTGATCTCGGCGTGCTTCCAGCTTTCCGGGAAGGTTGCTGTCTCGAAGGAGATGTTGATTATTTTCCGGAGATGGGGCGCGATGGCTGTACTGGCTTTGTTGAAGATGTGGTGAGGGCACGGGTCTAGCGGTGAACCGGAGTGGATGGTGTTCATGATCTCGCTGGTGTCCTCGTCGTTGATGTTGGTCCAGGAGAGCAGGCGGTTGGTGGTTGTGGGGGCAGTGGAGTGTATTTGATTTGATATAAACCACCAGATCCAGGTGTTTTGGAGCTGTTGTGCGTCAGATTTATGTTGAAGTCATTGATATTCATTGTCTCAATGTATAAATGGAATTTTTCAGCTGGTTCTTGCTAGATCAACAGAATGTCACCCATGTGTCTTCCTGAATAGATAGGTTCGGGTATGTGTCCTCATTCCAGAGCCAGCATCTTTCCACTAGCCCCATGCGGAGCCAGGCTCACAGTGCGGCATATCTGACTTCCATGGTAGTCCTTTCAAGTTGGAGGAAGATTTCTTGATTAAATGTTAAAAAGTTATGTGGGAGGAGCAAAATTGGACAACAAGTAGGGCATGCTTCCCCCGTAGCCTCACCACGATACCAAGGACACAAAACAGCTTAGCTGCAGCTTCTCCAGCAAGTTAAACAAGCAGACAGCAGGCAGGCATCATTCCTGACTTTAAATGCTCCCTTTGTCCAACTAGATTGCAACATTCGACCTGGAGACAGACAGGCAACATGGGTTGGTGTTGCCCCAAATTGACAAAAAGCTAGTAGGACACAACAGCCTCGCCATGCTGAGTAAGAGGTGGAAATAAATCCTGGTTAATGGCAAACGAAAAACAAGCACAGTGTGGGTTGGTAGCCCAGTGATCTGCTCAGGGACCCCTAGAATGAGATGGGTTGGGGCAATGCTCCACTGGCCTGCTCGCTGCCTATGGAAATGAGGTCAGCTCCAACCGTGTGAGATAGCTGGCTAAAAGCGAGGATGAGATGCGCTCCTGAAAAGAGCTGCTGCAGCGTGGATGAGACCCGGCCTGCCATTGGCTGATGACAGCAGAGCATAAGAATGTATAGAAGAGATCCTGTTCCAGACACTAGACAGAGGTAAACTTGGATGCCAGTTGCCTCTGTCAAGGTATCAAAATTCAGCAACAATGTAAGACGAGTACAGGGCTAGTGCAGCGTAAACTTTACTTGCAGGGGCTATAATATATAGTGAACACAACTGCGAGTGATCTGAAGAAAGATGTGGGCCAATTATGAAATGGCAAATTTGACTCATCCATATATGTATGAACACAGTGACTAGAAATAGATAAAGGACCACCTGATCACCAGAGCAGCTGGGGATGGCATTGGAATGCGAGTCTGAATGGGTACAGCTGTGACAGGCATAAGTTATTGAGGACCCCATCATCCCACCCCACTGCACTCACATGTCCAACAGACGCACAGACATGGTGTAGGTACACCAAAACTCTGCAATAGAGAAGGCTGGTAAAAATGACACAAACCTGCTGTACAGTCCCTGATGAAGCAGATAAACTGCTTAACTGCTTAGTTCATGCATTAAACCGATTTTGACATTTTTTGAGAGAAAATGACCAAAGTGAACAAATTGGGCTAACTATACGCTGAAGAAATTGAGAAACAGATCATGAAAAGAGCCATATTTACAAGAGCTTATCGCCACCAGAACATCACTTTTTGTGACGTTCTGGTGTGGATAAGCCCTTCGCCTTATTTACAAAGCAGCGTTAGGCACTTAACGTGGCTTAACACCGCCTTGTGAATAAGGCCCCCTTTTATGCAGCACTTAGTGTGAAAGGGGCGGGCAATGGGTGTTGGGGTGGGCGTTCCGCCGCAACACCCATTTTTCTTTGACGCTGCCCCCTATTTACATGGGTGGTGTAAACAGGAGGCCGCGCCACAATTAAGACCAGGGAAAACCTGGTCTTAACCTGGCGAAATGAGGAGAAATTATTAATTTCTCTTGGTTTTTGCTGTTTTTATGTGTGCTGCACATAGAAACAGCAAATCGCCATTAGTGATTGTTCATGTATAGGAAGGTGTCCCTTCCTGCGCATAAACAATTATTAAAAAATGACAAGTTGCAACTTTTTTGTGTGCTGCCTAAAGCAGCACACATAGAAATTACAAATCACAATTACTGATTGTTTATGTGCACATAGGGACACTTGCACATGAACAATCATTCCCTGTAATGCAGGCACCCCTGTACTATGGTGCAAGGGTGCCTGCTTTGGCGCTAGGCAGCTAAATTTAGCACCAGCGCTAGGGGAAAAGTAGGGGTGCGCCACAGACGTTTCTAGATGCGAATCCAAATGATGACTTCATACAGATCAAGACTCCAGATCAACATTTAAATTCTCCTGATAGGGTTTACAACTTAAGAATACAAATTGAACCATGCATAGAGAGTGAAGCCTCTGTATGACCAGATTTTGCCCACGTTTTCCTCAAAACAGTGGCTGAACATGCATACTGATATCTTACCTCCTCTACAAGCAGACATGATTGAGACAAAATATTTACAAACTAGGGACAATAAAACTAACCTAGTTATCAGAATCATTCCCAGCCACTATGGTTACACCTATGTGACCTACAAGGACAGACAGTCTATAGTGCAATTTGCTTCCATTGAAAAAATCCTGATGGCTGTACAAACAGCCATTCTAAAGGAGTGCCCTTTGGCACAGGGAAAGCATATTATTATTGTTTCTCCTGTATCAGCACTAAAAGCGGCCACAAATGCAAGCGTTCCTAATGCTTGTGCCCTACACTCAAGGTGGGTACAGTGGACCTCTTATTTGAGAGCAGTGAATGCAAAGTTTCAGTGTGATCCTTCTCTTCGTACAGAAAACTTTCTCCAATATGAACAGAGTACTGTTCTGACTCCAGCCATTTTGCCTGTTAAGTCTTACCAGAACACGCTTTACACAGATGGCTCTGCCCAACCTGCGATAGGGACTAAATGTAAGTACTCAGCAGGCTTCACTGCAATGCAAGGTGCAGTGAAAGATGGTGAATTCAATCCACAATACACCTACACCAAACTCTTAGGTGGCAGTACAGCACAAAATGCAGAATTACATGCCCTGCTACTTGCATTACAAAAGACTGACTCATCAGTTCCCACACTCAATGTGTCTGGCTCAGGGCTTTAAGTGGGATGAAAAAACTGGGGGGTCTCTCAAAGGGGCATGGCCAATGCCATTAAGGGCGTGGCTTAAAAACAGGTAAGCAAAAAATCTGTGCTTAGCATAGTGTGCCGCCTGACTTGTATTTTGCTGTTTCTGTCATTGCATCCACATATATGATGCAACAAGTAACATCATACCTACAACAAGTCAGGACTATTGGCTTTGTCAATGGTTGTTAGTTGCATAAGATAAATAAGCAGCAACTATGGCTTGTTATATAGAATATTGAGAAAGCTTCTTCTTAAAGCCCTGGTGACACCACGACAATGTTGCTGCTCCTGAGTTTCAAAAGAGAAGGGAAATCCAGAGAGAAAATGACTCTCTTTTAAGGATTTCCTTCCTCTAGCAAGCTCACCTGGCATGACGTCATGCCGTAACTTCTCCACTAGGGGAGAAGTGAGCAGTGTGAGCACGCGCACATGATCTGCCTGCTGTCACTGTCTGCAGTCCGGAGAAAAACGGATCGCCTGTGCCAGGGCACGAATTAGAGCCCGATAGAGACCCGTTTCGAGGCCTCCTTAAAAAAACTGCTGGGGCTCAGACCCGGTGAGACCCGGCCCACTTAAAGCCCTGGTCTGGCTCATCTTTCTGTGTGCAGGGGTACATCTAGAGCCCTTTTTGGTAATATTGAGTGACCACGATCTTATCTCCCGGATGTAATAAAGTTCCATGGCAATTGTTTTACTACACTCAGGAGTACTTGTTTTGCCAAGACTATAGCAAACTCCAACTATATGCATGCTAATATTTGCTCTTGGTATAATAAAGTGGGTAGAGAGTGTAGGAAAGTAGGATCTGCTTCTTATGGTTACCCCCACTTTTTGCTTGATGTTACACTGTTTTGACTAGTCGGACTGGGATCCTGCTAATCAGGACCCCTGTCTATCTGCTTTCTCCTTAAAATGTTATGCCATGTACTTTGGTACACTCCAGATTGGATACTGGGGTACCCTTATAAGTCCCCCTAGTTTATGGTACCCATGTACCTAGGGCATAGGTACCCCAGAGGCCTCCCATGGGCTGAAGCATGTATTATGCCACCCATGAGAGGCCATGCAAAATGGAACTACAGGTCTGCCATTGTAGCCTTTGTAAGCTGGTGCTTGCACCACTTACTTTAGATATAGGTTCACTATATCTATAGGTCACGACACTTAAAACTTATAAGTCACGCCTATAGCAGGCCTTAACAATCCTGAAGGCAGGGTGCTGGGTTTTACGTGAGAGGGTGCCCCTGCATGAGCAGAGCCCCTCTGCAGCCTTTGGAGACCATTCTCCTGGGTTTCCTGTGACTCAGCCAGACAAATAGGTAGAGGTGCATTATAACCTCGCGGTAAATGTTATCTAGAAAACGGCTGAAATAAAATATGTTGTGTTTGGTATCAAACACCTTGGAATCATACCTCCACACCGGTAACCGATGTGGGAGGTATGATTCAACCCTTCTGAAGTGAGCTTCGTGGGGTCACTGGTCTTTCCGGTGCCAGCCTTCTCGACCCGGTCAGCACAAAATGGATGCTGCCGACCAGAGACACATTTCTGCCCTCCTGCTGCTGAGCCAAGCTCGAGCAGAGGAAGGCAGCACAATAGGCATCCTGTCACAGGGAGGTGTGACCACCTCCCAGACAGGATTTAGTGTATTGGGGCTGGGTGGGTGCACTTCCAAAGTGCCTGAAAGTCTGCACCTGGGGCACATTCGGTCCAGCTCAAACCAGTTCTGGGAGCCGTTGGATCCTGCTCTGGCGCGAAACTGGACAAAGGACATGGGAGTAACCTCCCCTCTGTCCTGACCCTCCCCTAGGAGGGTCCCCTGAATCTGTCCAACCCTCTCCCGTGGGTACATAATGGCTCACCTGGCTGTAAGACTTTAGATTTTATGTGGACAAGATTCTGCAAAAACCACTGACCTTCGACCGTCTGGACACTCAGCACTTCGCTGGAATTCGACTGGGCCCGACTTCGTCTCCCTCTCCGTCCAAAGCATTGTCTGTGCCCTTGCACCATGCAGGCTCCATGCAGGACCTGTGGAGCACTAAGGACAACTGAAGAATCTCCCTTGGGGTGAAGATGTCACTCCCCTGCATTCGCAGGCACCGCAATGCAACTGACCGGTCTGCTGATCCTGAGCTCCTGAGGACTCTGAAGGCTTCAGCAACACAGGAGGTAAGTTCCGCAGTTCTTTGAGGTTGAGCTGCCCTCTCACCGAGTTTGAGGTCAGTATCCCTCGTGGGGACCGCATAACCCGAACCCCTGTGCACCACATACATTTGCAAGTGCATATTCTTGTTGGCAATTTCCGCGCTTGTGCATTGGACTCCATGTAGTCCTGACCCCGAGCAGTATTTCAACTGAAGAACTCCAGCCTCCTCGCACCGAGTGCTCCGTGGGCTGGTACTTTGTGATCTTGCTTGAGGTCCCCTCGTGACTCCTGGGCTTTCAACCTGTGTGTCCTCTTGAGGGTCATCTTGATTTCTATTGGGCTTCCCTGGTTGCTTTAGATGTGCCCTGACTCCCCATTGCTTTGTGAGTCCCCTGGACCTTGATGGTCCACATCGTAACCTGCTTGACCTTCCTGCGTGGGTTTCTGTTGCCAAGGCTTGTTGATGCTCCCAGCCAGACGCTGACCCCTCAGCACTCGACATCCTTTGTGGGACAGCTCGCATCTGGCTCCTGGTTGTCCTCGACATTTCCTGGACCTCGTGGCTGCAGAGACAAGCATTCCCTCTTCGCACCTGAAGCACCCGACATTGGTGGGCATTCGTCTACCGAGCCCCTGGTCACCCTCAAGTGACCCAGACTCTGTCCTCTCTGCTTTCAGGTTCCTTCCATCACGAATCCCCCCTTGGATTCCTACGGACACTCTCTTCTTTGCAACCCTCCATTGAGAACGACGGCGGTTTCCGACACCACTCCAGGCCTATGCACCCGGCTCCTCTGGGATAGGTAACTCAGGTACTACGGTATCCACGGGTGGGGTGGCTCTCCAACCTCCTAAATTCCAAAGGGTTTCCTCGAAGTCCACCGAGAAGGGTCCTTAAACATTAAAATTGTAACCACGACTTCCCCCTTAGAATTGTATGGAGCCCGCGGTCGTTATAACACACTGCACCCGTCCTCCGTGGGGCCCCTTTCTACTCACTTTGCGTAGTTCCTTTGGGTCCCAGCGATTCTACGTGTTCTAGATACTGTCTCGACTCCAGTCGTGGTTCTTATACCACTATTTTAGTATATGGTTTGGTCTCCCCCTGGAGCCCACTGTGTATTGTGCTACTTACAACTGTTTCTTTGCTAAAGTATTGTGTGCTTTGTGTTGTATCCTCGTGTAGAGCATACTAGAGAGTGTTTTATAAATAAATACATATTTTTATAACTACTGTGTGGTTCTCCTTTCATTTAGGTAATACTAAAGGTGATATTCTGGTAAAACAAGCTGCTTTACATTCCTTCAAGATTAAGCCTGAAGGATGCTCTCCACAGCTACCACTAGGATAGCTTTCTAAAGGTTATCTTTGACCTCATACATCATAAGGGTCGTTTGGACTGTTGCCAGGTGCCCACTTTAATTAGTGGACAGCATATACCAGGCCAAATTCTCACATTGGTGTGCAGCGGTTGGGATTCAAGCTTGCAATTGTTTTTACCAGATAAATATTTGTATTGATTAACTGAAAACCACTAAAGTACTAGGTACATATAATACCAGCTTTGAATAAGTAAGTTCTACTGAACTTGGGGTTGGAGTAGTCAAGGGTCTAGCACACCCTTTCTCCAACCTTACAGAGTTTAGTTTCCCACTAGGTTAGGTAGGTGCATACACCACACCACACAGTATGTCTTCTAAAGGAGAAGCCACTAGTGGCTCTCTGCCTTCTAGGTACAATGAGTTTACATTCCGAGAATTGAAAGCCATGTGTGTTTCTAGAAAGCTGAAGACAGGGAGAAATGCCAACACTCAACGTCTCATTGAGGTGTTACTGTTAGATGACCTTAGGAAGACCCCTGGGTCAGATGAACAGGAAATAGTGGGTGGGGCAGGGAATGAAGACAGGTCAGGAGGTGACACCTTCTATGACCTTGATTCAAACCCTGGCCAGGAGGATCAAGATGATTCCCACCTGGACAACTCAGATCTTCAGGGAGATGGGGGAAAAGGCAAAATGGCCCTCTCTTCACTCCTGCTGGAAGAGTGCAGAGTTTACCAAGGAGATCTAGATCTCCCTCTGCAGAGTCACATCACTCAGGACAGTCTGTAGGGACCTCTGTATCTAGCAAGAGGGACCATTCCTTAGACAGGAAGTATCAACTGCTTGAACTTGAGAAAGCTAGGTTTAGGCTCAGGCAAGAGCAGCTGACCCTAGATAAGGAATCCCTAGAAGTCCAGACGGCTAGAAAGAAATTGGGACTAGAGTCCTGTGGTGGCAGCAACAGTGTCCTCAGAGTTAAGGAACATTCTTTTGACAATAGGAATCTGAGCAAGATTGTCCCTCCCTACCATGTTGGGGATGACATCCATAAATGGATAACTGCTTTAGAGAGGGCCTGTAAAGTTCAGAGGGTCCCTCAAGAGCAGTGGGCAGCTATCTTGTGGCTCTCCTTTGCTGACAAAGGTAGAGATAAGCTCCTCACTGTTAGAGAAGAGGATGCTGACAATTACTCAGTACTGAAGAGTGCTCTCATTGATGGGTTTGGCTTAACCACTGAACAGTCCATGATTAAGTTCAGAGACACCCAGAAAGCACAGACTCAGGACTGGGTAGACTTTGTAGATTGGGCTATTAAGGCTCTGTATGGCTGGTTACTTGGCAGCAAAGTGAATGATTTCAAGGTATTGTACAATTTGATTATGAGGGAGCAGATCCTTAATAATTGCCAAAATCAGTTGTTGCATCAGTACCTGGTTGACTCTGATCTGACTTCTCCCCAAGAATTGGGAAAGAAGGAAGATAAGTGGGTCAGAACCAGGGTGAAGCAGAAAACCCAGAACTCTGGTGGTGACCAGAAGAAGCAAGACTCTAAAACTCAAGATAAGGGTGGATACAAGGGTAAAGATCAAAAGTCTTCATCAGGGCCCCAAAAACCTGCATCTGGGGGGGGAGTCACAATCCAACAAAGGAAAAGGCAAGAGAAAACCTTGGTGGTACTTTTGTAAGGTAAAGGACCCATTGGACAAAAGATGCTGATTGTCCAAAGGCCAAGGAAAATCACTCCTACCACCACTGCCCCTAAGGCAACTGCTGCCCCTAGCACAGATTACAGGTGGTGGTACAGGAACAAGGGATTAGTAGGGTTAACCTTGGGCTCTGAGGTGGGTTCTGGCCTAGTCAGAACTCCAGATCAGGCTGTACTAGTCTGTGATGGTGGCATGGATATTGCCACCTTATTTGTGAGTCCCAGTAACCTGGGAAAATACAGACAACAGCCTTTGATTAATGGTAAGGAGGCCATGGCATACAGGGACACAGGTGCAAGTGTCACTATGGTGACAAAAGATCTTGTGGACCCTGAACAGATCATACTTGGTGAGATGTACCAAGTGACCAATGCTAACAATGTCAGAACAGATCATTCCTTGGCTGTTGTTAATTTCAGCTGGGGAGTGGTAACTGGCCCAAAGAAGGTTGTGGTTAGGTTACTGTGGAATGCTTGTTGGGCAATGATTTGGAAAATTCAGCATGGGCTGAAGTGGAACTAAGGACACATGCAGCAATGTTAGGCATCTCTGCAGATGTGTTTGCTGTGACTAGGTCACAGGCCAAACAGATGTCTACTGAACAGGCCCTGGATTCTGAAAAGATGGACCAGGTGCCTTCCAAGAGAAGGAGCAGGAGGGGTAAGGCTGTGTCTTCCCCTCATGCTCAGACAGAGGATCAGTCTCCTGAGGGAGATGACCCCAGTCCCTGTGAAGTAACTGTCCCAGATTAACTGGAACCTGATCAGGTTGAGTTCTTGAGGGCCGGGGGCCCTTCCAGGGCGGAGCTGAGTCAGGAGCAGCAAACCTGCCCCTCTCTTGAACCCCTCAGACAGCAAGCTGCTGCTGAGGCTGCTGGGAGTATCAGTGGGTCCCACAGGATCTATTGGGATGAGGGACTCCTTTACTCAGAGGGTAGAGACCCCAAGCCTGGTGCCACCAGGAGGTTGGTCATACCTCTGAAGTTTAGGGGCCTCCTACTCACCCTGGCACATGATATTCCCTTGGCAGGTCACCTAAGCCAGAGTAAGGCTTGGGACAGGCTTGTCCCTTACTTTCACTGGCCTCACATGTCAGAGGACACCAAGGAGTTTTGTCACTCCTGTACCACCTGTCAAGCCAGTGGTAAGTCAGGTGGTACCACAAAGGCCCCCCTAATACCACTACCTGTGGTGGGGGTTCCCTTTGAGAGGGTTGGGATTTACATAATGGGTCCCATGAACCCTCCAACTGCATCTGGGCACAGTTACATTCTAGTGGTGGTGGACCATGCCACTAGGTATCCAGAGACTATACCCCTTAGAACCACCACAACTCCTGTGCTGGCCAGGGCTCTCCTCGGAATTTTTTCCAGAGTGGGTTTCCCTAAGGAGGTCTTAACTGACAGAGGTGCAAACTTCATGTCTAGTTACATAACTGCAATGTGGAAGGAGTGTGGAGTAAATTACAAATTCACCACACCCTATCACCCACAATGCAATGGGTTGGTTGAGAGATTCAACAAAACCCTAAAGGGCATGATCATGGGCCTCCCAGAAAAGCTTAGGCGAAAATGGGATGTCCAGTTGCCCTGCCTTCTCTTTGCCTACAGAGAGGTCCCACAAAAGGGGGTTGGCTACAGCCCTTTTGAACTTTTGTTTGGACATCCAGCTAGGGGTCCCTTGTGTCTAGTGAAGGAGGGATGGGCGTTACCTCTCAAACCCCCCAAACAGGACATAGTGGACTATGTACTTGGTCTCCGCTCCAGGATGGCTGAGTACATGAAGAAGGCCAGCAAAAACCTTGAGGCAAGTCAAAAATTGCAAAAAGCTTGGCATGACCAAAAGGCTGTACTGACTGTCTACCAGCCAGGACAGAAAGTATGGATGTTGGAGCCTGTGGCCCCAGCAGCTCTCCAGGACAAATGGAGTGGACCCCATACTATTATTGAGCAAAAAGGGGAGGTCACCTACTTGGTGGACCTTGGAACCCCTAGGAGACCCCACAGGGTGCTCCATGTAAACAGGCTCAAACCCTATGTGGACAGGGCAGACATGGGCTTGCTCATGGCTACTGATGAGGGACAGGAATAAGAGAGTGACCCACTCCCTGATCTCTTCTCACAGAACCCTGATGATGGCTCAGTTGATGGTGTAGTCTTGGCAGGCAGCCTCACTGAACAACAGCAGATTGATTGTAGGAAGGTCCTCAATCAATACAGGCATATGTTCTCTTTGACTCCTAGTCAGACCACCTGGTGTACCCATGAAGTGGACACAGGTGAGAGCTTACCTGTTAAAAATAAGATTTACAGGCAGCCTGACTAGGTCAGAGATTGCATCAGGACTGAGGTCCAAAAGATGGTGGAATTAGGAGTGATTGAAACCTCAGATAGCCCTTGGGCTAGTCCAGTGATCCTGGTACCCAAACCTCATACTCAGGGTGGTAAGAGAGAAATTAGGTTTTGTGTGGACTACAGGGGGCTCAATGCAGTCACTAGGACTGATGCTCACCCTATTCCCAGGGCAGATGAACTCATAGACACTTTGGCCTCAGCCACGTTCTTGAGCACATTTGACCTCACTACTGGATATTGGCAAATCAGACTAGCTGAGAGTGCCAAACCAAAAACAGCATTTTCAACCCCTAGTGGGCATTATCAATTTATTGTGATGCCCTTTGGTTTGAAGAATGCACCTGCCACATTCCAAAGGTTGGTGAATAAAGTCCTTACAGGCCTGGAAGCCTATAGTGCAGCATATCTAGACAATATAGCTGTCTGTAGCTCCACCTGGGAGGATCACCTGGTCCACCTGAAGAATGTTTTGGAGGCTCTGCAGAAAGCAGGCCTCACTATCAAGGCCACCAAGTGCCAGATAGGGCAGAGTAAGGTTGTATACCTGGGCCACCTTGTGGGTGGAGGCCAGATTCAGCCATTGCAGAGCAAAATCCAGACCATAATGGACTGGGTTGCTCCCACTACCCAGACTCAGGTCAGAGCTTTCTTGGGCCTGACTGGGTACTACAGGAGATTTGTTAAGGGTTATGGGTCCATAGTGTCTCCCTTAAATGATCTCACATCAAAAAGAATGCCCAAGAAAGTTCAGTGGACAGTTAGCTGTCAAAAGGCATTTGATGACCTCAAGCAGGCCATGTGCACTGCTCCCATTCTGCAAAGTCCTGACTATTCCAAACAATTCATTGTCCAAACAGATGCATCTGAGTTGGGGGTAGGGGCTGTGTTGTCACAACTTAATGCAGAGGGACAGGATCAACCAGTAGCTTTTATTAGCAGAAGGTTGACCCCCAGAGAGAAACGTTGGTCAGCCATTGAGAGGGAAGCCTTTGCTGTGGTTTGGGCTCTGAAGAAGTTGAGGCCATACTTGTTTGGCACTCACTTCATTGTTCAGACAGACCATAAGCCCCTCTTATGGCTAAAACAGATGAAGGGTGAAAACCTCAAACTTTTGAGGTGGTCCATTTCCCTACAGGGGATGGACTATACAGTGGAACATAGACCTGGGAGTAACCATGCCAATGCAGATGGACTCTCCAGATATTTCCACTTAGAACATGAAGACTCAACTGGGCAAGGTTAGTCTCATCTCCTTACGTTTGGGGGGGGGCGTTGTGTAGGAAAGTAGGATCTGCTTCTTATGGTTACCCCCACTTTTTGCTTGATGTTACACTGTTTTGACTAGTCTGACTGGGATCCTGCTAATCAGGACCCCAGTCTATCTGCTTTCTCCTTAAAATGTTATGCCATGTACATTGGTACACTCCAGATTGGGTACTGGGGTACCCTTATAAGTCCCTAGTATATTGTAACCATATACCCAGGGCATAGGTACCCCAGAGGCCTCTATGCTACCCATGAGAGGCCAAGCAAAATGGAACTACATGTCTCCCATTGCAGCCTGTGTAAGCTGGTGCTTGCACCACTTACTTTAGATATAGGTTCACTATATCTATAGGTCACTACACTTAAAACTTATAAGTCACCCCTATAGCAGGCCTTAACAATCCTGAAGGCAGGGTGCTGGGTTTTACGTGAGAGGGTGCCCCTGCATGAGCAGAGCCCCTCTGCAGCCTTCGGAGACCATTCTCCCGGGTTGTCTGTGACTCAGCCAGACATATAGGTAGAGGTGCATTATAACCTCACGGTAAATGCTATCTCGAAAATGGCTGAAATAAAACATGTTGTGTTTGGTATCAAACACCTTGGAATCATACCTCCACACCGGTAACCGGTGAGGGAGGTATGATTCCACCCTTCTGAAGCGAGCTTCGTGGGGTCACTGGTCTTTCCGGTGCCAGCCTTCTCGACCCGGTCAGCACAAAATGGATGCTGCCGACCAGAGACACATTTCTGCCCTCCTGCTGCTGAGCCAAGCTCGAGCAGAGGAAGGCAGCACAATAGGCATCCTGTCACAGGGAGGTGTGACCACCTCCCAGACAGGATTTAGTGTATTGGGGCTGGGTGGGTGCACTTCCACAGTGCCTGAAAGTCTGCACCTGGGGCACATTTGGTGTCCCTGTGCATAGTCCAGCTCAAACCAGTTCTGGGAGCCGTTGGCTCCTGCTCTGGCGCGAAACTGGACAAAGGACATGGGAGTAACCTCCCCCTTGTCCTGACCCTCCCCTAGGAGGGTCCCCTGAATCTGTCCAACCCTCTCCCATGGGTACATAAGGGCTTACCTGGCTGTAAGACTTTAGATTTGACGTGGACAAGATTCTACAACAAGAAACCACTGACCTTCGACCGTCTGGACACTCTGGACTTCGCTGGACTTCGACTGGGCCCGACTTCATCTCCCTCTCCGTCCAAAGCATTGTCTGTGCCCTTGCACCATACAGGCTCTGTGCAGGACCTGTGGAGCACTAAGGCCAACTGAAGAATCTCCCTTGGGGTGAAGGAGTCACTCCCCTGCATTCGCAGGCACCGCAATGCAACTGACCTGTCTGCTGATCCTGAGCTCCTGCAGACTCCGAAGGCTCCAGCAACACAGGAGGTGGGTTCCGAAGTTCCTTGAGGTTGAGCTGCCCTCTCACCGAGTTTGAGGCCAGTATCCCTCGTGGGGACCGCATAACCCGAACCCCTGTGCACCGTGTACATTTGCAAGTGCATATGCTTGTTGGCAATTCCCGAGCTTGTGCATTGGACTTCGTGTAGTCCTGACCCCAAGCAGTATTTCCACCAAAGAACTCCAGCCTCCTCGCACGGAGTGCTCCGTGGGCTGGTACTTTGTGATCTTGCTCGAGGTCCCCTCGCGACTCCTGGTCCGTTGACCTGTGGGTCCTCTTGAGGGTCATCTTGATTTCTATTAGGCTTTCCTGGTTGCTCCAGACGTGCCCTGACTCTCCATTGCTTGGTGAGTCCCCTGGATCTTGCTGGTCTACATCATAACCTGCTTGACCTTCCTGCATGGGTTGCTGTTCCCAAGGCTTGTTGGTGCTTCCGCCGGACACTGACCCCTCAGCACTCGACATCCTTTGTGGGACAGCTCACATCTGGCTCCTGGTCATCCTCGACGTTTCCTGGACCTCGTGTTCTGCAGAGTCAAGCATCCCCTCTAAGCACCTGAAGCACCCGACATCAGTGGGCAATCGTCTACCTAGCCCCTTGTCACCCTGAAGTGACCCAGACTCTGTCCCCTCTGCTTTCAGGTTCCTTCCATCATGAATCCACCCTTGGATTCCTACGGACACTTTCTTCCTTCCCGGCAGCAGCTCTTCTTTACAACCCTCCATTGAGAACGATGGCGGTTTCCGACACCACTCCAGGCCTATGCACCCGGCTTCTCTGGGATAGGTAACTCGGGTACTATGGTATCCATGGGTGGGGTGGCTCTCCAACCTCCTAAGTTCCAAAGGGTTCCCTCGAAGTCCACCGAGAAGGGTCCTTAAACAGTAAAATTGTAACCGCGACTTCCCCATAGAATTGTATGGAGCCAGCGGTCGTGTTAGCACACTGCACCCGTCCTCCGTGGGGTCCCTTTCTACTCACCTTGGGTGGTTCCTTGGGGTCCCAGCGATTCTACGTGTTCTAGACACTGTCTCGACTCCAGTCATGGTTCTTATACCACTAATTTAGTATATGGTTTGGTCTCCCCCTGGAGCCCATAGTGTATTGTGCTACTTACAACTGTTTCTTTGCTAAAGTATTTTGTGCTTTGTGTTGTATCCTCGTATAGAGGATAACTACTGTGTGGTTCTCCTTTCATTTAGTTAATACTAAAGGTGATATTCTGGTAAAACAAGCTGCTTTACATTCCTTCAAGATTAAACCTGAAGGCTGCTCTCCACAGCTACCACTAGGATAGCTTTCTAAAGGTTATCTTTGACCTCATACATCATGAGGGTCGTTTGGACTGGTGCAAGGTGCCCACTTTAATTAGTGGACAGCATATACCAGGCCAACTTCTCACAGAGAGGCTAAAACCTCCGTAGTTCAATCTATTGAAAATGGCCAACAATCCTTAATCCAGGAAGCAAGGACCAGGTATAAAGCAATTCTTATAATGCTAAGAGAACCTGGAATTCCCTAATATGGGGGGATGCTGTAGAAGACATTCAAACTAAAAATCAAGCTACCTTTTGGCACATATTTAGCCATGGAAGCAAGTCGTATATAATGAGACCTGAAGCTAACATCCTACCCATGGATTGGGTGGCCCATTTCCAATTCCTTTATGGTAAGGACAAACTAACCCATACTGAGCGGGATCTGCCTGCCCAGGAGTTGCCGCCCGAGGACCCACATAGCATAGGTCAAGATTTTCCCTGGTCCTGGAAAGATTTCCCAAACAATAGCCTGGAATTTACCTTGGCTGAGACACAGCAGGCTATCTCTGAACTGAAAGCTGGAAAGGCTCCTGGGCCAGATAAGATACCCAGAGATTAAGACCCCCGGGGATTTGTTTAAATCTGCGCCAGAAATTTGGTCAGCATACTTAAGTCGTATCTGTAACACTATTGCGGCAGGCGCACCAATCCCCGATTCCTGGAAGAAAGCAAAAATAGTCCCCATATATAAGAAAGGTATGATCGGCTCCAGCAAATTATTGGCCAGCCTAATAGATATAGCCTAGAAGATCTTTTGCAAATAAGTCCTGGGCCGTCTAAACACTTGGTTGGAAGATAATAACATACTGTCCCCTTTTCAGGTGGGATTTCATCCAAAAATAAGCACCGTAGACCAAGTTTTTAGGTTTTTAAAGCTGAGGTGGAAAACCATAGATCTTAATAGAGGGAGCCTCTACGTAGCGTTCGTGGACCTCAAGGCCGCCTTTGATATGGTCCCCAGAGATAAACTCTGGACAGCCCTGTGGGACCTGGGTATTTCTCCTGCGCTACTGGAAATTATTTTTCGACGCCACACCAGATATTATGCCCAAGTAAGATGGGTCCCTAATGGCGAATTAACAGATCGCATTCCAGTAGATAAGGGTGTAATGCAAGCAGGTGCACTCACCCCAACACCTTTTCTACTTTTCATTAACAGGTGCACCGAATTTCTAATGGGATGTGTAAACGATTCCCTGGTCCTGGCTGGTGTCAAGATCCTGGCACTGTTACTTGCCAATGACACCCTTTTGGCCAAAAATCCCCAAAGGCCTGGAATTACTATTAGAAAGATTCAACCTGTTTTGCACTACCAATGGGCTAGCCATAAATGCTGATCAAATAAAATTTATGGCTATTCATCCCCACAAACAATTCTGAGGAATAATTAGACTAGGGGAGTTAATTTGGAGAGAGTCTCAGACTTCGACTACCTGGGCAAATGTCTGTCCAGTACCAGTACGGTACACAGTCAGGTTGTCAAGAGTGGGCAACTTCTTAATCATAGAGCTGCTACCATGTTGAATTTGACTAAAAACACATCTTTCCATCCTATGTCTCCATTATTGGAAATCTGGAGAGGCCAAACCGTGGCTGTGGCTACTTATGGCTCTGAACTATGGGGCTACAGCAATGTTAAATCACTGGGGATAGCTGAAAACAAGTTTCTGTGAACAGCGCTTAGACTCCCTCAAGGTACGCTTCGTTTTTTTTTTTTAGAGTGGACTTAAATGTTTGCCCAATAGATGCAATAGTGAGATTAAAACCAATTTTACACTGGCTGAGAATATTGCTGGTCCGGGAGCTGGAATGCTTTAGGAAAGGGTTAAATGATATTCTTCTAACCCCTAGGTGGGTTAATGCTTTGCCGTGGCTAAGCTTTGTTAAGCAATCCCTTATTGTGTTGGGGGGCTTCCGATCTTTGGCAATGCCCAGAGTGCATCTCTGCTTCTTCTGTAGAAAAAGGTTAAAGAAGCTTTCTGGGCATATGAGTAGAGGAAGGCATTCACATCCACTAGTAGTGGTAGTTTATCTGAGTTCTTGTTGTGCCACAAATGTGAGCCAAGGTTTGAAACCTATTTGGATGAGATCGACCCGCCATTTACCAGATCCTTGTATATAACATTCTAGCTGGCTTCTCCTAGAGAGAAGAGAAACCTCTCCAGCATGAGGAGCAGACCAGGAGACAGATGCCAATCTGCTCTTTTTCTTCCCGCAATTATTAGACAAGGGAGACGCTGGATTGTACCCTTGTGTAGACACATTGGAGTACGCTTCATAAATAAGCCTTGCATATCTGTAAGTCAGACACTGGGTCTTGTGTGGTCTTTTCTATAGCTAAATTTCTAGAAGCAATCCAACCTATTCGTATCAGGATACTTACACAAATGTCAGATGCTAAACACTGAGTACAGGATTTAACTATAGTTATGACAGCTGTTAATGTATATTTTTGTTCAGCTGATTAGTAAACACTGTCTGCCAAGAAATTTTGAATCTTACAACAAAATAATGTTTTTATGCTGCTCTGCTTTTCAATTGTGTTTTATTCTCAAAATTGACTTTGCACACAATTTTTATTGAACTGACTTTTTTAAAATTGTGGTTGTTTTACCTGAAACCTTTAGCTTATATTTACTTGATTAATATCACAATGTGTTTTCTATCCTGTGTTGCTTTTATTGACAGAAATAAAGTATATAAATCATATCATAGAAGGGAATGTGTTGTTGACCAGATCTTGGGATCTAGTGAAGATTTAGTGAAGAGATCCTTAGATGTCTGATCTTGAGACACTAGTCTGCAAGACAATGAAGGGTCATGAAAATATGGCTTAAATAGACAATGCCCAAAGCCCTACCGTTCAGGCCAAATTACCTGAGAGTGTGACATCATCCTTATTTATTTTTTATAAGAATTATCTAGGAATCTGGGGGAGGAGCCAAGATGGCCGACTGAGCAGATGTCTCTGCTCGGAGCTCCAATGGATCCCCACTAATGGAACTCCCCTTGGCCTGCAATCAGGGACCCCCGAGTGCTTGAGGATACAGTCCCCTCCCTGCTCAGTCTACTGTGGGGGTCCTGGGCCCACCTTCCTGATCTGGAAGGTGCTGTGGTTGCTGTGTGAGGTTAACCGAAGCCTTATGGTAGCAGAGGCAGAGCCAACATCGGGACCGGTGAAGTGCAGTCCCCGGCCCCAGAGGAGGTGATCGGCAGGTTACCACATTGCAGCACACATTGCAGACAGATCCAGATTCAACAGCATGCATATACTGGGGCTGTCGGAGGGGACAGAGTCTATACGGTGGACCAATCTCTGGGGACATGGCTCCCTACGGTGATGCCAGGGTTGGACACCGAGGAAGGCTTACACGTGGACACAGCACACAGAACCCCAGGTGACAGGCCCAAACCCAGCGCACCGCCCTGCATGTTGATCGCTCACATGTTGAGATACAAAGACAGCATGGGTATATTGGCAGCAGCTTGCAAGCAGGGTGACATCGAATTTAATGGGAACAGAATTTCCTTCTATCCAGACTATGGTGTTGCTACCCAAAAGAAGCGCAGATCATTTATGGAAGTGAAGAGGAAACTTAGAGACCGTGGGTTGGCTCTGCTGCCTCCGGACTTACAGGGGAAAAGACATTTCTTCGACCATGCTGAAGAAACCATGCAGTTCCTTGAGAATCATTGACCAGTTTTTAGGGGAGGGTGCCACACATAGGAATACAGATCTATAGTTACAGTTGAGAGAGAGTGCTGATGCTATTCTGTGCAACCGTGGGGGGGGGGTTTGCAGAGGATTGAGCATACTATGAAAGTCGGACGAAGTGGGGGCACATTTTGAGTACATTACTGCTTTGTAATGTGTGTGACTAATGGTGATACTGTTGTTGGGGTACCCCACACCAGGAAACATAGAGAGCAATGCGCTGTGATGGGGAAGTTTGTTTGTTCTTTCATGGAGGGGGTAATGACACTATTTGTGTTACTTGTGGAGGCCAGGCTGGGGCGGGCCACACAGGAAGGTGGAGGGGAGGTGTTAAAGTTTTTGAATTTGAAGAGAGGGAGCAGATGCTATCGGTAACACAGTTACTTGTTGGCAAGACAGTACATGAGCAGAGAGAATGATGCACTTCATGAGGGTAACAGTACTATCTAGGAATGCTAAGGGGATTCAAAATCCCATCAAGCGGCAAAGGATCTGGTCATATGCCCGTAAGCAGCAGGCAAAGATAGTCATGTTGCAGGAAACACACCTCCTACCATAGGAAAATGAGAAATTACGAGTGAAATGGGGAGGCAGGTTGTGGTATGCCAGTTTCATATCCTCAGTGCGCAGGATATTATTGTGGGTGGATGCTAGCATCCCCCTACAAGTGGATACTGAACTAAAGGCAGCTGATGGCTGCTATATAGGGGTGGTGAAGGAGATTGAAGGCACACCCACAGTATTACTAAATACGTATACACCCAACATACACACACCAGATTTCTTTGAAGGAGTGGTGCACATTGTGGTGCCTTGCACATTACAAGATCATCTGGATGGGGGACTACAATTGTGTACCGGACAGAGAGCTAAATAGTTCTAGGCTTACAGCCTGGCTCTAGGCAGGGCGTCCAGGGCGTTGCTGGGCGGTATTGATACTTTAAACCTATTGGAACTATGGCGGGTGACACATGGTCAGACTAGAGCCTACTCTTTTTACTCACCCCACCATGGCAACTTCTCTAGGATCGATTACCTACTGGTGCACCCAGAAAAAGCTGCGAACTTTGTGGTGGTCCGATATTTAGACCGCACACTATTAGATCATGCCACACAGGAGGCGAAGCTGATGGGACACACCTATGTGGCACCGATACCGCAGAGGCACTTCCAGTGAAAAGCGCTACATGACCAGGAGGCCATTCACCTCCAGGGAAAACATGATCGCCCATCACTCAAGCCCCAAACATTACACGTCATTAATCTCAGGCAAGTTACCACATTACAGTTCAACACCCTCCCTCACTGTCTGCCACCACATGAATCATCAATCATCATCGTCATCACTTACACAATCACTCGCTCTCCATTGCAATAGTGGTAGTAACCTCTGCCGATCCAAGCACGGGTAGTTTAGGTATTAGGGGGCTTATTTACAAGGCCCTTGCGCCACTTTTGCGTCATTTTTAACATGGGAAAAGTGTCGCAAAAGTGGCGCACGGGGCTTGTAAATCTGCCCCTAGGTATTCATCTTTGATGCAGGCAACACATTAAATTTGGTATTGGCAGGCAGTCTTGTAAATAATAAACGATCATCTGGAGCAGACCTTCTAGTGCTAAGTGATGCAAAAAGGGGAGGCACTAGGCATGCAAGGGGGGCAGGCATTGTCCCCAATGTCATGAAGGAATTGTGGAAGCTTCTTCAATGCACACTGGTCCAACTGCAATCCAGCAATATATGTGACTAACAAAATGGTGGGGCATCATAAATCTGATCAAAAATAATAATGTTCCACTAGCTATTTTTTTTGTGAAGATAGAAGCTCAACAAGAAATAATTTAAGAGTTCTATACGGGCGCTGACATACTTAGTACGGGAAGTAGAGTTCGTCCTCAAACTAAGGTGGTTCACCCAGAAGTTGGTCAGCTAACAAATTTGATTCAATTTCAGACCAATCACCCTCCTCCTCCTTTGCTGCTATTTCAGGAAAGGTGTAATTGTGTGGTATAAAATGTTGGTTTATTTTGATCATAGTCAATCTCTCCACATTTTGAGGCGAGAGACTGGTCCTTCTCACTGTAACAACCGCACCAGCAGCACTTAACACACACTCAGCATACACACGGGCGACAGGACAAACCAGATACTTTATTGCCAGCCTGCTGAGCTCTGGCCATTGGCGCATCTTCCCATACCAATACATCAATGGGTTTTGATCCACATAGACCTCTTTTGAATCATCCAGATACTCCTGGAACATCCTGTGGATGGTCATTAGTGCTGCCACTGGCTCAACCTGTTTTGCCATTGCCTCTGCACTGGACTTAAGCCCTGCCAATTGAAACCAATACAATGCTGAGGTTGGGTCCAGTCCTTCTGTTGCTGTTGTTGCCGGTGTTCAGGTTGATGGTTTTGTTGGCTGCTGTGAGACAAGGCTGCCCTCTCTGGAAGTTGAAGGCGGCACCCCAGAACTGCGGGGTGGGACTAGAAGTTCCAGTTCTTCTTCCAAGTTTACGGCTTGCTCTTCAATCCACCTCTTGTATTTTAAAACATCCCCTTCAGAAGAAGGAATGAAAGTGGACAATTTTTTTTGTACTGTGGATCAAGTAGTATGGCACAAATGTACTCTTTGGACGTGATGATGTCATGCTGTAGCCTTGTATTACAAGCCAAGCGAAGGATTAAGGTCTCAACCAAGGCACGCGCTTCTGTGTTTTCATTCACACCTGTGAGGGTGAACCTTTCAGACATCTTCTTTACCTGGTCCTGTAGGAGATCCAACAACAGGATAGGTTGGCTCATCAAACTGTCCTCCTTGCTAACTTCCAGTGTGAAAACCCCAAAAGGGAGTAGCTTCTGTGTCAGGCATTTGACTAGGCCCCATTTGCCCACATCCATGATCGTAGCTTACCCAACTGCATTCCCTCCTTTTTGAATGACAAAGTCATCGATCTGTTTGTACTGCTCAAATAGACATTGCAACATGTAAAAGGTTGAGTTCCAATGTGTTGGCACCTCCTGTATCAGTGCTTTAACTTGTGCTCTATTATTACGCTGAATAATCCGCAACTTCTTCAGGGCTTTAGAAGAATGGCTGAAATGAGTGCAGATTCTTCTGCAGGTGGTCATTATGTTGCTCACTATATCTTTTTTTTTTGTGCAAGTCTTGCACCACCAGGTTGATGCAAAGGGCCAAACACAGGACCCTGAAATAGCCTCTGTCTCTAATGGCCTTGGCTATGTTTCTGCAATTGTCCATGGCAACCCATTCAATTCTGCGACCTCTGGATCACAGCCATTCATACAGCTTGCTGTTAAATTCATCCAAGATGTTTACAGCTGTATGTGATTTCTCCATGGCGAACATGGTCACTGTTGCATGCCGCTGAACACTCTTAAAACTTTCTTCAGGGCGAAGACCTGCAGATATCTTTTGCTTTACCCCCCCCCCCAAAAGAGGTCCAGTGTGCAGTGATGCACATGTAATCAATCGCCTTAAAACTGGTCCACATGTCTGTCGTCAGATGGATGGAGTAAACAACACTTTGATGTAAAGCTTATCCAACCAACTGCATCACATCATGATGCAGCACTGGAACAGCAACTATGGCAAAATAGGTCTGACTTTGTACCTTCCATTTTTAGCAGATGGCTGCCACAAATTCTTAGAATGCCACTCCTTCCACAAAAGAAAAAGGGAGGCGGTCCAGCGCTAACATTTTTGCCAGCTTCCCATTGTATAAACGTGCAATTGGGTGGTTCCGCTTGTAGGGCTCCTCCTGCCTAAACATGCCCGTAATAGTAGCCTGGATTTCTGGGGCTACTGACACAGGCATCTTTTGAGAAGTAGATGGTAGTGGTGGAGTCAATGTGTGTAGTGGTGGGGCAGTCACTGTATGCCATGGTGTCTCCATCTCTCTCTGAATCTTGTGCCATTTTGAAGTCACAGTGGTAGGTGAATCTGCTTTCACACTGCTGGGGACAGGGCTGCTTTGTATGAAGATGTCACCCTCTTCTTCCTCGTTATCACCTTCCACCATGATTGTACTTGTAGCTGATGTTCCCCAGCTCTCCTCACCACCACAAGCACGTTCAGCAATTTTTTAAGGTGCTCCTCCCACTTCATTGTGTGGTGTTTTTTCATATGGGTCATTTGGCCTCCAGTACCATAATTTGTACCCGGCTTACCCCGACGAACATTCATGTGGCAAATGTTTCATAGTGCAATGTGCTCCCCCTCTTTGCTAACCGTAAAAAAGTCCCAAACTAGAGAGGTGTACTTTTTTTACTGTGCCACTGCCAATTTCTGAAGAAGAACTGGAGGTAGGTGGGTGTGTCATTGATTGCCTCTCTGCTTCTCCTGAGCTAGGGGTTGGCGCAGGTCTCGGCTGAGTCTTTGCAAATATGGGAGCTGGTGGCAGTTCTATCTGTGCCACATTCCTCGGAGCAGCTTGAATAGCAATGTCTCCTCTGTGTCACCTTCCACCATGACTGCCTCATCGTCATCATCCTACTCATCCTTCGCTTCCATAAGATTAAGTCTTTCAGGAACTTTTCTTTTCCCTTGCCTCTCCTGTTTTCTCCTGGACTCTGCCAGGTCCACTCCATGTCCCTAGCATCATCATCAGAAGTGGTGCTTGGAGAAAGTGATGGAGTAGTACCCTTTCTTATCCTTGCTGGAGATCTGGGAGCCAATGAATCTAAAAGAGGAGGTTTTTGCTTGGAAGGAAACTCAACCTCCTGTTCTGCTCCAACATCATGCAAATGTAGTATTGCTGGCTTCGGCTGTGGCTGCAGCTGCGGCTGCAGTCCAGTTTGCTTCATTTCCTGAAACGATTGTGTACTACTTTGCGAAAGGGACAATTCCAATTCAACGTCACTACTCGTCGGCATCGACATGCTTGCAGTGGCGGCCTCACTGACAGACATCCTGGGCTTAGGTTGGGGAGTGGTGCTGTTGATGCAGGAGTGCTGCTCTCAGCATGCTTGCCGGATGCAAGTGCCGCAGGCACAAGTTTGCCGAAATGGGTTCACACCACCCCAGTGGTGGAAATCTGCTTCTTCTCCTCCCCACTGGCCACTTTCTTGGCAGCACCTTTTTTTGAGGCCATCTTGAAGCTGTCAGTTGGCAGTGGCACTTAGCTTCACAAGCTGAAGAGATGCCCGTGTTGCCTAGTCAGTCACGCGTCACGTCATGCACAGGCCTTCTGTCTGGCAGTACTGTGGGTGATGTCTCTTCCTTGTGCACCTAAAAGCAAACAAGCAAGAAGAACATTAGTGAAACGTGGCATTGTTGTTGCGGTTCAGTTAGTAGTACAAACAAACAATATCATTTAGTGTGGTTACTTAAGTTATTATAAATAATTAACAATGCTGCGTAACTATCCATTCATAAAACCATACCAACATAAACTTTCATGGTGTACACTTAGGAAGGATAAGAAAGAGCAGCAAAAACAAAACACAGATGTAATGGTTTCCTTTATGTGCATCACGTGGGATGTGGCACTCAGGAAGGTGCAGGTGACAATGGAATAATCCTTAGACAATGAATGCTGTTATGCACCTAAAGCAGACATGGGGTTGATAACAGATGTTAGGAAAATGGGGAAACAATTACAAAAATTAAAATAAAACAATATTGCATTAAAAATCATAAATACATTTTTTTTAAATTAAAACAATTATAAAAATTAAAATTAAAAAATTCTAATAAAAAATGTAAATTAAAAAAACCTAAAATAAATGTAAAATAAAAACCTAAAATTAAAAAAATAAAAATTCAAAAATTATAAATAAGTGACATTATCTTCAAGCATATAATCTATTAATATGCTGGCTCAACCATCCATGCAAGCCTATGGCAAATGGCCACACTGGCTGGATGCACAAAATGGCTGCCAGCCAGTGTCACATGGTCAATACCAACAACACCGAGTTGTGGGGAAGAAAGAGAAGACATGCGGGCCTATGGCGAAAGCACACAATGGCTGCAGTGCCTACACAAATTGGCTGCCAGCCGCATGGTCATGACAACAGACAAGAAGGCATGGGGAATAAAGAAGACATGCAGGCCTATGGCAAAAGCACACCTGCTGCCTACGCAAAATGGCCACCGACCATATGGTCAAACAGCAAATAAGGAGGCATGGCAAGCATTGGCCACCAACAAAGAAGACATGCAGGCCTATGGCAAAAGCACACTGGCTGCCTACACAAAATAGCCGCCAGCCACATGGTCACAAAAACAAGCAAGAAGGCATGGGGAACAAAGAGCGCATGCAGGTCAATGGAAAAAGCACACTGGCTCCCTACACAAAATGGCCACCCACCACATGGTCAAACAGCCAGAAAGGAGGCATGGACACAAACAAAGAACACATGCAGGCTTATGGCAGAGGGACACTGGCTGCCTACACAAAATGGCCGCCAGTCACATGGTCACAACAACAAGCAAGAAGGCATGGGGAACAAAGAACACATGCATGCCTATAGCAAAATCACACTGACTGCCTACATAAAATGGCCACAGATCACATGGTCAAACAGTAAGCAAGGAGGCATGGCCATAAACAAAGAACACATGCAGGCCTATGGCAAAAGGACACTGGCTGCCTACACTAAATGGCAGCCAGCCAAATGGTCACAACAACAAGCAAGAAGGCATGGGGAACAGAGAACACAAGCAGGCCTATGGGCACTGACTGTACAAAATGGCCCCTTGCCACATGGCATGGGGAACAAAGACAAATGGTGGCCTATGGCAAACACACTCACACATTGGCCAGACAAAGGAGGCATAGATTGGTAACACAGAAAATAGAGCATTAATTCAGCAATGCCAAAAACAAAAATTAACTGGTCTAAGAAATTTTAGAAAAACACACATCCTCCAAAGGCATCAATTATAATTACCCCACCTATACGCTGTTTGCAGAAAAAAACATTAAATACCCCCAATGTAATCCAATGCCATCCATGGCCAAAATGATGTTTCAATTCAACAGACACCACAGAAACAGTTGTTTCATTCACCCATGACTAGTACTGGGCCTACTGGCTGGAAGGCCCATTGGCAGACTAGGCCACATAGTGAATTAAATCAATATTGCAAACTTATTTAAAAAAAATGGATAAGAAAATGTACTGAACTGTGCAACATTTTCCTTTACAAAAGTAGATAGATTATATGCAAAAAAAAATAACTAAGCCCCTACTAAAACTGCCAACCACCCACCATAATAAATCTTAAAATTTGAATAAAAGTACAAAGAAATCCAGGTGCATGATGTGAGAAGTTGGCCTGGTATATGCTGTCCACTAATTATAGTGGGCACCTTGCACCAGTCCAAACAACCCCTTATTGGAGATAGGTTAAAGACAACCTTTATTGAAAGCTATCCTAGTGGTAGCTATGGAGAGCAGCCTTCAGGCTAAGTCTTGAAGGAATGTAAAGCAGCCTGTTTTACCAGTCTATAATCTCTTGAGTGACCAAATGAAAGAGGACCACACCAGGTATATATTCAAAATATATGTATTTATTCCTAAACACACCCCTCTAGTCTCTTTATGAGGCTAGATTTCGAAGTACATAAGTTATAAGTTAGTTATCAACAGTAATAGCACAAATACACGTTTGGGCCCTAGGAGCGTACCAAACCATATACCAATAAAGTGGTATAAGAACCACGACTGAGCTAGACACAGGGCCTAGAGCCTGTAGAAGTGCTTGGCCCTCAAGGAACCACCCAAGGTAGTGACACAGGGGACCCACGGGGGATGCGTGCAGTGTAAGAACACAGCCGCGAGCCGCCGTTGACTTCTATGGGGAATGTCGCGGTTGGAGTTTTAAAGAAAAGGGACACTTAGAGGAGGACTTGGAGCAAAACCTTTTAGAACTAGGGCTGTTCTAGTGTCAATACCCACGGGAGCACCGGAGTACTCGAGTTACCTCACCCAGGGAGCCGGGTGCATAGGTGTCTTTCGGGGTCGGGTTTCGCCGTCGTTTTCAATGGCGATCTGCTGCAAAGTGCTGCTGGCGGCCAAGTCGAAAGTGTTCGGGTGGATCCAAAGGTGGATCGGAGATCTGAAGAACCTGAAAGCAGAGGGGACAGAGTCTGGGTCACTAGCCAGGGACCAGGAAGGCGATGAGCAGATGCCCACCGATGTCGAGTGCTTCAGGTAGGTTGACAGTCGTCTTGACTCTTCAGCCACGAGGTCCAGGAGGCGTCGACGGCAACCAGGAGCTTTATTCGAGCTGTCCCATGACGTCTGTCGATTGCAGGGGTGTCGGCGACCGGATTGGACCCAACAAGCCTTGGCAACGGCAAATCTCGTGGAAATAGAAGAAGGATGGTGGTGCAGACCAGCAAGGTCTGAGGGACTCACCCAGCAAGGGTAACTCAGGGCACGCCTGGAGCAACCAGGGAAGCCCAAGAAAAAGAAGAGTTGCCTTCGGGAGGGCCCACTAGCCAACGGACTAGCGACCGCGAAGGAGCCTCGAGTGGATGCACTTGGAGCTGGCTCACAGGACACTCGTGGAGTGGAGGCCAGTGATCTTCAGTGCAGTCGGTGCTGGAGGCTGGGGCTACTCGGAGCCCAAAGCACAACTTCGTGGAAGACCCAGAAGAGGATGCACTTGCAAAAGTACTTGGGGGCAGATTTACAAGCCCTTACGCCACTTTTCCGCCGCCGTTGCGTCACTTTTGTGACGCAGCGGCGGCGCAAATCATGCGCCATGCTGCGGGGGATTTACAACGTGACGCATCTAGGAGATGCGTCACGTTGTAAGCTCTTGCGCCACATGAAACCTGCGTCAGGTTTCATGTGGGCGTGCCGGCGCGGGGGGCGTTCCTGCGCAGTGAGTTCCCGCAGAGTGACGCAGTGAAATCTACAAGATTTCACGGAGTCACTTTTACGTCCCTGCTGCGTCAAATCCTTACGCCTGCTTTAAGCAGGCGTAAGGAGTGACGCAGCATGTTAGGTATAGGGCACCCCTGAGCAGTACTGGAGTTACGTTGCACTTGCGACACGACTCCAGTACTGCGCCACCCTTCCGCCGACAGATGCGTCACGCATCTGTTTATCCTTGCGCCATGATGCAGCGCATCTGTGGTGGCGCAAGGGTAAACTTGCGTCACGCATCTTCCCTGGCGCATCCCTGCTGATTTGCAGGGATGCGCCAGGGAACGTAAATCTGCCCCTTGGTGTCCAGGGGTCACGGTTCCACGTTACCCACGACAGCTACAGGCCTCAGCTTTGCTGGGGACTCAGGGCAGCCTCGGGGAAGTCGGGAAATCTACCTCTGGTGATGCAAAGACTTCGGCGTTCGGCGGGAGCTTCAGCGATGCAGACCGGACAATTGCTTCTTTGGTGCCTGCCAAGCAGGGGAGTCACTCCTTGACCCCAAGGGAGATTCTTCAGTCCTCTAATCTTAAAGTAGAGCGTCGAAGGTCCAGGATTCTGTGTCAGAGTTTCGTCCAGGTAAATCTAAAGTCCTAAGGACTGGGGTCCCATACTTATACCAAGTTAGGGGTTGGACATACTCTGGGGACCCACCTATGGAGGGTCAGGGCAGAGGGGTGGCTACACCCCTTTCCCTTTGTCCAGTTTCGCACCAGAGCAGGGGCTGGAAGCCCCTGAGCCGGTTTGAACTGGGGTATGCACAGGGACACCAAATGTGCCCCCAGTGCAGGACTTCAAAGCACCAGAGAGTGCTCCCGCCCAGCCCCAATACACACTATCCTGTCTGGGGAGGTGGTTACACCTCCCTGGGACAGGAAACCTATTGTCCAGGCCTCCCCTGCCGGAGTTTCGATCAGCAGCAGGAGGCCAGACTCGTGTTCTGTGGCAGCGGCATCCATTTTGTGATGCCAGGGCTCTGGAAAGAAGTTACCGGGTATGCCGGTGGGTACATGTCTCTCCCTCTAGAAGGGTGGAATGCTACCCCCGCCGCCAGAACTGGCGGGGGGTAGTATTCCAAGATGTTTGACACCAAACTCGACATATTTTGGTGCAGCCAGTCTCAAAGTTAGCATTCTACCGCGAGGATATAATGCACTTAAGAGTATATGGTCAGGCTGCACTGCAAACAGCATCAGAGGAGGTACTCCGAATGCTGCAGAGGGGCTCTGCTCATGCAGGGGCACCCTCTCACATAAAAACCAAGCACTCTGCCTTCAGGATTGTCAAGGCCTGCCATAGGAGTGACTTATAGGTTTATAGGTGTGTGCAATGGTAGTGATATAGGTAGCCTATACCACTGTAAGGGGTACATGCACCACCTTACTCAGGCTGCAGTAGCAGGCCTGTGGTGTCATTTTGGCTGGCCTTCCAGGGGTGGCATAATACATACTTCAGCCCCTGGCAGGCCTCTGAGGTACCTATGCCCTGGGTACATAGTATACCATATACTAGGGACTTATAAGGGCACTCCAGATTCCAATCAGAGATGTGCCTAAGGCACATGGAAACCATTTTAGAGAGGAAGCAGCTAGGCTGGGGTTCTGATTAGCAGGGCCCCAGCCAGACTAAAGTCGAAAAACAGTGAAGCATCAGCAAAAAGTGGGGGTACCCATGTGAAGCAGATCCTACTCTCCTACACAACCCCCCCAAACGTAGGGACATTAAACTAACCTTGACCAGTTGAGTCTTCATGTTCCAAGTGGAAGTACCTAGAGAGTCCATCTGCATTGGCATGGTTACTCCCAGGTCTATGTTCCACTGTAAAGTCCATCCCCTGTAGGGAAATGGACCACCTAAGCAGTTTGGGGTTCTCACCCTTCATTTGTTTTAGCCATAGGAGGGGCTTGTGGTCTGTTTGAACAAGGAAGTGAGTACCAAACAAGTATGGCCTCAACTTCTTCAGAGCCCAAACCACAGCAAAGGCCTCCCTCTCTATGGCTGACCAACGTTTCTCTCTAGGGGTCAGCCTTCTGCTAATAAAAGCTACTGGCTGATCCTGACCTTCATCATTCAATTGTGACAGTACAGCCCCTACCCCCAATTCAGATGCGTCTGTTTGGACAATTAACTTCTTGGAGTAATCAGGACTCTGTAGAAGGGGAGCAGTGCACATGGCCTGCTTCAGGTCATCAAATGCCTTTTGACAGCTAACTGTCCACTGAACCTTTTTGGGCATTTTCTTGTAGGTTAAGTCATTCAGGGGTGTCACTATTGATCCATACCCCTTGACAAATCTCCTATAGTACCCAGTCAGGCCTAAAAAGGCTCTCACCTGAGTCTGGGTAGTTGGAGCAGTCCAGTCCATGATGGTCTGGATTTTGCTCTGCAATGGTTGAACCTGGCCTCCACCCACAAGGTGGCCCAGGTACACAACCTGACTCTGCCCTATCTGGCACTTTGTAGCCTTGATAGTGAGGACTGCTTTCTGCAGGGCCTGCAAAACATTTCTGAGTTGGACCAGGTGATCCTCCCAGGTGGAGCTAAAGACAGCAATATCATCTAGATATGCTGCACTATAGGCTTCCAGAACTGTAAGGACTGTATTCACCAACCTCTGAAAAGTGGCAGGTGCATTCTTCAAACCAAAGGGCATTACCACAAATTGATAATGCCCACTAGGGGTTGAAAATGCTGTTTTTGGCTTTGCATCATCAGCTAGCCTGATCTGCCAGTAGCCAGCTGTTAGGTCAAATGTGCTTAGATACTTGGCTGAGGCCAAAGTGTCTATTAGCTCATCTGCCCTGGGTATTGGATGGGCATCAGTCCTAGTGACTGCATTGAGACCCCTGTAGTCCACACAAAACCTCATCTCTCTTTTCCCACCATTGGTGTGAGGTTTTGGCACAAGGACCACTGGACTAGCCCAAGGGCTATCTGAGGGTTCAATAACTCCCAAATCCAACATCTTCTGGACTTCTGTCCTTATACAGTCCCTGACATGGTCAGGTTGCCTATAAATCTTATTTTTAATAGGCAGACTGTCCCCAGTGTCCACTTCATAAGTGCACCAGGTGGTCTGACTGGGTGTCAGTGAGAATATGTGCCTGAACTGATTGAGCACCTGTCTGCAATCAGTTTGCTGCTGGGCAGTGAGGCTGCCTGCCAAGGCTACACCATCCACTGACCCATCACCAGGGTTCTGTGAGAGCAGGTCAGGGAGTGGGTCACTCTCTTCCTCCTGTCCCTCATCAGTAGCCATGAGCAAGCTCATGTCTGCCCTGTCCACATATGGTTTTAACCTGTTGACATGGAGAACCCTGTGGGGACTCCTGGGTGTTCCTAGGTCTACTAAATAGGTAACCTCACCCTTCTGTTCAACAATGGTATGGGGTCCACTCCATTTGTCTTGGAGAGCTGCTGGGGCCACTGGCTCCAGCACCCATACCTTCTGTCCTGGCTGGTAAACAGTCAGCACAGCCTTTTGGTCATGCCAGGCTTTTTGCAGTTCCTGGCTAGCCTCAAGGTTTTTAGTTGCCTTTTTCATGTACTCAGCCATCCTGGAGCGGAGACCAAGTACATAGTCCACTATGTCTTGCTTTGGGGGCTTGAGAGGTAACTCCCATCCTTCCTTTACCAAGCACAATGGACCCCGGACAGGGTGACCAAACAAAAGTTCAAAAGGGCTGTAGCCAACCCCTTTTGAGGCACCTCCCTGTATGCAAATAAAAGGCAGGGCAAGAGTATATCCCATCTTCGCCTAAGCTTTTCTGGGAGCCCTTTAATCATGCCCTTCAAGGTTTTGTTGAATCTCTCAACTAAACCATTGCATTGTGGGTGATAGGGTGTGGTGAACTTGTAAGTCACTCCACACTCCTTCCACATTGCTTTCAAGTATCCAGACATAAAGTTTGGAACCCTGTCTGATACAACCTCCTTAGGGAAGCCCACTCTTGAGAAAATTCCCAGGAGGGCTCTTGCCACCACAGGTGATGTAGTGGTCCTAAGGGGAATAACCTCTGGGTACCTGGTGGCATGATCCAGTACCACCAGGATAAACCTGTGCCCAGATGCTGTTTGGGGATCCATGGGACCAACAATGTCAATCCCCACCCTTTCAAAGGGAACCCCCACCACAGGTAGTGGTATCAGGGGGCCTTTGTAGTGCCACCTGCCTTGCCACTGGCCTGGCAGATTACACAGGAGCGACAAAACTCCTTGGTGTCTTCAGACATGTGGGGCCAGTGAAAGTGAGGGACAATTCTGTCCCAAGTCTTGTTCTGGCCCAGGTGACCTGCTAAGGGAATGTCATGGGCTAGGGTCAATAGGAAGCCCCTGAGCTTCAGAGGTATAACCAACCTCCTGGTGGCACCAGGCTTGGGGTCTCTACACTCTGAGTACAAGAGTCCATCATCCCAATACACTGTATGGGGACCACTAGCTTTCCCAGCAGCCTCAGCAGCAGCTTGCTGTCTGAGGGGTTCAAGAGAGGGGCAGCTCTGCTGCTCCTGGCTCAGATCTGCCCTGGAAGGGCCCCTGTCCCCAAGAACTCAACCTGGTCAGGTTGAAGCTCCTCTGGGACAGTTCCTTCCTCAGGACTGAGATCATCCCCTCAAGAGACTGATCTTCCTTCTGAGCCAAGGGGGAAGGCACTGCCTTTACCCTACTACTCCTCTTCTTGGAGGGCACTTGGTCCATTTTTCCAGGATCCAAGGCCTGTTCAGTGCTAGACATTTTGCTCTGTGACCTGGTCACAGCAAACACATCTGCAGGGATGCCCAGCATTTCTGCATGGGTCCTGAGCTCCACATCTGCCCAAGCTGAAGTTTCCAGATCATTGCCAAGCAAGCATTCAACTGGTAGGTCTGCACTTACCACAACCTTCTTAAGGCCAGTTACCCCTCCCCAGGAGAAGTTAACAACTGCCAGAGTATGGTCTGTTCTGACATTGCTAGCATTGGTCCCTTGGTACATTTCACCAAGTATAATCTGCCCAGGATCCACAAGGTCTTGTGTCACCATGGTGACACTTGCCCCTGTGTCCCTAAATGCCAACGCCTCTTTTCCATTTATCAATGGCTGTTGTCTGTACTTGCCCAGATTACTGGGACTCACAGAGGAGGTCACATCCATGCCTCCATCACAGACTAGAACAGCCTGAGTGAGTTCTCTGACTAGGTCAGAGCTCATCTCTTTACCCAGGGTCAACCCTACTAAACCCTTGGCCTGTGTATTCCCACCACCAACTGTAACTGCACTAGGGGGAACAGGTGCCTAAGGGGCATTGGTGGGGGCTGGAGTAGAGTCTTTGGACTTGGTGCAATCACTGGTCCAGTGGGTCTTTTGCTTACAGACCTTGCACCATGGTTTCTTTTGGCCTTTCCCTTTGTTAGACTGTGAATCCCCACCTGAAGAAGATTTTTGGGGGCCTTGTGAAGACTTCTGGTCTTTACCCTTCTCCCCACCCTTATCAGAGTGTTTAGAATCTTGCTTCTTAGGGTCACTACCTTGGTTCTGTACCTTCTGCCTCACCCTGGTTCTGACCCACTTGTCTGCCTTCTTTCCCAATTCTTGGGGAGAGGTCAGATCAGAGTCCACCAGGTGCTGATGCAACAGCTGATTTTGACAGTTATTAAGAATCTGCTCCCTCATGATAAGATTGTACAATCCTGTGAAGTCACATACCTTACTGCCCAATAACCAACCTTCCAGAGCCTTGTCAGAACAATCAACAAAGTCCACCCAGTCTTGAGTCTGTGCTTTTTGGGTATCTCTGAACTTTAACCTGTATTGTTCAGTGGTTAGGCCAAACCCATCAATCAGAGCACTCTTTAAGACTGTGTAATTATCAGCATCCTCCTCTCTAACAGTGAGGAGCTTATCTCTACCTTTGTCTGCAAAGGAGAGCCACAAGATTGCTGCCCACTGCTCCTGAGGGACCCTCTGTACTTTACAGGCCCTCTCCAGTGCAGTTATCCATTTGTGGATGTCATCCCCACTCTGGTAGGGAGGGACAATCTTGCTCAGGTTCCTATGGTCATAAGACCTTTCCCTATCTCTGGGGAAATTGTTGCCACCATGGGACTCTAGTCCCATCTTTTTCTCTCTTTGTAGAGATCTAGGGACTCCCTGTCTATAGCCAACTGCTGTTTTCTGAGCTCAAGCTGGGCTTGCTCATACTGAAGCAGTCTCTTTCTCCTCTCATGAGAGGATTCTCTCCTATGAGAAGAGACAGAGGTCCCTATTGAGGTGTCAGAGTGGTTAGACTCCTGAGAAGGAGATCTAGCCCTTCTTGGCACACTCTCAACTCTTCCTGGGGGACAAAGGTGAGGTAATCCTGATCCTCCTCTTCATCCACAGGAATAGCTGGGTTTTCCAGGGCAAGGTCATTGTCACCTTCCTGGCCAGTTTCAGAGGGGGGGGGCTGGGTTTCTTCACCCCTGACCCCTTCCTCCTGTTCTGCCCCACCCTCTCTGCCTACCCCTTCAGACCCTAGGGGCCTGCTGAGATCATCAGCCAGTAGCACCTCTCTGAGGTGTTGGGTGCTGGCACTTTTGCCTGCCTTCAGCTTCCTAGCATTGCACAATGCTCTCAATTCCAAGAATGGGAGATTATCATACTTGGAGGGAAGAAGCCCACTGGCTTCTGGCAAGGACTCACTGGGTCCTGGCTTTGAAGACATTACTAGTGAGGTGTGGTGTATGCACTACCTACTCTAGTGTGGCCTACTAAACTCTCTTGAGTTGTAGAAAGGGTGTGCTATCCCTTAACACACAACTCTAAGTTCAGTAGAACTTACTGTATACTAAGCTTGATTTATATGTACCTAAGGTACCCTTAGTGGTTTTCAGTTGATCAATTCAATTGAGATTATCTGGTAAAACAATAGCAAGCTGGAATCCCACATGCTGCACACCAATGTGAGAAGTTGGCCTGGTATATGCTGTCCACTAATTATAGTGGGCACCTTGCACCAGTCCAAACAACCCCTTATTGGAGATAGGTTAAAGACAACCTTTATTGAAAGCTATCCTAGTGGTAGCTATGGAGAGCAGCCTTCAGGCTGAGTCTTGAAGGAATGTAAAGCAGCCTGTTTTACCAGTCTATAATCTCTTGAGTGACCAAATGAAAGAGGACCACACCAGGTATATATTCAAAATATATGTATTTATTGCTAAACACACCCCTCTAGTCTCTTTATGAGGCTAGAGTTCGAAGTACATAAGTTATAAGTTAGTCATCAACAGTAATAGCACAAATACACGTTTGGGCCCTAGGGGCGTACCAAACCATATACCAATAAAGTGGTATAAGAACCACGACTGAGCTAGACACAGGGCCTAGAGCCTGTAGAAGTGCTTGGCCCTCAAGGAACCACCCAAGGTAGTGACACAGGGGACCCACGGGGGACGCGTGCAGTGTGAGAACACAGCCGCGAGCCGCCGTTGACTTCTATGGGGAATGTCGCGGTTGGAGTTTTAAAGAAAAGGGACACTTAGAGGAGGACTTGGAGCAAACCCTTTTAGAACTAGGCTGTTCTAGTGTCAATACCCACGGGAGCACCGGAGTACTCGAGTTACCTCACCCAGGGGAGCCGGGTGCATAGGTGTCTTTCGGGGTCGGGTTTCGTCATCGTTTTCAATGGCGATCTGCTGCAAAGTGCTGCTGGCGGCCAAGTCGAAAGTGTTCGGGTGGATCCAAAGGTGGATCGGAGATCTGAAGAACCTGAAAGCAGAGGGGACAGAGTCTGGGTCACTAGCCAGTGACCAGGAAGGCGATGAGCAGATGCCCACCGATGTCGAGTGCTTCAGGTAGGTTGACGGTCATCTTGACTCTTCAGCCACGAGGTGCAGGAGGCGTCGACGACAACCAGGAGCTGGATTCGAGCTGCCTACGATGTCTATCGATTGCAGGGGTGTCGGCGACCGGATTGGACCCAACAAGCCTTGGCAACGGCAAATCTCGTGGAAATAGAAGAAGGACGGTGGTGCAGACCAGCAAGGTCTGAGGGACTCACCCAGCAAGGGTAAGTCAGGGCACGCCTGGAGCAACCAGGGAAGCCCAAGAAAAAGAAGAGTTGCCTTCGGGAGGGCCCACTAGCCAACGGACTAGCGACCGCAAAGGAGCCTCAAGTGGACGCACTTGGAGCTGGCTCACAGGACACTCGTGGAGTGGAGGCCAGTGATCTTCGGTGCAGTCGGTGCTGGAGGCTGGGGCTACTCGGAGCCCAAAGCACAACTTCGTGGGAGACCCAGAAGAGGATGCACTTGCAAAAGTACTCGGTGTCCAGGGGTCACGGTTCCACGTTACCCACGACAGCTACGGGCCTCAGCTTTGCTGGGGACTCAGGGCAGCCTCGGAGAAGTGTGGAAATCCACCGCTGGTGATGCAAAGACTTCGGCGTCCGGCGGGAGCTTCAGCGATGCAGACCGGACAATTGCTTCTTTGGTGCCTGCCAAGCAGGGGAGTCACTCCTTGACCCCAAGGGAGATTCTTCAGTCCTCTAATCTTACAGTAGAGCGTCGAAGGTCCAGGATTCTGTGTCAGAGTTTTGTCCAGGTAAATCTAAAGTCCTAAGGACTGGGGTCCCATACTTATACCAAGTTAGGGGGTTGGACATACTCTGGGGACCCACCTATGGGAGGGTCAGGGCAGAGGGGTGGCTACACCCCTTTCCCTTTGTCCAGTTTTGCACCAGAGCAGGGGCTGGAAGCCCCTGAGCCGGTTTGAACTGGGGTATGCACAGGGACACCAAATGTGCCCCCAGTGCAGGACTTCAAAGCACCAGAGAGTGCTCCCGCCCAGCCCCAATACACACTATCCTGTCTGGGGAGGTGGTTACACCTCCCTGGGACAGGAAACCTATTGTCCAGGCCTCCCCTGCCGGAGTTTCGGTCAGCAGCAGGAGGCCAGACTCGTGTCTGTGGCAGCGGCATCCATTTTGTGATGCCAGGGCTCTGGAAAGAAGTTACCGGGTATGCCGGTGGGTACATGTCTCTCCCTCTAGAAGGGTGGAATGCTACCCCCGCTGCCAGAACTGGCGGGGGGTAGTATTCCAAGATGTTTGACACCAAACTCGACATGTTTTGGTGCAGCCAGTCCAAAGTTAGCATTCTACCGCGAGGATATAATGCACTTAAGAGTATATGGTCAGGCTGCACTGCAAACAGCATCAGAGGAGGTACTCCGAATGCTGCAGAGGGGCTCTGCTCATGCAGGGGCACCCTCTCACATAAAAACCAAGCACTCTGCCTTCAGGATTGTCAAGGCCTGCCATAGGAGTGACTTATAGGTTTATATGTGTGTGCAATGGTAGTGATATAGGTAGCCTATACCACTGTAAGGGGTGCATGCACCACCTTACTCAGGCTGCAGTAGCAGGCCTGTGGTGTCATTTTGGCTGGCCTTCCAGGGGTGGCATAATACATGCTTCAGCCCCTGGCAGGCCTCTGAGGTACCTATGCCCTGGGTACATAGTATACCATATACTAGGGACTTATAAGGGCACTCCAGATTCCAATCAGAGATGTGCCTAAGGCACATGGAAACCATTTTAGAGAGGAAGCAGCTAGGCTGGGGTTCTGATTAGCAGGGCCCCAGCCAGACTAAAGTCGAAAAACAGTGAAGCATCAGCAAAAAGTGGGGGTACCCATGTGAAGCAGATCCTACTCTCCTACACAACCCCCCCAAACGTAGGGACATTAAACTAACCTTGACCAGTTGAGTCTTCATGTTCTAAGTGGAAGTACCTAGAGAGTCCATCTGCATTGGCATGGTTACTCCCAGGTCTATGTTCCACTGTAAAGTCCATCCCCTGTAGGGAAATGGACCACCTAAGCAGTTTGGGGTTCTCACCCTTCATTTGTTTTAGCCATAGGAGGGGCTTGTGGTCTGTTTGAACAAGGAAGTGAGTACCAAACAAGTATGGCCTCAACTTCTTCAGAGCCCAAACCACGGCAAAGGCCTCCCTCTCTATGGCTGACCAACGTTTCTCTCTAGGGGTCAGCCTTCTGCTAATAAAAGCTACTGGCTGATCCTGACCTTCATCATTCAATTGTGACAGTACAGCCCCTACCCCCAATTCAGATGCGTCTGTTTGGACAATGAACTTCTTGGAGTAATCAGGACTCTGTAGAATGGGAGCAGTGCACATGGCCTGCTTCAGGTCATCAAATGCCTTTTGACAGCTAACTGTCCACTGAACCTTTTTGGGCATTTTCTTGGAAGTTAAGTCATTCAGGGGTGTCACTATTGATCCATACCCCTTGACAAATCTCCTATAGTACCCAGTCAGGCCTAAAAAGGCTCTCACCTGAGTCTGGGTAGTTGGAGCAGTCCAGTCCATGATGGTCTGGATTTTGCTCTGCAATGGTTGAACCTGGCCTCCACCCACAAGGTGGCCCAGGTACACAACCTGACTCTGCCCTATCTGACACTTTGTAGCCTTGATAGTGAGGCCTGCTTTCTGCAGGGCCTGCAAAACATTTCTGAGGTGGACCAGGTGATCCTCCCAGGTGGAGCTAAAGACAGCAATATCATCTAGATATGCTGCACTATAGGCTTCCAGAACTGTAAGGACTGTATTCACCAACCTCTGAAAAGTGGCAGGTGCATTCTTCAAACCAAAGGGCATTACCACAAATTGATAATGCCCACTAGGGGTTGAAAATGCTGTTTTTGGCTTTGCATCATCAGCTAGCCTGATCTGCCAGTAGCCAGCTGTTAGGTCAAATGTGCTAAGATACTTGGCTGAGGCCAAAGTGTCTATTAGCTCATCTGCCCTGGGTATTGGATGGGCATCAGTCCTAGTGACTGCATTGAGACCCCTGTAGTCCACACAAAACCTCATCTCTCTTTTCCCACCATTGGTGTGAGGTTTTGGCACAAGGACCACTGGACTAGCCCAAGGGCTATCTGAGGGTTCAATAACTCCCAAATACAACATCTTCTGGACTTCCGTCCTGATACAGTCCCTGACATGGTCAGGTTGCCTATAAATCTTATTTTTAATAGGCAGACTGTCCCCAGTGTCCACTTCATGAGTGCACCAGGTGGTCTGACTGGGTGTCAGTGAGAATATGTGCCTGAACTGATTGAGCACCTGTCTGCAATCAGTTTGCTGCTGGGCAGTGAGGCTGCCTGCCAAGGCTACACCATCCACTGACCCATCATCAGGGTTCTGTGAGAGCAGGTCAGGGAGTCGGTCACTCTCTTCCTCCTGTCCCTCATCAGTAGCCATGAGCAAGCCCATGTCTGCCCTGTCCACATATGGTTTTAACCTGTTGACATGGAGAACCCTGTGGGGACTCCTGGGTGTTCCTAGGTCTACTAAATAGGTAACCTCACCCTTCTGTTCTACAATGGTATGGGGTCCACTCCATTTGTCTTGGAGAGCTGCTGGGGCCACTGGCTCCAGCACCCATACCTTCTGTCCTGGCTGGTAAACAGTCAGCACAGCCTTTTGGTCATGCCAGGCTTTTTGCAGTTCCTGGCTAGCCTCAAGGTTTTTAGTTGCCTTTTTCATGTACTCAGCCATCCTGGAGCGGAGACCAAGTACATAGTCCACTATGTCTTGCTTTGGGGGCTTGAGAGGTAACTCCCATCCTTCCTTTACCAAGCACAATGGACCCCGGACAGGGTGACCAAACAAAAGTTCAAAAGGGCTGTAGCCAACCCCTTTTGAGGCACCTCCCTGTATGCAAATAAAAGGCAGGGCAAGAGTATGTCCCATCTTCGCCTAAGCTTTTCTGGGAGCCCTTTAATCATGCCCTTCAAGGTTTTGTTGAATCTCTCAACTAAACCATTGCATTGTGGGTGATAGGGTGTGGTGAACTTGTAAGTCACTCCACACTCCTTCCACATTGCTTTCAAGTATCCAGACATTAAGTTTGCACCCCTGTCTGATACAACCTCCTTAGGGAAGCCCACTCTTGAGAAAATTCCCAGGAGGGCTCTTGCCACCACAGGTGCTGTAGTGGTCCTAAAGGGAATAGCCTCTGGGTACCTGGTGGCATGATCCACTACCACCAGGATAAACCTGTGCCCAGGTGCTGTTTGGGGATCCATGGGACCAACAATGTCAATCCCCACCCTTTCAAAGGGAACCCCCACCACAGGTAGTGGTATCAGGGGGCCTTTGTAGTGCCACCTGCCTTGCCACTGGCCTGGCAGGTTACACAGGAGCGACAAAACTCCTTGGTGTCTTCAGACATGTGGGGCCAGTGAAAGTGAGGGACAATTCTGTCCCAAGTCTTGTTCTGGCCCAGGTGACGTGCTAAGGGAATGTCATGGGCTAGGGTCAATAGGAAGCCCCTGAGCTTCAGAGGTATAACCAACCTCCTGGTGGCACCAGGCTTGGGGTCTCTACACTCTGAGTACAAGAGTCCATCATCCCAATACACTGTATGGGGACCACTAGCTTTCCCAGCAGCCTCAGCAGCAGCTTGCTGTCTGAGGGGTTCAAGAGAGGGGCAGCTCTGCTGCTCCTGGCTCAGATCTGCCCTGGAAGGGCCCCCTGTCCCCAAGAACTCAACCTGGTCAGGTTGAATCTCCTCTGGGACAGTTCCTTCCTCAGGACTGAGATCATCCCCCTCAAGAGACTGATCTTCCTTCTGAGCCAAGGGGGAAGGCACTGCCTTTACCCTACTACTCCTCTTCTTGGAGGGCACTTGGTCCATTTTTCCAGGATCCAAGGCCTGTTCAGTGCTAGACATTTTGCTCTGTGACCTGGTCACAGCAAACACATCTGCAGGGATGCCCAGCATTTCTGCATGGGTCCTGAGCTCCACATCTGCCCAAGCTGAAGTTTCCAGATCATTGTCAAGCAAGCATTCAACTGGTAGGTCTGCACTTACCACAACCTTCTTAAGGCCAGTTACCCCTCCCCAGGAGAAGTTAACAACTGCCAGAGTATGGTCTGTTCTGACATTGCTAGCATTGGTCACTTGGTACATTTCACCAAGTATAATCTGCCCAGGATCCACAAGGTCTTGTGTCACCATGGTGACACTTGCCCCTGTGTCCCTAAATGCTAAATGCCTCTTTTCCATTTATCAATGGCTGTTGTCTGTACTTGCCCAGATTACTGGGACTCACAGAGGAGGTCACATCCATGCCTCCATCACAGACTAGAACAGCCTGAGTGAGTTCTCTGACTAGGTCAGAGCTCATCTCTTTACCCAGGGTCAACCCTACTAAACCCTTGGCCTGTGTATTCCCACCACCAACTGTAACTGCACTAGGGGGAACAGGTGCCTTAGGGGCATTGGTGGGGGCTGGAGTAGAGTCTTTGGACTTGGTGCAATCACTGGTCCAGTGGGTCTTTTGCTTACAGACCTTGCACCATGGTTTCTTTTGGCCTTTCCCTTTGTTAGACTGTGAATCCCCACCTGAAGAAGATTTTTGGGGGCCTTGTGAAGACTTCTGGTCTTTACCCTTCTCCCCACCCTTATCAGAGTTTTTAGAATCTTGCTTCTTAGGGTCACCACCTTGGTTCTGTACCTTCTGCCTCACCCTGGTTCTGACCCACTTGTCTGCCTTCTTTCCCAATTCTTGGGGAGAGGTCAGATCAGAGTCCACCAGGTGCTGATGCAACAGCTGATTTTGACAGTTATTAAGAATCTGCTCCCTCATGATAAGATTGTACAATCCTGTGAAGTCACATACCTTACTGCCCAATAACCAACCTTCCAGAGCTTTGGCAGAACAATCAACAAAGTCCACCCAGTCTTGAGTCTGTGCTTTTGGGTATCTCTGAACTTTAACCTGTATTGTTCAGTGGTTAGGCCAAACCCATCAATCAGAGCACTCTTTAAGACTGTGTAATTATCAGCATCCTCCTCTCTAACAGTGAGGAGCTTATCTCTACCTTTGTCTGCAAAGGAGAGCCACAAGATTGCTGCCCACTGCTCCTGAGGGACCCTCTGTACTTTACAGGCCCTCTCCAGTGCAGTTATCCATTTGTGGATGTCATCCCCACTCTGGTAGGGAGGGACAATCTTGCTCAGGTTCCTATGGTCATAAGACCTTTCCCTATCCCTGGGGAAATTGCTGCCACCATGGGACTCTAGTCCCATCTTTTTCTCTCTTTGTAGAGATCTAGGGACTCCCTGTCTATAGCCAACTGCTGTTTTCTGAGCTCAAGCTGGGCTTGCTCATACTGAAGCAGTCTCTTTCTCCTCTCATGAGAGGATTCTCTCCTATGAGAAGAGACAGAGGTCCCTATTGAGGTGTCAGAGTGGTTAGACTCCTGAGAAGGAGATCTAGCCCTTCTTGGCACACTCTCAACTCTTCCTGGGGGACAAAGGTGAGGTAATCCTGATCCTCCTCTTCATCCACAGGAATAGCTGGGTTTTCCAGGGCAAGGTCATTGTCACCTTCCTGGCCAGTTTCAGAGGGGGGGGCCTGGGTTTCTTCACCCCTGACCCCTTCCTCCTGTTCTGCCCCACCCTCTCTGCCTACCCCTTCAGACCCTAGGGGCCTGCTGAGATCATCAGCCAGTAGCACCTCTCTGAGGTGTTGGGTGCTGGCACTTTTGCCTGCCTTCAGCTTCCTAGCATTGCACAATGCTCTCAATTCCAAGAATGGGAGATTATCATACTTGGAGGGAAGAAGCCCACTGGCTTCTGGCAAGGACTCACTGGGTCCTGGCTTTGAAGACATTACTAGTGAGGTGTGGTGTATGCACTACCTACTCTAGTGTGGCCTACTAAACTCTCTTGAGTTGTAGAAAGGGTGTGCTATCCCTTAACACACAACTCTAAGTTCAGTAGAACTTACTGTATACTAAGCTTGATTTATATGTACCTAAGGTACCCTTAGTGGTTTTCAGTTGATCAATTCAATTGAGATTATCTGGTAAAACAATAGCAAGCTGGAATCCCACACGCTGCACACCAATGTGAGAAGTTGGCCTAGTATATGCTGTCCACTAATTATAGTGGGCACCTTGCACCAGTCCAAACAACCCCTTATTGGAGATAGGTTAAAGACAACCTTTATTGAAAGCTATCCTAGTGGTAGCTATGGAGAGCAGCCTTCAGGCTAAGTCTTGAAGGAATGTAAAGCAGCTTGTTTTACCAGTCTATAATCTCTTGAGTGACCAAATGAAAGAGCACCACACCAGGTATATATTCAAAATATATGTATTTATTGCTAAACACACCCCTCTAGTCTCTTTATGAGGCTAGAGTTCGAAGTACATAAGTTATAAGTTAGTCATCAACAGTAATAGCACAAATACACGTTTGGGCCCTAGGGGCATACCAAACCATATACCAATAAAGTGGTATAAGAACCACGACTGAGCTAGACACAGGGCCTAGAGCCTGTAGAAGTGCTTGGCCCTCAAGGAACCACCCAAGGTAGTGACACAGGGGACCCACGGGGGACGCGTGCAGTGTGAGAACACAGCCGCGAGCCGCCGTTGACTTCTATGGGGAATGTCGCGGTTGGAGTTTTAAAGAAAAGGGACACTTAGAGGAGGACTTGGAGCAAACCCTTTTAGAACTAGGCTGTTCTAGTGTCAATACCCACGGGAGCACCGGAGTACTCGAGTTACCTCACCCAGGGGAGCTGGGTGCATAGGTGTCTTTCGGGGTCGGGTTTCGTCATCGTTTTCAATGGCGATCTGCTGCAAAGTGCTGCTGGCGGCCAAGTCGAAAGTGTTCGGGTGGATCCAAAGGTGGATGGTAGATCTGAAGAACCTGAAAGCAGAGGTGACAGAGTCTGGGTCACTAGCCAGGGACCAGGAAGGCGATGAGCAGATGCCCACCGAAGTCGAGTGCTTCAGGTAGGTTGACGGTCATCTTGACTCTTCAGCCACGAGGTCCAGGAGGCGTTGACGACAACCAGGAGCTGGATTCGAGCTGGCCCACGACGTCTGTCGATTGCAGGCGTGTCGGCGACCGGATTGGACCCAACAAGCTTTGGCAACGGCAAATCTCGTGGAAATAGAAGAAGGACGGTGGTGCAGACCAGCAAGGTCTGAGGGACTCACCCAGCAAGGGTAAGTCAGGGCACGCCTGGAGCAACTAGGGAAGCCCAAGAAAAAGAAGAGTTGCCTTCGGGAGGGCCCACTAGCCAACGGACTAGCGACCGTGAAGGAGCCTTGAGTGGACACACTTGGAGCTGGCTCACGGGACACTCGTGGAGTGGAGGCCAGTGATCTTTGGTGCAGTCGGTGCTGGAGGCTGGGGCTACTCGGATCCCAAAGCACAACTTCATGGGAGACCCAGAAGAGGATGCACTTGCAAAAGTACTCGGTGTCCAGGGGTCACGGTTCCACGTTACCCACGACAGCTACGGGCCTCAGCTTTGCTGGGGACTCAGGGAAACCTTGGGGAAGTCTGGAAATCCACCTCTGGTGATGCAAAGACTTCGGCGTCCGGCGGGAGCTTCAGCGATGCAGACCGGACAATTGCTTCTTTGGTGCCTGCCAAGCAGGGGAGTCACTCCTTGACCCCAAGGGAGATTCTTCAGTCCTCTAATCTTAAAGTAGAGCGTCGAAGGTCCAGGATTCTGTGTCAGAGTTTCGTCCAGGTAAATCTAAAGTCCTAAGGACTGGGGTCCCATACTTATACCAAGTTAGGGGGTTGGACATACTCTGGGGACCCACCTATGGGAGGGTCAGGGCAGAGGGGTGGCTACACCCCTTTCCCTTTGTCCAGTTTCGTGCCAGAGCAGGGGCTGGAAGCCCCTGAGCTGGTTTGAACTGGGGTATGCACAGGGACACCAAATGTGCCCCCAGTGCAGGACTTCAAGCACCAGAGAGTGCTCCCGCCCAGCCCCAATACACACTATCCTGTCTGGGGAGGTGGTTACACCTCCCTGGGACAGGAAACCTATTGTCCAGGCCTCCCCTGCCAGAGTTTCGGTCAGCAGCAGGAGGCCAGACTCGTGTCTGTGGCAGCGGCATCCATTTTGTGATGCCAGGGCTCTGGAAAGAAGTTACCGGGTATGCCGGTGGGTACATGTCTCTCCCTCTAGAAGGGTGGAATGCTACCCCCGCTGCCAGAACTGGCGGGGGGTAGTATTCCAAGATGTTTGACACCAAACTCGACATGTTTTGGTGCAGCCAGTCCAAAGTTAGCATTCTACCGCGAGGATATAATGCACTTAAGAGTATATGGTCAGGCTGCACTGCAAACAGCATCAGAGGAGGTACTCCGAATGCTGCAGAGGGGCTCTGCTCATGCAGGGGCACCCTCTCACATAAAAACCAAGCACTCTGCCTTCAGGATTGTCAAGGCCTGCCATAGGAGTGACTTATAGGTTTATAGGTGTGTGCAATGGTAGTGATATAGGTAGCCTATACCACTGTAAGGGGTGCATGCACCACCTTACTCAGGCTGCAGTAGCAGGCCTGTGGTGTCATTTTGGCTGGCCTTCCAGGGGTGGCATAATACATGCTTCAGCCCCTGGCAGGCCTCTGAGGTACCTATGCCCTGGGTACATAGTATACCATATACTAGGGACTTATAAGGGCACTCCAGATTCCAATCAGAGATGTGCCTAAGGCACATGGAAACCATTTTAGAGAGGAAGCAGCTAGGCTGGGGTTCTGATTAGCAGGGCCCCAGCCAGACTAAAGTCGAAAAACAGTGAAGCATCAGCAAAAAGTGGGGGTACCCATGTGAAGCAGATCCTACTCTCCTACACATGATCCCAATCAAACAAAAAAACCCTTATATATCAGTTTTTCAAAGTATTCGCGAAATCTCAAATGCAAAGTCCTTAAATCCAATTGTATATATGCAGCAGACAAGGAGAGTGATCCTTCCAGCTCCAAATCCCAATGAAAAGTGACTAGGAGGGGGACAAGGCACTGGGAGGAGCCTGCTGGACAGGAACAGGAAGTTGGAGTCTCTGGGGCACTTCCTTCCTGTTTGAAAAAAAAGTATTAAAAAAAAGGCTTAGCGCACAAAAAAAAACAACTCCAACTGCCAGTTTGAGAAGACAATCCACTCCAAAAGCCTCTCAGCTTCATTTTGAGTGCAATAGCTGCTTGAGCGTTTTGTTTGTGGTTGGTACTAGATTGGCACCGTCACAGCTGGAAGCCAGGCAAGTGAGCGCGAAGTCTTGTGGGATCTCACTAGCGGTGTGAGAAGTCTTGCGCATGCTTGCAAGCAGCCGGTGAGCATCTTGGCACTCACGGTCGAGTGCCAAAACACGACTCGAGGGCGCAAATGGAAAAAAAACTCTGCTTCGCGCCTGAAAGGGAGAATTCAGGCACTCCACGTTCCTCTGCGGAGTGTCTGAATTCCGCAAACTCCGATAGCGGAGTGGAGTTTACCGCCCGAGCCTACTTTAGTGGAATGTGTTTTGCACCCGGTATAAAGTTTGAAGATGCTTTTTACACTGACACTTTTTAAGCTTGACCCCTATGCAGAACATGATTATTATATTTCTAAATGTCTGTGTATCTATTATGAATTTTAGGGTGGTATGAATTATTTTTATAAATTTAAGTGGAATGCAATTATTTTAATATTTTAATATTTCTATTTTTTATGTGGACTTTGATGGTTCTTCGTTAACCTAATAAAGTATTATTATTATTATTATTATTATATCTGATTTACTGGTAAGTTCCTAGTAAAGTGCACTGTGTGTGCCCAGGGCCTGTAAATCAAATGCTACTAGTGGGACTGCAGCACTGATTGTGCCAACCACATGAGTAGCCCTGTAAACATGTCTCAGGCCTGCCACTGCAGTGTCTGCAAGTGTAGTTTTAAACTGCCATGTCGATCTGGCAAGTATACACACTTGCCAGGCCAAAACTTTCCCTTTTCTACATGTAAGACACCCCTAAGGTAGGCCCAGGGTAGATCCATAGGCAGGATTCAGTGTGTGTGAAAGGTAGGACGTGTACTGGTGTGTTTTACATGTCCTAATAGTGAAAACCTGCCGATTTTGTTTTTCACTAGTGCAAGAACTATCTTTCCCATAGGGTATCATTGTAGCTGCTTTGTAACACCTTACATGTGTAACATTCAATTGGGAAGAGATAGAGAGTTGGAGTTTGGGCTTCCTGAACTCAGAATTTAAAAATACATCTTTCTGTGAAGGTGATTTTTAAATTGTTTGTTTGAAAATGCCACTTTTGGGAAGTCGGCATTTTCTTGCTTTACCATCCTGTGCCTTTGCCTGACCATGGAATACATTTCTGGTTTAGACTGACAGTTGGGCTGTTTGTGCATTCACTCTAGACAGTCACACAAAGGGAGCTGAGGTGTGCCCTGCATATCCTGATTGCCCATCACCAGGCTGATGGGCCTTCCTGAGCTAGAGTGGTAGGAGGAGTTGTCACTGACACCTCAATAGGGCTGTGCTCTCACGGTGCTGTCTCCACCCCCCTGTAGTGTGTCTGCAGCCAGGACAGGCAAGGCAGGTCTTGTGCACTACAAAGACTATCTTTTGAAGTTTGCCTACTTCAAAGGCAGAAACTGGTTTAAGCACTGGAACAGTGACCCCACATTATTAGAATACTTCTGGACTGAGGACTCTGACAGGAAGAAGAGATGAAGAGCTGTCAGGAGGGAATGTCAGATTGTTGTGTTGCTTTGCTGTGTTGACCTGCAATTGCTGCTTCTGTCTTGGGCAGGGAATGGACTGGACTTTGCTGCTTTGATCCTGCTTTCCAAGTTTCTCCAAGGAATTGTGGGGCATATTAGCAAGAAGAGGCGATAATCATCGCTAACCCTGCTTAGCGTGATTTATTTTATCGCCGGCTATCGCTGGAATATATCGCCACGCTAACGCTGTATTAGCAACTATTAGCGCTATGGCGATGAATATTCCAGCGATAGCGGGGGAAATGGGCCAACATCGCTGAAAAACCAGCGATGTTGCATGGAGAAGGGAGAACACCTTGCTGATACGACCCTGTGGTCGTATCAGCATAATCCACCCCCCCATGTTAGGTATGGCTAACACCTGCTAATTGCAGGTGTTAAATAAATGGCGATGACCCCGGTTAGCGCGACTTTTCACGTCGCTAACTGGGGCCATGGCCACCTTGCTAATAGGCGATAGGCCTGTTAGCAAGTGTTTCCCAGGTTTGTTCGTCGGGAATGCCCACTTTGCATGTCATTAGCGATAAATATCGCTGACATGCAAAGCGGTAAAAAAACGGGCGCTAATGCCCGCAAACTGTCGCTAACTGCTGTTAGAGACAGTTTGCTGATAGGGCGATATAAATATCGCCGCTTTAGCGGCAAAAAGTGCCGCTAAAGCGGCGATAGTGCCCTTGCTAATATGCCCCTGTGTGTGCTTGCCTCCTGTTGGAAGTCGGAGGGTCATCAAAGACTTCATTTACAGAACCTGCACTCCATTGCTGGGAGTCCTGACCCTGCCAATTGGTGCCAATTCCAGTTCTGGGCCAGTGGAGGTATTTGCTGTGCAGTAACTTCTAGAAAAGCATTGTCGACGCCGTCACAGATGCCGCTGCCTGCACCGACACCATCATCACCGCTCTCTGGGAGAGCATAGCACCAACCTCAACAGCACTGCACCTCTGGTCTCACTGACGATGGCACATCTCGCTGATATCAACGCTGCTGTACGCACTGTGGTCATGGGCACCTCCTTGTCACACCGACTTCGACTGCACCGCAATGTTGGTCTCACCGAAGATGACGCCTAAGCGCCATCACTGCCTTCCCTGCTTGCACCGCCGCCTGGTCACAGCCTCGCCGCACTGCCCTTGACAACACCACAGCCTCCGGCTGCCGACGACAGTGCCATTGACTCCGACACTATAGCTCCAGCATTGATGCCATGCCGCTGCCTGCACTGAAGCCACGGACACCGCATCGTGACGAGTACAACACCCCACCAGCGCAGACACTGCAGCCCCAGCTTCACCGATGCAAGCGATCCTGACTTCGACTGCACGGGGTTTAACCTGCAACACGTGTGACTTCAAGGACTCACCGACTTCTGCACCAACATGCCACACTGACGCCTCGCTACTCCAGTGACACTTCACCACTGCACTTCACCGCAAGGTCTTTGAGGCCTCTTTTTCCAAGGTACTATTTGCGGGACCTTCCCGATGCCGTAGCCAGCCCTTGGCTCCATCGAAGTCGCACTGAACTGTGGATTTTGTTGGTCACGACGATGTGACAGACCAGTTGGCGCTATCAACTTCAAGGAACTGTATTTTTACTTTATTCTTAAGAAATTCATATCTTTGCTTGTGAATGTTGGATATTTGTCGTTTTGGTCCTGTTTTAGTCAGATACATATTGGCTATTTCTCTTAAGTGATGTGGAGTCCTTTTGTGGTGTTTTCACTGGGTTACGTAATGTTTGCAGAAGTGCATTACACATTGCCTGTGTAGTTTAGCCTGACTGCTCAGTGCCTAGCTACCAGAGGGTGAGCATGGGTAAACTTAGGTGCATACTTTACTCATCCTGACGAGAGTGAGGGTTTCTGCCTGTACAGAGTGCATACTGACTGATAACCAGAAACCCCATTTCTAACAGTGATCATAAGGGGGAAATGCATGGCTACCACCTATGGGGTATGTAAATCGCTGATGCACAGAGTAACGACACTGGAGCATCAGTTCAGAGGCATAGATAGGCAGGCTCCACACACGGAGGCAATATGGGAAACTCTGTTGTGAATCTTAAAGCCGCACATGGAATGACCCTCACTGCTCAAGAGGATATCCTACACTGTTTTGTGGAGTTCTACTCCACATTATATACGCAACAAGGCAGGAGCGATATGGCAGGCATAACTGGAATTTTGGACAAAGCGCAACTGCCGTAAAGTAGATGGCGCTATGAGGGCAGCCTTGGATGCACCAATTGCCGAATTAGACATTAGATGGACATAACAGATGAACGCAGGGAAGGCACCTGGGAATGATGGACTGTCAGATGAATTTTACCAGTATGTGGATCTACTGTGCGTACCACTTCTGGCTATGTATAGGGAGGCATTTTACTCTGGGATGTTATCTGCATCATTGAGGGAGGCCAAACAGTGGTCTTTCTCAAGCCAGGGAGAGACCCTGCCGATTGCGAATCATATCAACCATTGTCGATGATTAATATTGATGCTAAAATTCTGGAGAAGATACTAACTCACGCTTAGCTAAGGTGGAGGGGTAGCTTATTTACCCGGACCAAGCAGGGTTTGTGGGGGGTCGTACTACCACTACCAATATCAGAAAGGTGTTCCTAATAATAGAACAGATTATGAAAAGGGAGGAACCCTGCACACTTGCTAATCTCGATGCCCATAACGCTTCTGATACTGTTAACTGGGTGTTCATGGACCAAACTTTACAACACTACAACTTAGGCGCTGACTACTTAAAATAGGTACAACTACTGAATACTGAGAGCAAGGCAAGGGTAAAGGTAGCTAATAGAGTGTCAGACAGCTGGCAGGTGGAGAGGGGGACATGACAGGGGTGCCCTCTCTAGCCGCTGATCCATACACTGGTCATCAAACCACTGGCTCGAAATATACGCGCCAAGCATGAGGGTGACAGTGAAGAGTGGGGAACAAGTGGGAGGTCATTTTCTTATATGCTGATGACATTCTGTTGAGCCTAATAATCTGGAGATGTCATGGCCTGCAGTTAACAACACGATTGTTGAGGTGGGGGCACATTGGGTTTAGGTTGAACACGGACAAGGCAGTACCTTACCCCATGCGGACAGACCAGATTGTGGGCGGGAATCTTGCTAACATAAGGGACCGAACAACCCCTGTTAAATACTTAGGGGTATATCTTGTCGTGTTCTCTACCCCAGGAAACACACCAGAGTCAGGTCAGTTGCAATTATCCTTTATTGCTTATCGTGACTGCTGCCCACATGTGCGTCCGTCTTCCTGCCCTCCTTGTTCTGAATGCCCTCCCCACTCCCCTGACCGGAAGTGGTGTCCGGTCCCTGTCCCCTCCCCACCAGTCGGGTACAGGGTCCTAGTGCCCCCTTTCCCAGGTCACAACATCTCCCCTTTTGTTGCAAGAAAATGACAAGATAAATTGGTGAGAGAGATAGAGGTAGAGAGAGAGAGAGAGAGAGAGAGAGAGAGACGTATCGTTGTCCCCATCAATCAGTCTTTTTGGTCTTTTGCTCTCTCTTCTTGGACAGGGTCCTTCCTTGTCCTTCTGCGATTCCTCTTCTTGTCCCTCACCGTGGTCTGATCTTCTTCCTTTGTTGTCCATAGCTTCATGTCTCTCATCTGTGTCTGTGTTCACTGCTGCTGTGTCCTCTCCGTCTTCATCCACGATCTTTAGTCCCTTGAAGTGAGAGCTGTTCCTTGTTATTCGGTAGGGGCCTGCTGCCGCCGTTATCATAGGCCCCTTGACATGTGTCACTGTTAACGGTTCCCTTGAGAACGGGCTGTCTGATTTTCTCAGTTGCCGCTGATGCACTACCACTGAGTCCCCTTGCTTGAGGTGCGATGGAGTGGCATGTCGCCGGGCATACGCTTTCATTTTCTCTTTGGCCTCGTGGTCTCTGACAGCAATGCTGCTGTGTTCTAGTGGCGCCGTTGCTTCTAGTTGTGGTAGCCTCGTCCTGCTTGTTCTTCCCAGCACTAGTTCAGCGGGGCATTGTCCCGTGGAGCTGTGAGGGGTGTTTCGATAATCTCTTAGTACTTGACAGAGTGCTTGTCCTATTGATATCTGCGCCAGCTTTGCTCTTTGGACAGCCTTCTTTATGTTCCCCATGAACCTCTCCACCATGCCATTTGCTTGTGGCCACAGAGGTGTTATCTTCCTGTGATGAATGCCTAGGTAGTCCATGAATTTCCGAAACTCTTCCCCTGAGAATGGAGGACCATTGTCTGTTTTTAGTGTTTGTGGGGAGCCCCAGGCTGCAAATATGTCGTCCAGTATTGGCAGTGTTGCGCTTGCTGATGTCGATGAGACTTGTAGCACGACAGGAAATCTTGAATACTCGTCAATGATCACGAGCAAGTAGTTGCCCGTGTCTAGAGGTCCATAGAAGTCTGCTGCCAGTGTTGTCCACACTGCCCTTGGAAGTTCCGACATTTGTAATGGTTCAGGCTTTGCTGGCTGCCCTGTTGTTTGGCAGATGTGGCAACTTATGATAGTGTCCTCCACCATTTTGTCTAGGCCAGGGAACCATACTTTCTCTCGTAGCAACTTCTTTGTCGTGACCATGCCTCTGTGTGATTCGTGTGCCAAGTTTACAGTTTGTCTGCGTAGTGCACTTAGCATGACTATTCTTGTTCCTCTCATTATTATTCCGTTTACAGTCTCTGACAGTTCTTCATGGATCTTTTTGAATGCTAACATCTCCTCCTTGTTGACTCCTTCTTCCATGGTGCTGTTGTTGTTGACGTGTCTCCATCTTTGCTGTCTTGTCACCACTTTCACCGCTTGCATCGTGGCATCCCTCCCTGTTTCTTGCTCTAGTTCCGCTATCGTTATTGATGCTGGAGTGTTCTGTTTTAACACAAAGTTTAGATACTCTTCTGCTATTGATGTGTTCTCAGGTGTCTGCGGTAGGGGATGCCGTGACATGTAATCAGCCGGGTTTTGTTCTTTTCCCAGCTTGTGCACGATCTTGAAGTCATAGTCCATCAGTCTTATGCCCCATCGCTCAATGCGAGGCGGTATCTTTGCATTTGGATTGCCATATATTGTCACCAGGGCATGATGGTCAGTTACGATGGTAAATGGTTTCCCGTAGATTAACATGTGGTAGTGTTCACATGCCCATACTACTGCTAGGCTTTCTTTTTCTGGCTGCGAGTATGCCCTCTCAATGTCAGACAGACTTTTGCTTGCATATGCAACAATCTTTCGTGGAGAGTCCCTGCCCGGCAGATGTTGTGCTAAAATTGCTCCTAATCCTACCGGGCTGGCGTCCACCGTCAGCTCCGTGCATAGCAGTGGATCGAAATAGGCAAGATGATCCACCGCTATTACACCATGTCTGATGGCCTCAAATGCCTTATTGCATTCTTGTGTCCAGATGAATTTCTGGCCCTGCTTTGTTAGTTCTCGAAGCGGTGTGCTCACCGTGGCAAAGTCTTTTATGTATCGAGCACAGTAGCTGGCAAGCCCAAGAAATGACCTCACTTCTGCGACGTCTGTTGGAGGACTCGCCTTTTCCAACGTCTCTACCTTGCTGGAGTCTGGTCTCATTCCTTTCTTGGAGAAGATATGTCCGAAGACTACCAGTTCATTTCTCCCCAGTTCGCACTTGTCTTCATTCAGTGTTAGGCCTGCTTTTTCCAGATGCAGGCATACTTCCCTCAAAGCTCTGTCATGCTCTTCATCTGTTTGACCAAACACCAAAATGTCGTCACTGTAGTTTAAACTGTTCTTTACTGGCCTTATTACCTGCCTTATGGTCTCCTGAAATATTTCTGCTGCCGATGAGATGCCAAAACTCAGTCGTTTGTAGCGAAACAGGCCCATGTGTGTGGAGAAAGTGGTAATGTACCTTGATTGGCGGTCAAGCTCCAGTTGATGATACCCTTTACACAGGTCCAGCTTTGAGAACCTACATGCGCCAGTGAGACAGCTGATCATGTCATTCAGGTGTGGCCCAGGGTGTCTTTCCCTTTCAATCGCAGTATTTGGTATCCTCATGTCGACACATATGCGAATCTTGGATGTGTTCTTTTTTGGCACTGCCACTATTGGAGACACCCATGGGGTCGGCCCGTCTGCAGGCTCTATTATGTCTTGGCTCAGCAGGCTTTGTATTTCCTCTTCTACCTGTGGCTGCAGGTGTATAGGCACTCGTCGGTGATGCTGAGCCACAGGTTTTATTGCCTCATTGATGTGCAGTGTTATTTGCCGTCCTTTTAGTTTGCCTAGGCCTTGTAGTATTGCCGGGTAGTCTCGCAGAATGTTCTGTTTCTCTGACATGTGGTAGGTCATTGCGAGGAGACCCATCACCTGCGCCGTGACGTTGCTTAGCAGACATGGTGCTGGAATGTCTCCCCGTAGCACATGTATTTCTTCTTTGCTTGACCTGCCTTTGTACAGCAGTGTCTCAGTAAACTTCCCCATGTTGACCACTGTTTTCTTCGAGCCCCAGATGAATACATCAACAGTGGACGGTGATAGTGGCGGTTTTATTTTCATCTTTTCATATTCTGACATGCACATTATGTTGTATGTGGCCCCAATATCTAGCACGAAACGTGTGCTGTGTCTTCCCACTTCAATGTCCACTGTCGCTGTTTTCCTTATCTGATGTTTATCTATGAGATGAATGCTCTCTGGCCCAATGTCTTCCGCAGGGCATCGGACATCAGATATAGTCGTTCCACGTTTTCGGGTGCTGCTGTTCAGTCTGATTCAGCTGAGGAGCTGCGATTTGCCGTTTCCATGTGCCTGGCATACCTGCTCGTTGCCGTCCGTGGTCTTGCTAGTCTTCCTCGCTCACTTTTAAACTGTGCACCCATGCAGGCGCTTGCAAAATGATTGTCTCTGTTGCATTTCTGACCCATTGCCGGGCATGCACCGACATGTGGAAACTCAAGTCTGCATCGATAACATGTTCTTTCATGTGCTTTTCTTGGCAGTGGAGCAGTGTTTTCTTTCTTCCTGTTGTTTCCAATCATCCTGTTTGTTTGCTCTACTCTTCTTTCTTTCCCCAGTTCCATCTGTCTTGCATGCGTTGTTGCTCTCGCTTTCGCCCGGGCCATGGTCAGAATTTTCTCTAGCGAGGTCGGTTCCTTCAGAATTCGTGTGCTGAATTCCACAGACTGACAGCCTTCAATGATGCGCAGTTGAATTGCCTGTTCATTGTCAAACTTATCGAATTCGCAATTTGTGACCAGTCTTGTTGCGAAGTCGTCGAGGGACTCCTCTGCTCGTTGACACGCGGTGTTGAAGGTGTACCTTTCGAAATCAATGTTTCTTTGCGGGTCAAACTTGTCTGTGAGGCACTTTATCAGTCCCTTATATGTTGCTGTTTGATCTTGGGGAAATGTTATTAGCAGGTCTTCCACTTCATCCCATATATCTGTGTGTTTCGCTTCTACGATGTCTGTGGCGCGCATGTATCGTTCGAACTGACGAATCCATCTTTCCCATCTGATACCTATCTGTGGTTCCGATAAGCTGAATGGAAGTGGCCTGCGAAATATTGCTTGTGTGTTGTTCTTGTCACTTGCTGGTTCAACCATTTTCTTGACGTGCAGCTCTGGTGCAGCTCTCGTTTGTGCGTAATTCCTTTTCTTATTAGCACTGTGATAATATACTTCCCATCTCTATTTTGTCTCTTTATATTTCGCTCTTTATCCTTTTCACTTCGCTCTTTAGCCTTTTCTTTTGTAGTATTTCCTTTTTTAGGTTGTCTTTTCCTTTTAATTCCCCCTTTTGTATTGCTTTTGATGTTCGCCTGACTTTAAAATGGCCGCCGGGCCTTCCTCAACGCTGATTTGCTGAGCCTGCCTGACCTCAAAATGGCTGCCACAGTCTCGCGAGATCGAGACTTCTGCTGTCTTCGCCAGACCTTAAAATGGCCACCGGGTTTTCCTGGATGCTTATTTGCTGCTCCCGCCTGACCCCAAAATGGCCGCTGTGTTCGCGCGATATTTCTTTAAATGTACGCGCTATTCGGCAGTCTTTCGTGATGCGGCTGGCGGCTGGGGCACAGGCACAGTCGGGTGCACCACTTTTAATCTACGCGCGATGCTCACGCGCACAGACGGGTGCACCGCTTGCTGTCAGGCGGTCAGGGGCCTCTTACCACTTCTTCACTGCGGCCGGGGTGGGCTCCTGCGTCGTTGCTCCGCTTTCTGTTTCTCGGCGCTCGGACCAGGGTGGGTTCCTGGCTCCGCTTCTTCCTGCAACCGGGGTGGCTCCTGATGTTGCGGCGATTCTTCTCCTGTTCTTCGCCGGCAGACCAGGGTGGACTCCTGGCTCCATCACTCAGTCACGAAGGACCCCGGGCACATGCGTCTGCTGTCGTCTTGGATCCCGCCTTCGTCGCCAGTTGTCGTGTTCTCTGCCCCAGGAAACATGACAGAGTCAGGTCAGTTGCAATTATCTTTTATTGCTTATCGTGACTGCTGCCCACATGTGCGTCCGTCTTCCTGCCCTCCTTGTTCTGAATGACCTCCCCACTCCCCTGACCGGAAGTGGTGTCCGGTCCCTGTCCCCGCCCCACCAATCGGGTACAGGGTCCTAGTGCCCCCTTTCCCAAGTCACGACATATCTGAGCTCAGATACAGTTGAAACTTATGACTCCAATGTGTGTGCTCTGCTTGATAACCTCGAGCGGAGTGTGCATAAGTAGCTACAGTTCCCGATGGCCCTAATGGGAAGCATAGCGATAAGAAAAATTATTATATTACCCAGAGTCCTATATGTGCTGCAGCATATGCCAATGCGTGTGCCATATACATGTTTCCATCGACTAGATGAACTACTTAGGTTGCTTTACTGGGGAAATGGAAGAGCACGCATTAGCCTGGAGGTCCTGAAATTACTGTGGGACAGTGAAGGGTTACAGGCACCGAACTTCCTTATCTATTACTGGGCATCCCATTTATAACATGTGGTTATGTGGTTCCTGTAAGGGGACACCGATCTGGTGACTGGACTCTTAGCGCAATTGACCAGACCACACGAGCTCCTGGCTTCACCTCTAGTTCACAGAAAGAAGAGGGCAATCCTACTACTGCAGGTTAGGACTACACTACACATATGGAACAGGCCTCTCTAAGAGACGGTGATGATTATATATACATGTAGCAACTGATCCCCTGGTACACGGGAATTAGTCTCATGCTGCCACTCTTTTTACAACACAGGGAGGGAGGGGATGTCCCGCAACCTCTGGGGGACCTCTAAGAGGATGGTCATTTGATGTTTTTGCGGCCTTCTGCGACAGCTGGGAGATGGCTGGGAACTGTGTATTAGCCTATGCCGGCCTTTCCGTGGCTATCTGCCAAGCGTGGGTGAGGTTCCCACAGGAACTAGACACTCACACACTGAATCAAACTCTGCCAGACATGGGAGGAGAAGGTAAACTGATCACCCGACTATATGCACTATTGCTACCGAAAACAGCCCCCGTATGGGGGCGTTGAAATTTCAATGGGAGAACGATTTAAGTATGGGATTGCAGGATCGCAAATGGATTTCTATACTGGGCAACTGCAGGATGGTCACACCCAATGTGAGGCTGAAGCTGATACATTACAAATGCGTACATAGGGACTACGTGACCCCTCTAAGTCTGAGCACTGTCCCAAATGTAAGACAACTGTTGGAACCTACATACACATGTGGTGGATGTGCCCAGGGACAAGGGAATTCTGGGAGGCCGCGATCAAAACCCTAGGGGATCTGACCGAATTACCACTGCAGCCAAAAATCCAACTCTGTTTACTTGGCTTGGTGACCTGGGCCAAACACACTAAATATGTGGCAGAGATCCTAGGGTTGGGGTTAACTGTTGCAAAGAAATGCATAGCTAAACGATAAATAACAAACCGACTACCCACTCGTAACAATCACTGTGGGAATATGCAAGATAGGTGCATGCTGAATGTGGGGTGCGACACAAATTAGTGCACACAGGAACAGGACAAGGGGGAAGGACAGAATGAGATTTGTCAGAGGTTCATTTGAAGGAAATGGAGGATCAAGTGGGGGAGCAGGTCGAGGAGCCTGTAGAAGGGTAATCACGTATCACTGAAATGGAATTATCGAAATAGTGATCATATGGTCACTGAACGTATGAATCTGCAGTCACGGCTCCTGGAGGGAGTGCTGCGGGGCGGTGGGGTGGGGCAGGGGAGGGGCAGGATGGGGGGTAGTAAACTACGGCATACGTCCGAAGGGAGGTAAGTACATATATAAATAAATAAAACGAATTACATTGCGCGCGCCGCATCGCCATTTGGCATTGCAGCGCGCGCAATGTAATTCGTTTTATTTATTTATTTATGTACTTACCTCCCTTCGACCGTATGCCAAAGTTTACTACTCCCCACCCAGCCCCTCCCCCGCCCCACCACCCCGCAGCACTCCCTCCAGGAGCCGCGACTGTGAATCTGCTTATACTGTGCAGATGCTATGTGTTACTGGACACCAGTATGTGATTGCTGTGGAATGCTCCTTCTCATGATTGGGGAGTTGGGGGGGGGGATTTGAATTGTGTTATTGTTGTATACATAACAGGTCAATAAAATAAATATGAACGAAAATAATTATCTAGGAATCTAGAAGTGATAAAATTTCATATCCCCATTCTATAGAGAACTTGGTGAAGCATGGAGCAGCAAACAGAATCCAAGGGGTAAGACCTGAATTACGAAACCCTAGTGTGCCAATAAAATTAAAGGAACCTTGTGTGTTCCAGAAATATTGTAACAGAGAGATAATAGTCCATATGTTCTAGTTTCACTATAAATTCTTATGGCAAAAGACAATTTCTGAGATGAACAATGGCCTCCATGAAATGATTGTTCCTTTTTATTCTTCTCCTTTCCATTTTTTGATCACATTTGGTCACAAACAAACCTAGAATGGAGTGAATGCTCTTTTATGTTTCAATTGGAAAGAGGTTTTTCTATTTTATATGAAGCAAATTTCTTCTAGAAATAAATTAATTGGCCTTTGAGAAAACCTTAAAACAAAGGAGAAGAAAATCTATTTGAAAAACCCTGCACTGTCTGAAGAACCCATAAATTCTCTAAAATTACTTGCTATGTTTGAAGAAACTCATATTTTGCAGCCAATTAACAGCAGGAAAGAGAATGAATGCCAACCTTGAGAGAAACCTGCAGGAGAAATATATGCCCATTCTCCTTTGGTGAAAGAATGAGGGTCATTAGTATTGCTGAAACTTGCTGAAACTACAGACTACTGAAGCCCTAGACTCCTTGGTTTATCCTGTGAGCTCTAAAAGCATAGTAAGTGGATTGATCTTATTTAAAAACTGGTCCAGGAAGGAGGAACCAGTCCCTCTCAACACCATTCTTTGGATTACAAAAACAGTTCACCTTTCGCTAAATCTTGAAACTCTTTATAATGTAAGAGACATATGGAGGGATTCCAACTCTTAACCTTCAGACTGAGAGTCTTACACTTTAACGTTTAAGCCACAAGTGACCCTCCAACATTTGGTGAAAAAGGTAGCCATCCTAGGATCTAATACAAAGGTAATTGTGGAATTTAGGTGCTAAATAAGAGATGGATCAATCATAAAGTTAACATTAGCATGTAGCAAAACTGACATTTGTTCTGCGGTAATCTTCTCTTTAGGGATAGGGGCAGTGAGCATCTTTTGTTTTGTTGATGGGTTAGGACATAAGCATAAAGTACTGGAATGAGATCATTATCATTGTTTGAATCAATGGTATTATAATGATCAGGATCATACTTTTGTGCAGTCACCACAAAACATTATGTTATATCTGTGTCTGGCATTCAACCTCCATACAAAAGGAGGAGATTTTTAACTAAGGGGCCGATTACGATATCAGGTGGAAAAGCTCTGGCCGACAGTCAGATTCTCCTAGACCGTGTCAGAACCCATCCGCCCGACTCGGTCGGAAACATTCCCGACTGACCGATTACGATGCTCGTGGTCGGAAGGGGAACCGTTCGGTCATTCTGAATCGGTTCCGACCGGCATTAGGAGAATCCGAGATGGTTGGAGCCGATTCGTACAGCTCAATGGACAGCGTTCCCGACCGACCGATTACGATGTTGGATTCTGACAGTCTTTCTGACTTGGTCTGTCCGACACAAAAAGGCTGTCAGAAACTGACTTTGGGGGCCCCTAGCAGGCCCCCTTTAATCCTGAGTCCTCCGGTTTGGGGACGAGGGGCTACCCAAGGGACGACCCTGTAAAACCATGCACAGTGTGGCAGGCACCATGGGGTGCCCGCAACAGGGTGCAAGTTTTTCCGCAGACACCCATTTTCCCCATAGGAGCCTGTGTTGTCGGTCGGAACACAGGCTTCCATTGAAGTCAGTGAGAGTCCTCCTGAACGGTGTTCAGAAGCATCATAATCGGTCGGGCGGATCTGCCAACCGCTAGTCAGTCAGAACCGAAGCCAAGGAGTCGGGCGGTTTCGTTTCTGACCGACATCGTAATGAGGCCCTAAGGGTTTTCCTTGAGCAGTTAAGAACCGCTGATCACAATACCAAAAGTACTGTAACTCTACAGTCTATCATTGTCTGAATCAGTGATATCAAAATCATCATTTTTATCCTTTTGCACATTCGCAACATTAGGTGATTGTTTCATCCTGCGTCCTTGAAACATGATGGTCAAAGGACTGATTGAGAATGAATATCCTTGGGTAGTTGAAAACCACTTCTCACAATACCAACAGAGTTGGAAATCCATTGTGTAGAAGACAGCTAGAACTTACGAGAATGCACATGTTTATATTTAAAGAACATTCACCTCCTTTGGTTAAAGTCTGAATTTCTATGGTTACAACCATAGATTTGCCAAAAGAGTGTGCACCTTCCGAATGGGATGTGCAAGGCCTGCTACTACCAGGAGGTGAGGGGCAGGTTTTCAGCAATAGTACAGGTCCCATTTTAAATATCATAAACCATGAAGTTTGAAACAAAATAGAGAGCGGAGAATATGAGTTGTATTTTACTGCTTCTTCCTCTTGCAATCCAGAATCATGAAAAATACCAGGCTTTTCAAAACTGTTGTTATTATAATCTCAATTTACATGAAAACCACTGCAACAGTAGTCACAAGGACACATATTGAAATCCGAGGTTTATAAATCAGGAGGGCTGATTATGTAAGTTGTAATATTTAAATATCAAAAGACAAAAAGCGGCTAACCCTATGTTATGCACTACAACCTCTATTCAATATACATTAAGCTTCCTGTGCATTACACCTCCGGAGCCTGCCGCAATAAAGCTCCACTGTAGTCCAGAGCAGAAGTTATTTCTGTTATGGAGGGTGCACCAGAGATGAAGTCAAGACCATCAGGATAAGTCCAAACAATTTCTTTTATTCTTCAAAAATAGTCAGAACAAAGACATCAGCCAACGCGTTTTGCTCAATAAGAACTTCATCAGGGCTGAAAACAATCAACATAAAACAACATATAAGAAAAGACCACAACATTTAAAACTACATACATACATATATACTATAACATATAAATGTACATAGACAAAGACATTATAACCAACACAGACTTTGTACCAATAACATTGTCATTGGTACACAAAGGAACCTTATTATACTTACATATAAATATCATTAACACACTAAATCTCAAAAATAGACATCACATATCTAAACTAAAACATAAATGGACAACTTTGTATAGGTAGATGGTAGTTTTCGTGCTCTTCCTTCGTTTTTCTGATTATATATATTATATTGTATCTATACTGCGGATTGTGTTGTGTACACACTCCTTTACATTGTTTGGCTGATATTGGTAACCTAATTTTATATGGAATTTTTAAACTAGCGATTATTTGATTGCACGTTAAATTGATTTGTGCATTTATACTCATTTTTTATACACATATATACTATATTTTTTCTTGCTTATTGACGCAGAGTATCAATGCTGCATGGTACAGCAATAACCCAGGATCGTGGGGTTTCCTTGTATTTTACAACGTACTCTTCATCCTTGTAATTTAAAGATATTTTGGATTATTCCATTCTCATCAATATTAAACGGTGAGGATATTGGCTACTAATGTGGTGGAATTTGGCATTCTTTACGTTGCTGTCACTATGTTTGTTTATTGTTCTTTGCTTCAATTTTCCCCCCTTTTTATTATTAATAGTATATTTTTCTTTTTTCTTTCTCTTCTTCTTTTCTCTTTCTCTTATTTAACTTTAGTCCTTTATTCTTGCTTTGCTTTTGTTCAAAAAAAGATGTGTAAATTTTAAATACACGTTGTAGAAAAGTATACAATGGGTTTAATATTATTAAATGTGTTTTATGTTTTAGTTTAGATATGTGATGTCTATTTTTGAGATTTAGTGTGTTAATGATATTTATATGTAAGTATAATAAGGTTCCTTTGTGTACCAATGACAATGTTATTGGTACAAAGTCTGTGTTGGTTATAATGTCTTTGTCTATGTACATTTATATGTTATAGTATATATGTATGTATGTAGTTTTAAATGTTGTGGTCTTTTCTTATATGTTGTTTTATGTTGATTGTTTTCAGCCCTGATGAAGTTCTTATTGAACGAAACGCGTTGGCTGATGTCTTTGTTCTGACTATTTTTGAAGAATAAAAAGAAATTGTTTGGACTTATCCTGATGGTCTTGACTTCATCTCTGGTGCACCCTCCATAACAGAAATAAGTTGTAATATTTATTGATACTGCTGATGCGATGCACCAAACAATCGGACTTCTATATGCCCAATACTATCAACAACACCCTTTTCAAATGTTTTGGCAAATGTTCCCCCAGAAAGACATGAACAGGCAACACAGGTGCAAGCCATAAATGCATGTGGGCAGTCATGCATGAAATATAATGTGCAAGTAGTGCAGCACAAGTAGCAGAAAGGGGAAAACAATGCTCAACAATCTACCTAGACATGAGGAACAAAGAAAATGAGAAACACCACTCTGTGAAGAAACACAGGCCAATTAGGCCCAACGCACTATAAGATATGCAATAACAAAAATATTTTAAACACATTTCTAACAACACTATGCAGAAAGGAGTGGCATGGAGTACTGAAATTGTGGCAGAAAAGAAAGAAAAGAGACTGTTACTTCCTTCTCAACCTCTGGTATAGCAAAATTTCAAATTCTCTAACTAAATTCATAAAAAGGTAATAGTGTGAAACTCTGTGGCATCCATAACCATAACTTCCTTGATAACTATGACAACTTTGTGATCACTCCTCATTCAGGGAAACACTATGGGCCAGATGTACAAAGGTTTTTTGCGGGCGCAAATGGGTTTTAGACCTGTTTGTGCCCGCAAAAAAATAGTGGCCCATGTACTAATCTTAATTTGCGAGTCGGAAATCAATTTGCGACTCGCAAAATAAGATTAGCGACTCGCTATTAGGAAGGGGCGTTCCAAAGGTGTCCCTTCCTAATAGCGACTCCTTAAGCTATGTAAGAATGTTTAGCGACCGCAATTGCAGTCGTAAAACACTCGCAGTTTACCACCCTTCTCAAAAGGGTGGTAAAGCACCCGCAAACGGGAAGGGGACCCCTTCCGCTTTGTGAATGCATGCGCAAATATGTTTTAAGGACAGGCAGTGGTCCCAGGGACCACTGCCTGCCCTTAAAAAATTAAACTGAAAAGTTTCATTTTTATTTTTTAAATGTATCCCGTTTTCCTTTAAGGAAAATGGGCTGCATTTAAAACAAGCATTTGCAATGCAATAGGTCTCGCATTTATGAGAGTTAGAGCTATTGGCGTTGTAAATGACAATGTCTTTTACCCATGCGTTTTGGTTTGGAGTGGATATATGTGGTGTGGAATGTAATTATGTGGATTAGATTGGAATTGTTAGTTGTGGAATTGTGTGGTGTGGAGTAGATTTGTGTAGTGGAATTATGTGGCATTATGTGCAGTGGAATTATGTAGATAGTAAGTAAGTGGTATTGAGTGTACTGCAATTATGTGGAGTGGGATTGTGTGTCATAGAGTGTAATTATGTGGAATGGTATTTTGTGTTGTGGAGTGGTATGTAGTGGAGAGTAATTATGAGGTGTGCTGTTGAATGTTATGGCATGATGTGGAATTCTGTGGTATGGATTGGAAGTATTATTATTGTGTTGTGTTGCTGTGTTGAATTATGTGATTTGTTGTTGAATTATGTGGTGTGGAATGGAAATTTGTTGAGCTGAATTGCGTGGCTGGAAGTGTGTGGCGTTGAGCGAAATTAAGCAGACTGGAATTATGTGGCATGGTGCGGGGTGTATTCATGTGGATTGCGTTCCCAAGTTTAAAAACGATGAAACATAATTACTAAGAATGGCGGCCTTTCATTGCGCACAAGTTCTAGGACTTTAGGAGTCCAAGAACAGGCCACGTAACATGGAAGGACGACTACATAAAAAACAAGACATATACGTGCGTTACTCACTTAGTTCCTTGGGGTGCTGATAATGCTTTCAAAGCTGCCCCTCCCTCGTTCTACCCTCATACACAGAGGTAAAAATAAAGAATTAACCTGTGAGGTAAAACGAGAGCCCAATAGATACCCCTTTTAGTGGCTGATTCGTACTAAGTGAAACCAGAAAACCTGCATTAATTGCGGCTTTCATGTTCAACCAAATTGTGTGATCTTTGGCAAATAATGTGTTTTACCGAAATTCTTTTTCTTCAGTATTGCATATGAAAGCACCTTCATATACGTGCATGTTTAGACTACAAGCTGTACAAAACCTATTGCTGCTCTTTGATTAAGAATCTGGGCCACACGCAGCCATGTGCCTGGTAGTTCAATAATGGCACTGTCGCCAGGATGGGGGCGAGGGCACAATGGTTCTATGTTCATGTTTAAAAATTATCACTTTGAATAATAACTTCTCGGTACAGTGCTACAATGTGAAGTTAGCTGATGGGGGTTTTCCTCGTTTCCCCGACTTCCTGTGGCTGTAGAGCCAAGAAGCGAGACAGGCACCCAGTGCAGGAACGAGATCCCATCTATGAAAGAGGAGGGGGTGAGGGGGCTGAGACAAAGCCACAGCTAAGATATCAAAGTGGGGGAGTGGGGATGCAGGGAAGCACTCCTTTCACTTGTGATCAAACTGCATCAGCCGCCTGCAGCACAAGGAAGTACAGGAAGTAATACTCCGTGAATTGCCCAGGAACACACAATGCGGAGCAGTTTTTGTTTTAGGCACCTAATTCTAAAGTCAGCCACGCACCTATTAGACCCGCCTCCTACATTAAAGCGTCTGCTGTGGGATTTGCCTCTGCTCAGGCATGGGTGCACCGTGGCACTGAACCCACCCTACCAAGCACAGGCCCTCCTGTTCTTCCCCATTCTAAAAACGTGCAGAAAAGCCCCTCTTTCGTTCTTTAGAACTTCAAAGAATCAAACTTCTGTTATTAGCTCTTGAAGTAACCCCGCATATATTCTACTGGAGAATTCATATAGCGCTTTATATCGCCTCAGGAGACAGGAGGCGCTTCAATTCACATCAGTTACTCCCGCCCTTTTTGGTGTGCGTGTTGGTAAAAACAAGTGAATGGTTGTATAGCTACAAAGGCGTGGGTTACAGTTGGGCCTGCAGGGAGGAGTGTGATGCAGAGAAGCGCATGTTATGCTATGATGGTGAAAGCATTGAGTCCTGGACTTCCCCGTTCCATTGGTAAACTGGTTGTCTTACAGTCTATGCGACATCTCCAGCTTACAATAAAAATAATCATAATGTTCAGTGTTGCGTGTTATCAGAATTTAGCGTGTTTATTTTATCGACCTTAGAAGGCTAAAGGGCTGAGACAGCCCTGCAAGGAGACAAGAATATGACTGATTGGTTAGGTAGATAGGAGAAGCACTCACCCTCGTAGGTGACTGAGATGTCTCATTAGTATCGTAGGAGTGCGGTTATTAGCAAAGACTCAAGGCGCTGTAACAATCCAGCATTGCTCCTTTCCCGTCTTCGGGGGATATGAGACTGAGCGGATAATTTTCTGCAGTGAGGACATTAGTCTCCTGAGCTATATTCAGGGCACAAGTCCTAAAAAAAGAAGTGGGGGGACTAACCTAGTTAATCAGTATGCAAATGGCATCGCAGCACGTGCCATCGAAGCGTGTGACATCACGGCGCGTGACATCACAGCAACTGGCATCACAAGAAGTGATATCAGATCTTAAGCCCTCACATATATGTTTAGCAGGTGTATCATGAGTACATTTGAGCACATTTCGAGTATACTTGCTAACCCTCCTGATTTAGGCAGAAGATTCACACTTTTGTACGCTACATATAAAGCAATGTTACCTTTTGTCAGCGTTCAGCTTTCTATAGCCCTAGTGCTTTAAAAGAAATAGTGATATTTAAATTATTACAACGCCTCCTCGAGGGTAATAAGCATATATAAATGCAATTTATTTAGTGCAAATACTGGGAAAGATCAACACATCTGACATTCTTACAGTGCATGCATATCTCCTAAACAGAGCCTGAACAAAGTGAAAAGCTGCCTCTCCTAAGTATGTGTGAAGTGCTAACAAGGTGCGAGGCTTTGTTTCCCCTCTGCTGCATTTGCATCAGGTGTGAGGCTCCTGACTGCTGCCAGCCAGGAGACTCCAACAAAAGGAGGCTTGATGACCCCTGAGACTCGGCCTTTGTTATGGCCGAGTATCCCCGCAGGAGTCAGAAATAAGAGAGCCCCGTCCCCGCCTGCACGTTGTTGTGATCGAAAGCAGACAACAACGTGCAGGCGCTGCTGAACGTGTCCCGGTGTTTGGAAATTACACCGGGACGAATTCATCATCTTTTTTAGTGGGGCCCAACTTCTTGGCAGGGTGGACGGCATCCACCCTGTGAAAGAAGTGGGGGGACGCCGTCCACCCGCGTGGACCCCCGACTCGTGCCCTGGCTATATTGCAGGGCCGTACTGGGTGGAGCGTTGCCTTGTCCTGTTATTTGGGACACTAGGGGTGACTGCGTATGCCACGCGCCTTGAGACGTCCACGGCTGCCTGTGAGCACTAGCTTAGGTGATTGGTAGTCCTCAGCCCGAGGGCGCTGGAGGGGGAGGGAAGTGGGCTGCTTCGAGAGTCACATGCCCTGGACACAGAGCCTTGAAGCGCAGAAGGTCAGGGTTCTCAGTAAACGGTCACCCAAAGACAGGCCCAGGGACAGCTCCTTGAGGTGCAAACTCTAGGAGGGAAGGGCAGAAGTCTGGTTTGTAGCACCTAATACCGATATTTGCCCAGAATTTGAAAGACAGAGAAGAGACACAGAGAGAGAAGAAGGAGAGAGATGCAGAGAGAGTCTAAAAGTGCCTCAGAACAGTGACAGGTAAGGAGGGAGTGTAATGTCCTCACACTACAGGGAGGTGAAAGTGCCTGTGAATAGTGATAATTGCCAGGGAGGTGAAAGCGCACAAAAACACATGAAGGTACATTTCAATAGATGTGAAAGTGGCTGTCAACAGTGACTGGTGAAATGGCTTTGCGGAGGCGCAGACTGTGAAATGGGCAGTGGCGGCTGGTGGATTTTGAAAGTGGTGGGCGAAAATTTCTAGCCTAGTCCACCGTGTGAGCGAGCGAGCGTAGCGAGCGAGCACAAACTGAAAAAGGAGGGTGCAACGGGGTTTTCCGCCCGCAAGAAAATTTTGCAAAAAATTGATTAAAATGGTGGCTTTTACACCACATATTTACTGCAAATTGTTGCAAAAACGGGATCCAAATGTAGCATTTTAAAGCACAGGTGTCAAGAAAACATTAGAAACATATAAAAAATGTGCCCAATCCTCTAACTGGTCTGTTTGCAAAATGACCCCCAAGCCAAGCACACACAACCAATGGAAACAGGCCCTAAAAAGAAGGGAACCCAAAGCTTTCACACTACCTGAAGTACTTCAAATTTCGAAATATCTCCCCCATTGGAGTGGTTTAGCATTTGTCAGATCATCTGTGTAAAACTTAGACAAATTTAGTGTCCTTTTTTCAGGCTTTTGCAACAGACCAGAAGCCTCACAGTCTTCAGTTCCTTAACTAGTACGTCGCTGACTGTCACTGGTGCAGTCTGCACCCACTCTAGTCTCGCCCCTACAGCTCCCAGTGTCACTCCAGTACTGAGTCCAACACACACAGCACTGCCAGAGCAGCAGTGCAGTCCTACTGTGTCTAATGCAGAGTCAACCGCACAAGCCTCTTCAAATCCGCCTAATTCTGCCCTGCAGCTCCTCCACTAATTGAGTACTGAGGCCACCTTACACAGTACTGCCAGGGCATTTCAGTCATGCCAAGCACCACCCATTTCAGCAATGACAACCCTACTCACCACCACTACACATCAAGTCTCCATTGCACCCCCTAACTAATCGAGTACTGAGATCCTCATATACATCTCTGCCAGTACACTTGAGTCCTAAAATGTAGGCCTGCCATTCCAGTACCGTGATCCAGAAGCGCATCTCTGCCAGTACACTCAAACCCTCATCTGAGCACCCTATTATTCAAGTACCGAGATCCACATAGACCTCTGACCAGTCTCTGACAGTACACTCCCCTCATCTGCAGCCCCCTATTCTACTTCCATGACCCACGTACAAGCTTGCCAGTAACCTCAAACCCTAGTCTGCAGCCCTGTATTATTCTAGTACAAAGACCCACATACATTTTCTGCCAGTACACTCCCACCTCTGCAGCCCCCTATTATTCTAGTACCATGGCCCACATACAAGCTCTGTCTCACTTCACTATATGCTGCTTGCCGCCCTCCTCGCCACCCCACCCCACCTCTTCCACTTTCTCACCTTGCCCGTTCCCCTCGCTCCTCCCAGGCTCTGAACACCAGCCTACCCCTGCCCTCCCACAGCTCGTTCAAACACTCCAGCCTCTGCAGATCATTCTATCCGGCGATCAAAGACCAAACTCCAGACCCCACTCGGGGGTGGTGTCCAGGGGATCCACATCATGCGAGCAGCCCCCATGTCCGTGCCCATGCGCCATCCGGCTTTAATCGGTGTCAGAGGAGGTGCACTCAAAATCGAGATTCGATTCGAAACTAACTAGTAGCAAGCAACTTCCGAGACTAGGGACATAGAAATAGGAGATGTGTGGCAGGCATGCTTCACCTTAATATCCCATCCTATCAGTAACAGTGTGCGCCGTCAGGCAGGGCCTCAAAGGCTGCCCAAAGTCAAACCAAACAACAACAACGTACGCCATCATGGGGGCCTCAAAGCCAGCCCCCTCCCCAATAACCCCTGACCTTTGGTTCCTCAGCAGCGTGTTGCTCGGTGGAAAGCGCTTCAATGCCATGATGTCAGGAGTAGCAAGCACTATATAAATGAAGAATAATAAAATACAATAAATTGTTTATTGATCGTGCGGTGCATGACTTTGTGTAGAAGATTTATACACTGCTTGCTAAACATGTTCACGTTTGCTTTTATAATATTCTAAGTGGGGTAAATAAAAGCAATAACCAGATGGCGACAAGGGCACCAAGACATTCATTTAAACCACGCTCTGCAGCCTCGGAGTTGTAGTTCTGCCTCATCTGAAGTGAACCAATATTTCCTTCATCGGTTTAAATGCCATACAAACACTCGTTTACATATCAAATATTATTTTATATGTAAACGGGTGTTTGTATGGCATTTAAACCAAATATACATCGCTGCACCTATTTAAACCTCACTCATGCATTCGGTGCTGAGTGCTCAGATATAGATCGGACAGGGGGGGGGACGTGCACTCGAAAGCTTTTTCAACTTCACACTTGGTTTGCGCGAACTGTTGATAACAGTAGCGATAGGACGCCGGTTATACAGATGAAAGGCCGCCCTCTGGTTAAAAAGCGATTTAGGAAATAAAGGAATTAGGCAGGCACCAAGGAAGGAGTTACGGGGTTTATCTAGCCAGCAGTCGCGGCCGGCATGACTCGGGGGCACGCGCGGGGGGGGGGAGGCATTTAAGGTAATGAATAATAAAATAAAAAGCTTACCAGGCATCTCCTCCGGTCCCGCGTCGCATCACTTCTCCTCTCGCCATACAAAACTTCTCCCCGCTCTTTAGCTTGACTGGCTAATGAGAAGACTGGATGCGACTGGGGGCAGCAACTCTGCTGTATCCTGGCATGTGACAGGGCATAGGGCGACTGTACGTCACCGCCCGAGCAGGATCCCATCTTCACACTCCTGCACTACACTAGGCATGCGCAGCATACCTAATGTATTGTGAATGGAGTGGGGAGCTAAAATAAAGATTGCTCTTCTCGCAGATGCGCAGTCCATCTTCTGCACTCCTGCTCTCGCCTGCGTGCAGCGTGCGTTGGTTGACATGCGCACTTTCACCTGGGAAGCAGCTGCCAGCACAGGCCGGAAATGTAAACAGACGAATTGTCAAAGCTGTCAATTCGTCTGCTTACATTCTTGCTGGAACTGCAGTGAGCAGTTTCTTTTTGTGTTGATTGCCTAGTGGGGCGCTGCCCCGGCACCCCTATGGACCAGCCGCGACTGGAAATGGGCGAAGCAATGGCTGATTAAAGTGACCGTGTCCCGTGGTTGGCGAGAGTGAAGCGGGTGTGACTACCGACAACGATCCGTTAAGTGAAATATCTATGGACAGTAAGTGGTGAATATTTAAGGTATGGTTAAGGCGTTACCGTTGATAGCCAAACCCCTGAAATTACGCAGCATCGCTTAATTACGCGCCATTTGCAGCAATGTTACAGCAAGTGCAGTGGCGTAGGCCATTGTGCAAGTGCTCATTACGAAAACACGAACTGGCAGAACATGAGCAGGTGTTGCTCACACCACTTCTGTTTTCGTGCTTTTGTTTACTGAGAAATGCATCCATGCACCGCTGTCGGAGGTTGGCTGCGCAAAGCGTGCAATGGTGAACAAATCGCAGAGTAATGAGGCACTCCTCTCTCCCGTGACTAGGTGCAAGCGCGCCTAGTGAACAGCTTTTTTTTTTTTACAGAATAACTGCTGCACATGCTCAGAACATGAGACCCTACTTACCAAAATAACTATTCACCATCAGCCGGTCTTGACCCGCTTTTTAGTACGGCAAACTTCTGCGCCCCACTTAGCTTTAATTGTTATGATGCGAACAATTGTTTTAATGTAATAAAGCATTGGCGTGTGGTAGCGCTTTGTTGTTTTCAAACCAGTGGCCCAAGAGCATTTCAACAAGCCCAATCCCCATTAAAAAGAAGCCCAACCCAAACGAACATCCTACCAAAAACAAGCCCACTGGCGGTAGTCATCGAAAAGTGCAAAAAAGTTTTTTAAAAAAATACAGTCACGGGGCGGGAGGCACCACAAGGAGGCAGCAGTAACAAAACAGTGGCATTTCTGAGGAGGTGGGAGGGCTTAATTAGAGTTAAATGTAAACAGCTATGGTGCCAAAGCTGAACACAGGCAAACAGTAACAGAGCAGGAACCCCCCCCCCCAAAAAATAGTCCCCCAACGAACATATGAAGAACTATAAGGTAATGAGACAGTACTTAGTCCCTGCTGCGTGGGAGGAATGGAAGAGACAAAGAGGCAGGACTGACCACTAGCAAGCACAGATTTTTAAAGGACACAGAAACAAGCAAATCAAAAGTAGGGGGATGACTTTAAGCTCACAAGAGAAGTTACAATAGGTCTCGAATGCTCGACCTAAAAAACTGCTTTATTTAAAAGCAGTCCCAGACATGGAGGTCTGCTGACCCCAGCAGGCCACAATCCCTGGGAGTGCCAGCCATTCCCAATGGGGTCGTAAATTGCGACAGCCTCATTAACATGCATGAGGCAGGAAATTTGCGACCCCGTTGGGAATCGCAAACAGTGTCTCAGACACTGTTGTGCATCCCAATTAGCGAGACGCAAATTGCGAATCGCAAATGCGACGCAATTTGCGACTCGCTCATTGGCGGGTCGTACATCTGGCCCTATAAAACCTACCTTATCTGCTAAGTCCTCTGGGTTTTGAAGGCTTTCTATAGACTTCGATGTGTCTGTCTGTCTGTCTGGCGCATGCACTTGGGCAAGGTTTTCTCTACAAATAAATACATATCAGGGTCGCATGTAGGTTAGAGAACCCATCTTTGTAAAGAATTTTTTATATTTTATGTGGTCATTTAAAGAGTTTTGTAAAGTGCCTTGCCATACCTTTTAGCAATTTATAGGCCTAATTCAGAAGCATTTTGAATCCAACACATATGTAGTGTAGGGTCATCCACTATTCCAGAGTTCGTTTTGAAATTACAGTCTTTAAAATGTAGTTAAAACTTGCTGTTTCTTAGTCATTAAACTCTTCCAAATAATTGAAAATTAATAAAGCCTGCAGTGATTCATAAAAATTCCACATTGCAGTTTATAAACAGAAGTCACATGGCGGTGGCGTATCCAAGGTAAATAGGCGTTTGCGTTGGCTACAACAGTCTAAAGGTGAATGAAATAAGTAAAACGCAATGACCCTTTAAGGCTACCGTCCACACAGCGCTAGAGAACCACTAAAGCAGCACACATGAGTTTGGCAGTGACTAAGCGGCTCATTATGAATGAGTAAGATTTCCGTGTCTGGGATGACGTGACCCTGCAGCAAGCAACTGAAGCAGCACTGCTCTTCCCTCCCAATAACCAGACAGCTGTCGTTTTTGGACCTCTGCCAGGCAGACTTCTTCACAGCACCTCGACGAAAATTGAATTGTCTGCGGGTAAAGGTCAAACATGTGAATGAAATGTTGTTAAATGATCAAAGTTGGTCTGCATCACGGGATTCGGATGACCTTCAGGTATATTGCAAATAGAAACACAGAAAAGTCAGGCTCACTGTACCATGAATATTTCTATGTCTGAGGGGACAATTCGCATCAAGTATCCCGGTTATGGTAATTTGCAGTGCAGTGGTATTTCACCATACATGGGGGTAGATTTACAAGCCCCTTGCGCCACTTTAGCGCCGCCGTTGCGTCACTTTTGTGACGCAACGGCGGCGTAAAGCCAGCGCCATGCTGCGGGGTATTTACAACGTGACACATCTAGGGAGATGCGTCACGTTGTAAAGCCCTGCGCCACATGAAACCTGCGTCAGGTTTCATGTGGGCGTTCCGGAGCAGGGGGGGGCGTTCCGGCGCAGGAACGCCTCGCAAAAGTGGCTGAGTGAAATCTACTAGATTTCACTCAGTCACTTTTCCGACCCCGGTGCGTCTAAACCTTGCGCCTGCATGAAGCAGGCGTAAGGTGTGACGCACCATGTGCAAGATAGGCCGGGTCGGCACAGTGCTGGAGTTGCGTCGCGCCCGCGACACAACTCCAGCACTGCGCCAACGTTACGACGGCAGATGCGACACGCATCTGCATTTCCTTGCGCCATGATGCGCCGCATTGTAAATGCGGCGCATCAGTGGTGGCGCAAGGATGGTGATGCGTGTCGTAAGTTTCCTGGCGCATCCCTGCTGATTTGCAGGGATGCGCCAGGAATTGTAAATCTGCCCCTTTGGGTCTAAGTAAGAGTTTGGCAGATGGGATAGCGGCAGATGTCCTGTATGCCATACTACAAGTGTAGTATAGCCTAAGGCACTTGTAATACAGTAGGGCTGGACTGGGACAGCAACCAGCCCTGGCAAGTTGCTGCTCAACCGGCCCTGGGAGCGGGGGGTGGAGGGGGAGGAGGGGTGCTAGCCACGACGCACCGCTCCCGCTTTTCTTACAGGGGGCCGACATAGCAGCACTGCTGCAAAACCGGCCCCCTGTAAGAAAAGCGCCCACCACGGCCAAAAAAACGACCCCAACCCCTCCAGCCCACCGGGGAATTGCCCAGTGCCTGCTACGGCCAGCCCCGCCCTGCCATCCACCAACCTCTACATGGGGGCCCAATATTTGTTACTGATGTGCTATTTTGCTCCATTTCATTTTTAAGTCTTCCGTGCTGTTTTGCTGCTTCACCAATCAATGTTTGTATTGTGCCTATACAAGCAAAACAAATTGTTGGGATTGCAAACTTCTACTATAAATCCCTATTACTTTTTGCAGTGGTCATTTCTGTTTTGTGGCATCAAAAATCAATATTTGTGTTTGTCAGTGTAGACAATATTCAAACACTGAAGTTCTCACCTAGAGTTTGAAATGTAAAAAACCATGCTATGTAGATTTCCCTGCATTAAGTAATGTGATCATACCATTTCAGTGCATGAGAAATTCATCCCTGCGTCAAAGGTCCTTTGCACTTTGAAAGAGGTATAACACGTAGAAACACACTTTTGTGATGTTACTCCAATTCAAAGCTACAGTTGCACTAATGTTATGATTACTGGTTGCTGTAACGCAATTAACAGAAGCATGGTATTACCACAATGATCAAGGCCTTCTTTAAAAGAATCCCTGTGTATTGTTGCCTTCAAAACAGCACTGCAAAAAGAAAAGGATCAAAATGGTTCACGCTTAGAGTATGTAGTCTGATGCAGAATCCACCCGCATGGCAAATTAGTAATACCTGGGAAGTCTAGGTAATAGACTTCTCAGTTTTATCCCATTAGGGAGATGCAATGTCAGTTCAGATCCATACATTTGCCCTCCAATAAGATTGGTACATGGGTGCTCACTACTACAATTTATGATTTTTATCTTCTGACAACAGCCATAGGAAGAGCCAGGTGTTGTAGCAATGGAAGCTGAAAGAAAGAATCAAGAACATTTGTAGAATCGAAAACTTAATGGGAGGAAAACAAAATCTCTGGCAAGTTATAGACAGTGGAGGTTTAATATTCACCTGTGTTTCTTTAATAAAAATCAGGACTTTCCTTCTCTATTCTAGCAAGGAAAATCTGCATTTTATTACAAGACTGGATGCTCATGTTCTGCATTGTTAAATCTCATTCACTACTACTGCATAGGCGTGAGACACAGGTTTGCATTAAAATGTCTTGAATGTTGATATTCTGGGCCAATCAGCAGATTTAAGAATGTCTTTTAGCATTGCTTCAGCCAAAGAGGCCCTGGAGACCATGTTTGCTCTAGTGGAATGAGTCCCAAAGGTTTGGGAATCTCTTTCATCAAAAGACAAAGGGCCAGATGTACTAAGCATTTTGCCTCTCGCAAACGACCCATTGCGACAGATAAAATGCTTTTTGGCATGTACCAACCCTATTTTTTGTGAGTCTGTAACCTATTATCAACTCGCAAAAAAGGGTGTGCGAGTCCCTGTGAGGAAGGGGCGTGTTAAGGGCATCCCTTCCTAATAGCGAGTCACACTTGCATGCAGGAATGTTTTGCGACCGGGAATGCGGTCGCAAAACATTTGCAGCTACCACCAACTTCAAGTTGGTGGTAACCCATTCGCAATCTGCCCGCTCTTAGTACATGAAAAGAAAACTTTTCTTTTTTCTTTCTGTAATGCATCCCATTTTCCTTTATGGAAAACAGGCTGCTTTACAAAAAAGATTGTTTTTTTAAAAAGCAATCACAGACATGGTGGTCTGCTGACCTCAGCAGGCTACCATCCATGTGATTTTTGCGATTCCTGATGGGTCGCAAATTACGACTTACCTCATTCATATTCATGAGGTAGGTCATTTGCGACCCACTGGGAATCGCAGAAAGTGTTCAACACACTTTCGTACATGCCGTTTTGCAATTTCCTAATTGTGAATAGCAAGGATTCGCAATTAGGGAATATGACACGTCATCAACGTTGTCTGTTGACCCACTTCAGGCTATTTCACCGCCTCATCCCCTCTAATCATGGTTGTTTTTCGAACTCGGACCTGCCCCTCTGCGATTGTGACAACACAACGATTAGCGATACCTTCCATGTCACTATGCTTTGCCCAAAATATAATAATCTGCGGCATAAGTTTCTGTTTCCGATTTTAAGGCCAATGAATTTTACCCAAGTTAGGCCTGCTCTACTGTTTTTACAGTTTATAAACTCTCCTTCTGTTTGCTTTTTCCTTGTCCGCTTTTTGATGGGGGTTTTAAAATATGAATGAGTTTGACTATGATAACCTGTATGTTAATTTTAATGATATCTTATGTCTTTTATGGTTTTATCCGTAAAATCGAATAAAGAATTTTGATTGATTGAATCACAAGGATTCACAATTAGTGAATCACAAAATGATTTCTAAGTACATCTCGCCCAGAGCCTTAGCCCATCTGGCTTAAGTAGGAGAATATACTGAAGGATAATTTTTATTAAGATTAACAAATGATGACAGAGCGTTCTTCAATCAGTAATCTTTAATTCTTATTATTTAAGGCCCTTACACACAACTTTGGATGAGAATGAAAATAAGAATACTCAACAAATTAGAGCCATTCTTCATGTGGTTGGTAACAGAAAAGATTAACTCCGAAGGAGAATAATGCCTTGTCAAACCACGTTCAGCCCAATTATCTGAGACTCTTTTAACAGGAAATCAAGCTGATTAGTAGGGTTAGTTTTGCAATGGTAGGTTGTCATTGTCAGGCGATGTTTGGAACAATAGCAGAATTGGTTTAATATCCCATATTTGGGAATGACAGAGTTTAGAGGGTGGAATATCTGATATACATCAGCAATTTACAGCCTAAAGAATGTTTCCCTATGAGTTTGTCCTTCAAAAGCTCAGAGCCATCAAAATAACTGATCTGTAATAGTCCTGAAAAGCTTGCTTTGAGATGCAAAAGAGGCAAGGACATTCAGAACTGGAGGGACATTTAGTACACTGAGATAGTGATTCCTTTCCACACACCAACCAACTCCAAGTCTGTCAAGCTTACTTGTAAGTATTGATGGTACCCATGTCACAGGAGAAGAGTTTACGAGGCTAACAACTGAAGGTAAATGGTCCGTGTGTGACCAATAACACCAGAACTTTTCAAAGCCATCAGTTGTAGATTAGCATATAGGATCAGATAGTGACTCTTGTTTAAAGTAGGTGAGCGTTAAATGGAAGCAATACAGAAATATCTACGGCAATTTTGAGGAGAGATCAGAAACATGTCTGAGCCACCCAGAGTGAGTAAATTAGAGTCAATAAAGCCTTCTGTATAGGAACCTAAACCAGGCACCTAAAAATCATGACAAAAGGAGGAAAAGTGTAAATGTGGCCAAAGTTGCACAAACATGTCTACAACAAGGGGAGTTTATAAGAGTGCAGCAAGTGGGAGTTAAAACATGATACACAGATCTATTGGTGACAGCCCCCAGTGATGATTCATTGTTTGGAAAACTACTGGATGAAGTCTCCTGTCATGAAGGTACCTGGAGTGCCAACCTGCCACCATGTTAATACCAAGAATAAATTTTGCCCTAACTTATTTTTTTGATGAGGAAAGAACTCCCAAAATGCCTTTGTCAACATTACCAAAGGTTTAGACTTGGCATTTCTCAGATGATTTATGGATTGGGCCATGTAAATTTTGTCCACCAGCAAAAGTACAATGAAATGTGCCTTTTCTTTGATGAAATTTAATGGTCTAGGAGCGAACAATTAATCTGTTTTGACAATTCCTTTACAGATCATGTCTCCCTAGTTAAGTACTGAACACTCCAAAGACCTCATCTTCACAGAATAGAATATGACTAAGGGTCTGATTTAGACCTTGACGGTCTTACCGCCGTCCCTCTGCAGCTGCGGTACCAAGTACTCTGCCAAGTTGATGGTCTTTCGCCCGCCGTATTTAGATGCATGGAGGCTGACTCGCCGTCTGCGTCAACAGAGTGTTTCCCGCCATGGTTGCGGCTCAGCCCTGCCGACGCGGCGGACTCCAATGCTGGCGAATAGTACTCTGTCGCAGTCGGGGTGGTGGGTTCCCACTGAGCAGAAATAGATTTCACAGTTGTGTAGGTGGTCTCTTAGCAGCGGTTCCTTGATGGAGGGAGTCCATTGCAGTAGAGCTCAACAATGCACCATCACTGTGGCCATGGGATGGATGCTAGTACAGCACACCTGATATCCATTGGCCAACTGGAATCACGTGCATACCACACTATAAAACACACTCCATTTCAGACCATGATTGTTTGCCATTACATTACACCACAAACTTTTTTAGCAGAACATTTGCCAGTTAACTGAGGTTATTTTGTTGCTTTCCCCTGTTTCTTTTCCCTTTATCGTCTATCAGTTATTTCCTTCTGGTTAATTAATTTGATTTCATCATATTTATTTGCACAAAGCCAGGCCCCAAAAATCCTTGTTTTACTGTTGGAGAATTGTCAGTCATGGTTGATGGAATCATGAGAGTAGAGCCGCAATTGTTTGGAGTCCAAGTCCAAAATACACCCCTATAACAGAAAAGGCAAATGTGGGCCAGAATAGTTGACATAGTGAATTCTGTATCAAACAACCTGTGCACACAGGAGGACATTAGGAAGAGGTGGAACGGCCTGTGAGGGAGGGTGCATTCTCTGGCCTCCAAGCATCACCTGGATGCCCAGAGGACTGGAAGTGGTTCTCCCAGGCCCCCTTTACAACTCCTGCTCTGGGAGGAAAAGGTCTTGTAGATTATACATCCTGAAGACTTGACAAGAATACCTGGTGGAGTAGAGTCTAGCAAGTTACACTTAACAAAGTCTCACTAAAACTCATTGTCCTGTTCGTCATCAACTCAGCTGTTGTCAATGTGTTCTTCACATAGTTTCCTAATATAGAAACCTCAAAGTATCAGTATCAGATAATTTGGAATGTTTGTGTGAATGTATTGTGTGTTACATGTAAGATTACAGGAGTCAATCTTCGTTACATGTGACGTGATGGTATGGTGCCTGTATGTGTTAGAACACCAAATGACCCATTACCCATATGTGTGTCACATTGTAAGTGTCTTTTGTATTTAAATACATATTTTCCACAGGTATATTCCACTAACCATTTTGCAAGTGTTGGGAAAGTGTCTTTAAAATGACTACAACTATCATGATGCACTGTTTCTGTTTTGTTAAAAGAATATTGCTATGCCATAGTGCTCATTCTCTCTTGTCTAACATATTTCCACATATGGTAAAGTTTCATGTAGTGTTAAATGCTCTCTTCTGAAAATAGTTTGTGTTGTTTTCTGAATGTTGTCCTGTTCTTCTCAAACAATTGAATTGATATCATGACTTTCACAAATCAAACTGTGTTGACCCAAACATTGTAAGGTATGAAAACGACTATGGTGATTGTAAGTTGTAATTGCAATAATTGACACTGTACTGTTCACATGATGACTAATGCCAAACATCCATCCAAATTGTGTAAATGTCTGTTTTGAAGTCAGCTAGGACTTGGAATTGTCCATCACACATTTCACCTCTCCACTGTGTTGGGTTGAATAGTTGGTAGATGTTAGGTATACTTCCTAATCACTTCATAAACACTTCTGAACATCTCATCACCTGCTTATTTGAAGTTGTAGTGTTTGAAATTGCAAATGTTTAGGCTAATATGTAACCCCGGGCGTAGTTGGCGTAGCGGGGCTACGCGGAGGTCCACGGAGTTACGAACAAACTCCGTGGAACTCCGCTACGCTACGCCACCCGCCTCCACCCCCCCTATATTAACAATTAATATTACATGACTTAAAATTAAATTAAAACCACTTACCTGGCATGCGGCGTCCCCGGGCTGCCCTCCTCCTCTTCCTCGCTGTCTGGGTAATTCTTTGAGAAAACTGCGCATGCGCCCGCTCATGCGCATTTCTCACAAGAAATGCGCAGGCGTGCGCACATGCGCAGTTTTCTCAAAGAATTACCCAGACGGCGAGGAAGAGGAGGAGGGCAGCCCGGGGACGCCGCTTGCCAGGTAAGTGGTTTTAATTTAATTTTAAGTCATGTAATATTAATTGTTAATATAGGGGGGTGGAGGCAGGGGCTGGCCAACTCCGCTCCGCTGCGAAGTGTGCGGAGATTTGCCTTCTCCGCGTTCTCCGCAGAACGCGGAGGAGGCAAATCTCCGCACATTCCGCGGGCGGAGCGGAGGTCTACGCCCGGGGTTAGTAATATGTTCAATACCACTGAAATCTATAATCATAATAATCTCTACCTTTTTTCTTCTAAGTATCTACATTGTTTGTCTCAAAAGATTTGGATGTCTAATCCACACTTTTACTAATAAAAATGTTCTCAGTTTTTCAATAGGTCCAACTGCCAGACCACATGGCCAGGAATCTGCCACTGAAGAGACCTCCACTCCAGCCCAGGATCACGTCTTCACTGAGGACAACACTCCTGGTAATCTGGTAAGCCTGGGCAGACGGCTGCAGTGAGTCTCACTGGGCCCACACCGACACCTCCCACCCCAGCTGTAATACCTCAGCTAATCGAAGCCTCCACTTCCTGTGTTCCTACCACTGTAACACTGATCATGTACCTCCTAGTCCTAGCTAATGTTGAGACCACAGCACCACCAGCTCATCCAGGAACCAGTGGAATGGGGCACACTGGGCCAAGGGCACAGTATCATGGAGGTAGGGGTCGTGGAAGGAATTCTGTGGGCCGGCATGGTGAGCCCACTGGGGTCACTCTCATCCAGACCACCATCAACCAAGTCTTGGGAGCCTATCACCAGTCCCCAAACATGATGGGCCAGGTACTCACCGAGCTACGGGAGATGAAACAGTTGCAGAGGGAGCTCAATTACAAGATGGAAGCTCACAACTCCAAAATGAGCTCCTTGACTCGGGTGCTGAAGGACGTTTACACCCATATGTGCAGGGCTTTCCCAGCACCATGTACCCCTTTCCCTTAGCCCTACAATATCTGGCCCATCTACATCTTCCACAGCCACAGAAAGGGAGGCCCTGCCGCAGGAAGAACCACCTGCAGCCACCCGGGCCCTGCAACAGTAGATCTCTCCTCCCCCGCAGGAGGGGACGTCCACACAGATTATCAGAAGGTAAGGATGGGAAGACCTCTACCACCACCAGCAACAAACCCCAACCCTAATTTCCTCCGGTGTGTGACTACCACTCACTCTGTGGACTATTTCTGGACACATTTACCTTTCTGATGCCAGCCATATTTTGGACATTGGACATCAAACAATTTTTGCTCTTCAACTATAGTTTCATTCACCATGACTGACTACTTCACTTTTTGGTTTGCTTTTTGTTTTTCACCCTGCTTAATTTCTTCATATTTAGTTCAATAAATTCCAAACTCAAAGACTCATAGATGAGTTTTGTACATCTCAACACTATCAATGCATTTGTTTCCTTTCATCATAAATTTACAAGGACAAAATCAAATGATTGTGTAAACACAGATAATTTGCAGGTAGGTAATGTTTTTCTCAACTTCCCAACCATGACTCCCAAAGAATATACCATTCAATCATCTGTTACTATGTTTATTCCATTTGACGAAAAATTGTCTGCCAACATTTTCACTAACATAACATTCCATAGATGACCCTAACACTCAGTGCCAGTTTTCACATTTCCAGTTACAGACCTTGCCAACACGGAAGAAGTGAATATATCCAAAACAATCAGATTGAATAGGGAAATTATCATTGACTCATGTCATCAGCTGAAGCCAGATCTTCTGTTTCACATAAGGAATCCCACATCAATAACACTAATGGACAAAAACATGGCAGTACTACATTTTGTAGACACAGGATCATTCCAGTCCACTGTTCCAGTATCTGGTGGAATGCCACAACCAATTTTCAGTAGTGTGCCACAAGACGTATGTCCTTCAGTGATGAGACACATCAACAGCAACATACGATTTTCATACAATAGGGATTTTCCCAATGTGAAGGGAGATTAGCATGATTTGGCTCCATTACCGCATGTAGTTTGAACTAATGATGGCACGCATATTGCCTTAGTGCCAACAAACGACAGAGAACAACTCCAATGTAATCTTCAAATCTTCCATTCAATCACAGGCAAGTTGCCTTGGTACAAGATCTGTGTCTTTCTTTCCCAGGATCAGCCCATGGTCCCTTTGAACTTCTAAACAGCACCATATACCTGCAAATGTCACAACTCTGAATATTAAAGGAACCTAAAACAGATCAAAACAAAAAGGTTACCAATCAAACATAACATAATAAATACACTACAAAGTCAACTTTTGGAGGGCACAGTTTCACAAAACAATCAGAGATAAACAATGTAAGTGAACACAGTAGTTAATGTGTCAAAATTTTGATCAACAAATACCTTTTGCCTGAACTTCCCTGAACTTGCCCTTCCTAACAAATTACCACTGCATACTTCTCTCAGCATCACAGGAATAGTTTGTGTAACAGTGAAAGTGTTAACATGTAAAGATATAGCTACACTCATGAGAAGTTGTCAATGACAACTTGACGTAGGTCACCTCCTTCCTCTTCACAACTATCATCTTCATTTGGCATTTCATGATCCTCACCCGTTGGCTCTTCATGGTTTCCATCCTCTGCGATGCAAGGGATGTTCCGTAAAGGGCAATGTTGTGGAGCATGCAGCAGGCCACTGTGATTTTTCACACATAATCGGGTGAGTAGAGGAGGGCTCCACCAGTTTTGTCCAGACAACGAAATCTTGCTTTTAGGAGCCCGAAAGCCCACTGGGGCCTCATTGAAGCAGACTTTCCCTGGCGTTGTTGGATTCCTCAGCGGTGCCAACAACCATGGCCGGTTGGGATAAGCTATGTCTACTAGATGGAAGACAAAAAAAGCCCAAAAATGTAATACAATTTCTGATTATTCAACTAGAAATTTTCCAAACAATATTATGAAAGATTGTACTTACCATCAAGCCAGGCCCACTCAACTCCAAGTTGTGACATTTGCAGGGGTATGAAGCTGTTCTGTAGTACAGAGGAATCATGACCAGAGCCGGGGAAACACGCACAGAAGCTTGTGATGTACAAATCCGGTAAGCAGACAACTTGCACATTGATTGAATGGAAGTGTTTCTGAATCCGGTAGGACTGTTCTCTGGCGTGAGATGGCACTAAGGCAATATGAGTGCCATCAATTGCTTCAACCACATGTGGTAGGCATCCCAAACCATAAAAGTCTCCCTTCATATTGGCTAAATCCTGCTGCCCTGGAAACTGGATGAAGCTGTTGATGTGTCTCATCATTTAACATATAACTTCCTAGCAAACGCCAAGCGAGACTGGGTCGATAAGAGCTGGCAGGATCTACTGGTCGCTGCCAGGTGTAAGGACGACCGCACTTTCTGGTACATTATAGCACATGGGAGCCTGGACGGTGTCACTACACCCGATTATTGTATTCAACCCGAGAAGTGGGTTGACCATTTCACCATGCTCTATGATAAGAGGGAAGCTATCCTCCCTGTGGGCGGTACTGATAGTATATCCAATCGTGAATCTATCGAGGCATGGAGCGGTGATGGCAATGGAGGACCCCTCTTTAGCCTTGATGATACTCTTAGGGCTATTGACAGAATGAAAACAGCGAAAGCCCGTGGGCCTGATAAGATACCGGGTGACTTGTACAAGTCAGAGCAGTTAGTTTGGGCCCCCTATATAAATCTCTTATCTAACGCTGTTGCTGGTGGGGGAGAAATACCAAAAACCTGGAGAGGGGCGGAAATAATAACTATACACAAGAAAGGTGATGCCTCTGTTCCATCGAGCTATAGACAGATTAGTCTAATAGATAACATGCATAAAATCGTTGCCAGACAAGTCTTGCTAATTGCTAATTTGGATAGATGACAACGAGATCCTGTCATCCTCCCAAGCAGGATTTCGCACTAAAACTTGCACATGCGACCAGGTGTTTAGGTTTATTTTACTCATTTGGAAATACGTACTATTAAATAAGCAAAAATTGTACGTAGCTTTTGTCGACCTTCAAGCTGCATTTGATATCATGCCCCGGGAAATGCTATAGCAAGTTTTATTAGGGATAGGAGCCCCGGCATACCTAGTAAATTTGCTTACGAGGTTGCACAAGGGTAACTATGCACAGGTTAGGTGGGGGAGATCCGGCGAATTAACTACCAAGATTCCTATTCGGCGCGGGGTACGTCAAGGTTGCGTGCTCGCACCTACATTGTTCTCCCTCTACATAAATGAAGTAGTCAACGAAATGCAGGATTGTGAAAATGATTCTCCATTGCTAAATGGTAAGAAAACAGCAATTCTGCTGTTCGCTGATGACTCACTACTTATTTCCAGGACCCCATTGGGACTCCAGAAGCTAATTGACAAATTCTTGGCATGTGACCAGTGAAGATAGAGGGAAAACCCCTTGACAGGGTGACCAAGTTCGTCTACCTTGGAGTAAGGCAAACAGAAACCCTGGACTGGGATCTCCAACTTGAGAAAAGTTACCTAACTTTATGTCATAAATCCAAACCCATTCTCTGATTCCATAAACAGGCTTTGTCCCGGTCGATTACCCCCAATCTGGAAGTTTACCAGATGAAAGCTCAAAATGCAACATTCTATGGTGCAGAACTCTGTGGTCACGCTGACATGCATAAATTAGCGGAGAGCAAAAACATATTTGCCAGATCCCTTGTCTCTGTCCCAGCTAGTACTCCGCAGACTATGGGGCCGATTCCGATTCAGGCCGGAAAACGTACCGACCGACTCGGTACGGGAATGTAGTCGACCGACACGTACCGGCGCAGTCCGATCCGCGTAGTACAATGCGATGCATGTGAATTACGACCGACTCATACGGAACACAAGCCGAACGACCGAACCGCACGGAAAGCAGCCATCCGGCCGGAAAATCTACGCAAATCGAACCGACCGACACGCACCAGGAATGAACCCGACAGATATGTACCCGCGAACTCCGACCCGCGCAGTACGATGCAATGCGTGGAAAACCAGACCGAGTCGCACGGAGCTCAAGCCGTACGACCGACACGCATAGAAAACAGGGAGCCGAAGCAACCCAATACTCCGCGACCGACATGTACGCCGCACATGAAACCCAGCAGAAAGACAACGTGAAAGACTCGGAGAAGCTTGCACGAGACAACTGCAGCGTCCGACTCAGTCAGAAGAACGTCTCCTACATGCCCAGAAAATACAAAGGAAAAAATACAAAAAAAAGAGCCAAACAAGCAATGACAAAGTCAATAAATAGTGGGGGGAAAAAAAACATGGAACAAAGACACACCCACAACTCCACCCATATAAAGGCCACAAATCCCTACCATGATCCTTTGCAAATTCAACTGACCTGCCAGCACAGAACACCATCAGACAGCAACCACAGACACACTCACAACTCATCCATCACACAAGCCACACACCATTAGCACTTCCCTAATAGCACCCTCACATACATCCAGCAAAACTGACACTCACCCACCCTCACTTGCACACTCACACACACATCAATCCCCACCACCACCCATCACCATGCCCCCAAAGAAGAATCCAAAGTTCCTAGACAGTGAATTGGAAGTCCTGGTAGATGAAATCCTAAGAGTAGAGCCACAGTTGTTTGGTACATTGGTCTAACAGACCCCCATGCCGCAGAAAACCAAGATGTGGGAGAGGATCGTCGACAGGGAGAACGCACAATCACCATGTTTGCGCACAAAGGAAGACATCCAGAACAGGTGGTATGACGTGCGCCGGAGGGTCAAGGACCTACTCAAGAAGGAATACGCCTTGAGTCATCACACCGGCAGTGGCCCTCCTGCCAAACCAGTATACCTCAGGTCCTGGGAGGAGAAGGTGCGGGCCATCCTACCACCAGAGAGCGTACATGGACTATCAGACATCCCAGAGCCTGGTGAGTACACAACCAATATACCCAATATTGTGTGACAATACACACACATCACTGTCAAGGGGATAGTGAAACCATGCACCGTTAGCAAAGCCACAGTAACCAAAAGATAATCATCCCAAGATGTGTATGCTAGTCAGACAAACACAATACCTGCCATCTCATAGTGATATGTAACTGTGTCATGACATGTACATACTTAACAACAAATAGAGCAAGGCAGTGGCACAAATCTAACCAACAAACACTGTCAGACATTTTGCCACCACTAGAACACCACCTCACAGGGAAGCTGACTGAAAGGAAGGAATTGTGTGTATGCTGGTGAAGTGAGTGTAGACAATAGCATGATGGGAGTTGTAGTCACAGATATTGGTCACCCTCACAATTGGCCCATCAACACCACTCTGAACCATGCTCACATCACAGGGAGTGGAAAAGAACTGACAAGATGGCTGACACTGGGTACTGCTGTGGGGAGAACAAGCCCCTGCTGGGGGTTGTGCTCAAAACAACAGCAGGACACCACTGCCTGACATCCTGAAAGCCAACTTGCACTCCCTGCAATGGAAGCACGTTCCATGGTGGGATATCTGGCTGGGTGGGAAGGAGGACTGACAGCTCTGACCATAGTTACCAGCAGCTTTTCTCACACACCCCCTTAACACAAACTCCACACAACTCACCTGGGAGAATGCATTGCCTCACACTCTAATTAAAATCCCACAAAGAACTACCACACTGGGTTATGCTGTGTAAAGCACAGGGACACTTTTGGGACTTGTAGCCAAACAAACGCCAGGACAACACTGTCAGCCATCCTGTCAGCACAGGCACACTACCCCACAGGGAAGCAGAGTCAAAAGGAAGGAAGTATGGGCATGCTGGGAAGGGGGGTGTAGGCAATAGCATGATGGGAGTGGTAGTCACAGCTCAACATCCCCCACCCGCATGGCCCGGCAAGCTCACACTGAAGCATGCACACCTCACAGGGAGTGAAAAGCCACTTCAAAGATGTCTGACAATGGTGCTCTGTTGTGGGGAGCACAAGGCCCTGCTGAGAACTGTGCACAAACAAACAACAGGACCACACTGTCAGCCATCTTGCCATTGCTGTCACACTCACACACAGTGAAGTCGACTCAAAAGGAAGGAAGTATGGGCATGCTGGGAAGGGGGGTGTAGGCAATAGCATGATGGGAGTGGTAGTCACAGCTCAACATCCCCCACCCGCATGGCCCGGCAAGCTGACACTGAAGCATGCACACCTCACAGGGAGTGAAAAGCCACTTCAAAGATGTCTGACAATGGTGCTCTGTTGTGGGGAGCACAAGCCCCTGATGGGAACTGTGCACCAACAAACAACAGGACCACACTGTCAGCCATCTTGCCATTGCTGTCACACTCACACACAGTGAATTCGACTCAAAAGGAAGGAAGTATGGGCATGCTGGGAAGGGGGGTGTAGGCAATAGCATGATGGGAGTGGTAGTCACAGCTCAACATCCCCCACCCGCATGGCCCGGCAAGCTCACACTGAAGCATGCACACCTCACAGGGAGTGAAAAGCCACTTCAAAGATGTCTGACAATGGTGCTCTGTTGTGGGGAGCACAAGGCCCTGCTGGGAACTGTGCACCAACAAACAACAGGACCACACTGTCAGCCATCTTGCCATTGCTGTCACACTCACACACAGTGAAGTCGACTCAAAAGGAAGGAAGTATGGGCATGCTGGGAAGGGGGGTGTAGGCAATAGCATGATGGGAGTGGTAGTCACAGCTCAACATCCCCCACCCGCATGGCCCGGCAAGCTCACACTGAAGCATGCACACCTCACAGGGAGTGAAAAGCCACTTCAAAGATGTCTGACAATGGTGCTCTGTTGTGGGGAGCACAAGCCCCTGCTGGGAACTGTGCACCAACAAACAACAGGACCACACTGTCAGCCATATTGCCATTGCTGTCACACTCACACACAGTGAAGTTGACTCAAAAGAAAGGAAGTATGGGCATGCTGGGAAGGGGGGTGAAGGCAGTAGCATGATGGGAGTGGTAGTCACAGCTCAACATCCCCCACCCGCATGGCCCGGCAAGCTCACACTGAAGCATGCACACCTCACAGGGAGTGAAAAGCCACTTAAAAGATGTCTGACAATGGTGCTCCGTTGTGGGGAGCACAAGGCCCTGCTGGCAACTGTGCACCAACCAACAGCAGGACACCACTGACTGAAATCCTGACAACCAACTTGCACTCCCTGCAATGGAAGCCCGTTTCATGGTGGGATGTCTGGCCTGGGGGGAGGAGAAGTGCCAGCTCCGACTACAGCTACCAGCAGGCCCTTACACACACACCACTTCCACTAACTCCAAACAACACACCTGGGACCGTGCTCCACAAGAGAGTGAGTGAAAAGCCACTTCAAAGATGTATGACAATGGTGCTCTGTTGTGGGGAGCACAAGGCCCTGCTGGGAACTGTGCACCAACCAACAACAGGACACCACTGACTGACATCCTGAGAGTTAACCTGCACCCACTGCAAGGGTGGCATGCTTCATGGTGGGATAACTGGGCTGGGGGAGAAGGAGGTCCGGATGTCAACCAAATACCACCAATGCTGGCCATACACACACCTACTCTGCAAAAACACATTGCACACGTGGGACCAGTCACCCCCAAAGTAAAAGCCCTGCCAAGATGGCTGACACATGGGCATGAGAAATTATGTGCCTGCAATTCACACCCATGCACTGGCCAACCCAAACACGTACACACTCACAGCCATTGCAACTCTATGTTTACACACACTGTCAGGGGATGCAGTGTCCATGGGTGCCCCCTGGCCTGGCTGTGAAGGCGTGACTTGCAAATGACAACTGTGGAGAATCAGACAAACTACATAGCACAAAACACACAGGAAGTCACAGAGACATCATTGATAGGGGACACCTGACAGTGAATGCAATGGACACACCAATATACCGGACACTGTACCATGGTGTCAGTCACACAAGTTGCGGTTGTGAGCTGCATTCCACTTCCACATCGTTCGGCAACATATGCATCCTTCACACAACACACCACTCACTGTCATAGACACTGTAGACACAAGCACCAACCTGGATTGCATTTGAGGAGACATGCTACTCACAGCAGCAGAACTGCAACACACACCACTGGCCATCACTGTCATGACAATGGAAAAGCCAGAGAGCTGCCGTGCCCAATCCATATCACCATGGAGGACATTGACAAGATTAATCACGTTTGCACGTACAAAACTCAGCAACAACATCATTAGCTACGTTAACAACATCACTTGTATGAAATGAGACGTGAACTAGGAACCCAGACAACAACACAGATACTCCCAAGAGATCCCAGGCATACCGGACTGTGACTATGTTGTCCAGACACACCAATGTGACGCACAAAGACTGGCAAAAACTGCCACCACACATGTCCCAATCTTGAAAGATATCCTAAGTGGAATTGCACGTATGTCCCTGTTAAAGGACAAATGTGGACAAGGATGACACACCTGTGTCAGGCACGTGATGGCCCTTGAGTAGCAATGGCCATGTACAGCCAATCTATACATGAGCTGGTCATGCACACACCTCAACATTCACATTGAAATGCTTCAGGTTGGCAGGACAATGTGCTACAACAATATCAACCTCTGGCTGTGACAACTTAGCACAATGCAATGTACAGGCACGCATCCAGATGTACAGTCACAACTGTCATGTGTTTGAACCATTGATGCCTGTAGAAACATAACATACATTGTGTATCTCTTCCAAACACAGGTGATGATGGGGACACAGCAGCAGATGATGAGGAGTCCCTGTCCCAGGCTCCGGTGGCCCCTGAGCTCTCTGGTGTGGAACAACCTCTGCCCTCCTCGGATGGCGAAGACCTACCTGGCCCCTCCGGTGTGAGTCATCATGCAGCACCAGCAGGACCACCATCTGCACCCCCTGCACCCACTCCTCCAACATCTGCCAACACACAGACCACCCTCGCCGACACGGACAGACCAAGGACACTGAATGACAACAGCACAGGGACCCCGGTCCCCCGGGAAGCAAAGGACAACAACCCCAGTACCAACCCCCAAGGGGGCCTAGGGTCACCTGAGCGTGCCACCACAGGTCCCGCACCTGTGGCCAGAGGTGGTGGGAGGGGTGGTAGGCAGAGGTCGCTGTTTGCAGAGGGGTCTGGACTGCATGATGACCCACAACTGGTACGCATTGCAGATGTGTACCAGAATAGCACCGGAGAGGTCAGCCAGGTAGTGGGGATCCTCAAGGACATTCAACAGCAGCAGGCTGCCCATCATGCCCGCTTGGACTCCCACATGTCCCGTGTGGAGACACACATGTCTGGCATGGAGTCCAAGTGGGACACATTGGAAGAACTGACAGCGGTGCAGAGGGACATATTGACATACCTCCACCAGATTAGCACCAACATGTCCACACCTCCCTGTGTGCCCACAACATCTGGTGCCGTATGTAGGAAGGTGGAATCTGACTATATGGTTGCCCCCACTTTTTTTATGGTGTTTTGCTGGTTTATGACTTAGTTGGACTGGGATCCTGCTATTCAGGGCCCCAGTCTATCTGCTTTCTCTGTAAAAAGGTTTCCATGTGCCTTAGGCACATCTCTGATTGGAATCTGGAGTGCCCTTATAAGTCCCTAGTATATGGTATACTATGTACCAAGGGCATAGGTACCTCAGAGGCCTACCAGGGGCTGCAGCATGTATTATGCCACCCCTGGAAGGCCATCCAAACTGACACCACAGGTCTGCTACTGCAGCCTGGGTAAGGTGGTGCATGCACCCCTTACTGTGATATAGGTTACCTATATCACTAAATACATACACACATATAAACCTATAAGTCACTCCTAAGGCAGGCCTTATCAATCCTAAAGGCAGAGTGCATGGTTCCTATGTGAGAGGGTGCCCCTGCATGAGCAGGGCCCCTCTGCAGCGTTCGGAGACCATCTCTGATGCTGTTTGTAGTGCAGCCTGACCATATACTCTTAAGCGCATTATATCCTCGCGGTAAAATGCTAACTTTGGAATGGCTGCACCTAAACATGTCGTGTTTGGTGTCAAACATCTTGGAATACTACCCCCCCCGCCAATTCTGGCGGCGGGGGTAGCATTCCACCCTTCTAGAGGGAAAGACATGTTAACCCTGACTAACCCGGTAACTTCTCTCCAAAGCCCTGGCATCACAAAATGGATGCTGCTGCCACAGACACGAGTCTGGCCTCCTGCTGCTGGACGAAACTCCGGCAGGGGAGGCCTGGACAATAGGTTTCCTGTACAAAAGGAAATGATGGACGGAACGTTTGAGCCAATCAAACACTCACCCCCAGTCAACTGATCTGGGTTTAATCCATCATCATTCTTTAGCTCACTCCACCACCCCAGTTCAGACATGGCCATATGGAAATCAGTCTGACCCTGTGCCTCATGGGAACAGTCCAGCCCGAACTGCCAAGCCATGTCTGCCCTGGACCGGAAACAAGCATCCTAGGACAGGTTTCTGGCATTCCAGCCGTCATCAGCCAGGCTTGCTTGAATCCAGTGGCAAAGTGAGCAAGGGACCCACGTCTGGGCATACCCCCACCAACTTAGGGCGAACAAAGCGATACAAAAGGAAATGATGGACGGAACGTTTGAGCCAATCAAACACTCACCCCCAGTCAACTGATCTGGGTTTAATCCATCATCATTCTTTAGCTCACTCCACCACCCCAGTTCAGACATGGCCATATGCAAATCAGTCTGACCCTGTGCCTCATGGGAACAGTCCAGCCCGAACTGCCAAGCCATGTCTTCCCTGGACCGGAAACAAGCATCCTAGGACAGGTTTCTGGCATTCCAGCCATCATCAGCCAGGCTTGCTTGAATCCAGTGGCAAAGTGAGCAAGGGACCCACGTCTGGGCATACCCCCGCCAACTTAGGGCGAACAAAGCGATACAAAAGGAAATGATGGACGGAACGTTTGAGCCAATCAAACACTCACCCCCAGTCAACTGATCTGGGTTTAATCCATTATCATTCTTTAGCTCACTCCACCACCCCAGTTCAGACATGGCCATATGCAAATCAGTCTGACCCTGTGCCTCATGGGAACAGTCCAGCCCGAACTGCCAAGCCATGTCTTCCCTGGACCGGAAACAAGCATCCTAGGACAGGTTTCTGGCATTCCAGCCGTCATCAGCCAGGCTTGCTTGAATCCAGTGGCAAAGTGAGCAAGGGACCCACGTCTGGGCATACCCCGCCAACTTAGGGCGAACAAAGCGATACAAAAGGAAATGATGGACGGAACGTTTGAGCCAATCAAACACTCACCCCAGTCAACTGATCTGGGTTTAATCCATCATCATTCTTTAGCTCACTCCACCACCCCAGTTGAGACATGGCCATATGCAAATCAGTCTGACCCTGTGCCTCATGGGAACAGTCCAGCCCGAACTGCCAAGCCATGTCTTCCCTGGACCGGAAACAAGCATCCTAGGACAGGTTTCTGGCATTCCAGCCGTCATCAGCCAGGCTTGCTTGAATCCAGTGGCAAAGTGAGCAAGGGACCCACGTCTGGGCATACCCCGCCAACTTAGGGCGAACAAAGCGATACAAAAGGAAATGATGGACGGAACGTTTGAGCCAATCAAACACTCACCCCCAGTCAACTGATCTGGGTTTGATCCATCATCATTCTTTAGCTCACTCCACCACCCCAGTTCAGACATGGCCATATGCAAATCAGTCTGACCCTGTGCCTCATGGGAACAGTCCAGCCCGAACTGCCAAGCCATGTCTTCCCTGGACCGGAAACAAGCATCCTAGGACAGGTTTCTGGCATTCCAGCCGTCATCAGCCAGGCTTGCTTGAATCCAGTGGCAAAGTGAGCAAGGGACCCACATCTGGGCATACCCCCGCCAACTTAGGGCGAACAACGTTCCGTCCATCATCCCCTTTTGTATCGCTTTGGTCGCCCTAAGTTGGCGGGGGTATGCCCAGACGTGGGTCCCTTGCTCACTTTGCCACTGGATTCAAGCAAGCCTGGCTGATGACGGCTGAAATGCCAGAAACCGGTCCTAGGATGCTTGTTTCCGGTCCAGGAAGACATGGCTTGGCAGTTCGGGCTGGACTGTTCCCATGAGGCACAGGGTCAGACTGATTTGCATATGGCCATGTCTGAACTGGGGTGGTGGAGTGAGCTAAAGAATGATGATGGATTAAACCCAGATCAGTTGATTGGGGGTGAGTGTTTGATTGGCTCAAACGTTCCGTCCATCATCCCCTTTGTATCGCTTTGGTCGCCCTAAGTTGGCGGGGGTATGCCCAGACGTGGGTCCCTTGCTCACTTTGCCACTGGATTCAAGCAAGCCTGGCTGATGACGGCTGAAATGCCAGAAACCGGTCCTAGGATGCTTGTTTCCGGTCCAGGGAAGACATGGCTTGGCAGTTCGGGCTGGACTGTTCCCATAAGGCACAGGGTCAGACTGATTTGCATATGGCCATGTCTGAACTGGGGTGGTGGAGTGAGCTAAAGAATGATGATGGATTAAACCCAGATCAGTTGACTGGGGGTGAGTGTTTGATTGGCTCAAACGTTCCGTCCATCATCCCCTCTTGTATCGCTTTGGTCGCCCTAAGTTGGCGGGGTATGCCCAGACGTGGGTCCCTTGCTCACTTTGCCACTGGATTCAAGCAAGCCTGGCTGATGACGGCTGAAATGCCAGAAACCGGTCCTAGGATGCTTGTTTCCGGTCCAGGGAAGACATGGCTTGGCAGTTCGGGCTGGACTGTTCCCATGAGGCACAGGGTCAGACTGATTTGCATATGGCCATGTCTGAACTGGGGTGGTGGAGTGAGCTAAAGAATGATGATGGATTAAACCCAGATCAGTTGACTGGGGGTGAGTGTTTGATTGGCTCAAACGTTCCGTCCATCATCCCCTTTTGTATCGCAATAGGTTTCCTGTCCCAGGGAGGTGTGACCACCTCCCCAGACAGGATAATGTGTATTGGGGCTGGGCGGGAGCACCATCTGTGTACTTTGAAGTCCTGCACTGGGGGCACATTTGGTGTCCCTGTGCATACCCCAGTTCAAACCGGATCAGGGCCTTGCAGCCCCTGCTTTGGCGTGAACTGGACAAAGGGAAAGGGGTGTAGCCACCCCTCTGCCCTGACCCACCCATAGTTGGGGCCACAGAGTAGTCCAACCCCTATTTTTAGAATAAAGGTAGGAACCCAGTCCTTAGGACTTTAGATTATACCTGGACGAAACTCTGAAACTGAATCCTGGACCTTCGACGCTCTACGACAAGATTAGAGGACTGAAGAATCTCCCTTGGGGTCAAGGAGTGACTCCCCTGCTGGGCAGGCACCAAAGAAGCATCTGTCCGGTTCGCATTTCTGAAGCTCCCGTCGGACGCCGAAGTCATCGCATCACCAGAGGTGGATTCTCAGACTTCCCCGAGGCTACCCTGAGTCCCCAGCAAAGCTGAGGCCGTGGCTATCGTGGGTGACTTGAGACCGTGACCCCTGGACACCGAGCACATTTGCAAGTGCACCATCTTCGGGGTCTCCCAAGAAGTCGTGCTTTGGGCTCCGAGTAGCCCTAGCCTCCAGCACCACCTGTACCGAAGATCACTGGCCCCCACTCCATGAGTGTCCTGTAAGCCAGCTCCACGTGCGGCGTCACGAGGCTCCTTCGCGGTCGCTAGCCTGTTGGCTAGTAGCCCTTAATGAAGGCCAATCCTTTTCTAACTTGGCATCCTGGTTGCCCCAGGCCTGCCCTCACTTACCCTCGCTGGGTGAGTTCTACAGACCTTGCTGGTCTGCACCATCGACGATCTACATCTTCACCGAGACTTGCCGTTGCCAAGGCTTGTTGGGTCCAATCCGGTCGCCGACACCTCAGCACTCGACAAACATCGTGTACCAGCCCGAATCCTGCTCCTGGTCACCGACAACGCCTCCTGGACCTCGTGGCTGAAGAGTCAAGACGACCATCAACGCACCTGAAGCACTCGACATCGGTGGGCATCTGTCCATCGCCTTCCTGGTCACTGGCTAGTGACCCAGACTCTGTCCCCTCTGCTTTCAGGTTCTTCAGAACTCCGATCCACTCTTGGATCCACCCGGACACTTTTCTCTTGGCCGCCAGCAGCACTTTGCAGCAGATCGCCATTCGAATCGACGACGAAACCCGACCCCAAAAGGCACCTATGCACCCGGCTTCCCTGGGTGAGGTAACACGAGTACTCCGGTGCTCCCGTGGGTAGAGACTCTTCAAAGTCCTAGATCTCAAAGGGTTTTGTCCTAGTCCTCTTTTAAGTGTCCCTTTTCTATAATTTCCGGATCCCGACTTTCTCCATAGAAGTCAACGGCGTATCGCGGTTGTGTATTTACACTGCACGCGTCTCCCGTAGGTCCCCTGTGTCACTACCTTGGGTGGTTCCTTGTGGTCCAAGCACTTCTAGAGGCTCTAGGCCTAGTGTCTAGTTCAGTCGTGGTTCGCATACCACTTTATTGGTATATGGTTTGGTACGCCCCTGGGGCCCAAACGTGTATTTGTGCTATTACTGTGATTTGATAACTTATAACTTATGTACTTCAAACTCTAGCCTCATAAAGAGACTAGAGGGGTGTGTTTAGCAATAAATACATATATTTTGAATATATACCTGGTGTGGTGCTCTTTCATTTGATCACTCAAGAGATTATAAACTGGTAAAACAAGCTGCTTTACATTCCTTCAAGACTTAGCCTGAAGGCTGCTCTCCATAGCTACCACTAGGATAGCTTTCAATAAGGTTGTCTTTAACCTATCTCCAATAAGGGGTTGTTTGGACTGGTGCAAGGTGCCCACTATAATTAGTGGACAGCATATGCCAGGCCAACTTCTCACACCGTAACAACTGCAACTGCCACAGGGAGGGAGGATGACTCTGGTGGAGAGTCCTCTGCACCGCAGCCGCCTGCACGTGAGGGTCCCCCCAGAAAGAAGAGGGGTCGTCCGAGGAAGGACAACTGAGAGGCAGATGGCCATGTACATCCCCCAGGAACCGAACACCTGTTCTGGAAATTCTCCTTTGTGTGCAAACTGTTCACCCTGTCGAATGCAACCCAACTCTCCCACATGACATGGGGAGTTTAAGTTGGACTAATGTATCAGATGACTGTGGACTTTACTCAGGACATTTCTGCTACCAACACTTCCAACTCATCTGGGAACTTTGGATTCCAATCCCAATGTACAGCACCCACCATCCTGTGCACTATCCTCACACATGTATGTAAATAAACTCACTAATACACCATACTTGCCTCTGTTGTGATTCCAACTTGGTATTTTGTCATTGATATGATGATCTGCTAAATGACACTGTGCATGCTAACTGCTACAGCAATTCCAACACCGTCATGTGAGTCATGGCGACGTGACACATATGAGGGAGACACACCACTAGGGCAACACAACACATACACACCAGGGCCATCCGACTCATCGCCTACACTGATGTTGCCAGGAAATACAGTGGAATGCACAGACACCCTACCTATTCAGAGTCTGTGTTAACTAGCCCACAGGTGCAGTAAGCAAATGTCAGTCAGATGTGTGACCACAGACAACGCACATCCCAAAGTGAAGCACAGGTTTATTACACATTTGCAACATGTTGTTTCCACTACAGATACAAGGTAATCCCACGTGGCAGTGGCCACACAGTCAACAAGTGTTGAAGAAAGAAAGTCCAGGGGTGTGTGGCACATCACCTGTAGGGAAACGACTGCTTCCACCCTGGAAGTTGAATTATGGTGTCGGGGGATCACAGTTGACCAAACAACTCTGAAAGTACCCTGTGAAGGACAGACATGACACACAGTCAAAAGCACTGAAGAACAGGACAGAACTGCAATACTCATGCCCAATACATGTCACAAGATACCTACACAATACCAAGTTAGCATGTCAACACTGTTGGGGAGTACAGACTACCTGTAAGGACACATCGCTGCACGCATCCAGTCAAGTAGCACATGGCCACACTCAAACAGCAACAGAGCACCACCAACACATATCATGCAAACTCAAATCATTGACATAACATCTCTGTATACTCACATTCAGCTGAAGAAGTTGGTGATGAGCTGTGTGCGGACATCACCCTCATCATCATCATCATCACTGGCATCGTGGCCCAGGCCAGGATCCTCCACAGGAGGCGGATGTTGGTCATCGTCATCCAGGATGAGAGGCAACTCCTTCCGCACTGCCAGGTTGTGTAGCATGCAGCAGACAATGAAAATCTTGCACACCTTTGCAGGGGCATATGGGAGGGCCCCTCCTGTCTTGTCCAGGCAGCGAAAGCGGCTCTTCAGGAGACCAAATGTCCTCTCGATCACTCTCCTGGTCCGACCATGTGCCTCATTGTAGCGCATCTGGGCTGGTGTCACAGGGTTCCTGAGGGGTGTCAGCAACCATGGCATGTTGGGGTATCCGGAGTCACCTACATACAGACAATTGCACATTAGCTGAGTTGGAAAAGAGGGTGGAATACAACATTGCAGAACACACACAATGGTTCAAAGTCAGTACACACCGACAAGCCAGGCACGCTGGTTCTGCATCTGTGACATCATCCTCGGGAGGCGACTACTCCTCATCACGTAGGCATCGTGTGCAGAACCGGGGAAAAGTGGACACACATGTGAGGTGCTCATATCTGCAAGACATACCACCAGAGCATTGATAGAATGGAAAATGTTCCTGTTCCTGTATGCCTGCTCATGTGCCTGTGGTGGTACCAAAGCCACATGTGTCCCATCAATGGAGCCAATGACATGTGGCATCCTCCCCAGGGCATAGAAGTCACTCTTGACGTCAGTGAGTAGTTGACGTTTAGGGAAATAGATGTACTGGTTCAAGTATGTTAACATTGCCTCCAAAACATCGCGTAGCACACGGCTGAACATGGTCTGTGACATCCCACCAGCAGATGCCACAGTGTGTTGAAAGGTACCGGTGGCAAAGAAGTGTAGGGCTGCCATCACCTTCACCTTGGGGGTCAGCGCTGTAGGGTATGGCCGGCCAGGTAGCAAATGTGGGGCCAACCGCCCGCCAATTCCTCAATCAGCGGCCTGTTGAAGCGGTACCGTTGGATGCAGTCACGTTCCACCATGGTTGTAAGGTCAGGGAATGGTCTATGGACTGCTGGTGCCCTGCAGTACATAGGTGAACAAAGAAAGATTGACAGTCACCCCATATATGTGGCATTGACCATACTAATTATCACATGATACATCATTACGAGACACAAGTACTTGATGTGTGTGCCGTTCTGTATGGACATATATGGCACCTACATGGCCATCAGCTAATATCTCAGTTCAACATGTGTTGACAACAAGTTCCAGGTTGTGCTATGGGAAATCATTAGGCTGTGTCACAGTACCCATGTACTGCTGTCACGTTCCAAACACACACCACAGTGACAAGTGAGGACAGATGTGCCCCAGGCATCACAGCTCTTTGACAGGTAGATTCCCAGGGACCCTGTATTGCCACATGGACACTGGCATGACATGGCGTATCATGTACACGCCAGCAAACAACCATGACTCCCACAGGTAGTGGCCCCCTGTTGCCTCTGCAGGACAGACATGGACGTCTGTGACACACACACGCACAACATCAAAGTCGATGCACAAACAACGTGGATGTGGAGACTGTCTCCCATTGTGCACATGGAATCAGAGACATCTTTAACACAACATGCACACAGACTGTGGAGGGCCATCACAATTGTGGCAATGGGTCAACCTGTGACGTACATACCATCCCACATGGGACTCAGGGTGTATGTGACATAACATACACATATACAACCTGGAAATGTGACCATGCCACATGCTCTGAACTCTGAACAGTTGCACATCACAGTGGTCATGTGCACAACACACAAAGGATTCTGTCCCCATGAACACGTGCACAGCCTGGGAGTGGCTGCCCCCAAGTGCCACCCAACAAACCACATGTTGACCCCCATACACACACAGGTAATGCAGCCTTACATGCCTTAGGATACAGTGTGGACAGGCTGTGGTGTTGTAGGTGTGCCTCTGAGTCCCTGGCAAGTAATTGTGGCTGGCATACGTTCACCTGTGACAACCATGGTGACATATGCGAGTGACTTGTACAGGGACGCGTCGTTCAGCAATGGACCGATCGGTAAGCACACATTGGCCATTGCATATGAAGTCGACGGATGCGTGTTGTGTTTCGATATACGCGTCGTACAGCAATGGACCGATCGGTGCGCACGCATTGGCCATTGCATATGATGTTGACGGATGCGTGTTGTGTTTCGAAATACACGTTGTACAGCAATGGACCGATCGGTGCGCACGCATTGGCCATTGCATATGATGTTGACGGATGCGTGTTGTGTTTCGATATACGCGTCGTACAGCAATGGACCGATCGGTGCGCATGCATTGGCCATTGCATATGATGTTGACGGATGCGTGTTGTGTTTCGAAATACACGTTGTACAGCAATGGACCGATCGGTGCGCACGCATTGGCCATTGCATATGATGTTGACGGATGCGTGTTGTGTTTCGATATACGCGTCGTACAGCAATGGACCGATCGGTGCGCACGCATTGGCCATTGCATATGATGTTGACGGATGCGTGTTGTGTTTCGAAATACGCGTTGTACAGCAATGGACCGATCGGTGCGCACGCATTGGCCATTGCATATGATGTTGACGGATGCGTGTTGTGTTTCGAAGTACGCGTTGTACAGTAATGGTCCGATCGGTGCGCACGCATTGGCTATGGACTGACATGGTAACGGACGCGTTTTCGAAGCTTTTACGAGTCGGATGCAGTGAATTCAGTTGGCCAGCCTCAACAATGTTGCAAATTCATGGGTGTCATCAAGTTGAAATTTTGAAGGATGCTGTGGGCGTGTATAAGTGTTGCAATTCCATGGATTGGCCAGATTCAGAAGATGCAAATGACTTGGACCTATCACTTTGGACACATGGGACAGTATCTGCCTCTGCAGCACACATATAATGCTTGCTGTTCCCCTGAGAGCTCACTTGCCTGCACTACATGCTCCAGGACGACATCTGCCACCACCACTGCTGCTGTCTCTGCATCCTCTGGCTACTGCAATGGCACGTACTGTGGAGAGAGCCCCAGCCTTCAGCACTGAGGAGAACCAGGCCCTGCTGGACAGCCTCCTTCCACAGTACAGCAAGCTGTATGGGAAACCAGGGAGCAGGTGAGTGTGCTGTCCACTGCCTTACTAATTATAAATGTTGTCTGACTCGCAAGACTTACAGTGTGTACACCAGTGGCTAGCATGCTCACTGAGTAGTTGTCACCCCCAAAGTGTGTAGTTACATGCACTGAACAGGTATAGTGCAGTAACAGTGCATTCCAACAAGGTTTTACTTCCCAGGCAATGATACCATTTAGTAACTGCTGGACAACTGTTCATAGCCATAGTTGCACTACCTGTGTACATCATATGCCCCTGTGATTGAGACATGTATATCCAACTGTGTGATGCACGGATATGTTGCATGTGTAGTAATGGCCTTTTCACTTTGTCATCCTCACAGGTTTATGCCCACCAGAAGCAGGAGATCTGGCTGACCATCGCCCGGGCAGTACGATCTGTAGGGGTCTACAGGCGCAGGATCTGCAACTGCCAGAAGAGGTGGCAGGACCTTCATGGCTGGACCCGGAGGATCGCAAGGGTCCAGCTGAAGCTGTCGCCTCCTCGCAGGAGGGGCGGACACCGGACCCTGTCCCCCCACATGCTCCAGATTCTGGCGGTGGTCTTCCCTGACCTGGATGGGCAGCTGAAGGCCAGACATCAGCAAGGACGGGGTAAGTGCTATCCTTTTCTGGGTACTATGACTAACATGCTCTATGCACTCCTTTAGCCTGGTTCCACTTCCACAGTACGACTGTCTTGTCGTCCTGGACTCATGTCCCTCACTTGTGTCATGCCCCCTCCTCATCTGATACACAGGTGTGGCCCTTAGAGTCTGTGACTTAGGTCACTTGGGTACTGTGTACTTGCAGTTACCTGTGGTTCAAGTTGGGGACAGCATCAGTTACAGGAACTTTGTTGTGGGCTGCATGGGTGGTACAATTGCTCACACAATGCCTGTGATCTGACATGTACTCTGGGTATGGCTTTAATATGTGTTCCAATTGCTGCTCTGACTCACCACATGTCTGGGGTATGTGCCACACACCCATGCTGCAGCAGAGACCAAGGTAGGAGCCTCAGAAGTATGTACATCATGTGTGTGACACATGCATAGCCACCTGCCTAGTGTTCAGGGTAATACCATGTTGCACATGGACCAGGACTGTAATGCCTACTCCGGACATCGAAGGCACTCTGTTCTCCCACTCCCGTGTGTCAGCATACATATTGGGCATTGTGAAGAGTGCACTCAGATGTCTGCCTCTGTGTCACCGTGGTGTGGCCTTGCTTTTGGACTCCTGGAGTGTTTAACAATTTGGGGTGGCCAGCCATCTGAGTTGTGACTATAGGATCTGCACATTTGTTAATGCATAGGTCTCTGATCCCTTGACTGTGCACAATGGTGTATGATACATTGAGGTGCAGGCAGCTTTGGTTCATTCTCATCTGACGGTGAAGTGCTCATGTGTATGGATTTGTGTTTGCAGTCACTCAAATGTCTCATTTGAATGACGTGGGATCATCTTAGTCCTCATGATGTGGGTGGCCAGGGGTGCACATGTGCACCTGTCAGCTACAGGGCTTGCATTCCCAAAACTTCCATGATTGTGACACAGTGCAGACTGGTGTTGTGTGTATGCACTGCCCCTGTGACAGGAGACAGTTATGACTGACTTGCCAGACAGGCCTGTGCCATGACATTCAACTTGCAAAGGGTGATCCAGCAGTAGTGTGATATGTCCTGCATGCACACCATTGTCGCATTGTCTATCAGGACATGAGGACATCATTGTGTCTGGTGATGGAAGCAAAACCTGCATATCGACAGAGACTCTGCCCATCACTTTTCCTGACACATGTACTGAGTCAGTGGCAGGAGATGGCATGTGTTTGGAGTGACACATTTCCATATGTTCTCTTGGATGTCCAACAACTGTGTATGTGGTGCATGTGTGCACATATGATTAGTCGCATACAACAGGCACCAGACAGATGGGTGCATGGACAGGTAGGATATGTGTGGCATGAATGACTGTCAGGCAGACAATGGGCTTCTTCAAATCAGTGTCAGCACTTATTGCAATGTCTAGCAAATGATGGCAGGGCTTGCTCTGTGATGTGCTGTACTTACTGTGGTGTGTGTGGTCAGTACAGGTGACTAATGTTGCTCTGTTTATCCTGATTGTTTGCAGATACATCCACGGCCACAGGAGGAGACAGCTCCACGGACCAGGAGGAGTGGCAGAGCCAGACTGGGTACACTGCAGAGGAGACCGAGGGACCCAGTAGCACGGAGGGTGAGGGGAGCCACACTGAGGAGACCTCAGCTACGACCACCTTGGCTGAGGAGCACAGCACTTCCAGTGAGGACTCCCTTGTGGAGGCGGGTGTCAGCAGACCACAGACAAAATCGAGCAAGTCTGTCCCCGCCACCACCACCATCTCCACCCTCCCATCTGCTCCCATCCCACATGTCCGTGGAGGCTCCCGTGTAGGGGAGCGTGTCTCCTTCATGCCAGGCACCGCACCCTCTGCCTCTGTGTCCCCTGCTGCCCTGAGTGTGGAGTCTGTGGACTTGCTGAAACAGATCCATGTAGGGCAGACATCAGTGCTGAGTGTCCTCCATGCACACACGGGTCTGTTGACACAACTGGTGTCATTCATGGAGGGCATGTCATCTGGCATGTCTGCCCTACATCGGACCAATCAGTCCATGGCCTTCTCACTGACGGCAGCAGTGTCCCTCCTGCAACAGTCCCTCACCCCTCCTACCTCTGCCCCATCCACAATCCCCAGCACCCTACCTGTCCCAAGCACACACACACCGGCACAGGCACGCACCAGCACAGACACAAGCAGCACACAGACACACATGCCAAAATCCAGATGCACACGCACGCACAATCAGGGGACTGATACCTCACTCACAGGGGATGGGGCCCAGACACACATACACGCATCCACGAGCACTGCGCAGTCCTCAGATACCGCTCCCTCCAAAACCCCTTCCCTTGCCTCACCTGCAACCCCCCTCCCAGAAGCTCTTCCTCTGTGAGCTTGGCCTCTTCCCCACAGATCCATCTGAGCCAACGTACAGGCGGAAGAAGCGACCACCACACACAGAGGGGAGTGACCCTCACACCCGGACACCCTCCCCCAGGCACAGGCAGACTGAGGATGCCATTAGGAAGTCCCCCCGGACCAGGAAGGGCAAGACCCCACCACCACCACGCAGCTCCACCATGCAGTCTCTCTCCTCCATCTCCCAGGCCACCACTCCACAGGTTCCACCGCCACACCCTGCCCCAGGTTCCCCCACACACCGATACCGCATCCCCAAACTGCTTAGGCCCTCCCCCCTACCACTTGCTCTTCCACCCCCAACCCAGACGCTCGGCCTGTTTGTGCCACTGGTGTGGAGACCGGGTCCCCTCCTCTGTCCTGCCCTCCTCATCTGCCCCCCCTTCCACTCTCTTGGAGTTATGCACTGCAGTGGAGTCCACAACCACCCCATCTGACCGGCCCACTGCAGTGGTGCCATCACCCACACCATCTGACTTGTGCCCTACAGTGGTGCCGGACCCCACTGAGGTAGACACCTCCACTGCAGTTGCCGGTGACACTCCTGTACCCACCACCCCTTCACTGCCTCCTTCTGGCATCCCCTGATCCTGTCCCTGTGGTGCCTGGCCTGCCCCTTGTATGCCCCTCCGAGGGGGATGTCCCCTGTCCGTACCAGTGCAGGCAAGCAATGGGTGACAAGTTGTCACATATCACCCTGTTCGGACTGTGTATGTGGACTGGCCATTGGCCTTAGTTTCTTTTGGACTTCAAATTTTTCTTTCACATTTGCTGAATAAAGCCTCTTTTTGTTTACTAGTGGTTTCTCTTTTGATGTACATGAAGTAGATGAGTATCATCATGCATTTGCTGTTGTAATAGTGTTCAAATCAGGAAAATGAAGTGTTGCTGTGATGGACTCCATGTGGTCCATGGGATATGTGTCCTAATCTAGTCTGGATCCATAGCATCCTTTGCTGCAATCTGAGGGTGTAATGTTCAGCATTTGACACAGGGATGTACGTTTTGCATTTGTAAATTAACATCTGTGGCTTACACTGATGCACATCTGGTGGGCTTACCACTGTTCAATGTTTCTATTTCCCTGACTGTGCGCCCATCTCCACTGGACATGCAGTTTAGCACATCAATGTTGAAGGACTCATCTGTGTATACAGTGCAACTTACTTGACACGTGTTTTGGGTATATGCAGATGACTGAAGTGACACTCCCATACCCAGGCTGATGTGATCAGAGCCTTCAGTGTGTTGTAATTGTTGACTCACTGACCGAGTGTTCTGCTGACATGTTTGAGTCATGCACAGACAAGGTTTGGCACAGCGGACCTTCCACAGGAGTGGAGTGCCCTCATGGCAGTGTGTAATCCCGTGACATTGCCTGGGCCCGTGTTGTGTGTTGTGTAAGCATGTCTGTGTGTGTTCCCTTCCCTTTTCCTACACAGGCTGTGTCCCTACGGATGTTCCTGTTTGTGATGCTTGCTGAGTTGTCCTGTGTTCACCCAGCATCTTGGACCTAGTTTCTCCGTGATGTGGGTGCATGGCAAACTAATGTTCATCAGGTTGTCATCCCTAGTTGTCTTTGTTGTCAGGGCTGGGGATGTGGGCAAACGCAGATGGGACACAGTCAGGATTCCCCTTGGCACTTGTTGGTTACACAAGTCATGTAATTTACAGTTTGTGGTAGCTTTCAGTGATTGTGACACGTTGTGTGTGTGAGTGCTGCCACTCCTCAGGGTCAGAGCTGCAATGTTGGAAGTTGTCTACATGTGTTCTTTGTGGGTCACCTTGGCTTCTTCATTGGTGTGTGACTGTGGCCGGGATCCCATTGATTGGGGTGGATTTCACGTCATGCCCATGTACCGCGTACTGTGCAGTGTGTCAGACATTCACAAGTCTTGTTGACTGGCCATGTGTGATGGGTTTCTGCACCTTAGTTCCCACCACCACCCCTGGGATTGTCATGGGTGCATGTGCAATGTCACCAGTCCATGTGAGCTTCACTGCTGCACATTGGTGGTGATCAAGGTGTGTGGTGTTGAGTGTGTGCAAATGTGAGTTGTTGCATGGCTAGACCCCTACCTCCATATTGGCCTTGGCTGACAGGCCGTGCTGATTGATTTGTGCTTGTGTAGGTGTGATGGTAGTTTGTTGCTCAGGACACATGGCTGTGGTTCACAGTGTGAACGACATCTACCTTTGTCATCACAGTGGGATTATCATGCAGGCTAGTGTCACCACAATGTGGGGTCCCTGGGGGTAGTGCTGTGGTGGGTCTGTCTCTTGCTGTGTTAGTTGCTGTTCCTACAAGCTTGTGTGTAAGTTGGGCTCTCATCTAACGATGCCTGATTGCCCACATAGGGGAATCCGATCCATGAGTTACTTTTGTATGGCACTGTATACACATCTGTGTAATTGGAATTCAGGCCTCCTCATGTGTTGTGTGGTTGCCTGGGGACACTGGCACACCCCCCATCACCTGTTGTGTTTGATATGCAGTGTGAGGCTGCCTGTTTGTGTTTGTGCATCTGCACCACTGCATTGGCATATCTTTAGTGTGCCATTGCCTGTATGTTGTTTGGAGGATTTCCCCTGCTGTCCCTGGGACTCCTAGGTCATCAGTCAGCACAATAATCATGGTTTGTATGTCCCATTGCTGCCATGGTATGGTATTTGTTCACCTCACATCTACAGTCTCCACAGGATATCTACATTTGTGTGTCCATTAATGCAGATATGTGGGTCTGCATTATGATGGTCACTTCTGGCATTGTGTAATTGATAAATGGAGACAATGTCAGCCCCCATGGGTGATGTTTGTCTCCACATGGCCAAAGGTATGTTTTATTTGCACTGCACTGTTTGCCTCACCCAATCTATGTTGCTATGGGACACAACCACTACTTTGCCACTGATGTGTTTGTTGTTCTGTGACCAGGAATCATCCATGCTGTTTGGCAGTTGCAGCTTTTTCCATGACAACACTTACCTTTTGGTCAGTGTGATGATGGGGATTTAGACCCCATTGCCACAATGTTCAAAATGTGCTTCAGCTATGGACCCCACACTTACCTTTTGGTCACTGTGATGATGGGGGTTTAGACCCCATTCCCACAGTGGTCATGGTCTGCTTGCATTGTGAATGCCACACACATTTTTGTGTGACACATGTGATAGGGGGTCACATTGTATGTTCAATGTCATGTTCAGTGTTGTAGGCATTTGACACAGACTACACACTCTTGTCATGATGTTGGGGGATGTCTTTTGCTGACATTTCTTATGTTGGAGTATGCTGGTTGTGTCATGCATTACCCGTCCTATGAGTGGGGATGGTAGTAGTGGTAGGCATCCAGCCCCCCATGAGTTGGGGTGGTGGTAGTGGTAGGCATCCATCCCCCTATGAGTGGGGATGGTAGTAGTGCTAGGCATCCATCCCCCCATGAGTAGGGGTGGTGGTGGTGGTAGGCATCCAGGCCCCCATGAGTAGGGGTGGTGGTAGTAACAGGCATCCAGCCCCCCATGAGTAGGGGTGGTGGTAGTGGTAGGCATCCATCCCCCTATGAGTGGGGATGGTAGTAGTGACAGGCATCCAGACCCCCATGAGTAGGGGTGGTGGTAGTGGTAGGCATCCAGGCCCCCATGAGTAGGGGTGGTGGTAGTGGTAGGCATCCAGGCCCCCATGAGTAGGGGTGGTGGTAGTGACAGGCATCCAGCCCCCCATGAGTAGGGGTGGTGGTAGTGGTAGGGATCCATCCCCCTATGAGTTGGGATGATAGTAGTGACAGGCATCCAGTCCCCCATGAGTAGGGTGGTGGTAGTGGTAGGCATCCATCCCCCCATGAGTAGGGGTGGTGGTAGTGGTAGGCATCCAGGCCCCCATGAGTAGGGGTGGTGGTAGTGACAGGCATCCAGCCCCCCATGAGTAGGGGTGGTGGTAGTGGTAGGCATCCATCCCCCTATGAGTTGGGATGATAGTAGTGACAGGCATCCAGCCCCCCATGAGTAGGGGTGGTGGTAGTGGTAGGCATCCATCCCCCTATGAGTGGGGATGATAGTAGTGTCAGGCATCCAGGCCCCCATGAGTAGGGGTGGTGGTAGTGGTAGACATCCATCCCCCTATGAGTGGGGATGGTAGTAGTGCTAGGCATCCAGCCCCCCATGAGTAGGGGTGGTGGTAGTGGTAGGCATCCATCCCCCTATGAGTGGGGATGGTAGTAGTGACAGGCATCCAGGCCCCCATGAGTAGGGGTAGTGGTAGTGGTAGGCATCCATCCCCCTATGAGTGGGGATGGTAGTAGTGACAGGCATCCAGCCTCCCATGAGTAGGGGTGGTGGTAGTGGTAGCCATCAGGCCCCTATGGGTGTGTATGGCATTGGTGATAGCCATCCCGCCCCTATGGTTCGGCTGTTGCTAGTGTACGTCATTTCTGCATCCCTATGTGTGTGACATATGTCGGGTATGTGTCGTTTGTTTGTGTAGTGGGTGTCTGACTTACCGTCTGCGCCGCACGCGTCCGTACCGGTTCCGGTAATAGATGTACAGTATTGGTAGGACCTGCGCGATGGGATTCATGGTTGGTTCGTCTCGTTCGGGTTTCTCGTGGCTTCGACTCGTACTCGTAGCTGGCTTGTTCGTCTCGTAGCCGTGGATCGTCTTGTGGCGCGAATCGGAGCTTATGTGCAGCTTTCCCGGATGTTCTGACGTGCCGGACGTAGCGACCAGTTCGGCGCGTACGGATTGCACATCGTACTAGTCCTGCCGGAAGGTGCTGTGTATTTACTTCCGTGCGACTCGAATCGGCGTTTACGGATCCAGCTCGGTCGGGGAACTGGAGCTGGATTGGGAACGTACGACTCGCTCAGAATTTTAGCAGTAATGCGCATCGTACTTGCTCGCTCGGACGACTGTTCGAATCGGTCGGGAAAAACGCGTTCGGCTCGTTTTTTTTCCGGACGAATCCTATTCGGTGCGCTTCCGGCCGAGATCGGAATCGACCCCTATGTTGTTTTTCAACCTAAGGTTGAAGAGAATTGGAGATTTGGCCGCAATAAAACCATTGATCTACTGGCTGCGATTATGGACTACCCGGAGTTAGAAGAGTACAGTGAATCATTGAAAGAAGTTCTAAATCTAAGTAGTTCCAAATGGATTCCTTGGCTACTCCATGTTAAATTTTGGTGTAGATCATTGGGGTTGATCCATCTTTGGGATTGCACGGAGTGTATTAGCAAAAAAGATATAGCCATTGTGAAAGCTAAGTACTGGGCTTTTGTGGAGGAACGCTATGTTACAAACAGAACTGTGGGGCATCTAACCACTGAGTTTTTAAGTTTTAAGCCTTTTCCTAAGTTTGAGCTCTTTTATAATCTGATTACACCACCTGTGGCAAAAAGTCTCTATGTGAGATTTCGACTAGGTTGCTTACCTTAAGGTAATTTTATACATGGGCCACCAATTCAGACTCAACTACATGTCCAACCTGTGGTTATGTTCTGGAGACTGTTGAACATATTTTATTTTTTCTGTACTGAATATCATTTCTTCCGCAGAAAGTGGATTCGCCCTGTTTGTTGTAACTTGGGAATCAGACGCTATCAGGTTGCACTGAGGATACTAAAATCTGATACTACAACACACATTGTATTTGCTCTAAGTATTTTTTTGATGTGGTTTAGGCGACAGAAGTTTATGTCCCAGGTTGCCCAAGAGGTTCCTGCATTACCTGAGTTGTAATCATGGTCAGGATAAAGTGAATGTGAATGTTATTGCAGAAATTTTTATGGAAGATTGTTTGACTATTTGAGGCACCCAACACTTAATGGATATGACAGTATGTTACAGACATGATTTTATTTATGGAAGTTCTTATCATGTCGCCCTTGATGTATAATTCGGGCTATTCATTATCGTTGATTGTTAATTATTTATTGTGCTTGGTTTGAACTAAGTGAACGAAATTTTAAAAATACTGAAACAGTCATGAATTTTAAAATTATGATACACATTGATTATGTGGACTTGATAACTGGAGGCACAAGCCACTCTGAGTTCACTGACCAAACAGAGGCCAATGTATATGATCAATTGTTCACCCTGCTGAATCTGGCATTGTGTATTTATTATGGCTGCTATATTTTTTATGTACTGTATGTATTTATCACTATGCACTTTAATGGTCGCTTGACCGAAATAAAGTTAAATTGATCAACTTCCTGTAGCACACCACTGAAAGTTGGTTGTGACATTCTACCAGATACTGCCACAGTGTCCTGGAAGGATCCTGTGGCCACACAATGAAGTACTGCCATGAGTTTGACAATTGGTGTAATAGATGTGGGATTTCTGTTGTGAAACTGGAGATCTGGCTCCAGTTGATGGCATAAATCCAGTATAGTTTGCCTAGTCAATGTGAACTTCTTGAATATATCCCTTTCTTCCATGGTGGTAGGGTCTGGAAATGGCGGTACACCTGAGGCTGTCTTCTCCTCACTCTTCCAGGGTTCATATATCTGCATTGAAAAAATATGTGAACATTTTTCACATTTTCAACAGCAACATATTTGTTAATAACACTAAAGTCATGTAGTTCAATAAAATATATATGGTTTTTTATACATATTTTAATCAAACATTTGCTTTTTGTCCTTTATTCTTCACAAATGACATTTATAGCCTAAAATAAATGTAAAATAAAAAATCAATTTGTAAATAATACATTTCAAATGTATTATTTACACATTCTTTGTTTTTCCTCCAAAAATACAGTCAACGGAGGTGTAAACAACACCGTGCAAATATAGCATTTCAGCACAGTAACGCACTACATATAAATGTTTATTTTTTCAAAAATGATTGTTGATTAAAGTTTGAATATGCAAACAAACTAGCCCCCATTTTCAGTGAAGGTGACGCACTTAACAGTCACAAACACACTATTTTGAACTTCTAAAATGGCGGGTGCCTGACCACGCCGATAGGGCATTTGAAATTAGAAGGGCGCAGTGGAAGTTGACTGGGTAGTGGGCATTAAACTCCACGATGGAAAAAGCCATTGGTTAACATTGGAGAAAGTAACATACAAAGGCCAATGGCTGTGTCCGTCTCCGATGAAGATCGCGTACGTCGTGTACATGTACACGGAGGTTGGAAAATTAGCTCACTTGCCTCCTAACACTGCTGCAATCAAGACCTCCTCAACTTTTGCTGCTGTTTGTCACCTCTGGAAGCAACCATGCCAAGTCGAGCAGGTGAGAGGGCCCCTACCTTCATGCCAGAGGAGCTGGAGTTGCTGGCAAATGAGGTCCTTTCTCTGTATGGCCAGCTCTATGGCTCACCAGAGGAACAGAAACATGTTTGAAATCCATAAGTGAAACTGAATAACAGTATTTTTTCCATTAACACAGGCTACAATGTCACTTTGAGTTCCTGGGTGAAGTGTTGTGACTGATGTTAAGTGTCACATGTTTTGGTCCCTACATAGAACAATGATGTTTGGGATTTGTAAGCACTGTACAATGTTAAAAAACAACAACATTAATATGTGTTGTGTTTTTAAAGCCCTAGATTCTATTTAGTATGTGTAGAGATATATGTATGTATCTGTTTGATTTACTTGTGATCCGTTGAAAACTCACATCATGTAAATTAGAAATCACATTATATACTCTTTAAAACTGTACATAAATATATACTCTGTACAAACCAAATAAAAATTATGTTAGCTATGCGTATCGTCCAACAAATCACTAAGCCTAGATCAGGGCTCTCCAAACAGTTGTTTGGGAGCTGCCAGTAGCTCCCAGGCCACTTCAGTGTAACACAAAGCCTTGAGTCACTTATTAGATGGGCACAAGGTCATTTGTAATGTAAAAGTTAAGGGAAGGCTGTGTTCATGTGAAATCATTATCATCGGGCTGCAGATAGCAGGGCCTGACAATGAGCAGTGCTCAGTCAGAATCATGGGCCAGGCTGGGGCTGAATCACAGGGACAAACAACTGAAGCACTGAGGTATATCTGTCATAAACATATATCCTTACAAGGTCACAATTTAAGGTGTGTCCAAAAATACGGCCCTGTAAGCTTTTAAATGAACGACAATTGTAAGGGAGGGTTGCTTCACTTCTTGAGCTTGCACTTGATTTAATTTTACTCCCATTTCAAAGTGTGTCATGTCCAAACTGCAGGCCCCTTACTCCCACTAGTAGTTCACAATTTTTGCACTGATCAGAGGTAGGTCACATCACAAATTATGTAGGAGCCCCCTGTGCTAGATGATGTCAAAGGCATGGATTAGTGAGTTTGGGCCATGACATGGAGTGAGTGTAGTCAACAGGTCACTACAAAAGTGTGTATCAAGCTATTTGTTTTGGTCAGCATGTGAAACTTATGAGTCATGCTTGTGATACAGACAAACAAAAAGCCATAAAACCATTGTTTCTTTCATTTCTTGTATCCATACAGGTCAGCACCCATCAGAAGCAAGACATTTGGAAGGCCATCGATTGGAACGTGCGGACCCTGGGGGTCTACAAGCAGCGCTGCGTCAATTGCTGCAAGAGGAGGGAGGACCTACGATACTGGACCAGAAATTCAGAGGAAGTCCAGCTTAGGCAGTCCTCCGAACGTGAGAAGCACAGGCACCACATCCTGACCCCCCAATGGCCCGCATTCTTGCAGTGGCCTATCTGGAGCTTAATGGGCAGTTGAGGGCCCAACAGCAGCAACAAGGGGTAAGTTCTTATCAGAGTTTCACATGTTGTTGCAACTAAGTTGGTAGTAATGGTTCCCAATGAATGAGAAAGAACCGCACAATCAAGAAATAGAACAAAAGTATCAACTTGTACTGTAATACAGTGCGAATGAATTCTTGTTTAACGTAATGGTTATTTACGGGGTGCTAGCTTAGCTCAATTGCACCTACTACCAGAAGATGCTAGTCACACAAAAGAAAAAACTAATGTGTATACAAATTTAAAACCATAGAGCACTAATGAGCACACCCTTTAATATTAACGATCCACTAAGGTACTGGATAAGTAAACAGATTCTCTATGTCCAATATCACATATAAAATTCTTCAGCAAGTCATATCAGTTGAAGCGGTCAAACAGCATACAGAGTCCACAAAAGTCAAATTTCTTCAATTTGGCGATTTTATTCTTGTACTTCATACATCCAGCATGAAATCTGCCAATGTGCCAACACGTGTTTCGTCTACCCGTAGACTTTTTCAAGGCGGTTGGCGCGAGACACTGTTGTTGTACCGGTTCTAATTCCGGTCATAGTTGTCTCCTATAGGTAAATACACAAGCATCCACAAACTATAATTAGCAGGTGTTTCCACATAATAGATAAGCTGGTTAATTGATTGTATTCACATCACATACTCCGTCCTGTGAACGTTAACGGTGTGAACGACCCAGGAATAGGACAATCCAAAGAAAACTCCCTGTGTTTGGAGTCAGTGGCAGTTAAGATACGGGTGGAAACCCTGATAAGTTCCACTCTCAAAAAGACCGCAGAAATGCATCCTCCACCTCGTTTGCCTCGCTTACATGACAAATTGTTTGTTACAGCCAAGATTTTTCCCATCAACATTAAGGGTAACCCATGTCCAATGCACCAGAAGAGTTCTTGAAGGTGTAAGTTTTGCACAATGTGTTTGATGATGAGTTTTCTCTATTAATTAGCTGTAATTAGTTGATTCCTGTTCACAACCACAGGACTGTTTTAAGTAGACACATGGCTGCCTAAACTCCACATATACATCAGGTTCTTTGATGCCAAGAGGGACAGTTGTAGCAAACGGTATTCACACAAAATATTGAAACTAAAATATCGTCCTACCAAAATACTGTGTACAAAATATTGTGATATGGAAATATCGTAGGTAACAATATTGATTTTAAGGTAAGTATATCGATTTTGAAAATATCGAAGTTATTAATATTGTTTACAAAAATATAGTTGGTAATAATATTGTTTTTTCAATGATCGTTATGTATTTTAGTATATATTTTAAATATATATGATGTACATTTTTTGTATAATTATTGTGTATGTTTTTTAATGTAGTTGTTAAATTTTTAGTAGAAATTAAATTTATTTTAAATATTTTTTGTGATTTTTTAGTGCCGTAGCATGTTGTGGGTTTATAGGGGTACTGGGTGGGAAGTAAATTAATAATAATGAAATAATAATTATTTGTTAATTAATATTCATTATTCAATTGGTAATTAATTATGCTAATTGTGTAATATCATCGGTTTCAGACCCACCCACATCTGACCCTGCGGTCTGGCTGCCACATTACGATGCGGCGGGCGGAGGCATCGGGCAGAGGGACCATCTGTGGCGCTTGCGACGGGCTCAAGGAGCTCATCGGTGCATCGGAAAGACACCATAATCCCTTAAGGACGGCGGCTCCACCGTTGGGATTATGATGTCATTTTCCTACAGCCTTTCCATGTCGGCCTTTCTGACATGGAAAGGCTGTCAGAAAATGACTTTTGGGGCCCCTAGCAGGGCTCCTTCCCCCCTGTCCCTCCACTATGGGGCACATCCCTGCACCGTGTGGCAGGCACTATGAGGTGCCTGCCACACGATGGAAGGATGTTTACAAACATCCATTTGTCAATGGAAGCTTGTGATGCAGGCCATTTCCGCCCGCCGCACAAGCTTCCATTGACAAATGGATGTTTCCGACCGCCCTATGGGTGGACGCATCGTAAACCTGTGGTTGGAACTGCCGACCTAAGGTCAGGCGGTTCCAGACCTCTATGGTGTCTGATATCGTAATTAGGCCCATAATTGTTAATTAATTATGTTAATTGTGTAATTAATTTTTTGTTAATTTACATTTTAGGAGTGTGTTGTGTGTTTCGTAGGTATATATTGTGGGAAGTAAATTAATTATAATTAAGTAATAATTCATTTTTAATTTATGCTAATTAGTTAAATTCATAAATAATTATGTTAATAGTGTAAAAAATGTGTTTTTTAAAGATACGTTTTAGGTGCGGTTTGTACGTTTTGTAGGGGTATAGGGTGGGAAGTAACTACATTAGTATTATTTAATAAATATATTTTTGGTAATGAATAATTTTAAAATAATATTATTTATTTAAATGAAAAATATTTATGTAAATTGTGTAATATATTAAATGTTTTTTGTTTGGGATGTGTTTTGTATTTTTTGTATGTGTAAAGGGTGTATAGGTAATTATTTATACTAAATTAAAAAAAAGTGAATTTATAATAATTATAGAAATGAAAAATATTTATGTAAAATATGTACATAAAATATTTTTCATTTTATATATTGAGTGTGAGTTGTAAAAGATGTAGGAGTAAATGGTGGAAAGTTAATTAAATATTATTAATATATTTATTACTTATTTGATAATAATAAATGATTAATTAGGATTTAATTATGAAAATGTTGAAAATTATACTTTTTTAATTTATATGTTTAGTGTGCATTTTTTTTGTAAGGATAAATGGTGAGGTGGTAATTAACTATAATTATTTTAGGAATATATTTATATTGTTATTATTTTAAGTGATAAATATTTAATGCGTAAATAATATTATTTAAAATAAAAATGTTAGATATGTGTTGAATTTTTTTTTGAAGTTTAGGGTAGAATGTAACTTAAGTAATAACAAATGTAAGTAATTATTTTATAAAAATTATGCTATTTATTATAGTATATGCATTAATTGTGTTGTGTTTTTTAAATGCAAATAATATTTTACTTGTTAGTTGTTGAGAATATATATTTTAATTTTAATTATAATAATATTTGGAATTATTTATGATATGTATTTACCATTGTAATATGTTTTTATTTAATTTAATTTTTTATATAAAATATATTTGTATTTCTTGTTTTTAGATATTTATATTTGTAATTGTTTATTATGTTTTCAAAATTATTTTATTGTGCTGAAGAGAATTTGTTTGCTTCTAATGTTGCTCTGATTGGAGTGGGAATAGTACATTTTACCCCTCCACAATCCTACACTTTCTCTACTGCTGCACTCATTGGAGTGGCAGTAGTAAATTTTACCCCTCCCCAATCCAACACTTCCCTACTGTTGCACTTATTGGAGTTGGAATAGTACATTTTACCCCCATGCAACCAAACATTTTCCCTACTGTTGCACTGACTGGAGTGGAAATAGCAAATTTTACCCCTCTGCAATCCAATACTTTCCCTACTGTTGCACTGACTGGAGTGGGGATAGTAAATTTTTCCCCTCCGCAATCCAACACCTTCCCGGCTGTTGCACTCATTGGAGTGGGAATAGTACATTTTGGGTCAGATGTACGACCCTACCAATTTGTGAGTCGCAAATTGCGACGTTTTGCAACTCGCAATTTGCAAGTTGCAAATAGGAATGTACAACTGTTTGTGATTCCTAATGGGGTCGCAAATTGCCTGCCTCATTAATATTCATGAAGCAGGGGCAATTTGCGAACCCATTAGGAATGGCTAGCACTCCCAGGGATGGTGGCCCCCCGGGGCTAATTTGGAAATGTGTGGGGGGGCCTCTAAGGCCCCCCCAAGCCCAGGGGACCGCCACCCCCTGGGGCTTCTTTTTAAAAAAAAATATATACCTGTGTGGGGGGCTCGAGCCCCCCCACACGCCCCGGGGACCGCCACCTCCCCGGGGCACTAAAATGCTAATTTGGGGGTCCGTTACGGGCCCCTGAGCCCCGGGGACCACCACCTCCCCGTGGCTTTGCAATTGAAGGGTGGGGGGACGCGCGGCCCCCCTCCTGGAGCCCGTGATGGCCCTGGGGACTGCCACCCCCCAGGGCCGGCTCCTGCAGTGTCCCGGGATGCCCACCCCTGGGACACTGCTGTTTGCAATGACAGGGCAGGAGCCTCGCAGCCCCCCTCCATAAAAAAAAGATAACAAAATCTGGCCATGCCCCGGGGGATGGGGTCCCCGGGGCCGGAATTGGCCACGGGAGGGGGGCCCACGCGGCCCCCTTCCCGTTCATTTTGTTTTTTTTATTAAAAAAGGGTCAGGACCTGGGGGATGGGATCCCCAGGGCCCAAAAAAAGGGAAAAGAAGGGGGGCCATACAGCCCCCCTTCTAAAAAAAAAAAAAAAGACGCGATCGTGTCAGAGACCCCGGCGCTCCTGATAGAGCGAAATGTTCTTGTGAATTGTAGGGGTGCATCATAATCACTGATAGACCGCATCCATGTGTATTCAGACATATATTCGTTTATATTCCATTGTATACTCATGCATGTTTAGCAAAGAATGAATAGTTCACTGAGACGAAGTGAACTCAGCAGTATAATGGTGTTAGGATAATGATGTAATGTAATGCTTTTTGAATTGTGTGAATATAATGCATAGAGGAATTAGTTCGTGTATGTAATGTAATTGCAGTAGTTTAAACGTGCACCATATTAAAGTTGCACATGTGATTCATCGTTTGCATAATGAATCGTAATGAATATGCTTATAGGGAAAAGTAAGATGTGTGTTTAAAAGTTATATGTAAGGGCCTGACTACATATATGCTTAAGGAAGGCCTGGTATATTCTTATGTTAGCTTATAATGTAGGCCGAAAAGGGTTTCTCTTGGAAAGGCTCTCTGGGCACAAACGGTAGATTTAATTAGCACAGTAGAAGGTTTCTGTTGAACGTATCTTTTGTTGCAGGTGCAAGGACATATGTCTCGTTAGTAAAGACTAACTCTTTGTTTTCAAAAGTTAGAAAGATGGGAGGCATGGTACGGGGAGTGCAATGGAATTTAGGGATGATACTTTCAGCGGAGAAGGCGCCTGGGACTCAAGGTCAACGAAACCGTCCAGGATGAAGTCACCGTTTCAATGGAAAAGCACAAGAAAGAAGACCTGGCCAAGAGGGCGTAAACAAGGCGTGTACCTTTGTAGTATGGTTTTGTATTAGGGTTAGTGCCCTGAGGGAGGAGGCCAGAGAAGCGGTAGGGGAGACCAGAGAGAAGGACAGAGCTGAGCTTAGGTATATGGTGATTGCACTTCTTAGGAAGTCTTCACAGCTGACACCTTTTATTCTTTCTTGCCTGAGAAAATCGTTATGCAGGGATGTCACTTAGCGTTAGTGTAGGGACAGCAATTGATTTTAAGCTTGTTTAGGCCCATGAAGAGCAACTTAGAAATAGGAGCAATCATAGTCTGGTTGGTCCTCCTAGAACTGTCTATTCTTCTTATCCTGAGTCGGATGAGACTCCTGCGTAGATTATTATTTGTATTAGTGCCCATCTATTTCTTTAACCTCGTGTTGAGGTGCCTGCACGTTCAGTTATTTGTGGCGATAATAAATTCTCAAACTTGAATTCGGAGTCAGTGGTCCTTTCAGACAAAATGAATGCTGATATCTAACCTGATGAGATTCTCTCCTTTACACTATTCAACAGGTAAAAAGATCTTGGCGACCAGAAGGTTCTTATAGATAATTAGATAAGAATCGGCGTTATCAGTTGGTAGCAGAGTAGGATGGTTACCTTTGATGGTAAGGGGAGATCTAGAGCAAGATAGGAGACTAAGTTGCCCCATAGAGCCCGAGTGACGCAGATCCAGAGAACCGCGAGAGACGGATGTCGGAGGTCGTGGAAAACTGACGGAGAGTGACGGTGCGGCGGAAGTAGCAGTTCGTAGTAGAGTGAGTATGAAAAGAGTGATGTTTGGTAGATTGCGGTGTTATATTGTTGTGTGATGTCTTGCGGAGTTGGAACGAAAGTTGAGTGATTGAGAAACGGACCGTGAGCGCGCGCGGGACCGGGAGATTTATTGTGGTGTAGAATACACCCAGAGTTGAGAACGTTGACCAGAGTTGTGGGGGTCACGAGACGTCATTGACAGACCCACAGAAGATAGGGACACATGTGTGAGTGTGTGAATAACCAACGCAGGTCGTAGGTTATGGTGTGCAGAACATCGAGTGATTGAATCCTATCGAGTGTATTAGAGGCGATTGTCCGGTCGTTCGTGGACAGACGGTTGCCAGATTGAGGTCAACAAGCTCAAGAGACTGATCGGTCATTGGTAAGACTGACGGTCAGAGAGGTAATTGTTCGGTAGGACGAACATTATTTCAGAGTATAATTGGGACGGATGCGAGTGAGAACAAGTGAATTAGAAAGGAGGGGAACTGCTGCGAGCGGAGGAAACGTGACGTCAGACTAGTGCCGCGCTGCGATAGGCCGGTTGGTGTGAACCGCGCTGGGATTGGAGGATTGAAATCAGGAAGTAAAAGCGGACATTTTGAGTACGAATAACAAAGTTGATTCATCATGAAATGTTTTAAAGCTTTACGAGAACTTTGTAGAGGGGATAGACATGTGGTTGTTCGGGAGGGAGAGGAAGCTCCTCCCGAGGATACACCAGCACATTATATGGCAAAGAATGTAGGATTGCATACTATAATTTGGCTCGAGAATTGGCATAAAATGACAGAAACAGAGGGAGATTTGTCGTTCCCTCGATATGGTACTTTCAGGTTAGAGGTGCTGTACCAGCTCAAGAGTGTAATGGCTTCATTACGACCACTACCTAGACCAACACAGTTTGAGGCACTACATGCGTGGGTAAGGGCAGCGTATGATAGGAAGAAGGACAGATGCCAAGAAAGGGTGAAGAAATCGGTCAGGGCATTTCAAGATGCAAAATGGGACGCCTTGGAGAAAAGGTGGAGAGCAGACACGATCGACGGAGATAAGTTGTACCCATTGTTAATACAAAATGGGAAGATAACAAGAGTCGATGAGGACGACAGTGATTTAGATGACAGTCTGTTGGATAGGATGTTGGCGGAGAGGCCACCACCATTTAATCCAGATTCAGAAGAGGGAAAGACAACCCCAGCAGTGGCAATAGTTGATGAGAGTCAGAACCAGACTAGCATGAGAGTAGTGGGAAGAATTTCCACAGGAACGGAGGGGGCTACGGCGTCTATGATAACACAGCCTCCTGGGGGAACACAAGATTACCGGACTCCTTGACAGTACCGGTTACCATTGGCCCTATAGTACCGGTATATGACCCAGACCGAGTGAGAGAAGGGAGCTCCGTGCCGATGAGAAGGGAAGAAGGAAACAGTGAGAGTGGGAATGGGTTTGGAGTAAGGGTGGTTCATTTCCCAAGACCAATAGACACAAGTACGCCGTTACCGGCTACTGCGGACTCTTCATGTGGGCGAGAAGAGGAGAGACCGGAAAGACCAAGGTCTTTACGGGAATCTAAGTCAGCTTTGAGGGAGTGGACACCAACAGTAACGAACCAAGAGGATAGGATGCAAAGAGATAGGGCACAAAATGTCTCGGAAGACAGACCAGGTTCCAGGAATATGGAAGGGAATAGGTCACAAGGACAGAATAGTGACTGTGATGAGCGGGACGGCTCAGGTTGTCGAGATGTACTGAGGAGTGCAGTACAGGCAAGGTTGCTAGACGTAGTGAGGCTGAAAGCAGAGGTAGACGAAATGATCAGTGGGGGTCTGCCTTTGGAAAGGATAGAAATCTATGGATCAGATGAGCTGCTGTTTGTAGCAAAAGATGTGACTCGAAAAGCTAGAATGGCACATGATAGATTGAGGGATTTGGCCAAAAGATATGAGGTGGACCTGAATAAAACTAAAGCGTTACAGGGACCACACAGATTGCATTACAGTGATCAGGAGTTGGAGGAGAAAAGAATCACAGGGTTAAAGACGCACACCAGAGACCTGATCATAGGAATGAGAATATGGATTTTGTTGGACAAATGGGAAGAAAGGTGGTCCAAAAAGAAACCAGTAAAGAGAGCAGAAGGGAGAAACGCCGCCGCCAGGAGGGGGGCGACGGGTGTAGGAAATTTTCCTTTACGAGAAGTACAGAATGGAGGGTACGTGCATGTGCCGTGGAATAGAGGTGATTTGGCTGCATTTACAAATGATTTTCCTCGGCTGAGGGAAAAACCGGTGGAGTGGTACAAACAGGTTGAGCGGTTTGTGAAAATTTCAAAAGTATTGTGGATTGATTTGAACACTTTGTTTGACATAGTGGTACCAGGAGATTTGTGGACAGCATGTAAAGTCGCTATTGAGTGGCCGACTTCGGAACCGAAAAGAGAGGCGGTTACAAATGGTCCATCACCTGATGTCATGAAAAAGTATGAGCAGGTGATTACATGGTTGAAGTCGAAGATTTCACCTCAGGATATAGATTGGGTTAAGATAGATCGGACTGTACAGGAACCCAAGGAAACGGTGCATGAGTATTACGAAAGACTTCTGCAAGTTTTTAAACAGTATAGTGGGTTGGATGTTTTGGACCCTAAGGATATGGGACAGTTTGTCTCAAAGTTTGTAACAGGTCTGAGAGGGGAAATCAGCCTCATGATACAGCACCATTTGATCTGCTGGCAGAACAAGCCACTAGATGAAATTCTTGCGGTACGCGAGGTACTGTAGTGATGAGGTGGATTCAAAACATCGAAAGCTAAAAGACAAATTGATGCTTGTCCAGATGCAGACAGCACAGAATCAGCCTAGTGGAGGGACCTTGGGGAGAAAGCAAGGAAATTTCCAGGGAAACCAGAATGGGCAGGTACAGGGAAAGGGAAAACCAGTAGACCCCAAGACAGGAGTGGACGTGGCCACACTAAAGAAGACCACTGCGTGTCATCTTTGTCGCCAGGTCGGACATTGGAAACGCGAGTGTCCTTTGAACCCAGCTAATCAGGTACAGGAAGAGGAAGAGGGGGCTCAGGCACCCGCGCAAGAGGTGGTTAACACAATAACGAGACCTAGAACGATGAAAGGGGGGTTTACAATTCTCAAGCTCAGATTCCCCAAGCTCCAAGGTTTTCACAAGGAACACGAACATATCAACAGATGCCCCTGTTCGAACGATATGCTGAGGATAGCTTAGACCCTTTATCCTGACGGTGCCTGAGAGGGGAGGAAGACTGCACACTTGGAGCGGTCTTGGAGGTAGACCAGAGAGGACCTTTTGTAGAGGCAGAGATTGAGGGCAATCCTGCAACACTTTTGGTTGATACTGGAGCTACCCGGTCTACTGTAAGATCTGCAGTGGTCCCTAACCTACCCCTCTCGGGACAATCGATCCAGGTTGTTGGAGTAGCGAACAAGAAGATGAGCAGCCCATTGACAGAACCGATCTTAGTAAAGATAGGTACTTTCCAAACTAGACATCAGTTTGTAGTGTGTGATACGAGTCCAGTTTGTCTTTTGGGAAGAGATCTGTTGTGCAAATTGAACTGCACGATTTATTGTACACCACGAGGAGTGGAGGTCCAGACGAGAGATGATGATGCTGACTTTAAGATGGCCAATCAGCATCTGTGTATAGATCTGTACCCAATGGTGACTGTGGAAGAACTTCCACATGATCTGAGAGACGCAGTGTCGCCTGTGGTGTGGGATTTCGCAGGAGACGAAATAGGTTTAATCAGAGGGGTTGAACCAGTGCGGATTGAGGTGAAACAGAATGTTGATTTCCCTAGAACACCTCAATACAATTTATCGATAGAAACGATTGCAGGAATAAAACCTGTGATCGAGACTTTCATTGAGAAGGGTATTTTGAAGGAGATCAGAGGTAGTCCCTGTAATTCACCCATAATGGGACTACAGAAACCGAGCGGGAAATACAGGATCGTGCAAGACCTGCGAAAGGTCAACATGATAGTTGTCCCTTGTTGTCCAGTGGTACCGAATCCTTCAGTAATACTGTTCCAGATCCCATGTGAAGCCGAGTGGTTTACGGTTATCGATTTGTGTCAAGCCTTCTTTTCGATACCGCTCCACGAGGAAAGCCAATTTCTTTTTGCGTTTAGGCTAGAGAATCGCGTGTTAACATGGTGTCGTATCCCTCAAGGGTATACGGAAAGTCCATCGATCTTTAACCAGATCCTGAAGAAGAACCTTGAAAGTCTTGTGTTGCCGCAGAACTCAGTTCTCGTGCAGTACATAGATGACCTGCTCATTGCCTCAGAAACAGAAGATGCTTGCAGAATTGACACAGTAGCCTTGTTGAACCACTTAGCAGAGAATGGACATAAGGTGTCCCCGAACAAGCTGCAGTACTGTTTGAATGAGGTACAGTACTTGGGACACAGATTAGAAAAAGGCAAGAGGAAGGTGTCACCAGATCGAATTGAGGCAATAATGAGCATGGCGGTACCCACTACACAGAGGGAAGTTAGGATGTTTCTGGGAATGGTTGGCTATTGTCGACAGTGGATTCCTAGTTTCTCCTTGAGAGCAAAGCCTCTGCAGAGGCTTACACACAAGGATGTGAGTGATCCGGTACCATGGGACGAGGAGTGCTTGATGTCATTCCTGCAGTTGAGAGATGATTTGTGCAGGGCTCCCGCACTGGGAATGCCTGATTACAACAAGGCCTTTTCATTGTTTTGTTACGAGAGAGGAGGGTGTGCATTAGCAGTGTTAGCTCAGAACCATGGAGGTGTCCGTAGACCAGTTGCTTATTTTTCAGCTACTTTAGATCCAGTAGCTTCTGCGTTGCCCGGATGTCTAAGATCCGTTGCTGCAACAGGTGTCAGCATTGAAAGATGTGAAAGCATTGTAATGGGACATCCATTGACTGTACATGTACCACATTCGGTTGAGTTATTAATGACCAGGACCAAGACCCAGCACCTAACGAACAATAGGTTAACAAGGTACGAGCAAGTCATACTTGCCGCAGAGAATGTGACTCTGAAAAGGTGCTCCATCTTGAACCCTGCGACATTGATGCCTATACCGAACACAGATGATGAAGATTGTGAGGACCATGACTGTCTCGATGTGACCGAACTTTGCACCAAACCGAGACCTGACATTGTCGATGAGCCATTGGATGACCCAGATGAAATTTTCTTTGTCGATGGTTCATGCTTAAGAGACAGTGTGGGGCAATTGAGAGCAGCGTTTGCTGTATGTACTATTTCAGGAGTGGTCGACGCCGCTTGCCTAGAAGGAGTACGCTCCGCGCAGGTAGCTGAGATCATTGCCTTGACCCGTGCCTGTTTGGCCGCTGATCGAATTCGAATCACGATTTACACAGACAGCCAATACGGTTTTGGCGTGGTGCATGACTTCGGGCAGTTATGGTCTCAGAGGGGATTTTTGACATCATCTGGCTCACCCATTCGTAATGGAGAATATGTAAGACAATTGTTAGAAGCATTACAGCACCCGAAAGAAATTGCTGTTGTAAAGTGTTCAGCCCATGGGAAGGGGGAGGACTTTGTATCCTTGGGTAATAACTACGCAGATGAGGTAGCCCGCTTCTGCGCAGAACAAGGATGCATATACACAGGCAGGGAGATAGAAGAGAGCCAAGAGGGAACCGATCTCAGCATAATGTTGGCCATGGCAGACACTTGGGAAGAGCTTAAGAGATTACAAGATGAAGTCTCAACCAAGGAAAGAGAGGGCTGGATCAAGGCTGGGTGCGAGAGAGGAGAAGTGGATGTGTGGGTATCAACCGATGGGAGAGCTGTGTTGCCGGAAGAATTGCTGAGTCCGATGGCAAGATTGATACATGGTCAGGCACACCTGGGTAGAGACGCAATGATGAGGGTATTCAGACAGACGTGGTATAACCCACGGTTCCGAGCAATGGCTGAGACGGTATGTCAGAGGTGTGTTACATGTCAACAGATGAATGCTGGAAAGAAAACTGTAGTTACACTGAGTCATATTGGAAGGTCAGGAGGGCCCTTCAATAGACTACAGCTGGATTTCGTGGAGATGCCTAGGTGCAATGGCTTGAGGTACATTCTAGTGATAGTATGTATATTCTCACGGTGGGTGGAGGCTTACCCCACACGCAGGTGTGACACTCTGACAGTGGCTAAATTATTGTTGAGGGAGCTTATCCCTAGATTCGGGATCCCGACCTCTTTGGAATCAGATAGAGGTGGGCACTTCCATAGCGAAATCATGAAGTTACTTTGTGCAGCATTGAACATTGACCAGAGACTCCACTGTAGCTACAGACCAGAGGCTTCTGGGATGGTGGAACAAGTTAATGGAACGTTGAAAGCCCGGATGGCAAAAATGTGTTCTTCAACATCCCTGAAATGGCCCGACGCCTTGCCACTGGTGCTCATGAGCATGCGAAGTGTCCCAGACAGAAGGACCGGGTTGTCTCCCCATGAAATAATAATGGGGAGGGCAATGAGACTGCCAGCAGTACCAACTACAGCCTTGATAAACATCACTGATGATTTGATTCTCGATTATTGTAAAGGACTCTCTGATGTGGTCCGTTCTGTATCCCAGCAGGTGCAAGCAGCTGTGGTTCCAGCCTCGAGTGATCTGTGCCACGACTTGTGTCCCGGTGACTGGGTGCTCGTCCGGAAGCACGTGAGGAAGAGTTGCTTGGATGCCCGTTGGCGTGGCCCGTATCAGGTGATACTTATCACGAACACAGCAGTAAAGTGTGGAGGATTGCCGAACTGGGTGCATGCTTCCCATACCCGCAGAGTTCCAGCACCCTTGGAAGAAACAGCTCCTCTCGTAAATGAAAACCCAGCTGAAGTGGTAGGGCCACATGAGAGGACAAGTCAAGCTGTAAGGGTCGCTGACACAGCTGGTGGTGCACTAGAGCAAGCTGAAGGGGGTTTCCACAGTTCGAACCCTGATTCAGGCACTGAAGAAAGAGAAGGTGCAGTGGGCGGAGAAGAGTCAAATGCAGCAGAAAGGGGAAGTAGTGCACTGGGCATAGAAGGAGAAGGCAGACGAACGAACAGAAGTGCTGAAAGTTGGCCTGAAAGACAGAGGCGACTGAACCTGAGGTTAGCACCTGAGAGAGACCTTGCTCCAGTGTCCGAAGTATCTGAAACCGAAGCAAGCGACGAAGACCAAGCACAAGACAGTCGGCGAAGGTCCAAGAGAACAAGAGTGCCTTGTCGCAGATACTCTACCCCTGAGTGGACTTACACTGTGTTTGATGCAGGGGGTGGTGAATACAGGGAGACTGAAGTCAGTGGAAGTGTTCAGTCGGAGCCCGAAACTGGTGGTGAAGGTGGTGCTGCGGATGCCAGGGTTCGAGATAGACGGAACACTGACACTCACGATTCCGAATCCCCCACTTCTGAGTGAAGTCCGAAAATTGCTTCTGCATCGGGTCGAATTCCCGCCATTCGGAGCTGAGCCGTTTTCACACGAAGTGCTGCTTTTGCGTCTTGAACTTTTGTATCACGTTCTGGTCGTGCTTAATGAGGATCTCATTATGGATCAGTAATGAACTGTAAATAAAAGTCTGAAAGAAGAAGATAACCTAGGTCCAAGTGGAAGAAGAATAAACTTAGGGACTTTTCCACAAGAAGAGGAACGAAAACTAGGAAGTCTTTTTCTGGACTGTGTAAATAAGTTGTGATCGGAAAGGGAAAGCCCGGAGATTTCATGGTTGCTCGAACTGGTTAAGCAAGTCATAAATAAAGGACAGAGACTTTTCTGAGTTCTTTGCGATAACCAAGACTTTTTGAGAACTTTCGAAATCATGGAGCCGGGAAATCCCAATCGAAGAGCAAAATGGATTATAGGCATTCTTATAAGTAGTGTGATAATTTCTATAATCATAGTAGTTGTAGTCTCATATACTGGTTCGCATGAGCCGGAAGTAGAGGCAGTGACAGGGACACCCACACCTATCACACCTAGTCAGAAGGGGGTAGACAGGGCAGCTGATAGAGCTATGATATTAGAAGAAAGTCGTAGATTACATGTAGATTTGTCTAAGGGTGATTTTAAGCTTAATGCGTATGCTAAGTTGTTGTATGAGTATGTTGACGTGATGGATGCGAAAGATTGTTATGTGTGTATGCAGTTGCCTACTTCAGTGGATGAGGGTATTAGGTATCATCATCTTCCACTGACTTATGGTATTTCATGTAGTCTTTTGCTTAGTTTGTTTTATGAGAGAGATCAGTTCGAGTATTTCTTTTCCAATTTCGACGCAGTGCTTCCTGAAGTCCCAGCTTACAAGCATTTGAATAAGTATGATTATTACAAAACCGAGGACAGACTGAGGAAGTACTTCATACCGAGTTTGGAATTGGATACAGCATTCGCACACAGGCACAATCTGACTTGTTTGATGTCGGATGTAGAGAGAAAGTTTGTAGATCAGGTTGAAGATAGGTATAGAAAGCTGACTGAATCCCGAGATTTAGGGCATCACAGGACAGATTGGACGGAGGAAGAACGGTTGCACAAGACCAGGGGAAGCTATGGTCCTATAGCGTTAGATAAGGAGCAGAGGGGTAAGTTGTGTATAAGGCGTTATCAGACTTACTACGAAAAGGTTCCAGTGGGACAGAGTACTTGTGATCACGTTTTCACCATGGCAGATGAGGCAAAAGATTTCCTCCAAGGTCCTGTACAAGTGATACCTACGGTGTATTACGTATGTGGGAAGAATGCTTATGTGAGGTTGCCTGCAAATTGGTATGGAACATGTTATTTGTCAATAATATTTCCAAAGATTTACCATACAGAAGACTTAAATCTTCTGGAGGGTGGAGAGCATTCAAGAACGAGAAGAGCTGCAAGTGCAGGAATCGTTGTGGGGGATATCTTTGGAGCTATGATACCTAGTCTAGGAGTAGTCTTGAATGATGTGAAGATCCGGAGGTTAGCGACTGTGGTGGATGAATTTTCGATGAACACAGCAAAATCGTTGGTGTTGGTGGAAGGAGAGATGTTGTCGATAAGGGGAATGGTTTTGCAGAATCGCCTTGCTTTGGATGTCCTATTGGCAAAAGAGGGCGGAGTCTGTAAAATGCTGAAGGTTCAAGAGTGCTGCACTTATATACCAGACCGTAGCAAGGATCTGGAGAAATATATAAGTAACATCACTATGATCCACACAAAGATAGCGGATTTGACCGAAGAAGGGGCCTGGGAAAAGGTCGGGAAGGGTTTTGGTCAAGTGGGAGGTTGGTTTGCAAACCTAGGAAAGGGATTCCTTGGGTACTTTCTGAGACCACTCCTTATCTTGGTGGTTTGTGTGGCTGGCTTGTGGATTATGATCAAGGCCTACAAATGGTATCGAGCAGGCAGAGTCAAGAGAGCTTTGAGGGAAAATGACATGAGATTGGCAAGACTGCAGGACAATCAGTATAAAAGGCTCAAGAGCATGGAGAACTTCAGATCAGGGAAGATGGGAACAAGTTCTGTTTAGGTCGGTTCCTTCTCCGAGGGAGTAGAATGGGATGTGATGACAGGAGTCATCAAAGGGGGAACTGATAGAGCGAAATGTTCTTGTGAATTGTAGGGGTGCATCATAATCACTGATAGACCGCATCCATGTGTATTCAGACATATATTCGTTTATATTCCATTGTATACTCATGCATGTTTAGCAAAGAATGAATAGTTCACTGAGACGAAGTGAACTCAGCAGTATAATGGTGTTAGGATAATGATGTAATGTAATGCTTTTTGAATTGTGTGAATATAATGCATAGAGGAATTAGTTCGTGTATGTAATGTAATTGCAGTAGTTTAAACGTGCACCATATTAAAGTTGCACATGTGATTCATCGTTTGCATAATGAATCGTAATGAATATGCTTATAGGGAAAAGTAAGATGTGTGTTTAAAAGTTATATGTAAGGGCCTGACTACATATATGCTTAAGGAAGGCCTGGTATATTCTTATGTTAGCTTATAATGTAGGCCGAAAAGGGTTTCTCTTGGAAAGGCTCTCTGGGCACAAACGGTAGATTTAATTAGCACAGTAGAAGGTTTCTGTTGAACGTATCTTTTGTTGCAGGTGCAAGGACATATGTCTCGTTAGTAAAGACTAACTCTTTGTTTTCAAAAGTTAGAAAGATGGGAGGCATGGTACGGGGAGTGCAATGGAATTTAGGGATGATACTTTCAGCGGAGAAGGCGCCTGGGACTCAAGGTCAACGAAACCGTCCAGGATGAAGTCACCGTTTCAATGGAAAAGCACAAGAAAGAAGACCTGGCCAAGAGGGCGTAAACAAGGCGTGTACCTTTGTAGTATGGTTTTGTATTAGGGTTAGTGCCCTGAGGGAGGAGGCCAGAGAAGCGGTAGGGGAGACCAGAGAGAAGGACAGAGCTGAGCTTAGGTATATGGTGATTGCACTTCTTAGGAAGTCTTCACAGCTGACACCTTTTATTCTTTCTTGCCTGAGAAAATCGTTATGCAGGGATGTCACTTAGCGTTAGTGTAGGGACAGCAATTGATTTTAAGCTTGTTTAGGCCCATGAAGAGCAACTTAGAAATAGGAGCAATCATAGTCTGGTTGGTCCTCCTAGAACTGTCTATTCTTCTTATCCTGAGTCGGATGAGACTCCTGCGTAGATTATTATTTGTATTAGTGCCCATCTATTTCTTTAACCTCGTGTTGAGGTGCCTGCACGTTCAGTTATTTGTGGCGATAATAAATTCTCAAACTTGAATTCGGAGTCAGTGGTCCTTTCAGACAAAATGAATGCTGATATCTAACCTGATGAGATTCTCTCCTTTACACTATTCAACAGGTAAAAAGATCTTGGCGACCAGAAGGTTCTTATAGATAATTAGATAAGAATCGGCGTTATCACTCCCAGCAACACTCTGCAAACGCGCCCTGTGGCGCATTTTAAATTGGGGAATTAATTCCCCTTCAATACTGGGGGTCCCTGGGGGCCAACTAGCCCACCAGGTACCTCCAGTGTTGTGTGGTTTGTGGCCTCATGGTCTGCCTTGCTACGTTGACTTAGGCCTGGCTGCCATGATGCCTTTTTGCGCACGTTACTTTGTGCCGTTGTTTTTCCAGCCTCTGCCCGGCTATTTTAGCACTGTCTGCATTTCTGTCTTTCATCTTTTCTCCTGTTCCCTTTGGGCTACGTCTGGACACCATGTACAAGGTCGAAAAACAACGCCCCTTGTTCCTGCTGATCTGGCCAGTCCCTCGCACTTAGACATAACACAATGTACAGCTGCCCTGGAGAAATTCGTGTGATTTTAATATTGTGATTTTCACGGTTAGAGACACTTGGAGAAAAACCTTTCCAGAGAGAAGAGCTGTGCTTGTCTGATGATGTAAACCTTGCATCTAGATATTGAGGTATGGGGGTTCGCTCGACAAAGCCCAGAGGTCTTCTGTTTTTATAATAAACTAGCAACTAGCACGGGAGGGTGGTATTGTCATTTAGCCATATATCCACTGCTTTATGAAATGCTTTCCCCGTTTGTATTCTATGGAGTTGTAACTATGCTGATTATATTATCCTTATGCATTATGCTGATAGTACTGGCACGTGTACTGTATCTTAGAGCACGGTAGTTGAAATAAACATTTTAAACTATACAGTGTCTCTTCTTACGCACGTTGTGGACAGGTATGAGTGAGTTATGAAAGGGTGTTCTTGCTCCTGCGAGTCCTGAGAGAGAGAGATACCGTGTTCTGGGTTGTCTAATCATTGGTAGCATTGTTGCTAATGAGATGCTAAAGCTAGTCGTATTGGGGTGTTAGGTGCTAAGGTGTATGGTTGGCTCACCACTATATTCCGAGGTCCTATTATCCTGTGCATAGCTCTGTGTATGTGCAGAATCCCTACAACATGGCGCAACCAACGAGTGGGCTGCTTATCTGCGAGACGCTTGAGTAGTATTTGTGCTTGTCCACAACTCCCTTCACAGATGCTTCCGGAAGCGTGTGTGACGGTGATACCTCCTATATTGACGTTTTTATAGGTTCTTTCAAGCTTGAAGTTGTTAAAAGGTTTTTTGAATATAACCCTCTATTGTGCTGCAACATATTAGGTTGTCAAAAACTTCTAGCCTAAAATGGCTACTCAAATTGCAGCACATAGCCGCGCAGCGCTCCGAGCTCACTTGACAGTGTATGGAGTGCCTGACGCGGGTGTCGATCTGATCTTTGTGGTACAAGCAGATCCAGCTTACCACTTTGAGGTGTTTTACTCATGGATCACTTTTCCTGCGGTGGATGGGGCTGATAATTTGTTCCATGAATATACGGCCACCGCTGTTCCTAATAACTATAGACCGTATAGGAATCTTGAAGTACCGCTCACGGCTTGGCAACACCGTGTTTGGTTTGATGGCGCCCTCCCCCAACCGGTTACCGCGGTTCGTTTAGGCCCCTTATCAATTGAAGGGGCCACTTGGCCTGTCTTGGCCGGGTATACTCCACATCCACGTTATATGACAGTGGCAGTCGGTGAACTGCGTAATTTGCATTCGTCTTTGATACGAGTGCATAGAGCTTTAGTACGGTATGTTACAGGCAACATCCAGGGAGTCCCGCCTGGAGTTGCAGCCCATCCAGCTGGAGCAGGCGGAATAACCATAAGTCCTGTCATGGTTAATTCGGTGATGGGCAAGCGCCCACAAAATAAGGATGATTTTCCTTATTGGCTTGCAGAAAAATTTGACCAGTTGGAGGCAGTTTTTCCAAATACATCTCCCGTGGAAAAACACAGGATTTTGACGATTAGTTTGCCAAAAGACTAAGGGGTTGATTCCGATTCGGGCCGGAAAAAATACCGACCGACTCGGTACGGTATAATAGTCCGACCGACACGTACCGGCGTTGCCCGACCTGGGAAGTACGATGAAATGCATGTGAATCACGACCGACTCGTACGGAACTCAAGGCGAACGATCGACCCGGACGGAAACAAGCTATCCGGCCGCAAAACCACACGAATCGAACCGACCGACACGCACCAGGAAGAAAGCCGAACGAAACGTACCCGCGAACTCCGACCCGCGCAGTACGATGCAATGGGTGCAAAAGCAGACCGATTCGCACGGAGCCCAAGCCGTACGACCGACACGCATACAAAACCCAGCCGAACAAACACAATACACCGTGACCGACGCGTACGCCGCATATGAAACAGAGCTGAAACACAGCGGGAACGACTCGGAGAGGCGCGCACGAGATAACTGCAACGTCCTACTCGGTCAGAAGAACAACTCCAACATGCACAATAATCACAAATGAAAAAATACAAAAAAAGAGGGCCAAACAAGCAATGACAAAGCCAATAACTACAGGGGGTGAAAAAAATTGAACAAGGACACACCCCCAACTCCACCTACATAAAGGCCACAAATCCCTACCATGATCCTTTGCAAATTCCACTGACCTGCCAGCAGAGAACACCATCACACAGCAAACACAGACACACACACAGCTCATCCAACACAAAAGCCACACACCATTAGCACCTCAACAAATAGCACCCTCACACACACACAGCAAAACCTACACTCACACACCCTCACTTGCACACACACACACATCAATGACCACCACCACCCATCACCATGCCCCTAAAGAAGAATCCAAAGTTCCTAGATAGTGAATTGGAAGTCATGGTAGACGAGATCCTGAGGGTAGAGCCACAGTTGTTTGGCACATTGGTCCAACAGACCCCCATGTCGCAGAAAACCAAGATGTGGGCGAGGATCGTCGACAGGGTGAACGCACAATCACCATGTTTGCGCACAAAGGAAGACATCCAAAACAGGTGGTATGATGTGCGCAGGAGGGTCAGGGACCTCCTGAAGAAGGATTACCTCCTGAGCCAGCACACTGGCAGTGGCCCTCCTGCCAAACCAGTATACCTCAGGCCCTGGGAGGAGAAGGTGCGGGCCATCCTACCACCAGTGAGCGTATATGGACTAACAAACATCCCAGAGCCTGGTGAGTACACAACTAATATACACAATATTGTGTGCCAATACACACACATCACTGTCAAGGGGACAGTCAAACCATGCACCCCTAGCAAATCAACAGCAAACAAAAGATAATCATCCCAAAAAGTGTATGTCAGACAGATAAACACAATACATGCCATCTCATAGTGATATGTAACTGTGTCATGACATGTACAAATCCAATACCAAATTGAGCTAGGCAGTGGCACAAATCTAACCAACAAACACTGTCAGATATTTAGCCACCACTAGAACACCACCTCACAGGAAAGCTCACAGAAAGGAAGGAATCCTGTGTATGCTGGTGAAGTCAGTGTAGCCAAGAGCATAATGGGACTCGTAGGAACAGATAATGGGCAGCCTCACATTTGGACCATCAACACCCCTCTGAACCATGCTCACAACACAGGGAGTGGAAAAGGACTGACAAGATGTCTGACACTGGGTACTGCTGTGGGGAGCACAAGGCCCTGCTGGGAACTGTGCACCAACAAACAGCACAACACCACTGCCTGACATCCTGAAAGCCAACTTGCACTCCCTGCAATGCAAGCACGTTGCATGGTGGGATATCTGGCTGGGTGGGAAGGAGGACTCACAGCACTGACCATAGTTACAAGCAGCTCACCTCACACACCCCCTCAACACAAACTCCACATAACCCACCTGGGAGAATGCTATGCCTCACATACCAAATGAAGATCCCACAAAGAACCACCACCCTGGGTAATGCCGTGTGAAGCACAGGGACACTCTTGGGACTTGTAGCCAAACAAACGCAAGGACAACACTGTCAGCCTTCCTGTCAGCACAGGCACACTACCCCACAGGGAAGCAGAGTCCAAAGGAAGGAAGTACGGGCATGCTGGGAAGGGGGTGTAGGCAATAGCATGATGGGAGTTGTAGTCACAGATACTGCTCACCCTCACAATTGGCCCATCAACACCACTCTGAACCATGCTCACATCACAGGGAGTGGATAAGGACTGACAAGATGGCTGACACTGGGTACTGCTGTGGGGAGCACAAGGCCCTGCTGGGAACTGTGCACCAACAAACAGCACAACACCACTGCCTGACATCCTGAAAGCCAACTTGCACTCCTGCAATGCAAGCACGTTGCATGGTGGGATATCTGGCTGGGTGGGAAGGAGGACTCACAGCACTGACCATAGTTACAAGCAGCTCACCTCACACACCCCCTCAACACAAACTCCACATAACCCACCTGGGAGAATGCAATGCCTCACATACCAAATGAAGATCCCACAAAGAACCACCACCCTGGGTAATGCTGTGTGAAGCACAGGGACACTCTTGGGACTTGTAGCCAAACAAACGCAAGGACAACACTGTCAGCCTTCCTGTCAGCACAGGCACACTACCCCACAGGGAAGCAGAGTCCAAAGGAAGGAAGTACGGGCATGCTGGGAAGGGGGTGTAGGCAATAGCATGATGGGAGTTGTAGTCACAGATACTGCTCACCCTCACAATTGGCCCATCAACACCACTCTGAACCATGCTCACATCACAGGGAGTGGATAAGGACTGACAAGATGGCTGACACTGGGTACTGCTGTGGGGAGCACAAGGCCCTGCTGGGAACTGTGCACCAACAAACAGCACAACACCACTGCCTGACATCCTGAAAGCCAACTTGCACTCCCTGCAATGCAAGCACGTTGCATGGTGGGATATCTGGCTGGGTGGGAAGGAGGACTCACAGCACTGATCATAGTTACAAGCAGCTCACCTCACACACCCCCTCAACACAAACTCCACATAACCCACCTGGGAGAATGCAATGCCTCACATACCAAATGAAGATCCCACAAAGAACCACCACCCTGGGTAATGCTGTGTGAAGCACAGGGACACTCTTGGGACTTGTAGCCAAACAAACGCAAGGACAACACTGTCATCCTTCCTGTCAGCACAGGCACACTACCCCACAGGGAAGCAGAGTCCAAAGGAAGGAAGTACAGGCATGCTGGGAAGGGGGGTGTAGGCAATAACATGATGGGAGTTGTAGTCACAGATACTGCTCACCCTCACAATTGGCCCATCAACACCACTCTGAACCATGCTCACATCACAGGGAGTGGATAAGGACTGACAGGATGGCTGACACTGGGTACTGCTGTCGGGAGCACAAGGCCCTGCTGGGAACTGTGCACCAACAAACAGCACAACACCACTGCCTGACATCCTGAAAGCCAACTTGCACTCCCTGCAATGCAAGCACGTTGCATGGTGGGATATCTGGCTGGGTGGGAAGGAGGACTCACAGCACTGACCATAGTTACAAGCAGCTCACCTCACACACCCCCTCAACACAAACTCCACATAACCCACCTGGGAGAATGCTATGCCTCACATACCAAATGAAGATCCCACAAAGAACCACCACCCTGGGTAATGCCGTGTGAAGCACAGGGACACTCTTGGGACTTGTAGCCAAACAAACGCAAGGACAACACTGTCAGCCTTCCTGTCAGCACAGGCACACTACCCCACAGGGAAGCAGAGTCCAAAGGAAGGAAGTACGGGCATGCTGGGAAGGGGGTTTAGGCAATAGCATGATGGGAGTTGTAGTCACAGATACTGCTCACCCTCACAATTGGCCCATCAACACCACTCTGAACCATGCTCACATCACAGGGAGTGGATAAGGACTGACAAGATGGCTGACACTGGGTACTGCTGTGGGGAGCACAAGGCCCTGCTGGGAACTGTGTAACAACCAACAGCAAGACACCACTGAATGACATCCTGAGAGTCAACCTGAACCCACTGCAAGGGTGGCATGCTTCATGGTGGGATAACTGGGCTAGGTGGAGAAGGATGGCCGGATGTCCACCAAATACAACAAATGCTGGCCATGCACACACCTCAACATTCACATTGAAATGCCCCAGGTATGCATGACAATGTGCTACACCAATATCAACCTCTTACTGCGACAACTTAGGACAATGCAATGTACATGCCCGCATCCAGAGGTACAGTCACAACTGTCAGGTGTGTGAACCATTGATGCCTGTAGAAACATAACATACAATGTGTGTCTCTTCCAAATACAGGTGATGATGATGGGGACACAGCAGCAGGCGAGGAGGAGTCCCTGTCCCAGGCTCCGGGGGACACAGAGCTCACTGGTGTGGAACAGCCTCTGCCCTCCTCGGATGGCGAAGACCTACCTGGCACCTCCGGTGTGAGTCATCATGCAGCACCAGCTGGACCAACACCTGCACCCACCCCTCCAACAACTGCCAACACACAGACCACCCCCGCCGACACGGACAGACCAAGGACCACCGATGGCAACAGCACAGAGCCCCTGGCCCAGCGTGGAGCAATGGACGACAACACCACTAACAACCCCCAAGGGGGCCTTGGGTCACCTGTGCGTGCCACCGCAGGTCCTGCACGTGTCGCCAGGGGTGGTGGGAGGGGTGGTAGACATAGGTCGCTGCTTGCAGAGGGGTCTGGACTGCATGATGACCCACAACTGGCACGCATCGCTGATGCGTACCAGGATAGCACCGGAGAGGTCAGACAGGTCGTGGGGATCCTCAAGGACATACAACAGCAGCAGGCTGCCCATCATGCCCGCTTGGACTCCCACATGTCCCGTGTGGAGATGCACATGTCTCGCATGGAGTCCAAGTGGGACACATTGCAAGAACTCACAGCGGTGCATAGGGACATATTGACATGCCTCCGCCAGATTAGCACCAACATGGCCACACCTCCCTGTGTGCCCACAACATCTGGTGCTGCAACAACTGACACCGCCACAGGGAGCGAGGAGGACTCTGGCGGAGACTCCCCTGCACCGCCGCAGCCTGCACGTGAGGGTCCCCCCCAAAGAAGAGGGGTCGTCCGAGGAAGGAAAACTGAGAGGTTGATGGCCACGTACATCCCCCAGGAAGCCAACACCTGTTCCGGAAATTCTCCTTTGTGTGCAAACGTTTCACCCTGTCGAATGCAACACTACTCTCCCACATGACATGGGGAGTTCAAGTTGGACTAATGTATCATATGACTGTGGACTTCACTCAGGACATTTCTGCTACCAAGACTTCCAACTCATCTGGGAACTTTGGATCACAATCCCAATGTACAGCACCCACCATCCTGTGCACTATCACACACACATTTCTGTAAATAAAATCACTAGTACACCATACTTGCCTCTGTTGTTATTCAAATGTGGATACTGTTATGGTGATGATGACCTGCTAAATTACACTGTGTATGCTAACTGCTACAGCAAGTACAACACCGTCGTGTGAGTCATGGTGACGTGACACATATGAGGGAGACACACCACTAGGGCTACACAACACAGAGACACCAGGGCCATCGGACTCATCGCCCACAGTGATGTTGCCAGGAAATACAGTGGAATGCACAGACACCACACCTATTCAGAGTCTGTGTCAACTAGCCCACAGGTGCAGTAAGCAAATGTCAGTCAGATATGTGACCACAGACAACGCACATCCCAAAGTGAAGCACAGGTTCATTACACATTTGCAACATGTTGTTTCCACTACAAATGCAAGGTTTACCCACGTGGCAGTGGCCACACAGTCAACAAGTGCAGAAGATATGAAGTCCAGGGTGTGTGGCACATCACTTGTAGGCAAACTACTGCTGCCACCCTGAAAGCTGAATCATGGTGTCGGGGGATCCAAGTTGACCAAAGTACTCAGTAAGCACCCTGTGAAGGATAGACATGACACACAGTTAAAACCACTGAAGAACAGGACAGAACTGCAATACTCATGCCCAATACATGTCACAAGACAACTACACAAAACCAAGTTAGCATGTCAAAACTGTTGGGGAGTACAGACTACCTGTAAGGACACATTGCTGCACGCATCCAGTCAAGTAGCACATGGCCACACTCAAACAGCACCAGAGCACCACCCACACATATCATGCAAACTCACATCATTCACATTACATCTCCCTGGATACTCACATTCAGCTGAAGAAGTTGGTGATGAGCTGTGTGCGGACATCACCATCATCATCATCATCATCACTGGCATCGTGGTCCAGGCCAGGATCCTCCACAGGTGGCGGACGTTGGTCATCGTCATCCAGGATGAGAGGCAACTCCTTCCGCACTGCCAGGTTGTGTAGCATGCAGCAGACAATGACAATCTTGCACACCTTTGCTGGGGCATATGGGAGGGCCCCTCCTGTCTTGTCCAGGCAGCGGAAGCGGCTCTTCAGGAGACCAAAGGTCCGCTCAATCACTCTCCTGGTCCGACCATGTGCCTCATTGTAGCGCATCTGGGCTGGTGTCACAGGGTTCCTGAGGGGTGTCAGCAACCACGGCATGTTGGGGTATCCGGAGTCACCTACGGACAGACAAGTGCACATTAGCTGAGTTGGAAAAGTGGGTGGAATACTACAGATCAGAACACACACAATGGTACAAAGTCAGTACACACCGACAAGCCAGGCACGCTGGTTCTGCATCTGTGCCATCATCCTCGGGATGCGACTACTCCTCATCACGTAGGCATCGTGTGCTGAACCAGGGAAACGGGCACACACATGTGTGATGCTCATATCTGCAAGACATACCACCAGAGCATTGATCGAATGTAAATGTTTACGGTTCCGGTATGCCTGCTCATGTGCCTGTGGTGGTATCAAAGCCACATGTGTCCCATCAATGGAGCCAATGACATGTGGCATCCTCCCCAGGGCATAGAAGTCACTCTTGACGTCAGTGAGTTGTTGACGTGTAGGGAAATAGATGTACTGGTTCAGGCATCTCAACATTGCCTCCAAAACATCGCGTAGCACACGGCTGAACATAGTCTGTGACATCCCACCGGCAGTCGGCACAGTGTGTTGAAAGGTACCGGTGGCAAAGAAGTGTAGGGCTGCCATTACCTTCACCTTGGGTGTCAGCGCCGTAGGGTACGTCCGGCCAGGTTGCAAATGTGGTGCCAAGCGCACTGCCAAATCATCAATCAGCTGCCTGGTGAAGCGGTACCGTCGGATGATGTCACGTTCCACCATCGTTGCCAGGTCAGGGAATGGTCTATGGACAGCTGGAGCCCTGCAGTGCATAGGTTGAAGAAAGAAAGATTGTCAGTCACCCCACATATGTGCCATTCACCATACTCAATTTCACATGATACATCATTACGAGACACAAGTACTTGATGTGTGTGCCGTTCTGTTCGGACATAACTCACACCTACATGCTCATCATCTAACTTCTCAGTACAACATGTGTGCACAACAGGTACCAGGTTGTGCTATGGGAAACCATTAGGCTGTGTCACAGTACCCATTTCTTGCTGTCACGTTCACACACACACACCACAGTGACATGTCTGGACAGATGCGCCACAGGCATCACAGCTCATTGACAGGTAGATTCCCAGTGACCCTGTCTTGCCACATGGACACTGGCATGACATGGCGTATCATGTACACGTCAGAAAAACAAACATGACTCCCACAGGTAGTGGCCCCGGTCGCCTCCGCAGGACAGACATGGACGCCAGTGACGCACAACATCAAAGTCCATGCACAAACAACGTTGATGTGGAGACTGTCTCCCATCTTGCACATGGAATCAGAGACATCGGAAACACAACATGCACACAGACTGTGGAGGGACATCACTATTGTGGCTATGGGTCATCCTGTGACGTACATGCCTTCCCCCATGGGACCCTGGGGGTATGTGACATGTCACACACATACACAACCTGGAAATGTGACCATGCCACATGCTCCAAAATGAACTGTTGCACATCACAGTGGTCATGTGCACAACACACAAAGGACCCTGTCCCCATTAACACATGCACAGCCTGGGTGTGGCTGCCCACAAGTGCCACCACAGAAACCACATGTCAACCCCCATACACAGAAAAGGTAATGCAGCCTTACATGCCTTAGGAAACAGTGTGGACTGGGTGTGGTGTTGTAGGTGTGCCCCTGTGTCTCTGGCAGGTATATGTGGCTGGCATACGTTCACCAGTGACAAGCATGGTGACATATGCGACTGACCTGTACAGATACGCGTTGTAAAGCAATGGACCGATCGGTGTGCCCGGCCGGCCCATTGCATCTGTTGTATCCCAAAATACGCGTTGTACAGCAATGGACCGATCGGTGTGCCCGGCCGGTCCATTGCATCTGTTGTATCCCAAAATACGCGTTGTACAGCAATGGACCGATCGGTGTGCCCGGCCGGCCCATTGCATCTGTTGTATCCCGAAATACGCGTTGTACAGCAATGGACCGATCGGTGTGCCCGGCCGGCCCATTGCATCTGTTGTGAGCGGGTACGCGTTGTATCCCAAAATACGCGTTGTACAGCAATGGACCGATCGGTGTGCCCGGCCGGCCCATTGCATCTGTTGTATCCCGAAATACGCATTGTACAGCAATGGACCGATCGGTGTGCCCGGCCGGCCCATTGCATCTGTTGTGAGCGGGTACGCGTAGTATCCCGAAATACGCGTTGTACAGCAAAGGACCGATCGGTGCGCACGCATTGGCTGGGGCCTGGCATGGCAACGGACGCGTTTTCGAAGCTCCAACGAGTCTGATGCAGTGAATTCAGTTGGCCAGCCACAACAATGTTGCAAAATCATGGGTGTCATGAAGTTGAAGATTTGAAGGATGCTGTGGGCATGTATTAGTGCTGCTATTCCATGGATTGGTCAGATTCAGAAGATGCAAACGACTTGGACCTATCACTTTGGACACATGGGACAGTATCTGCCTCTGCAGCACACATATAATGCTGGCTGTTCCCCTGAGAGCTCACTTGCCTGCACTACATGCTCCAGGACGACATCTGCCACCAACACTGCTGCTGTCTCTGCATCCTCTGGCTACTGCAATGGCACGTACTGTGGAGAGAGCCCCAGCCTTCAGCCTTGAGGAGAACCAGGCCCTGCTGGACAGCCTCCTTCCACAGTACAGCAAGCTGTATGGGACACCAGGGGAGCAGGTGAGTGTGCTGTCCACTGCCTTTCTAATTTTGCATGTTGTCTGACTAGCAGGACTTACAGTGTGCACACCACTGGCTATCATGCTCACTGAGTAGTTCTGAGCCCCCAAAGTGTGTAGTTACATGCACTGAACAGGTACAGTGCAGTAACAGTGCATTCCAACAAGGTTTACTTTCCATGCAATGATACCATGTAGTAACTGCTGGCAAACTGTTCATAGCCATCGTTGCACTGCCTGTGTACATCATGTGCCCCAGTGATTGAGACATGTATATCCAACTGTGTGATGCACGGACATGTTGCATGTGTAGTAATGGCATTTTCACTTTCTCATCCTCACAGGTTGATGCCCACCAGAAACAGAAAATCTGGCTGACCATCGCCCGGGCAGTAAGATCCGTGGGGGACTACAAGCGCTGGATCCGCAACTGCCAGAAGAGGTGGCAGGACCTTCGAGGCTGGACACGGAGGATCGCAAGGGTCCAGCTGAAGCTGTCGCCTCCTCGCAGGAGGGGCGGACACCGGACCCTGACCCCCCACATGCTCAGGATCCTGGCGGTGGTCTTCCCTGACCTGGATGGGCAGCTGAAGGCCAGACAGCAGCAAGGAGGGGGTGAGTCCATGACAGCACTGTGCACTTTGTCTGACATGCTATGTGCCCTCCTCTGGCCTGGTTAAACTTCCACAGTACATCAGTCTTGTGGTCCAGGACCCATGTCCCTCTATTGTGACATGCCCACTCCTCATCTGATACGCATATGTGTGGCCCTTACAGTCAGGAAATTGTGTCACTTGGGGACTGTGTCATTGCATTTTGCTTTGCTCAAGGTGGGGGACAGCATTTGTTCCGGTGACTATGTTGTGGGATTCATGGGTGGGTCAATTGCTCACACAATGCCCAAGTCCTGACATGTAATCTGGGTGTAACTTTGATTTGTGGTCCACTTGCTGATCTGATTCACCACATGTCCCTGGGGTATTTGGCACACCCCCATGCTGTGGGTGGGAAGAATGTTTGGGCCTCAGGAGTATGTATATCAAGTGTGTCACACATGCTTAGACACCTGCCTACTGTCCAGGACTCATCCCTCTTACAGGTGGAGCTGGACAGTCATGCCTACTCCAGGGCATACAATACACTCTGTACTCCCACTCCCGTGGATCATCTGACATGTTGTGATCAGTGACATGTTCCATCAGGTGTCTGCCTCTGTGTCATTGTGCTGTGGCTTCGTTGTCAGGACTACTGGTATGTTTGTCGGTTATGGCTCAGCATGCCATCTGAGATGTGACCATGAGAGACGATACTTCTGTGACTTATAGGTGTCTGATCACTTGACTGTGCACACAGGTGTATGCGACTGTGACTTTCAGGCAGCTGTTTTTCATTCACAGCACACTGTGAGGTGCTCATGTTCAGAGAGTTGTGTTTCGTGTCCCCCATATGTCCAATTGGTATGACGTGGACAAATAGTAGTTCAGATGATGTGGTTTTTGGGGGATGGACATGTGCACTTGTCAGTTACATAACTTGCATTCCCCATGTCCTAGGATTGTGACACAGTGCAGACTGTTGTTGGCTGGCTGCCATGGCCATGTGACTGGAGACAGTGATGTATGACTTTGCACGCATGCCCGTGTCATGGCATTAAACTTCCTAAGACTGATCCTGCAGGGGAGTGACATGTGCAACATGCACCCCATTGTGGCATTGACTATCCGGACATGGGTGGATCATGGTGTCTGGTGCTGGTATGCATCACATGCATTTCTATTTAGACTCTGGCCATCCCTTTCTCTGGACACCTGCACTGACTCAGTGGCAAGAGATGTGATGTGTGCATGTTCACATACTTCACCGTGTTCCCTGCAATGTCCAACAACTGTGTAGGTGGTGCATGTGTCCACACTGGGGTCTTACCATCAGACAGGCACCAGACAGATGGGTGCAAGGGCAGGAGGGGTGTGAGTCCCATGGTTGACCATCAGACTGACAATTGGCTTCCCCGAATCTGTGTGAGGACTTTAGGCAATGTTCAACTAAGGATGCCAGGGCTTGCTCTGTGATGTGCTGTACTTACTGTGGTGTGTGCGGTCAGTGCAGGTGACTGATGTTTGTCTGTTTCCCTAATTGTTTGCAGATACATCCACGGCCACAGGAGGGGACAGCTCCACGGACCAGGAGGAGCAGCGGAGCCAGACTGGGTCAGCATCCGACGAGTGGTCAGAGGGACCCAGTGGCACAGAGGGCGAGGGGAGCCACACCGAGGAGTCCTCAGCACCATCCACCTCAGCTGAGGACCACAGCAGCTCGGAGGATGACTCCCTTGTGGAGGCGGGTCTCAGCAGCCACCAAAGGCCAGCTAGTCTGTCTGGCCCCGCCACCACCACCACCACCACCGCCCTCCCATTGGCTCCCATTCCTGAGGTCCGTGGAGGCTCCCATGCTCGGGAGCGTGTCTCCTTCGTGCCAGGCACCGCACCCCCTGCCCCTGTGTCCCCTGCTGCCCTGAGTGAGGAGTCTGTGTACCTCCTTCGGCAGCTCCATGTAGGGCAGACAGCAATGCTGAGTGTCCTCCATGCACACACCACTCTGTTGACACAGCTGGTGTCGTTCATGGAGGGCATCTCGACGGGTATGTCTGCCCTACAGAGGAGCAATAAGTCCATGGACTCCTCCCTGACGGCAGCCGTGTCCCTCCTCCAACAGTCCCTCACCCCTCCCACCACTGCCCCATCCACACTTCCTGCCACCCTACCTGTCCAAAGCACATGCACACCTGCACAATCACCCAAGCACACAGACACGAGCAGCACAGACACACCCAAGAGAAAGGCAAGACGTGCACACAAGCATCCTCAGGGGACTGATACCACACACACAGGGGATGGGGAACAGACACACACACAGGCATCCACAGTCACTCCGCAGTCCTCCAAATCCTCTCCCTCCAAGACCCCTTCCCTTGCCTCACCTGCTACCCCACCTACACAGCAGATCTTCCTGTGTGACCTCGGCCTCTTCCCCTCCGATCCTGCTGATCCAGCATACCGGGGGAAGAGGAAGTCCACCCACACAGAGGGGAGTGCCCCTCGCCCCCGGACACCCTCCCCCAGGCGCAGGCAGACACAGGACCCCATTCGGAAGTCCCCCGGACCAGGAAGAGCAAGACCCCAACACCACCACCACGCAGCTCCACCACCCAGTCTCTCTCCTCCATCCCCCAGGCCACCACTCCACAGGTTCCCCCGCCACACCCTGCCCCAGGTTCCCCCACACACCGATACCGCATCCCCAGACTGCTTAGGCCCTCCCCCTGCCACTTGCTCTTCCACCCCCAACCCAGACGCTCTGCCTGTTAGTGCCACTGGTGTGGAGACCGGGTCCCCCCTCTGTCCTGCCCACCTCATCTGCCCACCCTTCCACTCCCTTGGAGTCATGCACTCCAGTGGAGTCCACAACCACCCCGTCTGACTCAGGCACTGCAGTGGGGACCCAGTCCACTACATCAGACCAGCCCACTGCAGTGGTTGCAGCACCCACACCAACTGACTTGTGTACCACAGTGGTGCCGGCCCCCTGAGTCAGACACCTCCACTGCAGTTGCCGGTGACACTCCTGCACCCACCACCCCTTCACTGCCTCACTCTGCCATCCCCTGATCCTGTGCATGCGGTGCCTGGCCTGCCCCTTGTATGCCCCTCCAAGGGGGATGTCCCCTGTCCGTACCAGTGCAGGCAAGCAATGGGTGACCAGTTGTCACTTATCACCCTGTTGGGACTGTGATTTTGGACTGGCCATTGGCCTTAGTTTCCTTTGGACTTCAGAGTTTACCTTGACTTTTGCTGAATAAAGCCTCTTTTTGTTTAATTGTGGCTTTTCTTTTGATGTACATGATGTGGATGAGTAGCATCCTGCATTTGCAGTTGTAATAGTGTTCATATCAGGAAAATGAAGTGTTGCTGTGATGGACTCCATGTGGTCCATGGGATATGTGTCCTGTTGTAGTCTGGATCTATGGCATCCTTTGCTGCAGTCTGAGGGTGTAATGTTCAGCATTTGACACAGGGATGTACGTTTAGCATTTGTAAATGAACATCTGTGTCTTACACTGATGCACATCTGGTGGGCTTACCACTGTTCAATGTTCCGATTTCCCTGACTGTGTGCCCAGCTCCACTGGACATGCAGTTTTGCACATCAATGTCGAAGGACTCATCTGTGTATACAGTGCAACTTGCTTGACACGTGTTTTGGGTGTATGCAGATGACTGACGTGACACTCCCGTACCCAGGCTGATGTGAGCAGAGCCTTCTGTGTGTTGTAGTTGTTGACTCACTGACGGAGTGTTCTGCTGACATGTTTGGGTCGTGCACAGACAAGGTTTGGCACAGCGGACCTTCCACAGGAGTGGAGTGCCCTCATGGCAGTGTGTAATCCGGTGACATTGCGTGGGCCTGTGTTGTGTGTTGTGTAAGCATGTCTGTGCGTGTTCCCTTCCCTTTTCCTACACAGGCTGTGTCCCTAGGGATGTTCCTGTTTGTGATGCTTGCTGAGTTGTTCTGTGTTCATCCAGCATCTTGGACCTGGTTTCTCCGTGATGTGGGTGCATGGCAAACTAATGTTCATGAGGTTGTCATCCCAGGTTGTCTTTGTTGTCAGGGCTGGGGATGTGGTCAAACGCAGATGGGACACATTCAGGATTCCCTTGGCACTTGTTGTTTACACAAGTCATGTGATTTACAGTTTGTGGTAGCTTTCAGTGATTGTGACACGTTGTGTGTGTGACTGCTGCCACTCCTCAGGGTCAGAGCTGCAATGTTGGAAGTTGTGTACGTGTGTTCTTAGTGTGTCACCTTGGCTTCTTCGTTGGTGTGTGACTATGGCCAGGATACCATTGATTGTGGTGGATTTCACATCATGCCCATGTACAGCGTACTGTGCTGTGTGTCAGACATTGACGAGTCTTGTTGACTGGCCATGTGTGATGGCTTTCTGCACCTTAGTTCCCACCACCACCCCTGGTATTGTCATGGGTGCATGTGCAATGTCACCAGTCCATGTGAGCTTCACTGCTGCACATTGGTGGTGATCAGGGTGTGTGGTGTTGAGTGTGTGCAAATGTGAGTTGTTGCACAGCTAGACCCCTACCTCCATATTGGCCTTGGCTGGCAGGCCGTGCTGATTGATTAGAGCTTGTGTAGGTGTGATGGTAGTTTGTTGCTCAGGACACATGGCTGTGGTTCACAGTGTGAACGACATCTACCTTTGTCATCACAGTGGGATTATCATGCAGGCTAGTGTCAGCACAATGTGGGCTCCCTGGGGGTAGTGCTGTGGTGGGTCTGTCTCTTGCTGTGCTAGTTGCTGTTCCTACAGGCTTGTGTGACATGTGTAATTTGGGCTCCCTCTCATCTAACAATGCCTGATTGCCCACATAGGGGTATCCGATCCATGAGTAACTTGTGTATGGCACTGTATACACATCTGTGTGGTTGGAATTCAGGCCTCCTCATGTGTTGTGTGGTTGCCTGGGGACACTGGCACCCCCCCCCATCACCCGTTGTGTTTGATATGCAGTGTGAGTCTGCCTGTTTGTGTTTGTGCCTTAGCACCACTGCATTGGCATATCTTGAGTGTGCCATTGGCTGTATGTTGTTTGGTGGCTTTCCCCTGCTGTCCCTGGGACTCCTAGGTCATCAGTCAGCACAATAATCATGGTTTGTATGTCCCATTGCTGCCATGGTATGGTATTTGTTCACCTCACATCTACAGTCTCCACAGGATATCTACATTTGTGTGTCCATTGGTGCAGATATGTGGGTCAGCATTATGATGGTCACTTCTGTCATTGTGTTATTTGTGAATGTTGACAATGTGGGACCCCATGGGTGATGTTTGTATGCACATGGCCAAAACGATGTTTCAGTGACACTGCACTGTTTGCCTCGACCAATCTATGTTGCTATGGGACACAAGCACTACTATGCCACTGATGTGTTGGTTGTTGTGTGACCAGGATTCATCCATGCAGTATGGCTTTGGCTGCTTTTACCATGACTACACTTACCTTATGATCACTGTGGTGATGGTGCTTTCGGCACCATTGCCACACTGTTCAAAAGTTGCATCAGCTATGGACACCACACTTCTCTTTTGGTCACTGTGGTGATGGGGCTTTAGGCCCCATTGCCACACTGTTCAAAAATGTGCATCAGCGATGGACACCACACTTCCCTTTTGGTCACTGTGGTGATGGGGCTTTAGGCCCCATTGCCACACTGTTCAAAAAGTGCATCAGCTATGGACACCACACTTCCCTTTTGGTCACTGTGGTGATGGGGCTTTAGGCCCCATTGCCACACTGTTCAAAAAGTGCATCAGCTATGGACACCACACTTCCCTTTTGGTCACTGTGGTGCTGGGGTGTTCGAGCCCATTGCCACAGTGGCCATGGTCGGCTTGCATTGTGGAGGCCACACACATTTATGTGTGACACATGTGTTAGGGGGTCACATTGTATGTTCAATGTCATGTTCAGTCTTGTAGGCATTTGACACAGACTACACACGCTTGTCAGGGTGTTGGGGGGATGTAATTTTCTGTCATTCCTTATGTGGGAGTATGCTGGTTGTGTCATGCATTACCCGTCCTATGAGTAGGGGTGGTGTTAGTGGTAGGCATCCATCCCCCCATGAGTGGGGATGGTAGTAGTGACAGGCATCCAGCCCCCCTGAGTAGGGGTGGTGGTGGTGGCAGGCATCCAGGCCCCCTGAGTTGGGGTGGTGGTAGTGGCAGGCATCCATCCCCCTAAGGATGGGGATGGTAGTAGTGACAGGCATCCAGGCCCCCCTGAGTAGGGGTGGTGGTAGTGACAGGCATCCATCCCCCTAAGGATGGGGATGGTAGTAGTGACAGGCATCCAGCCCCCCTGAGTAGGGGTGGTGGTGGTGGCAGGCATCCAGGCCCCCTGAGTAGGGGTGATGGTAGTGGCAGGCATCCTTCCCCCTAAGGGTGGGGATGGTAGTAGTGAGAGGCATCCAGCCCCCCCTGGATAAGGGTGGTGGTAGTGGTAGGCATCCAGCCCCCCCTGAGTAGGGGTGGTGGTGGTGGCAGGCATCTAGCCACCCATGAGTTGGGGTGGTTGTAGGGTGGTGTTGGTGGTAGGCATCCATCCCCCTATGGGTGTGTATGGCATTGGTGTTGGCCATCCCACCCCTATGGTTCTGCTGTTGCTTGTGTACGTCATTTGTGCATCCCTATGTGTGTGTGACATATTTCGGGTACGTGTAGTTTGTTTGTATTGTTGGTGTTTGACTTACCGTCTGCGCCGTACGCGTCCGTGCCGGTCCCGGTAATAGATGTAGAGTATAGGTAGGACCTGCGCAATGGGATTCATGCTTGGATCGTCTCGTTCGGGTTTCTCGTGTCTTCGACTCGTACTCGTCGCTGGCTTGTTCGTCTCGTAGCCGTGGATTGTCTTGTGGCGCACAACGGAGCTTATGGACGGCTCGCCCGGATGCTCAAACGTGCCGGACGTAGCGACGGGTTCGGCGCGTACGGAATGCGCATCGTACTAGTCCGGCCGGAAGGTGCTGTGTATTTGCTTCCGTGCGGCTCGAATCGGCGTTTACGGATCCGGCTCGGGCGGGGAACAGGAGCTGGATTGGGTGAGTACGGCTCTGTTCGGTAACTGGGTTGTTATACGCATCGTACTTGTTCGTCCGGACGAGTGTACGATTCGGTCGGGAAACACGCATTCGGCTTGTATTTTTTCCGGACGAATAGTGTTAGGTGCGCTTCTGGCCGAGATCAGAATCGACCCCTTAGTCCCCGAGTTGGCAGAATGCAACAACTTGGGTAGGGTATTCACTGCAGTATATGCGAATTGTTTCGGCACTCCTTCCATGACAGTTCTCCCCTCTGTGATTAAACGAGTGCAGGATGAACATGGCCCTGAAGCGGCTGTGGAATTAGGGATGAGACTGGTGGGAGTGTTCGACGTAGTAGCTGATTTGATCCTTGCGAATGTCAAGGGCGAAGCAGTTAACTTTCAAGTAGCTAACGCTTTGGCTTTGGTCCCAGATCTGGACAAGCCGCGCGAATTACCGAAAAATATTGCACAGGCTTACAAAACAATTGGCCGCAATAGCCTGGGAGTTAAGCCTTTTGCTAAATCGCAAACACAATCACAACAACAACCAAAAACTCAGTCTGAGAAAGATGAAAAACCAGTTTTTACTAAAAAGAGCTGGAGGTTGAAAAAACAGGGTAAGCAACAGAAGAAGCCGGGGTCGCGAGGCGCATCCCCGGTTTCCGTCTCTTCTGAACGCACTTATGATTTGCGTGATAGGGCGAGAATTAAATCTCCAGAGAGATTTCAAGTCCCTGATTCGCGTTCTCCTTGTTCTTCACAGGCACCAACAACTTCGCAGGCTGGTGGAGGAGATCGCCAGGATAGAGGAAGGGGTCGAGAGGCTCCACAGGGACGAGACCAACCTCGACAACAGGTCAGAGAGAAAGCAGAAGAATTTCAACGTTCTCGCCCACAGTTTCAGAAGAAGAAAGTTGCTGCTGTAACAGCGAGATATGCCACAGACGGTGAGAACGAGACTCCTGAATTGGACGTGGGCAGTGACACTCCTAGACAGCGCAGCGGAAGTTACCATAGTGCGGGAGGCGCTACGTCCTCATGTGGAGGCGACAGCAACTGAAACATTCATTACTGTCGAGACAGCAGATACCAGAGTGGCACCCCCTGACAGACTATATAATATTGTCATTCAAATTGAAGGTGACATACAGCGTGTTATTAAAGGGATTTTTTGGGAAAATCTGACCTCTTCGTACGACATTTTGTTGGCGGAGACGGATTGGCCGCCCCCATTCGTACTTGCTGCGCGTAAAGGGGAGGAGGTAATCCTGCCGAGCTTTTCTCGCCATGTCCCCAAGGACAAAGCAGAGGCTCTTGCAGCTGAATGGGCTGTGTCCCTGGCTCCAGCGTTATACTGCAACCACGTGGGCTGGGATGAAGATTCACCACCCCATGATATTCCTTTGAGGTCGCTGCCACAGCCACAACCCCAATATCCCATCAAACGGGAAGCAAAAGGCCCAGTTTCCGAAATTCTGACTCAGTTAGAATATCAGGGAGTAATTGAAACATGCGTATCACCAATGAATAATCCCCTATTCGCGGTTTCTAAACCCGATGGATCGTACCGCTTGGTTTTGGATTACCGACATTTGAACTCACATTGTCGGACCTTTGCGGTGCAAAACACACATAGTTCTGCGCTAGTAGACAGTCTTGTTCGTAAAAAATATAAAACTACACTTGACCTATCCAATGGATTCTACACGCACAACTTGGCCCCGGAGAGTAGCCAATGGAGCGCTTTTACCTCCGGTGGTAAATTATTCAAATTCCGGCGTTTACCTATGGGCTACAAGAACAGACCGGGCGTATTCACTGCCCGTGTTGTCTCTTTGTTAGACGGCATAGACCCAGATGCGTGTTCGTACGTCGATGATATCTATCTGACAGACGACGAGTTATTCCCGCATCTTTCTCGAGTGGACCGCATTATTCTCGAATTTGCGGTTTTAGGTTATAAGTTTAACTTTGCCAAATCACACATTGCTGAATTTACCGTTTTGTTTTTGGGCTATGAGCTCAACAATGAAGGTAAGGGCTTAGCCCCCCATTTCCTAGAGAAATGTGCACTTTTGTGCCCTCCTACCACTCTGAAGAAACTTCAGTCTTTACTGGGTTTTCTGAACTTCGGGCGTACTTACATTCCCGAATATGCCCAGCGTATCAAGCCACTGTATGCCTTGATACAACCTAACTTTTCGAAGTCATGCTGGCTTCCGGAGCATTCCTCCATTCTGCAGTCTTTGCAGACAGACCTACTTGAGTCTAAATTCTTGTTGACTCGTGACAACCACACAAACCTGGTGATTAGAATCATTCCAGGGGCAGTGGGTTTCACGTACTTGACCTTTAATGAAGATGACACAGTACCGATTGCATACAAGTCACATCTTTACACTTCTGCAGAAATGATCTTTCCTCTGTGGAGAAAGTTTTGACTGCAGTGCAGATGGCGATTCTGAAGGAACGCGCACTGGCACAGGGAAAACACATTTTGGTGGTAACACCCTATCCTGCCCTAGAGGCAGTGACGAAAGCAAGTGTTCCGAACTCTAAAGCTTTGCACCCCCGTTGGATACAATGGGCAACATCTTTGACGTCTCCGGTTGTCACTTTTATCTTTGATTCTTCTCTTCAGACTCAGGAGTTTTTGCAGTGTGAATTCGTTCATCCTCCTCCTCTGTCTTTGCTACCACTTGAAGAATACGAATGTATTATCTATACCGATGGTTTGGCACAACCGGCCACGGGTTCCAAGCATGCTTATTCAGCAGCATGTGCTATTGTTGCAGGTACCTTTGTGAACGGTAAGTTCAAATCGACTGTAGTGCATACTCAGGCACTAGGAGACAGTACTGCACAATTGGCCGAGCTGCGCGCATTGGTGCTAGCACTTGAGTTCGCTAATCCGGATGTGACCACTCTTATTGTATGCGATTCTTACTACTGTGTTCAGTCTTACAATGACAATCTATTCTTTTGGTCACAAAATGACTATAGAGATACAAAAGGCAGCACAATCAAGCATAAAATGCTTTGGGTTCGAGTGGCAGATCTACAACAACGTCTGCCTCTCACACAGGTGGTACACACTCTTGGCCACCAGCGTGTGGGCGCACATGCTGTCGGTAACGGTTTGGCAGACGAAGCTGCCAAATCAGCAGTAGCAACGTGCTCAGTCGCAGCAGTTACCAGATCCATGTCTAAAATAGATACTGATATTCTAGCAGCTATTGCTGCGACAAAGGAAGGTGCTAATTACCCTAGGGGTTTCCCTTCAAAATACTCTTATCAATTAGGTCCCGAACAGGCTCCTTACGTAAGAATTCCAGACGTTGGGGATCTGCTGATTCCCAACGCAGACCGCAGACTTTCCTTGATAACGGCAGCACACGAAGGCATGGCTTCGGCTCATGCTGGGGTGTCTGCGACTGTTTCCATCTTGCAGCAGCGTTACTGGTGGCGTGGTTTATACAAACAAACCCGTACTTATGTGCTTTCTTGTGACGTTTGTCAGCAGATTAAGCCTTCCACGGTTACACGGCCACCACAGACCCCACTCTGCATTTCTAACAGACCTTTTGGGTGTGTTTACCTGGATCACTGCGGTCCATTCTCTTCAGACACTGCATATAAATATATCTTAGTTGCAGTGGATTCGTGCACACGTTTCATCTGGGTTTGGCCACAACGAAGTGCTGACGCTCGAAATGTCATAAGGGATTTGCGTGTCTTTGTGGGAATTTTCGCCTGTGGCACCTTCCATTCTGACCAAGGTCCAGCGTTCGCATCTAAGGCTTACAAGGAAACAATGGGTTCACTGGGGGTGCGGGTGAAATTTTCGGCACCATATCGGCCTGAGGGCAATTCGATTGTTGAACGAATGAACCGTGACTTAAAGCAATCCTTGACAGCTAGAGTCTTAGGTACTGGCAGAAACTGGCTGGCCCACTTGTATACCGTACAACGTGCACTTAATAATCTCCCTAGAAGACCTCTGGGTGGGCGAACCCCATACGAAATGCTCTTTGGCATAAGAATGTTTGTGCCTGACCTTGATGGTCTAGACATGGCGGCGCAATCCGCCATCTTTGATGTAGATAACCATTCTACTATGTTACAGGACTTACAAGAAGCCCGAGACAAACTTGCAATCGCACATTTACCTTCAGCCACAGACGCTGCGCTGCAGATTCCGGTTGCCGGCTGGCTTTTGAAGATTGGAGATCTGGTTCGAGAGAAGGTGGAGAACAAAAAGGAATTCGGACCCTCTTATCGTGCACCAGTTCCAGTCCTTGGCTTGAAGGGAACTCGTACAGTCATCTTACCACCGCTTCCTGGTCGCAAAGAGAACAGATACATCTCAGTGGAAAATGTCAAGCTACAACATCTGGCCGATCCTGAATAGTGTTACACCAGCGGTCTCTTGTCCTGTCATTTCCCGGACAAATGTTCGTGGCCCTCCTGCCCGAACGGTCACTGATGTTGCTCTCGAGATGGTAGATTTGCCTGATCACCTGCTCGACTACCCGGATTCCCCTGCAACGAGGAGACCGAGTATACCTACCCCGCCACCGAGTCCGTGGCTCATTTACCAACAACGCCACTGAGCCCAACACGTTATTCCTTTGACTCGGATTCCACTTCATCACTTGTCCCATCCAAATTCAGTATTCTTGTATCCTGGTTCAGAGACAATTTTTTGATCCCCCATGGACATACATCTGGTTGGTACTTTTCCTGATTTGTTTGTTCATGTCCATTGGCTTTGTCACCGTGTTTTTTCTGCTCATCAATGGACACTATTTGCCGGAACGCTCTGCAGTGAACTGTGTCGCTGGAACTTTGGCTCCACATTCTTCATCTCACATCATGAAGCGAGACCACACATTTGTGAACATTTCAGCTTTTCCAGTTGCTGATGGCATCGTATGGGATGCGGTAAACTTCCAAATTCATGGACCGACCGAAATTATTAATGTACCAAATGTCCTTCGTGTTTCAATGGGTGATGTCGTAAAAAGTAATATTCATTCTGACGATTGGGATGTGCATGCAGTTGAAGCATTATTTACTGATTTGAAATATTATGCTGCTTTTAATGCTGAGGATTTGTACCTGAATTTTGCAAGTTATGCTGATTTGTATTGTTACCAGCATTGGGGCAACCACTTTGTACATAAACCGAGTGCACTGCGTGTTCCTTTTAACTATACCCAATGGGAGCATTGTCCAACGCCTTTGCCAGGTAGCTCCCAAACTCTTAGAAATAAATTTACCTACTTTACAGACTTTGATAGATCGAACCCTGGGTCCTATTATTTTAAATTAAATACTTCATCCACTCAGAAAATCATGTTGACCCATACCAAATTGCTATATTCAGGTTCCTTTTTAAGCGCCTTAGCTGTGGGTGGTTATGAATACTGGAAGGACACTGTTGATCTGAAATCAATTTGGGGCTCCAAACCATGGCAGGTGCAAGGCACAGAAGCCTTGCACCGGGCTTGCCTTATCCCGGCCCAAATTCTATTTCTGAATACTACCATCTATCAAACTACATGTTGGGGGTTGGCTACTTCCAAACAATTGCATGCCCCTTCCATTCCTGCATTGTCTTCCACTCCCAACGGGAGCAGCTTGCATTTCAATCTGTCCCTTACAGATGTGCAAGCACTGTTTCAAAACAATTTGTTTAATATCTCTGCGCTTGTTCGGTCACCCTGGTTGGCTTGGCCCATAGCGTCTAATGCCTGCCAACTGCGTTTTCATGACTCAGTTCCGGGTTACAAACAGGATAGGCCGGATCCAGGGTTTTCTAACTCTCGTACTGTGACAACATATTCTGTTGGTAAATTATGTAAACAGTGGTTGCAGCACTCTTCCCTTGATTCTGTTAAACAACATTTATCCCTCCTATCAAGCAACATTGATCTGTCCGACTTTATTTTGGGGCCTCGTGGTCCGCGACCCAAGAGATTCATTTATGAAACTTATAATGAACTCTGGAAGCTTTCACAAATTGAAGCTGCTTCCCGTCTACGGGAAATAGATCAAGCAAATTTGGAAAAGGTGCTTGCTGTTGTTGACAATAGTATTAATACCCTGTCTTCCCGCATTTACACGTTAGAGAATATTGTGTCCTCTGTTGTTGATATTGTACAAGATGATGTGTCAGTGTTATATCATGGGCAGAATCAATTGCGTTCAGTTATGCAGTTTGCATGGACTTTGCAGACGCTTAAGTTAGGTAAAGTTCCTTGGCATTTTTTGAACACCTCTGCCTTATTCCTGCCTTTTAATTTAACTGACAAACAGCAGTTCATGTCCATGAAGGATGCAGCATACACTCTGTTACATATCGAGAAAATAGAGCCATTACCATTCTCTGTGGCGGAATTGGATTCTGCAGTGTGGCTCGTTCATGGGGTTATCGCCTTGCCTTTTTCATTGTTTGAATTTAGTTCGTGCATAAAGCATTATCCTGTAGGCCGTTTCCAGCCTTTGGGCAGTGCCATCCTGCATGAACTTTGGTCCCTGCCTTTCATGTTTAAATGCCTTAGAGACGGAAGGGAGGTTTTTCTCACGTGGGAGTCATACGATTCAACTGTGGGTCATTCCCTTGTTTGCAAACACATTCAATTGCACAGGGCTTGTAACGTTTCAGCTCCGAATCTTGCTTGTGTGTTGAAGGGCATTCCTGCTCCTGCTATTTCTCCTACTTTCACTGTGCTTGCAAATGGTAGCTATCTGCTTTTGAATAACCAAGACTGCTGTGGCATGCTGGCCGGCATACCCTATATTGTTACAGTTTCACACAGGGTTGTCTGCTGCAAAAATGTGCTTTTTCCTCCCCCGCACGACATCATAGATAGTTCCGTTTGGCCTTCCATTCCTACTCTGAGGGCGGATTTCAATAAATTGAGCAGAATAAAGGCACTATTATTGAACCAGGAGGTTCTGCTCATGTCCGCCCGGGAGACATTCATTCTCCAGGTGGCGAGTACCCACAGTGAAATACAGGCCCTTTTGAACACTAACCTTCCACAACATTTCGGTGAACTGATTCACCGTGTTTTTAATGCATCACGCACTGAAGGTCTGGTGCACTTTTTTAAAGTTGTGGGCTCTGGCCTTGTGACCTCTTTTCAGACTATTTTTGGTGTAATACCAGCTTTTATTCATTCCATTTTTTCCAGCGTCTTTGGTGGCTTTCCGTTGATCCTCGCCTTAGCGGCTGGTATACTGCTTTTGGTCTGTTTACTACGCAATGGCTGCACCTCCTTGGGCCCTTCTCGACCCAGGTCGTCTCCGGATGCTCCGTGAGCGCATTCTCGCTGGTTTCGGCATCCTGCCATTGGCGACGCTCAGTGTGTCCTATAGACTTTCTTTTCGCTTTGCGTATTTCACTTGCGTGCACCCTGTGATGTCTTGCATCAGATGTCCTTTCTCGTGGTCCTTGGATTATTGCCTCTCCAATACGTCTCTGTCTCGACCGGATTTTGTCCTGCTGGTGGGTCCCTTAGAGGCCCATGAACGGGACTGTTCCGGTGTAGGCTACATGGCGCCTGCGGCTGCACTGGGGATTTTGGCACAATGGGATATCTGGGCGGCTGCTCAGAATCTCCTACAACAAAGTTATATTGAGTACCACGCAGGTTGTCCCGCAATGCTGTTCGCTGCTCCCTCTTGCGAGGAACATGACTGCAGCTTTGGTTTACTGGACTGGATGGCGTCGCTTTTTTCCGACGATTCCAATGATGTCCTCTTGGAAGGTGTGGCGTTTTTCTGCACTTACACTCTGTTGGATTGACTGCGACCTGCCTCGCTGGATTTTTTTAACCTCTGCAATTATTTTTTCATCTCACCTTCGTTGTCCTTCATGGGGACCGCTCCACAACGGACGTTTCTGTTCTGCTCCATCTATTTGAACTCTGTCATCATCCTATGTCTTGGCCGATGGACTGCCCAGGGGAGGGTGTCGTGTGGTTTGTGGCCTCCTGGTCTGCCTTGCTACGTTGACTTAGGCCTGGCTGCCATGATGCCTTTTTGCGCACGTTACTTTGTGCCGTTGTTTTTCCAGCCTCTGCTTCTGCCCGGCTATTTTAGCACTGTCTGCATTTCTGTCTTTCACCTTTTCT